>CANTUV010000046.1:0-1250000 GCA_947685225.1 Garcia nutans
AATTCATGCCCTAGATTTCAAGTTCCTTTCTTTCTTTCTTTCTTTTACATTTATCCACATTCTTAGCATCCATTGGAATTCAGTTGAAAAGAAAGAAGCTTAAAATATTTTCCGCTTATTTTAAATGGGTGGAGAGAAGATGTTTATAGTGGAGGAACATATTCGTACTTTTGTTTATAAGAGCTGGAGAGAGGAATATGTTTTCCCATTGCTTATATTAATCAATCATCTATGAATCTTTTTTTGCTTTCTTATTTGCAATACCCTGGAAATGAATAGGCAACTGTATCCCAAGTGCAGTTCTTTTATTAATTATTTATTTGATCATTCTTTGATTTATTGTGACATAAACATACAAGGTAGCATGCAATTGACTTTCTATCTGATGAAAGATGAAAACTGTAATATGTGAAAATTGTTTCTTAAAGTTCCTGTTTGTGTAGCTACAATTCACTTGTCCATATTCTTTCCTTTCTGTTTGCCAGCCCAAAACTTGTTCATTCTCGTGGCTACCGAGATGAAAATGTTGATATGCCTGGCATTTGTAACCTTTGCCTATGCTAGGATTATATCAATTCCATCAGGGTTATTGGATATTTTTTTCCCTTTTTAGGGACATAATGACTAGCACCATTGGGGGACAAGATTTCCTAGATAGTGATGGAGGCTCAGATTATGGAACTCGTGAAATTTGTGAAGAACAGGAAGATGCAGAAGATGTTCTATTGCCACACCGCAATTCACACAATGGTATGACAAATGTCATGATCTTGGCAGCACCATCAATAGAAAATTTAAGCTCTAACAGTTTTGAACCATATGCTGGGATGACTTTTCCATCATTGGATGATGCAAGAGAATTCTATTATGACTATGCCAAGCGGACAGGATTCACCATAAGAACCAATCGGATCAGGCATTCATTAAAGAACATGGCAGTTATAGGACGCGACTTTGTTTGTTCTAGAGAAGGTTTCCGTGCTACAAAGCATGCACTGCAAAAAGATAGAGTTCTTCCTCCTCGTCCTATAACAAGAGAAGGATGCAAAGCCATGATAAGGTTGGCAGCAAGAGATGGTGGAAAATGGGTAGTTACCAAATTTGTACAAGAGCACAACCACAAACTAATGGTTCATTGTAAATTTCCCGGAGAATTGCCAACCATAAATATACTCAGTGAGGTATGTCTTAGCTAGATTTTGTAGTTGGTAGCTATTTATAATGAGGCTACAACCCTGCATCTTGATTCACCATATGGATTATTTAATCTCGGAGATTGAAGTTAACATGACAGCTATATATTTTAGGCTATTTATTTAGATTTCCTGATATCTAAATCTACGCTCTTGAACCTTGCCCTTTATTTACCTTGCTAGGTCACTCCATCTCATCCCAAACCCATGTGTTTTACGGCTAAAATTCATAGATAAATGCACCCTTGTGGAGTTCTGAATTATTTGCTTGGGATGTAGTTAGATAATTAAAGTATTTGCATCACTTTGTGTGGAGCTACGTAGCAATATTTTAGCAAGCGATCCATGCTTGGCCAAAGAATACACCATAGTCCTGTACCTCTTTATCATTTTTATGGTTTTGCAATTACGTATAAAGTCTAAAAGGCTTTCAAGCTATGTTTGCTCACGGTTTCACATATATCTCATCCATTTTTATTGTACTTCTGTCAATCTCATATAATTTCAGAAGTGCCCAGAATGTATCTCAAAATATTAATAGGGCAGGGGATCTAATGATTTCTCAACAAAACATATAATGTAGAAAAACCTAATTTCTTTAAATACATGTGTAAGATCATTAGTTCACAATTGCAAATTGGTTCTAGAAACTCTTGGCTTTTTTTTTTTTTGATATTCAGTTATTTTATTTATTAATAACTCTTGGCTTGTGATGTTAGAGAAATAACAAGTAGCACTACAGTAGATTCATTCTGCAAATTTCCTTATTCATATTCATCATTTTATCTTCCCAGTGTTTCTGATATTACTTCCAAATTTATGTTTACATTCATTGTTCAAATCTTAATTGTCCAACATATCGCAGGAGGAGAAGGATAAGAAAATCAAGGATTTATTTGATGAGCTGCAGCGTGAAAGAGAAAAATCAGGAGCAATTCAACAACTGCTACACATGATTCTTAAAGATCTTGAGGAACATGCTGAGTTTATGTCTACAAGAGTTGAAGACATAACTAACAGCTTGAAAGAAATTGAACTTGGCAATTTATAGTTGTGCAATGCCATATAAGATTGCAACTAATAGCTAGATGGATTGTTTAAGCCAAGTTAGAGCACAAGAAAACTTATTACTCTTGCTTCACTCTGAGATTAGGCATTTTAACCTGATTCCATTTCTTTGAAGGGCACTGACATATAACCTGTGAATCTCTTTGGATGTTTCAAACTTGTCTGAGTGGACCAAGATGATCATAGCTTTTATCTGAAATTTAATAGCAAGCTATTCCCTGATTTGGCTGCTCAACCAGTTGTAAGGTAAGGCAAGTGGCTTCTCACTTTATCTTTGCTTTTTCCCAGGCAAAACCAATTATTTGGTTTTTGCTATTGTTTTACTAAATGGCCTTCTGTTTGCAGCTATAATTTTTTAGGGCTTTATTTTTTTTTTTTCTCTCTGAGCCAAGAAGGGAAGCTTTGGCGCAACGGTAAGCGTTGTCGCCGTGTGACCTGAGGTCACGGGTTCGAGTTCTGAAAATAACCTCTTGCAATTGCAAGGGAAGGCCGCGTACAAAGACCCAAGGGGTCCGACCCTTTCCCGGACTCCGCGCATAGCGGGAGTGTTTATGCACCGAGCTGTCCTTTTTTTTTTTTTCTCTCTAAGCCAACAATATACTAAGTAACATTGTAACCATTTGCTCTAGTTTCTTCCTGGAGCTTATGTTGCTTCTTTAACCCCACTGCAGGAGAAGCCTGTGATCTTAGGGTTCTTGCACTTAAATGTTCAAAATATAGGTCAATAACAAGAAATAGCTTATCATCATAGAGAAGAATCCAGTCGTCTTTAAATCTACTCAATGTAAAAAATATATATTCCTATCATTCTTGATCTCAATAAATAGCTAATAGAATCATCTCCATTGTTGAGTTAAACTATGGAATTTACATCAAGTGATAGATCATTAGTTAAATTTGTTCCGAGTTAATCATTCATGATGGAGTTTTCCATATAATTGTCCAAATTACAGGCTTGTTAGTTTTATTTTTTCAAGCATTGACTTGTGATTTGCATGTGTTGTTCAATTATCAGTTGGTTGGGATGAGAATTAACAGTATGTGGTTGTATATAAACCAGCTGAATTATTAGTTGTAGACTAGATTATAAATTAATTTCATTTCACTTATCAAATATGATGAATATCCTGACAATATATGCACATGCACAAGGGCAAGTAAAGTAATATATTGAGATTACTTGAGTAGTTGAATCACAGATTGAATGGCGACAATGTAGCAAGAAAACTGGATACAATTTTAAGCTATTAGATAATCTTGTTAGTAAGTTGTTTGAATATATAAGCATTTAGTTATACAATGAGTCTTTTTTTTCTCTGGTTTTTCTAAAATTCAGACATTTCTTGTCTGTTATTGAGAATAGGTGCTATAATAATAATGTTGATGGATAAGAGATTTTTGCAAATGCAGTTTCTTTTTAGCTTAAAGTTGCAGCATTTTTCAGCATCTTGTAGTTGGTGGTAGCATAATGACTGTACCATTATGCAAATGATAAAAATTCTTTTGAAGTTGGTTCTCATTTTCATGTGTTCTTAATGCAGATGATATTCCTTGGAACTCCATTAATAAAATTCTTTTGAAGTTTGTTCTCATTTTCATGTGTTTTTAATGCAGATGAATCCTTAGAACTCCATTAATAAACAGAAATTATCTGTGTTTTTTTTCAGATTTTTCAATTAAGTTATTCGGAATTTAAATTTTTTATAAAAAAAAAATTGTTCATATATAAAAATGCAAGTTGTAAGAATTTAAAAAGTCAAAGAAAACTATTCAAAAAAAATTGTCAAAGAAAACATTGAAAAATGTCAAGTGGCCACGTGAATTTGCATTAAGGTAGACTCGAGCTGTCATAGTGTTGAGGACAGCTTGCCAGATCCAGCAATATGAGTGTTATTGGACTTTGATTTCAGGGGGGGAAAAAAAAAGATGTCCCTAAGGACATTTTGATTTGTGATACCCTACACCACACGGTAGGCCATCTATTTCGGTCCACGTCATCTTAAAAATGGATTTAGTTTTTTTAATATTATAATATAAGAAATGGAAAATCAATTCTGTAACTACGAAAAATACATTTACGGTGTATAAAAATGAATTTAGTTTTTTATTTTTTAAATGAAAATGAATTTAGTTAAACTAAATAGTTCAAGAAAATAATTGTTTTATATATAATAAAATATAAATCTTAGAAATAAAGATGAAAATGGAGGAATAAAAAAATTAAATGGGAAGAAATCTTACATATTTTCTATTTTTTAATTTTAAATTTGAAAACTAAAAGTATAAAAAATTGAGAATTGAAAAAATAAAATAAAAAATGTAAAAATAAAATAGAAAATATTTTTCACAACTCAACAATTTTATATTTCTCCAATGCCAAAATAACATCTACTTGACAATTCCAAAGACTAATAAAAATGTATCATTTTAATATTTAATTATTCAGCAGAAACATGCTAATACTGTTGAAATTTATTAATATAATAAGATATTCAAATTTTGACAGTTTCTTTAAAAAAAAATTCTTTTTTTCCTGCTCTAACTCTTCCTCAAGTATGGTTTAAGTGATCATCAAAAGAGAAATATAAAAGAAAAAAAGAAAATCACATAACATAAAAACTAAAAAATCGCAAAGCATAAAACTATAAAAGCAAAAACAAATGACAAACAAAGAGAAGAAAAGGAATTGAAGAGATGATATGTCATAAATAGAAACAATAATCCACCCAAGCCAATCCTACAACATTTCAAATAACAATAAACACACCTTCAAAGCTAATTATTTTAGTCCCTTTTAATTAGGTGACCCCCCAAAAAATATATATATATATATATATATATATTAAATAGTTTCAATCCTCCCAATTAAATTTTTGTCCCAGCCTCCCCATATTTCTCAAATTTTCCATTTTCTTCAATCTTCCATTAAGATCTCAACAATGATGATGTGGCATTACCTTGTTGTTCTTCTCCGACATGTGTCGATAAGCCGGCCACTCCAACTCATCAACTATGCCAAATGGCAAAATCAAATCCATCGGACAAAATCACCCACTTTCATCACCCAATTTTGTTTTTTGAATCAATCAAGCTCCAAAAATATTTACAAACACCCTCAAATATAAGAAGATGAAGATAATCTCTAGAGTTAAATTAAAATTAAAAATTAACCCAAAGCACTAAATCTACCACCCCTTCATCATTTGCCTAAACTCATTAAAATTAACCATTCCATCACCATCAACATCAACTTTCATAATCATTCTCTTACAATCATTTAATGTTTTCCCTTGTTTAAGCCCAAGTGAAGCTAAAACAGATCTTAATTCATCAACAGTAATAAATCCATCGCCATTTCTATCAAAAACATTAAAAGCTTCCCTCATATCCTCCTCCTCATCTTTCTCATCCATAATTGACTCGTACAAAATACTAAACTCTTCAATATCTACACACCCATCTCCATTAACATCAATGTTTTCAATCATTTGGGTTAATTCCGGATCTGGAATAAAAATACCCAAATTCTCTAACGAATTACTTAGTTCACTTTTTGTAATTCTCCCATCCCCATTTCTATCAAACATTTGGAAAACACGAAAGAGTTCAGAGTTGTCCATTCTTATATTATGAACAATGCCGGAAGAGGAGGAGGAGGAGGAGGAGGAGATGGTGGTGGAGGAGGAGGAGGGTGGTGTTTTGTTAAGGAGGAAATTGGCTTGGTGATGATGAGACCAAGAAGAAGGTAGAAGAAACCTAAGCTTCTTGGGAAGCAAATAGAGAATGAAAGAATTAAGAAGATGATAAAGAAGCAAAATCGATGGCATTTGAATGGTGTCAGTTTGATTTTGTTAGAGAAGATTTTGGAGACTAATTTTATTTTATTTTTTTTCTTCTTTTATCTTGTTGATGTATTAGACATATATAGAGAGAAGAATTGGATAGTTAAAAGTAGTTATGTTGATACCAAATAATGAGAAAAATTAAAAAGGTTTGGTGGGTCCATTTAGAGCTGGCCGGCTTTGTTTGGACTTTAATCTTACGTGTATTGGGTGATTATTAAAGTAATTAATTATCACTAACTTTCAGTAATAAGTAACAACAACAACAACAACAACAACAACAATAATAATAATAATAATAAAACATCGTACATTTTGTCAAAGACGCGTTGCCATAATTGTAGTTGTTTGGTTCACTTTAAAAAAAAAACAGTTGTTCACTATTTACTAATTTATTTCAATATCATAGAATTGTTGCACACCCATCAAGATACAATTGTATCTTTAAAAAAGATATACTTAAAAATAATATATTAAATTTTTTTTTTTATCTTTTCTGATGACTTCCGTGATATTCCTGGTTCCTTGACTTCGGATGCTTGTACCTGCAAGATAGAAAAGGAATTAGATTTGTGGAGAAATTTTGATACTTAAATCAATTTGTTTCGCCAGCAAATAAAAGAACTGAGAAAGTGAGAAAATATCTTTTATATGTGCAGTATTATTGTAAAAATTAAACCGATCATTGGATGAATTAATTGAAAATTAAACTTATTTTCGATCCCAACTCTATTAAATAAACCTATTGAATTGATTGCCCAATCCAACATATTGAATTGATCAGTAAACGGGCAATTCGGTTTACCGGAAACCAATTGAACAGGTAAGCCAGCTTTCAATTTCAAAAAATAAATAAATCAATAAATTGGTTATAAGCAGGCTGGTCCCTGTAACCCACTACCCTTTTAAAATTTAAAGCAACACTTCGCAACCCCCATCATTCATACCAAAACTCAGTTATTGACAATCTCCTCCATAAAATAAGTTATAATGAAAAATTAATATTAGTAACACTTTTATTAGGGATATGCAAGTTTGAGTTAATTAAATCATAAGAAAAAAATTAACTGTATCAAAAAGATTATTATCAGATATTTTTCGATTTTAACTATTACATTATATATGTAAAATCTAAAATTTTTAAAAAAAATTGTTCACATATAAAAGGCTAAATATAACTTATTACAATAATAAATCTTAATACGAATAAATAATTAAAATATAAAATCTAAATATAAATGCAATCCAATAAAATAATTTAATATATATAATTTATAATTTATATATAATATATATATAATTTATAATATGTACACTATTCTGTTTGATTAATAAAAATTGAAATTGCAAATATTAAAAACTTAAATTTAAACCACCAGCCTAATTAATTATAATTTTTAGTTTAATTATTCTATTTTATTTAATAATTTTCTTATCGGCTCTAATTTTCATAAATAAATTAGATGGTAGATTTCTAAATACATTGAAAAATATATTCAAATTTCTAAAATAAATTAGTAATAAAGTTTAAATATACTATAAATTTTTAAGAGCTAAAAAAAAAAATTTAATCTCTCTTTTTTTATCAAATAAAAAATTTATTACTCTAAAAAAATTTATTACTTTTTATTCTATTATTATCTTAAATTCTAAAATTATTTTTAGATATTAAGTAGTATTTATTAAAAATTTATAGTATTTATATTATTTATAAATTTTATATAAAAAAATTTTAATATTGATTTAATTTTTTTCTATTGAAACTTAGTGTATATTTGATAGATTATTGAAAAAATTAATTAACTTATAGAGATATATGAATGATATCTTATTCTATTAAAAAATATTATTATACTATTATCTTTGAAATATGTAACAAAATAGTTACAATTTAATTTTATTAAAAAAATTTAAATAATATCTAAATTACTCTCGTAGCGTCTATTTTTTATTTATTTAGATTACACGTAAAATTAGACAATCAAAACAGGAGTATAATTATATTTTACTATGAAATTTTTTAATTTTTTTTAGTGAGATATTTTTTTATATTTTTTATATAAAATATTTTACTAATTAATTGATAAAATTTAATAAATTATTATTTATTTTATATAAATTATTTATAAAATAAATATGAAATTATTAGTTAAAGAGTATTATATAGTTAATTTTATAGATATCTTGGTCCAACTAAACACATTATCGTTCAATTTCTGTTAGAGCTCTGTCACTCATAATCTGTTGTCTCTATTGGTTCGAAAATTGGGTCAAATTTGATTGAGAATTTTGCCTCTAAATGGTTCCCATAGTACCGTCCGAAAGTATGGAGCCAAAATTGTTTTATTTGTTTTTTTTTTTTATTAAACTTAAAAAGCCGTTAAGAAATGTGACCGTTTATAACGGATCTAATGAGAAATGTGAGACGTTGGGGATTGCAATGCGCCCAAAAAAAAAAAGGACCGACATGATAGTGACCGTCGGACACTGTGTCGACGGCTATGATGTTGTTGCGTGATTTTTGCGGTTGCTGACACATGGCAATCGTTAGATAACATGGCCGGTTTTCTCTCAATTACCAAATATTTTTATTTTAATTTTTTAAAAGTTTTTTTTTTATTATTTTCACCTTGCAAAAATAATAGTCTCACTCTCTATTTTACAAGAATAAAATAAAATAAATTATTTTTTTTTATTAAAAATATAAATTTATATATAATTTATATATAATATTTTTATTCTAATATAAAATATACTTATTAAATAATATTAAATAAGAGTATTATAAAAATTTAATTTACTAATTGAGTTAATAAAAAATAATAAATAAATTCTAATTTATGATAAACAAAGTAAAATGAGTTTATCTTTTTGAGATGGGAGAGTAACTTATTATCTCTCAATTGCCAAATATTTTTAATTTTTTAAAAGATTTTTTTATTACTTTACATGGCTATAAATTGGTAGATTCATTTTCTATTTCATAAAGATTAAGTAATTAATTTTTTTTATCAAAAATATAAATTTACATATAGTTTTAATATTATACTTTTATTTTAGTATGTGATGTGTTTATAAAGTAATATAAAATAAGGATATTATAAAGATTTAATATATTAATTAATTTATTAAAATATTAAACATGTCATAATTTGAGACAAATAAAAAAAAAAAAGTAAGCCTATATATTTGGAATAGATGGAGTACCTTGTTATGTATGAAATGAACTACATTTGAATTAAATAAATAAATTGATACTATATTGATTTTGAAGTAAATTTAAATATATTATAAGTAAGATAGAAGAGAAAAAATTCAAATAAAATTCACGAGGGGGATTAAAAATTTCCAAATTTAATAAAGAAAATCCATTTAAATATTTAACACTTGTGTATTATAATTTTTCAAATATTCAACACTTCATATTTGGAAATATGTAACGATATATTATAAAATATTGAATTATTTGAGGTAATGTTGTTATTTCCTTAAAGTTTGGTTAGTGTGGGATAAGAGACAAACACGTTTGGACAGCTACTAATTAACACATTATCATAAGTATATGCATTATTGGTACCATTGTAGCAATTTTTTCATTCATAGGATATGTGAATAGGCAGTGGCGAAACCAGAAATTTACCGAGAGGGGTCGTCGTGGTCGACGGTGCTGCAGTGCGGCTGGCTGTGGTGCTGCTGGCAGTGGGTTTGGAGAGAGGCTGAGACAGAGAGAGGGGGCGGGCAGAGAAGATTGAAGAAGACGAAGGAAAAATGCAGCCCTTTTAATTTTTTGAACCGGCCCAAGCGAAACGGCGTCGTTTCGCTTGGGCAAGTTTATTTTTTTTTATTAAACCCCTGGCGAAATGGCGCCGTTTCACCAGGGATTTATTTATAAAAAAAATTAGTCTTTGGCAAAACGACGCCGTTTTTTCAGGGACTAATTTATAAAAAAAAAAATTGAAATTGCAGCGAGGGGTTCGTCTACCCCTGGCTGCAATTTGCTCTGAAACTCAGTGGGGGCTGAGTTTCAGAGCACGGGCCGGCAAGCAGTGTCCTCCACGTCTGGCTGCCGGTGAGAGGGGGTCGTGTGACCCCCCACGACTCCATGGTCGTTCCGCCGCTGTCAATAGGTAGAGTATTTTACAACACTCAATCTAACTTTATAAATTTATAAATAGTTTTGAAAATAATATAACTTGAAAATTGATTTTTTTTAATTTGGAAATTGATAATGACTTTTAAATATATTTAAGTATTTCTAAATATTATATATATATATATATATATATTCGAATTTGAAATTTTATAATTAAAGAGACAACTCTAGTATTAGTCAATTAAAATTTTATTCGTATTTAGCTTTTATTATTATCATACTATCTCATATAAAAGTTATTTAAATAGGAAAACGAAAATTACTAAATAATTTTTAAAATTTTTAGTAAACATGATTATTTTAAATATTTTTATAAGTTTTTTCAATCTAAATTTATATACATAAATTTCTATTTAAATTAAAAAGATATTTTGTAATGAATTGCTAGTTGAATATATGATTTTTTTTAGCAGAAAGTTAAACATATGATATTGTTAATTGGGTTTGAAACATATACGAATTGCAAGAGATGAATTTTAATAAACTTTGTGATATAATTATAAATTGGTCCAACTACTAAGATTCCTAATTTTATGTAATTTAATCATAACAAAGTTGATTAGGTAGTCTCTTTACACGCCAACCAGACTTTGTTCTCATGACAAGATCAAAACTGTTTATAATTTTTTTACAAAAAATACCTTAAACGTCATATCAGTAAGAGAAAAAATCAAAGTTAATTTCTTCATTTGAAATTTAATTCAATATACAGATTTATCTAACATAACAAAAGAAAAATGAAAAAAAGTTTTCTTGGTTTTTTTTCTGGGGTAGAAAATAATTTTTTTTTGTTAGGAAATAAAAAAATGATATAATTCAAATATAAATAAAAATGTTTTATTGTTTTTATAATATTTTTATTTATAATGTTATCAAGTATCAATTATAATTTAATAAGGATCCGTTTAGTTAGTAATAATGTTAAAAGAAAAATTTTATTTTATGCAGAAAATAATTATTCACTCAATATAGAAATGTTTCTTATATACAAAATATGAAAATTAGTTCTCGTATTATATTAAGATTTTAAATCAATAAATTGGATATAAATTTGTAACAGACTAAATAAGATACAATAATGATAATAAACTTATAATTTGTTTTAAATAAGAAAAGATAATTACATTATATTGCACAGAGGATTAAGAGTTTGACAAATTGTGGATTAAAAATCAAGAGTATTGTTATATTCGTTTAAGTGTTGAACTTGAATTTTAATTGTTTTATCTCTCTCATATGTAATTAATAAAAAAAAGAGTTCAAAATTTCATTTTCTTAAAAAATAATCTAAAAGAAAAAAGAAAAATTATATATGCTAGTTTAATCGATTAGGAAACAAATAATCCAAGTAGGATTCAAATTCTAACAAAACAAAACAAAATTGTTTTTTTGAATTATTAACTGTCAACTTTGAAAGAGGAAGAAATATTTTCACCATATATTATCAAGAGGCTTTGGCCTTTTTAATACAGGAAGTAGTAAAAGGAAGAATTCTAATTCTAATGAATTACACAGACTCATAATCCTAATATATTACAAAGAATAGATAATATACAGATAAATACAATTATTTCCTATAATTATCTCTAACAGCCCCCTTCAAGCTGAGCCGAAGATGATCGAAGACGAAGCTTGCTAGAATGAGAAGAAAACAACCCGTGACCTAGAGGTTTGGTCAATAAATCTGCAATTTGGTCAGAACTTTTGACAAATTGAATTTGAACTATGCCAAGTCGAATTTGATCACGAATAAAATGGTAGTCAATCTCAACATGCTTAGTACGTGCATGAAAAACAGGATTGGAAGTAAGATAAATAGCACTAACATTATCACACCACAGAGTTGCAGGTGTAAACTTAGCAGATCCAATTTCACGTAATAATGAAGAAATCCACATCAATTCAGCTGTAGCATTTGCTAAGGCTTTGTATTCACTTTCAGTACTAGAGCGAGCGACAGTAGGTTGCTTCTTACTAGACCAAGAAATAAGATTAGTACCAAAATAAACCAAAAAACCACTTGTAGAACGTCTATCATCAGGACATCCTGCCCAATCACTATCCGAATAACACTGAAGAGAAAATTTATTGGATGGAGAAAATAAAATACCATATACAGAAGTGCCTTTAAGATAACGCAAGAGTCTCTTACAAGCTTGCCAATGAATATCCGCAGCACAATGAAGGAATTGTGCTAATTTGTTTACTGCAAATGCAATGTCCGGCCATGTAAGAGTTAAATATTGGAGAGATCTAATCAATTGACGATATGCTTTTGCTGAAGGCAATGCAGTACCCATATTCTTGCTTAAGTTTGGAGTAGTTGCCATAGGTGTTCGACATGGTTTAGATTCTGCCATATGTGTTGCATGCAAAATTTCAGAAACATATTTGCTTTGAGATAACAACAAACCATCAGCTATTCAAGTGGCTTCAACTCCAAGAAAATAATGTATATCACCAAGATCTCTAACAGGGAATGAAGCAGCCAATTTGTGTACAAACCATTCAATGAGAGAAGATTGAGATCCTGTGACAAGTATGCCATCAACATAAACAAGAACAAACAATTTTTCAGAACCAGCAGTATAGACAAATAAGGAGTGATCAGCCTTTGTTTGAGTAAATTTGAGGCCAAACATAAAATTTTTAAGCCTTTCAAACCATGCTCGCGGTGCCTGCTTCAACCCATAAAGTGACTTCTGCAATTTACAAACAAAATCAATTTTTGTTTGATCAATAAAACCCTTTGGCTGCTCCATGTATAAATCAGTGTCTAAAACACCATGAAGGAAGGCATTTGATATATCTAATTGTCTCATTTCCCATCTTTGTGAAACTGCAAGAGATAGAATAAGCCGAATAGTGGTAAATTTGACTACAGGAGAAAAAGTCTCCGTATAATCAATACCAGACTGTTGTGTGAATCCCTTTGCCACAAGTCTAGCTTTGTAACGTTCTATCTTACCATTCGCATGCCTTTTAACACGATATATCCATTTGTTTTGTATCACATTGACATTCGATGGTCGAGGTACTAAAACCCAAGTTTTATTGCGATGCAAGGCTGAAATTTCTTCTTGCATAGCATCTCTCCATTCCTGTAACTTATTTGCTTGAATAAATGTTTTTGGTTCCTGAAATTGAGAAAAGTTAGTTGCAAGGGCATATTTCGGGTTTGGTTTAGGATGAGGTCTTAGGGTCATAGGGTGAGTTCTCGTGGTAAGGAGAGGTTGAGGTGAAGATTCAGATTGGGAGGAAGCATTGTCGGGAAGTATTGGTAAGTCAAGTAAGAATTCAGATTCTGGTGAAGAAATCTGGGTTGTAGG
This sequence comes from Garcia nutans, assembly GCA_947685225.1. Taxonomy (NCBI): domain Eukaryota; kingdom Viridiplantae; phylum Streptophyta; class Magnoliopsida; order Malpighiales; family Euphorbiaceae; genus Garcia; species Garcia nutans. The sequence continues at coordinate 13,586 of CANTUV010000046.1, forward strand.
AGTTAATGGTGCAGGTGAATTAAATGATGAAGGTGGAAGCGAAGAAGAGGAAAGATTACCTGATGAAGGCGAAAATGAAGGCAACATAGTACAAGTGACCTGCAACCAATTTGGATTAGCACATGGTTCCTGTTGCTGAGTTCTATGATGTAATTGAGCATAGGGAAAAGTATTGGAATGAAACCGAACATGTTTAGCTAGATAGATATGTAACACCCCTATACCCCGTATATGTACACAGCATGCTAATACGATCGTAATATACGTATACTGAATATAGAAATGTCACGGTTACAAAACACACATGACATGACTCTTATATACTATGAACAAATTCAAAACTTTTAAATGAGTTTATAAAACGAAATAGATAGAAAGTTTATTTAAAACGCAGCGGAAAATATAACAAATGTTTCCCAATACATTTGCATCAAAATCAAAAGTTACAAATATAAAATATATACATGAGTGGCAGCTCTTCTCTGATCTTTAAGTCCAAAAATCAACTCTTCAACGCCTAGACTCACTAGGTCTAGAGGAACTCTCGGTTTCAATCCTGTCACCTGCGCGATGAACCACAATCGCGCTGAGCCAACAGCTCAGTAGAACAAACTATAATGATATTATGCTATGTCATACATTCAAACAATATAGATCATACTCAATACACTTTATTTTATGGATGTTACATTTCATTATTTCAATAATTGTATCATCATCCATTACTCACACATTTAACATAGACACACATGGGCCCAACAAGCATTTAATATGATATTCAAAGTTCAGAGTTACTGCTTTGGTTTATAATCACAATGATCAAGCCCGTAGGCAATATATATCATATCTCTATCCATGGATAGTGTAACAGACCCAGTCTCTTGGACCATCAACCCATTAACATGAGGAGATCCTCAACCCGGCTAGACTGTTACTAGTAACAGACCCAGTCTCTTGGACCATCAACCCGACTAATCGAGGAGATCCTCAACCCGGCTAGACTGTTACTTTTCATAAATTTTATTTTCACATTTCATTTAGTGTAACAGACCCAGTCTCTTGGATCATCAATTCAATTCAATTGAAGAGATCCTCAACCCGGCTAGACTGTTACCTTTATATAGGCATGCCACCAAAACCAGTACTCTGAAATTTGAATAAACATATTAGGCACACAACCATTTCATATATCTCTTTATAAATCTTTTTCTCAATTCATTTCTCATTCCACAATCAACTAGGCAAACATGCCTCATTTGAATCAATATAGTCAATCACAATGGCTTTACACATCATCTTATCATCACATCTTTCATTTTCATAACACATACATATACCATATTACATTTCATGAGGTTCATATTGTATAAAACATAACATTATTCAAACATATCAACAATACAATGAAATTACTTAGTACATTCACACTCAAATGTATAAGTTCCAAAATCACATGAATGTATGTTATAATGCAAGGTTTGTACTTACCTTAAAAGAAATCCACACAATTCTAAACACTTCCTCTTAACAAGTCCTTCACCAAATAATTAAGACAATTCACCTTCTTCACAACCTAATTCAGAACAATGAGGAAACTCACATAAGATCATAAGGCTAAGAATCAATTAGGGCAAACTCTAAACTGGACACGCTCACCCACACGGGCGTGTCCCTGACCGTGCCCTAACTCCACAACACAGAAGCATTTACACGTTCAGGACCACGGGCGTGTCACTGGGCGTGTAATACCTACTGTCTCTCAGAAGTATCGACACGTCCAACATCATGAACGTGTTCCTGGCCGTGTCAATTCTCCAAAATCACAGTAGCTATGACACGCTCACTAACACGGGCGTGTTAATGGCCGTGTCACACCTACTGCCATCCAACACAATTGACACGCCTAAAGACCTGGACGTGCTCCTGAGCGTGTCAGGCCAAAAACCCAGATTCCGGCCAAAACAACAATCCAACCAACAAACAACAATTTTCCACCATCTTCCACTTCAACAAAACTCAACTAGACACACCCAAAACCATAACAACCTTGCAAAAACACCAACACAACTCAAAATACACATCCAACACCAAATCACAACATCATCAAAAACTCTAAACACAACCACAACTCAATCTTAACCAACAAACTTATTCTTCCTTTCAATCTTACTCTTTTCTTCAATCCAACCCAAGAATCAAAGATCAAGTAAACCCAACACTCTTAAACACAACACACTCAAAGAAAACAAGGGAATCAAGAGGAAACTTACCAAGAATGAAGAAAACTCTTAGATTCCTCCTTGATCTCTTGAAAACTTCTTCAATCTTGAGCTTGGAAGGTCAAATCTCTCCCTCTCTCTTGTTCTCTTGCTGCTGCCGTTCAAAGCAAAGAAAGAAGAAGAAAAGGAAAATGAGAGACACGAGAAGAGAGGAAGAAGGAAGAAAAGGAAAAGAAAGAAAAGTCAAACATTAACCCTCTCTCTCCTCAAAACATTCTCCTCCACACAAATAAAAAATAAAATAATCTCAAACATCACCATCCACCCATCTTAATCCACTAACTAAATTTCAAAATAATTACCTTTATACCCTTCAAACAAATATTTGTATATGTTAAGTATATCACAATATATACAACATATACACATTACTCTAACCTCAACTCTCTTTCCAATAAAATAAATACACTTAATCCAATAATAACAATAATTACTCCAATACTTCTAGGGTACATTTTGGGATATTACAAGATACGGCCAGACTTGTGATCTAGACAACGATAAGCAGAATGAAAAGGACTTTGACATAGATAAACACATTCAGTGGTACGATAGCTGAACTTGTGATTATTATATGGACGCAACAATGGAAAAACAGTGCAACCGAATGGTTGAAACGATAAATAAATTGGGTCTTTGGAAAATAATTTCAGGTAAGGAGAAGCTTTGTGTAAAACATCCGATGGTAAAGTATTGATGAGCATCGCGCTTTGTTCAAGAGCAAAGTTCCAGTATTTGAAAGGTAAACACTACAAAAATATTCGGCATTTGCGACGGAAATCTGCGACGGACATGTTTTCGTCGCAAATTTGCTACGGATCTGCGACAGATTTGCGACGGAAGGACAAGTCAGAGGAATTTTGAGAAATTGGTCGCAAATTCGTTGCAAATCCGTCGCAGATCTGCGACGAAAATCATTCTGTCGCAAATAATCGTCGCAAAAGTTGGCGCGGAAACTTGGCGCGAGAGAGAAAACACTAAAAAAACCAATTTGCAACGGAGATCTGCTACCATCTATTGCCGTCGCAAATTTCACTATAAAAATATTCAGAATTTTGCGACGGAAATCTGTGACGGACATGTTTTCCGTCGCAAATTTGCTACGGATCTGCGACGGATTTGCGACGGAAGGACGAGTCAGAGGAATTTTGAGAAATTGGTCGCAAATCCGTTGCAAATCTGTCAAAGATCTGCGACGAAAATCAGTCCGTCGCAAATAATCGTCGCAAAAGTTGGCGGGATTACTCCCGCCGAGAATTTTTGCGGAAAATGTTACGTCGCAAATTCGTCGCAAATCCGTAGCAAATTTGCGACGGAAACATGTCCGTCGCAGATTTCCGTCGCAAATGCCGAATATTTTTATAGTGAAAAATTGAATTTGGCTGAGTTTAACGCCGTATAATTTTTTCTTTCTTTTTCGTGTCACTTGATCTTGGCTGAGTTTATAGCATTCTAGAAATTATAATATGATGAAATTATAATATGTGCTACTTACATATTCCTATTTTATGTTTTATTATATATTCTATACATTTCTTTTCTAAAATGGTAGTTTTGGTTCATGAGAAGTAAGTTGGCCTTACTTTAATTGTTGTTTACAATCTTATAGGTCGCGGAACAAGTTGTAGTTGAGTATGTTCCAGAAAAGGTAGAGTTGGATGACGGGATGAATGAGGAATTCAGGAAGATATTTGAGAAATTTAGTTTTCAAGAAGCCGGTTCTGAGGTATGATTGTTATTTTCTTTGATAATTAAGCATTACATGTTACTTATAATGATTGTTCTGTTAATGATTTTTTTGAAACTTGGTTCTATTGTATTTAAACCAGGAGAGCGATAAAAAAGATGAGTCTGCCCAGAATGCCGACTCAAAGAAAAAGGCAGACTCTGACTCAGAAGAGGAAGAACAAGATAATCAACAGAAGGAGAAAATTGTATCAAACAAGAAGAAAAAGGTAGGGGCATATGAACTTTCTGAACTGTCATGCTAGTGTTGTTGTTACATTTGGAATAATTCTTCTAATTACATATTATTATTGTTTTGTTATGATTCTAAAATAATATTTCTTTGTTTTCAGCTCTTGCGGCGAATGAAGATTGCAGAACTAAAATAAATATGCTCAAGGCCTGATGTTGTTGAGGTAAGGATGGATGTTGAATATCTTGCTATTTCATTATTTTTTTAGTTTTTGGTTTATTTATTTCTTCATCGTGTTTTTTGGTATTCTTATCATTTATGATCTTTACAGGTGTGGGATGCAACGTCAGCAGATCCAAAGTTGCTAGTGTTCTTGAAATCATACAGAAATACTGTTCCTGTGCCCAGGCATTGGTGTCAGAAAAGGAAATTTTTGCAGGTTAGCAATATCCTTGTAGAAGTAAAAATATTGTTTAACATATGCATGACTGATGGGTGCTGTGCATAATTAGAGATGTAGAAAAGAGGGTGAGGAAAGATAAAGTCCATAAGGTTTGTCTTATACGTATATATGTGGTTCTTGCAGGGGAGCGGCTGTGACAGTGATGGAGCCTTGGACTTGTATGTGTTTGGCAAAAGGGACCCTTGAATGATTTCTCTTTTAATATAATATAATTTGCTAGTGGTTGGGGATCTAGATATTGAATGATTTATTTTACTTTATTTCTCCATTTGAATTATGACTTATATTTGCATGTTACATATTGGGGATTTTTCATTGTTGAAGTGCTAATTCATCTGCTTTGAATTTTCAGATGCCTTTACATTGTGCTAAATGCTCGGGCTAGATTCGCCTAAATTTAATATTAATTATAGTTTTGAATCCCAAGTATTTGGGCTGATTGCTAAATCATACAGCTACTATATATTCTATTATCTTGTGAGAACGTGTCTCTCATCAGATCTTCATTTTATTTTGTAGGGAAAGCGTGGTATTGAGAAGCAACCTTTTCAGCTTCCTGATTTCATTGCAGCCACTGGCATTGAGAAAAATAGACAGGTGGTTATTATGCGATTAATCTTTTACATGTTTGTGCTTCTCCATAAAAAAAAAGATCTTACCATTGCTTGGACACTTTTTCTTTCTCAAACACACACATGCATATAATTTTCTTGTTGAAATGAGCATATCCTTTAGCAAATATAATTATTCTTTGATTTCCCTTGGTAACTTTTTGTCATGCCTTTCTAGTTTAGGATTTTGGAACAATCATCCATTAAAAAAGTTTTTTTGATAGCCAGTGTACTTGCCATACTCTTTATGTGGCATTTGTTCAGTTGGATCTACTGGAGATCAAACTAAAAGATCTTGTTATTACTTATGGCTTGATAATTTACTGAATTATCTTCTTATGCAGGCTTACATTGAAAAAGAGGACAGTAAAAAGTTAAAACAGAAGTAACGTGAACGTATGCAGCCAAAGATGGGAAAAATGGATATCGACTATCAGGTTTGTCAGTTTCCTTGAATTGTTTTAAGATGATGTGGCAATTTTTTCTTCCATTTCTGTTATCCTATTAGCACAATGGGTCTATTTTTCTTTTTAGGTTCTCCATGATTCATTTTTTAAGTACAATATCTCAGGTTATTGTTACATTTTAAATGAAGTTTTATTTCTCTAGTTGCATATCATTGACAAAGAAGGTAGGTTCAGTGGGTGTTATATTACAATTGTTAGTTGTTTAGAAAGGGATAATAGCACAACAAAGAATCTTCTAGTGGCATTAAACTCTTGTTTTTTGTGAATGTGCAATGAGATTCATTCATTACTATAATCTGAATGCATCAGAATCTCCATCTATCGGGAGAAATTACGGGCATTGACAGCTTGAAGGAACATCCAAATGTACACAAAGATTAATCACAGAAACTATAATTTGTCTCTCTAATACATCCAAGCTCTAAACACACTTCAATGGTTGAAAAAACGTGTATCATATTATTCTTTTCATTTACTCTTTTTAATATTATTTGCAGGTTAATAATGATGATGCAAGTCATGATTCAATGGAAAATGATAATTGAAGATCTATATTGTTATTTTCAAGATAGATTATTTATAGTAGTGTTCTTAACACTTGTATAGTTAAATTGTAAAATATTTTATTCTATTGAAGATTAATAAAAGAATTATTTTTATCAATGTAATTAGTATTTTTTTAGATTGTGTTTAAATGTTCCAAATGTATTTATAAAGTTCTCATAAAATTAATTGATAATACAAATAGTTCCAATAAAAATAAATATTAAATTACTACGGATTTGTTACGAATCTGCGACGGATATTTGAAATCTATGACGGAATCTGTGACAGATACTGAAACGACAATTTGCGATGGAATCTGTGACGAATTTGCGACGGAAATCTGTGACGGAATCTGCGACGAAAATCTGCGACGAAATCTGCGACGGCCTGTCGCAAATTGAAAATTGCGACGCCTTTTTTATTAACGGATCGTATCCGTCGCAGATCGGTCGCAAGACTTGATTTGTGACGGATCTGCGACGGATCTGCGACGGATTCTGTCCGTCGCAGATAGCATGTTTTTTTGTAGTGAAAGATGCATGAGCTAACAAAGATAATCCAGTATCAATAAGATGACGAATTTTCTTTCAGCTATACCATTCTGTTCATGAGTATATGGACAAGCAATCCTATGAAGTATACCATGATTCTTAAAATACTGATTTAAATGCTGATATTCACCACCCCAATCAGAATGAAATGCTAAAATGGATTTACCAAATTGACGTTGAACAAGCTTTTCAAATTGAACAAATATGTCAAATACTTCACTTTTGGCTTTCATAAAATATATCCATGTGAAACGAGTGAAATCGTCAACAAATATAACAAAATAACGGTGACCCATACTAGATTGTACTGGAGCAGGACCCCAGACATCTGAAAAGACAATATCAAAAGGATGACTACTAGTATGTCCTTTTGAAGCTAAAGAAATTCTAGATAACTTCCCCAAACGACAACTAGAACAAGGATTTAACACAGAATTGGAAACTGAAATTTTATTTTGTTTAAAAAAGTAGATAACTTAGCAACATGAGGATGGCCCAAACGCCAATGCCAATCGTCCATTGTAAGTGTCACAGTTGCTTGATTAGCTGTTGGTGAAGGCTGTAAGGTGGTCAACTTGTACACGCCATCTTCACTTGGGTCTGTCATCAAAGTTTTCTTGGTGCACTGGTCCTTGATTGCAAAATGGGAAGGCTAAAATTCAAAGAAAACAGAATTGTCAGATGTAAATTCTTGAATAGAAAGAAGATTTTTTGTAATTTCAGGAACACACAAAACATTATATAATTTAAGTTGACAATTAGGAGAGGAAAGATAGCTAGTTCCAGTATGAGATATTTTCAGACCTTGCCCATTACCAACAATTAATTGATCAGCACCCGAATACTCATTGATCATTGCCATTTGTTTTGGATCAGCAGTAACATGATAATTTGCTGCAGTATCTGCCAGCCATGAAACCGAAGTAGAGTTTGCAATGGAAGAAGCTTGAGACATATGAGAGGGATGTATCATACTTGCATGAACCATATTGGCAGTAGGAGCTCGATAACCACCACGATATCCACCACGATAACCACCACGTGAACCAGTATTGCCACGATAACCATTATTATGGTTTACTCCAGTATCACCACGATAGAATCGTCGTCGACAATTTAAGGCTGAATGGTTTGGTTTACCACATATCTGACATGTCACACGATTTGTTGTGAAATTTTGATTTGAGTTCTGTGAATTATAATGAGCAGATTGAGGAGGAGTTGGCAATAAAGGTGCAGAGGCAGCAGATGATTTGAGACTAAGATTCGCCATGGGTTGATGAAGATTTTTAATAAGTAACTCATGTGCAACAAGATGACCATGAAGATCAAAGAAGGATATGGGTTCAGGCCGAAGATTCAGATTAGTGATAATAGAGTGAAATTCGAATCCAAGATTACGGTAAATGATTGCATTAAATTCAGCTGTAGAGAGCGGTCGTCCAGCAGCGGCAAGCTCATCAGCTAAAGATTTAGCTTTTTGTAAATATATAGAAATAGAAAGATCATCTTTTTTTAGTTCTTGTAACTCAATGTGCAATTAGAGTTGGCGATTTTGTGAGACCGCACCAAAAGCTTTAGCTAAAGCTTGCCAAACAACAAATGAAGATTTTAAACCATAAACTAAAGAGTATACCTCCTCTGAAAGTGATGCCAAAAGCCATGATTGAAGCAATTGATCTTTGTTATACCATTCGGTATATGCTGGATTAAGTTTAGGTGTAGGATCAGTTGCAGAAGTTGGAATAGTTTGTGGAGGAGTAGGTTTAGTACCATCAACAAATCCATTCAGACCTTGAAAAATTAATATTGGTTCGAATTGTGTTTTCCATGCCAAATAATTGTTAGATTTTAGTTTGATAGAGAAAGAGGAAGAAGAAGTTATAGCAGATGAAGAAGAAGAGATTGGAGAGGAGGCAGAAATAGGAATAAGGGCCATGATGGATCAGCAAAGCTCTGATACCATGTCAGCGTTGAAAGAGGAAGAAATATTTTCACCATATTAACAACATAAATAAAATAAGACATTTTTCGTATTTTAATTACATCCCTTCTAATTTTTTATTTTATTAATATTTATTAATATTTAAGCACTTATCATATTCACAAAGAGAACAACCTCAATTAAGTTGTTTTTGGTATATAATAACAAGGAGGTCAAATAGCCGATGGAATACCAAATTAAATTGAAAGGATAGATCTAATTAATATTTAAACAACTTGATTAAAATATATAATGAAAATATATATTATATTTAGCAGGAAAACCCTAAAAAATTTCTCATACTTCTTCAATGTCATGAAATCTGAAACTTATATAATTTCCTCCACAAAGAGTGAAGAAAAAGAGTTTTTAATAACTTTAGTTGACTCCATCAGCTTGGACTTTGTACTGGACATCCCATAAGATAATAATAAAATAATATATATGTGAAGCCGACTCTTGCTATTTGATATTATTATTTATAAAAAAATATTATCATTAAAATGTTAATTAGAATGTTATTTTAAAATTAAATTTAATATTACAACTTCAACAAAAAATTTAATTCACATTTTACACCCAGTACTTTTAATTTTTTCAAATATTTTAAACTTTGAACTATTTTTTTAATTTAATTTTGAATAACACTTAAATCTGCGACTGTAACACCCCTATACTCTATATAAGTATTATACATATACCTTGTATACATACAGTACGTATATAAAGTATAAGGATGTCACTTTTCATTACAGTTTAAAACCTTTACCTTAGTTCCAAATAATAATACATTTGATTTGAAGAACATTTACAAAATCATTATATTTTTTATGATATTACATATATATAATTTAACTTGTCTTTTCCAAATTTCACTTATGTATATATACATTTTTATCAAAATACAACATAATCAAATTGTACATGTATGCACCACCTCCTAGTTGGTCTCGAAATACTCTTACCCTTCTCGTGGCATAATGGTTCGACTCCCAGATCAACCATCTACTTACCTGCGCGATTTACACAACCGCGCTAAGCTCGAAAGCTTAGTAGTACAAATAAATAATTTAAACATACATTACAAAAAATCATATTTTATATATTAACATCATGTATCATCATTTTCTTATCATGTTTTCCCTTTTCAATGCACTCTTCATATATTTCCACTAATCTCATAATTTATATATATATATACACATATATCATTACAACAAACCACAATCCAATAACTTATCAGAACATTCATGAAATAATACTCACAATTTCCACATCCATATATATATTACACATCATATTGTATTTTCATAATCTCATCATTCAACATAGTTTCTCAAGCCACTTTCACTTTCAGTAATTTACTTATGTATTGTAATCATCTCATTCCATAATTATCATCATATATCTCATAACATTATATCTTATTCCATAATTCACATTAAAGCAAAGACAAGCATGGGCCCAAAAGAATCTAATATGCTATTCAAAATTCAGAGTTACTGCTTTGGTCCATAATCACATTCATCAAGCCCGTAGGTGATATATATATATATATATATATCTATCCATGGATAGTGTAACAGTCCCAGTCTCTTGGACCTCAACCTGGCTAGACCCTAGGGCCCCAGTCTCTTGGTCCTCAACCCGGCTAGACTTTTACAGTTTTTGAGGCTTACGACCCGGTCTTTTCACCTCAAAAACATCATATTTCAATTTTTTCAGCTGGGCTCGGCTTACGACCCGGTCTTTTCACCTGCCCAGCGATTCATAGGCATGTCGCCAAACCCAGAACTCTGAAAATTGAATAACATATTAGGCACACAATTAATTCATTTATCTCATTATCAATCTCTTTCACAATTCATTTCTCATAATCAAACTAGGCAACCATGCCCCAATTATTTGATTTGCATCATTATAGCCAACAACAATGGCTTCACATCTCCTCATTAGGGTATACATAACCAATTGCATTGTGCATACATTTTGAATGCTCATTATATCTTTCATATTTCACCTTTATATCCATTAACAATAGTTTCATATTTCATCATTGAGATATACATAGCAAATTACATTATTCATATATTTAGAATCTTCAACATACATTCCACATAGTACACATAATACACATCATAGTACATTTCTCACACATCAGCAATATAATAAATAACTTAACACATTTTTCAATCAAATATGTTAAGTCCCATAGTAATGCAAATACATACAATCATATAAGGTTTGTACTTACCTCAAGAGAAACTCACACCAATCTAAACTCCTCTTCCAAGAATCCTCCAACACTTGGATTAGGGCAACTCAATTTCTTCAAAACCTAATCAAAAAGTAATCATACACACTCACTCAGAGATACACATGAGATAATATAGATAAGAACCAACTAGGGCAAACTCTACACATGACACGCTAAAAAACACGAGCGTGTCCCTGATCGTGCCCTAAACTAACAACACGGAAGCTTTGACACGCTCAGTAACACGGGCGTGTCACTGGACGTGTCACTCATTATGCCTCACAGAAACATTGACACGCCCAACAACACGAGCGTGTTCATGGCCGTGTCAATTACTTTATCTCTCAGTAGCTATGACACGTCCAATGACATGGCCGTGTTAATGGTCATGTCATAAACGTTAAACTCAGCACCGTTGATACGCCCAACAATATGGCCGTGTCACTAGCCGTGTCAGGCAAAGATTATACATTTCGAACTCTCATCCATGTAAACACAATCACTCCAAAATCCATACTACAACACCCTTAATCAACATCTTGGTTTATATTTATAAATTACCTATAACTTCAATATATCATAATAATAATCATTATATACATCATCCATGTATCAATTACTCAATTTTTCCAACTCATTTATACTAAACCCTTACTAACCAATTTCAACAATTCATCATCATCTTCACAAATAACCATATTATCATCATATAAACACCAATTCAATATATATATATATATATATACTTTAATATTTCATTATTATCACCTTTACACACTTACCATATCAAATATAAACACAATCTATAGAAATCAACACAAGGAAATGAACACTTACTTGAATTCTTTACCAAAACTTCAATATCCACCTTCAATTCTCTTAAAACCCTTATGAATTTGATGTGTATGTGAACCAAATCCTCTTCTCTCTCTCTCTCTCTCTCTCTCTCTCCCACGTTCAAGAAGAAGAAGAAGAAGAAAGAAAGAAAGTGAAAGCTCTCTTGTTAAACTCTCATCCTAATCTTATATATATATATATATATAATAATATAATTAAATACCCCAAAAATTCTCCACCACAAATATTGGTCCTTCTTTGACTTTCTTTTCTTCTTTTTCTCTTGTCATTATTGTCATTATTATTATTATTAATCAATTATTTACACTTTACTTTTCCTACACCAATACATATACATCATGTATATGTGATGTATATGTTGATATATGTATATGTCTTATATATTGTATTTATATTTCCCATATTTTTAAATGCAAAATATACATATCATCCTTCATATACATCTATCTCTTAGAATATTTTCTTTACATATTTCACCAACATATTCTCTCACAACTACTATTTCAAAGTACATAAAAAATCGGGGTATTACAATTCTCTCCCCCTTAAATAATTTCGTCCTCGAAATTATCCAGTACAGTAACAATCCATTTTTAACAAAATACCATCTTAATTTTTATATGAAGTTAATCATATTATTAAGTTATTATTTCATCAAATCACATAACCTCTACTCTCCCCCTTAGAGTCAATCATCTTCTCCCAATTTCATAACTCATCATTATATATATATATATTCTTACTTTCTCAACAAAGCAATCAAGATATTTTATCACTTCATCTCTTTATAGATACTCTCTTAACTTTAAATTTAGAGATTATTGAATTATATCTTAATATTGACTATCCCGCCACTACAATCATTTTTAAAATAAACACTTATCAAATCTTACTTTACATATAATTAACCTTTTTCCTTTTATTATCATTTACAACTGATATATCTTAACTCATTCATGTCCATACACATATCATAATATTACATCATATACATTATCACATATATCTTACACTCTTAGTACAACTATACATATTAAATCTCAATAATAATTCGCAATCTTAGCGAAATCTAGATCAATTGATCTATCTGTCACAATATACCAACGTCTCAATCTTATTTGATTCAAAGCAACAATTAACTTATTTAAATTTATCATTAGATTTCAATATATGACCTAATTCTATTAGGTCAAGCTTATATTCAAATTCTAATCTCTTCAGATCCATCTTTTCAACTTTCTGAAGTTATGATTATTTATAATAAATCACTTTAAATTATTTTTCAATGTTCATATATTTTGTTTTCTATTATCTTAGTATAATTTTCACCTAATTCTCATGATTATCTCATACCATATTTATTACCCATAGTTCATTCACTTAAACATTGTTTCCATCAACTTATTCACCTTATACCATGAACATATTCAGTATAACTTTCAATCACATTTTGTAATTTCTCACATTTATCATCACCTCACCTTTTCATACCATTACTATATTTACATAATTACCTTTCTATCACATTATCCATAACTCAATACATTTTCACAGTTCTCTTCTCTTTCCATACTGTCTATAATTATAAACAAATTTTTAACATAAAATTATCATACCAACCATAACTCTTGACCATGTTTCTTGAAGTATAATTATCAATCTTACAACAACTATCCTACGGTCATATCATCTCAGGCCTAAGTCCGTGGATAGCAAAACTAACTGGCCAAATATACTAAACAAATCATTTGGTCATAGTAGATTAATGGTCATGCCTGTGGCTTATAAATCAATACTGCCCTTCCATTATTCTTCTTCAAACATTTCCAATTACAATACTAAGTTTGTATCGCAAAGATTACATATTCATTCTCTAAACTTTTGCTATACTAAGAGTTAACACATTTCAACTCCGTTTCAAAACAATTTGCTCTTGATCATTGATCATCATTAGCCTAACTCACGTTCAACAAGATTATCTTTAACATCTCTTACACACAACATTCGATCATATGTAAATTTTACACAATTTCCATTTGTTACTCCATTTCTAATCTATCTCTTCTAAAAATTTTCATACATTATACTTCCCCTTTTTCCTTACAATCTCTTATTATACACATATACATAGAACATTTCCACACACATATACTTTGGGGCCCAAAACATTATATGATCATCAAGTTTAGTTATTACCATAACAATTTCACTGTCCAGTATTACTCAAGTCCATTCCCACTCTCAATTTCGTCACATAGTCTAGGTCTGCGTAGGTCAAGACCTAATCTCTCTTAGGTCCACTAATACATGCAATATCATTCTCAATATCACTAGACCAGTAGTTATACCACATTCACATTCATAGGTCACATTCATAACATGACTTACTTTCCACATTTTCTTACATATTACAATTGCGTTCATATCGAAAAACTCATCTCACATATCCTATACATGTATACACATAATCATGCAATTATATTTAATTCCTCTTTTGCATATAATCTATACAAATTTAACGTTTATTACTTTTCATTGAATATTATCATTCTCATTCTTTTAACATGACTTAAGTTATTCATCAACTCAACAAATATATACACTCTAACCATAATAACACTTCACATAAATCTTAGTCACATTTCTAATGTGACATCTCTTTCACATTTGTTTTTAAAAGCATTTAGTATACCCTTCATATCCATTTTCATCATTTCCAGTCAAATTACTTAAAGCAACTATTTTCACTTGCATAGTCATTTTCCCTTTATTTCAAAACAAATTTTCGTATTATCAATCACATTACCCAATTCATAGTACTTTCATATGCAATAATATTCATTCAAAATAGCTCATATGCTTAATATACATTAAACTATCGATATCTAAATAATCCTCATTAAAATTCCATTAAAACTCTTAACTCTCAACTTACTACTTTACTTAAACTTCAATTTACTAATCTCATTTTCTTAATATTAACTTTAAAAAATTATATATATACCATAATGTAACATCAAAACATATCATTTTCACAATTATTAAAGCTCATTTCAAAAATTCAACTTTCACATATTACCACCATTAATATGAGCTTTATCAACACTTAAGCATATCACATTTCTAATATTAAAATCACAATGTTTGTATCAAAACAACAATGCAAACAACACCATTATATCTCTTTTCTTTAACCAACACCATCCCTTTTTGAAAACCTGAACTTTACATACCCAAACCTTAAATTGTCACACTTTGTCTATACCAATCAACTCACTCAATATTCCACCATGCTTTCTTCAATTTAATAACATATCTATCCATTTTAACATTCGAACAATATTTTCTCTCTCTAGCAATCCAGACATAAGCTTTATTAGAAAGAGATCCAAATTTTAGAGAAAAGAGTAATTACTTTAATCTTTTTTTTTAACTAATTTCCAACATTATTCTCATATTCATTTCTTTATGACCTTTTTCACAAGCACACTTCAATAATCAAAAATTTCAAAATTTACTTTACTTAAGTAAACTTCAATTCTTTAATTTATCAATTAAACTTGTACAAATTTTCCTATATCATTTCTTTCTCTAGCTTTACTTTCATGTAAAACCTCATTCACACACTATCATCCATCTCATATAATTCAGATACATTACAAATCACATAATGCCACATCCGAGACCAACCTAGGTGTTAATGCATATGCATGTATCACAAATTTCACTCTTTTTTTTTTCAAAAAATTTCCTTTTTTCTTTTAAAATCTACTTAGGCTAAGAATCTCAAACCTAAGCTCTGATACCAAAATAATTGTAATACCCCTATACTCTATATAAGTACTATACATATACCTTGTATACATACAGTACGTATATAAAGTATAAGGATGTCACTTTTCATTACAGTTTAAAACCTTTACCTTAGTTCCAAATAATAATACATTTGATTTGAAGAACATTTACAAAATCATTATATTTTTTATGATATTACATATATATAATTTAACTTGTCTTTTCCAAATTTCACTTATGTATATATACATTTTTATCAAAATATAACATAATCAAATTGTACATGTATGCACCACCTTCTAGTTGGTCTCGAAATACTCTTACCCTTCTCGTGGCATAACGGTTTGACTCCCAAATCAACCATCTACTCACCTGCACGATTTACACAACCGCGTTAAGCTCGAAAGCTTAGTAGTACAAATAAATATTTTAAACATACATTACAAAAAATCATATTTCATATATTAACATCATGTATCATCATTTTCTTATCATGTTTTCCCTTTTCAATGCACTCTTCATATATTTCCACTAATCTCATAATTTATATACATATAAACATATATCATTACAACAAACCACAATCCAATGACTTATCAGAACATTCATGAAATAATACTCACAATTTCCACATCCATATATATATTACACATCATGTTGTATTTTCATAATCTCATCATTTAACATAGTTTCTCAAGCCACTTTCACTTTCAGTAACTTACTTATGTATTGTAATCATCTCATTCCATAATTATCATCATATATCTCATAACATTATATCTTATTCCATAATTCACATTAAAGCAAAGACAAGCATAGGCCCAAAAAGAATCTAATATGCTATTCAAAGTTCAGAGTTACTGCTTTAGTCCATAATCAGATTCATCAAGCCCGTAGACGATATATATATATCTATCCATGGATAGTGTAATAGACCCAGTCTCTTGGACCTCAACCCGGCTAGACCCTAGAGCCCCAGTCTCTTGGTCCTCAACCCTGCTAGACTGTTATAGTTTTTGAGGCTTACGACCCGGTCTTTTCACCTCAAAAACATTATATTTCACATTTTTCAGCTGGGCTCGGCTTACGACCCGGTCTTTTCACCTGCTCAGCGATTCATAGGCATGCTGCAAAACCCAGAACTCTGAAAATTGAAAAATATATTAGGCACACAATTAATTCATTTATCTCATTATCAATCTCTTTCACAATTCATTTCTCATAATCAAATTAGGCAACCATGCCCCAATTATTTCATTTGCATCATTATAGCCAACAACAATGGCTTCATATCTCCTCATTAGGGTATACATAACCAATTGCATTGTACATACATTTTGAATGCTCATTATATCTTTCATATTTCACCTTTATATCCATTAACAATAGTTTCATATTTCATCATTGAGATATACATAGCAAATTACATTATTCATATATTTAGAATCTTCAACATACATTCCACATAGTACATATAATACACATCATAGCACATTTCTCACACATCAGTAATATAATAAATAACTTAACACATTTTCCAATCAAATGTGTTAAGTCCCATAGTCATGCAAATACATACAATCATATAGGGTTTGTACTTACTTCAAGAGAAACTCACACCAATTTAAACTCATCTTCCAAGAATCCTCCAACACTTGGATTAGGGCAACTCAATCTCTTGAAAACCTAATCAAAAAGTGATCATACACACTCACTCAGAGATACACATGAGATAATATAGATAAGAACCAACTAGGGCAAATTCTACACATGACACGCTAAAAAACACGAGCGTGTCCCTGATCGTGCCATAAACCAACAACACAGAAGCTTTGTCACGCTCAATAACACGGGCGTGTCACTGGACATGTCACTCATTCTGCCTCACAGAAACATTGACACGCCCAACAACACGAGCGTGTTCATGGCCATGTCAATTACTTTATCTCTTAGTAGCTATGACAAGTCCAATGACATGGCCGTGTTAATGGTCGTGTCACAAACGTTAAACTCAGCATTGTTGACACACCCAACGACATGGCCGTGTCAGGCAAAGATTATACATTTCGAACTCTCATCCATGTAAACACAATCACTCCAAAATCCATACTATAACACCCCTAATCAACATCTTGGTTTATATTTATAAATTACCTACCAATTTAACACTTATATAACTTCAACATATCATAATAATAATCATTATATACATCATCCATGTATCAATTACTCAATTTCCCCAACTCATTTATACTAAACCCTTACTAACCAATTTCAACAATTCATCATCATCTTCACAAATAACCATATTATCATCATCTAAACACCAATTCAATATATATATATATATACACACTTTAATATTTCATTATTATCACCTTTACACACTTACCATATCAAATATAAACACAATCTATAGAAATCAACACAAGGAAATGAACACTTACTTGAATTCTTTGCCAAAACTTCAATATCCACCTTCAATTCTCTTAAAACCCTTATGAATTTGATGTATATGTGAACCAAATCCTCTTCACTCTCTCTCTCCCTCTCTCTCTCCCACGTTCAAGAAGAAGAAGAAGAAGAAAGAAAGAAAGTGAAAGCTCTCTTGTCAAACTCTCATCCTAATCTTATATATATATATATAAATATAATTAAATACCCCAAAAATTCTCCACCACAAATATTGGTCCTTCTTTGACTTTCTTTTCTTCTTTTTCTGTTGTCATTATTGTCATTATTATTATTAATCAATTATTTACACTTTACTTTTCCTACACCAATACATATACATCATGTATATGTGATGTATATGTTGATATATGTATATGTCATATATATTGTATTTATATTTTTCATATTTTTCAAATGCAAAATATACATATCATCCTTCATATACATCTATCTCTTAGAATATTTTCTTGACATATTTCACTAACATATTCTCTCACAACTACTATTCCAAAATACATCAAAAATCGGAGTATTACAACGACCTTCGAATTTTAATATCATTAAATTAAAAAAACAACCACATCCATTAAGAACCCCACAATGCCAAACAAATTCATTAACTTGTGGACTTTTTAATAATTTAGTGAATATAATATTAGTGGTAAAGTATATAAAATAATTAAATTAGTAATTAAGTATGCAACTGGTGAATATATATATATAGAAATTGTATTTCATTAATATGGTATATAATAAAATTAATTTATTAAGAAAAGAGTTGACTAAGGCATTTAAGAAAATAGAATTCATAAAGGAAACATATGATCTTCGTCTACAGTTGTGTAAAAAATTCTACTTGATTATCACTTAACTAACTAGATCGACTATGTCGATTTAAACTGACTGAATTGATCAATTTTAATTTATAAATTTACTACTAAATTGATTGAATTTAATAAAAAAAAATTAACTGAATCAATCGAGAAAATTATTAATAGTTATTTTTTAAAATTATTATTTTTAAATATTATAACATAGTTGGGTTAATTGAGTCCTAAAACTTGATTAACCTAATCAATACTCATACCGATCTTTCTTTATATTTTCTTCCTTTTGTCTCCTTCAATTGTTGTCTCCACCACTTACATAGGTGGTCCGCTCCTATATATTATTTTTATCTAAATTCTTTCTACGATTTTTGATTATTTAATAATAATATATTGATGCAATGATCTGTATTTTATAAATTATGTTTCTCCCATTTTAAATTAATAAGTATATTTTTTTTATTTAGCTAAAATTATAGTTTAGTTATTATTTTAATAAATTAGTTAATATATTAAATTATTATTATATTTATATTTAATATTATTTATTAAAAAATATTTAATAAATATATTTTATATTAAAATAAAAGTACAATAAAAAATGTAATTTTATATTTTTAATAAAATTAATTAGTTTTCTTAATTATTATAAAACGAAACATGTGTTTACCAATTTAGACAAAGCCGATATTAATTTTATACTTTTTTATCTTAGTAAAATTATCATTTTTCTCTCTATTTAGAAAATTATTATATTTTTTAAATATTATATATAATTATTTTAAATAAATTAAAATATTTTTTATTAATTAATGAATATTAAAATTATTATATTTTTATTTTATTAATTAATTTATTATTAATAAAAATATAGTTAAAAATAATTATTTTTTTTATTATATAAAGTAATAATTTTAGTGAAATAATTATATATTTATATGTGCGTGTGTGTGAGAGAGATAATTTAAGTGAGATAAGTGAAAGCGTCACTTAATACGTGTTTAATGAATTTGGATAAATCAATTTGATAAGAACAAACGCGCTTCGTAATTGGAGTATGGAAAGTCTGTATTCAATCAAAAATTGTGAATTTGCAGCAATTATTATGTTGAATCTGTTGGCATCGTACAAGTGAAAAGACAGACTATGGAAAATTTCAAACACGAGAACTGGCTACCAATACGGTGGGTGTGTTCACCCGTTCAGCCCACGTTTCAATGATTTTGAGTCAAATTTACCATATTTGAGTGAGTGCTACAAGTTTCCAATAGGTCAATATCTTTGAAATTTGTTACCTATATTTGCACAAAGAAAAAGCAGAAAAAAAAGACAACTACATTATATATTTACAAAGAAAACTTGCAAAATCAACAAGCTTATATTTTAGAAATAAATAATATCAGAGTTATCTGCATTCGAATTGGAATCATATATAAAACCTAGCTAGACCAATGATTCTTGTACAAATGACTTTCTAACTGTAAGAAGAAGCATAGAAAACTTTTGATATAAATATAACCCAGAAATTTTTGTATTTCAACCATCTTTACCTTATTAGCTAAAGATATTTGATTCTATCAAATTCACTTAATCTGTTCCATTTTAAGATAAATATTTAACTATTAGACTATATATTGATCCAACACATATTGATTCTGTCTAATTATTATCAATGATACTATCCTCCAAATTCAACTTGTTAACTTAATAATCCATCACTGAATATGTAATACCATTATACCTTATACATGTATAATACACACACTTTTAATATGTAAAATATGTATATACGATATAAAAATATCACAATCCAGTTTAATAAAAAATTTCATATTCCCTTATTATTTAAAACATTTATATTTATATAGATATAGATATATAGATATATATATATATATATATATATATCAGAATACATTATACCTCACATTACTCCATTATTTAAAGCACTCATTATAATTTACAGTATATATATACATATACTCCCAAAATATAATATAATAAACATAATGTCAAAATATACTATAAAATAAAATATGTACAAGTTGGCAAAGTTGCACTAATCTTGCTGTAGCACAAACACTTCAAGCTTAATCAACAAAAGCCTAGATCCGATCTGGCCTAGTGGAACTCTCCGGCTCTACTAGATCACCTCTGTCATTTGCGCGATTAATTACAATCACGCTAAGCCAAAATCTAATGGTATAAACTTTGATAATAATAATATTCAAATACAATGCTAATGCAAAATGTTTATATGCTTTGTCATCACATGATATTCAAGACCATTTTTGGATATATGCTTTCATCACTTGACAAATTCACACAAATACATATACAAATATGGGCCCAAACAACTAATACATCATTCAATTCTCAGAGCTACCGTTTTGATCCATAATGACACCATGTGTCTAACCTCGAAGGCAAAATATCAATATATCAGTTCAACTAGGCATGGGCTTACGATCCGGTCTTTTCACCCAGCCCAGCTTCAAGGACTTATTTCTGAGGTTTACAATCCGGTCTTTTCACCTCAAAAATATTTTTATAATGACGTCAAATGTCTAGCCCCATAGGCAAATATATGCATGTCACCAAATACAAAATTTTAAAAATTGAATAACATACTAGGCACACAATTATTTTATATTTTCATTATTAATCTCATTTTCATTTTCTCATGATCAAGCTAGGCACATTGCCTCATTTATCTCATTTTATACAATCTAACCATCACCAATGGCTTTACATAATATTTTTAATGTATATACAATATTACCTAAATATTTTGGGTCATTTCTATATTTTACACATAGTTTGCATTTCATTCAATTTAGCCATTAACAATAGTTTTTAACAATGCATAATAATTCATACATAGCAATTCACATGTCTTAGCACCATGCTCATGAATACTTAATGTATCAAGTAGCTTAACACATTTTCCATCTAAAATTTGTTAGGCCAAATGTAATGCAATCACATTCCATTTATCAAGAGTTTGTACATACCTTAGAAAATACTCCAAAACAAGCTTTAAAACTTTCTCTAACATTCTCTTCCAAGTTATCCTTCAATATTAGGGTTGGACAAATTACTCTCTCTCAATGCCTATACCAAATATGATCATAAACAACCATTTAATATCACATTCTAAAATAATTTAAATAGGAATTACAAATGAAAAATAAAGAAAAGAGTTATTCTCAAGTGACATGCCCAACAACATGGGCGTGTTACCGACCGTATCATTAACCCAATCACACAAAAGCTTTGACACGTCCAATGATATGGGTGTCTCACTATCCGTGTCATTCATTCTACCTCACAGATTCAAAGAAGAAGAAAAAAAAGAAATCTCTTCTCTTTCAGTCCAACCTTAAAATTCATCATTAACTACTTACAACATCTTCATACATATTCAAATAAGCCATCAAAACATACTAATACAAAATCTCTAAAATCCAAATATCATGTTCTTCCATAGAATTCCAAAGAAACTTGCAAAATGATAAATGAACTTACCAATTGATGAAGAATCCTCAATCTTCACTTGAATCCTTGAAATTCCTTCAATTCTTTGATGAATGGAAGAACTCTCCTCTAGACTCTCTCTCTCTCAAACTCACTCCAAAGAAGAAGGAAGAAAAGAAAAGACTCTTCTATTTTCTTTCATCCTTATCTATATATATATTAATTATTCTTTTATATGTGTTGTATATGTTTGGTATATGTATATGTTATATTTACTTTAAATATATTTCAAATATATATTTCACTTAAAATCCTTTCATTTCATTTAAATTATTTATTTCGTGTATCCAAATTTAATTTATTTTATTTAATATTCAAAAATTAGGGATATTACAATTCTCTCCCCCTTAAGAGAATTTTATTTGTGAAATTATTTGCTATCAACTCTGGAACAATTGAGGATACTGACTCTGCATTGTCTGTTCACTTTCCCATGTTGCCTCCTTAGTGGCATGATTCCTCCAAAGAACTTTCACAAGTGGCACTTTCTTATTTCTTAACTCTCTTCTCGTGCTAAGATCGATACTGGTTCTTCCTCAGAAGTCAGATCCGAACTTACCTCAATTGACTCTATTGACAAGATGTGAGATGGGTCTGACCTGTACCTCCGAAGCATAGAGACATGGAAGACATTATGTATCTGGTCCAACTCAGGTGGTAAAGCTAGCCTGTAAGCCACTGGACCAACTCTTTCCAGCACCTCATATGGTCTTATGAAATGAGGACCTAATTTCCCTTCTCAAAATTTTCTTCCAAGGAGACTTTCAAAAATATTTTATCTCCTATATAGAACTTTATGTCTCTTCTTTTTTTAAATCTAAATAGGATTTTGGTCGATCTGAAGCTGCTTTTAGACGACCCCAAATCACCTTTACTTTCTCTTCTATTTTCTTAATCAAATCGGGATCGACCAATCTACCTTTTCCAACCTCATCCCAACACAAAGGTGTTCTGCATCTTCTGCCATACAAGGCTTCATAAGGTGCCATTCCAATACTGGACTGATGACTGTTATTATATGAAAACTCAATCAATGACAAGAATCTGTCCCAACTTCCATTGAAATCAATGATACAACTCCTTAACATATCCTCTAAAATTTATATCACTCTTTCTGATTGCCCATCTGTCTGAGGATGAAAAGCAGTATTAAAATATAATTGAGAACCCAATGCATTATGCAAACTCCTCTAAAATCTCGATGTAAACCGGGGATCTCGATCTGACACCAAAGAAACTGGAACTCCATGCAACCTCACTATCTCACTGATATACAACTCAGCCAATCTCTCCAAAGAATAATCCATATGAATTGGAAAAAATGAGCTGTCTTCATCATCCGATCAACTATCACCCAGATCACATCATACTTCTTTTGGGTCAAAGGCAGTCCAGTCACAAAGTCCATCTTTACTCGTTCCCATTTCTACTTTGGTACTGACAAAGGCTGAAGTAACCCTGAAGAAACTTGGTGCTCAGCTTTCACTCTTTGACAAGTGAGACATTTGAAAACAAACTCTGCTATGTCTCTCTTCATACCTGACCACCAATAATGTTGCTTCAAATCTTGATACATCTTGGTACTCCCATAGTGCACATCATAAACTGACTGATGTGATTTCTCCAAAATCACCTTCTTTAATTCAGCATCATCAGGAATACATAACCTATCTCTGAACCACAGACTGTCATCATCTCTCACATGAAAGTCTCGACTCTCCCCCTTAAGGAAATCCAATAAAATCTTCTGAATTTTCTCTTCTACCAATTGAGTCTCCCTAATATGATTCAATAAAACTGGCTTTAACTACAACGGAGCCATCAAAGCACCATCATCACAAGACTCAAATTTGACATGCAACGCTCTAAACTCAACAAGTAACAAGAGCAAAAAAGCAGTCAAACTTGTCAAAGACTTCCGACTCAAGGCATCAGCAATAACATTTGCCTTGCCAGGGTGATAATCAATCAAACAATCATAGTCTTTAATCAACTCTAACCACTGTCTTTGTCCAAGGTTCAACTCTTTCTGAACATCCAAATACTTCAAACTCTTATGATCAGTATAAATGAAACATTTCTCCCCATACAAGTAATGTCACCAAATCTTCAATGCAAAAACTATGGCTGCTAACTTCAAATTATGAGTCGGATAATTCAGCTCATGCGGCTTCAATTGTCAAGAGGCATAAGCAATGACTCTACCCTCTTGCATCATAACATAACCTAAACTACTATGTGAAACATCACTGTAAATTACATAAGGTTTTCCTTCCACAGGTAGAGTATGAATAGGAGACTGAGTTAACATTTCCCTCAGCTGCTCAAAACTTGCTTGACACCGATATATCCATACAAATCTAACTCCCTTTCGAAGTAATTTGGTGAGTGAAGTAGCTATTATAGATAAACCTTTCACAAACCAAAGATAATAGCCTACCAAACCCAGAAAACTTCTAACCTCTGTCACAGTCTTAGGTGGACTCCAATTCAAGTAACCTCAACTTTACTCGGATCAACTCTAATACCCTTTGCTGATACCACATGACCGAGAAAAGATACCTGATCAAGCCAAAACTTACATTTAGACAGCTTAGCATACAACTGTTTCTCTCAGAGTCTGTAATACAATCTGTACATGCCTGTTATGATCCTTCTTATTATACGAATACACTAGAATATCATCAATAAAGACCACCACAAACTAATCTAGATAGGGTCTGAATACACTGTTCATCAAATCCATAAATGATGTTGGTGCATTCGTCAATCCAAAGGGCATCACTAAAAATTCATAATGCCCATACTTTGTGCAAAAAGTTGTCTTATGTACATCCACATCTCTGACTCTTAACTGATGGTACCCTGATCTCATATCAATATTAGAGAATACTACTGCTCCCTTCAACTGATCAAATAGATCATCTATCTGAGGCAATGTATACTTATTCTTGATGGTCACTTTATTCAACTGTCGGTAATCAATACACAATCTCAAGGTGTCATCCTTCTTCTTCACAAACAACACAGACACTCCCCACGGGGACACACTAGGACGGATGAACCCTTTATCCAGCAACTCATGCGACTGCACCTTCAACTCTCTCAACTTAGCAGGTGCCATACGAATAGGAGTTATAGAGATGAGAGTGGTACCAGGCAATAAATCGATACCAAACTCAACCTCTCTCTTAAGGGGTATTCCTAGCAACTCCTCAGAAAAAAATACCTAGAAACTCGGTAACTGTGGGTATACTGTCAAGCTGGGATCCTACTACTCTGGTATCTACCACATGAGCAAGATATGCTTCACATCCCTTTCGGATAATTTTTCTAGCTGAAACAGCTGAAATAAACATGGATGAAAGATGTCTATCCTCATTAGATACCATCAAATCTCTACCATTACGTGTTCTCAGGGTAACACATTTTTGCTGACAGTGTACCACAACCCCGTGCCTGGATAACCAATCCATGCCTAAAATCAAATCATACTCCTTAAAAGGCATCTCAATCAGGTCACCGAGAAATTTCTCATTCTGAACAACAATTGGACTATCTCGGTGCACTCTGCTAACCATAACACTATGCCCTAAAGGATTTGTCACTAAAATATCAAATCCTAGAGACTTTGAATGCAAATTACTCACAGGCAAGATAGATGCACTAATGTATGAGTGAGTTGACCCAGAGTCTATCAATGTAAGAACTGAAGTACTGAATAAAGAAAAAGTACCAGCAATAATGGCTGAAGCATCTGGCTGCCTTTGCATCACATAGACTCGCTGCGATGGCCCTGCTTCATCAGGTCTACCTCTGGCTGTAGAACTTCCTCTCTGATCAGACCCAGACCTACCACCCCTACGAAAATCTCTGCTACCACGACTCCCTCTAACACTGGGTCGAGAAGCTGCAGTATCTGTCTGCCTGTCATATGATGGCTCTGGATAATTTCTAATAAAATGATTTGGTGATCCACATCTATAACATACTACTGGTTTACCTATCCTCCAGCAAACACCTCTATGTACTTTACCATAATGGACATAGGTAGGTGGAGCAGATCTCTGAGTTACTGGGGTTGGAGTACTAGCCACTGAAACTGCAGGTTTCTATCTCTGTCTCTGTCTCTGCTGAATCTTTGAAAATATCCCCCTCGTCCTCTCTTCACTGATGAAGACCCTGCCTCACTCTGGGGTCTCCTAACTCTGGTCTCCTCAATCCTAGCAGCTGCTGCAAGACCCTGTGCTCTCTCAACACTCCTGGCAGCTGCAACCAACTGGAAAAAATCCTGGTACTGTGAACCTACTATAATGCACATAATAGAGGGTCTCAGCCCCTCCTCAAACCTTCAACATCGGTCAATCTCATCAGAAATGATCCCACCAGCATACTATTCAACCGAGTAAACTCTATTTCATACCTTGACACTGTCTTGGTATTCTGCCTCAAACTCAGGAACTCTATCTTCTTCATATCCTTATACTCCCTCAGAGTATACTTCTGCTCAAATTCCCGTAGGAAATCATCATAGGTCAGGACTTGTGGATCATCCAGAGTATGTGGAATTGTCTTCCACCAATCATATGCATCCCTCTACAAAAGAGATTGAGCATAATCAAACTTCTCCTCTGGAGTAGCCTGCAGCTGAATGAACACTCTCTGGACCCTGTCTAGCCACTACTCTGCTACAGCAGGGTCTGTAGTACCAACAAAATCGTCAGCTCCAAACTTCTTCAGCTTATTATACTTTCTTGTCGACAACTGCGGCTATGGCCACTGCGGCTACTGAACTGGAGCCTGCCTCAACAGCTACACCATATGTCGTACCCAGTTCGGTGGAATCTCATCAACTGCTGGTCTCTCAGGCACAGGAGCAGGTGCCTCTTCAGCAATCTCAGCTCTAGCTCCATCTCTACCCTCACCAGGAGCCACACTCTCTATACTACCCTTTGTAGACTGATGCGTCTGAGACGCCATAACTACCTATATCTGCAAACATAGCAGAAATTGCTACATCAGAGATTAGAAACTGTCAGTGCCAATGCATGTATCATAATTGAAAACTATATTTAAAAATCTCTATTTCCTTTCTCTCATAACCCACATAATTTTGAGAACCTCCAACCTAGGCTATGATACTAAAATAAATATAACAGCCTTACACCTTATAAACGTATAATACACACACTCTCAGTATGTAAAATATGTATATACGATATAAAAATGTCACAATACAGTTTAATAAAACTTTCATATTCCCTTATTATTTTTTATATTTATACAAATATATATATATATATATATATTAGAATACTTGATACCGTACATTACTTCATTATTTAAAACACTCTTTATAATTTATAGTATATATATACATATACTCCCTTATACCTTATAAACGTATAATACACACACTCTTAGTATGTAAAATATGTATATACAGTATAAAAATGTCACAATCCAGTTTAATAAAAACTTTCATATTTCCTTATTATTTAAAATATTTATATTTATACAGATATATATATATATATGTATCATAATACATGATACCTCACATTACTCCATTATTTAAAACACTCATTATAATTTACAGTATATATATATATATACTCCCAAAACATAATATAATAAACATAATGTCAAAATATGCTATAAAATAAAATATGTACATGTTGGCAAAGTGGCACTAATCTTGCTGTAGCACAAACTCTTCAAGCTTAATCAACAAAAGTCTAAACCCAATCTGGTCTAGTGGAACTCTCCGGCTCTACTGGATCACCCCTGTCACCTGCATGATGAATTACAATTGGGCTAAGCCAAAGCCTAATGGTACAAACTTTGATAATAATAATATTCAAATACAATGCCAATGCAGAATGTTCATATGCTATGTCATCACATGATATTAAAGACCAATTTTGGATATATTCTTCCATCACTTGACAATTCACACAAACACATACACAAACATGGGCTCAAACAACTAATACATCATTCAATTCTCAGAGTTACCATTTTAGTCCATGATGACACCATGTGTCTAGCCCCGAAAGAAAATATCAATGTATCTTAAAAATATTTTCACAATGACGTCAAGCGTCTAGCCCCATAGGCAAATATAGGCATGCCACCAAACACAGAACTCTAAAAATTGAATAACATACTAGGCACACAATTATTTCATATTTCCATTATCAATCTCTTTTTCATTTTCTCATGATCAAGCTAGGCACATTGCCTCATTTATCTCATTTTATACAATCTAGCCATCTCCAATGGCTTTACATAATATCTTTAATATATACACAATATTACCCAAACATTTTGGGTCATTTTCATATTTTGCACAGAGTTCGCATTTCATTCAATTTAGTCATTAACAATGGCTTTTCACAATTCATAATAATTCATACATAGCAATTCACATGTCTTAGCACTATGCTCATGAATACTTAATGTATCAAGTAGTTTAACACATTTTCCATCCAAAATTTGTTAGGCCAAATGTAATGCAATCACATTCCATTTATCAAGAGTTTGTACATGCCTTAGAAAATACTCCAAAACAAGCTTTAAAACTTCCTCTAACCTTCTCTTCCAAGTTATCCTTCAATTTTTATACATACCTTAGAAAATACTCCAAAATAAGCTTTAACCTAATTTTTATTAGCTTTTGTGAGTAGGTTGAATGAAATTGCCACTAGGTAATGACCGAGAATCATTCATAAGTGTTAGAGTAAATATGTTAACCTCAAATTGAAGACCAATTGATTAGACCAGCGTAAATATTTTTAACCCCTTATGAGGATCGATATGATGTTCTTTAGAGTTTAGGTTCGATGATGGTAAACTACTGACGTTAAAATCAAGTAATCTAAACATGGTGTTCCTTGCATTTGTCAAAAAAACAAAAATATATGTAGGTTAATGCAGTACTAAGATAATTAAAAGGTTAGTCACAATAATAAGCAATGTATAAAAAAAAAAAAAAAGAAAATACCAAATATACAAATAATAAGATGG
Organism: Garcia nutans; assembly: GCA_947685225.1. NCBI lineage: Eukaryota > Viridiplantae > Streptophyta > Magnoliopsida > Malpighiales > Euphorbiaceae > Garcia > Garcia nutans. Next base: position 43,162 of record CANTUV010000046.1, read on the forward strand.
AATTAAAAGGTAATTGATTGCTTCGGCTTTCCTTCATCATTGACAAACGTGTCATTTCAACTATGTAATTGAGTTACGCCAAATCTAAAATATAATTAAAAAAAATGTAATGGAATACATTTTTTTTAATTATATTGTGACTAACCTTTTAATTAAAAAAAGTGTCATTTCACCAAACTATGTTGTCAATTGGAACTTAGGCAAAATTTCCTCTTAAAAACCTTTAATTGATGAAATAAGGCTTGGGAATAGATTGGAACATACTTTTTATTAATGAATAATGGCTTCTTGATCTTCAAACTCAGGTGGAAATGGTGGTGAGGTGTTAATGGCTTGATTTCTTTCAAAATCAATGGAAAATGGAGGAAAATTGATGCTTGAAAGCTTGGAAATGCAGAAGGCACCTTTCTTAAATGAATTGGATGCTAGAATGCTCATTTCAAAGGATGGAAATGGAAAGGAAAGAAGAGAGATTTAGTATTTAGAGAGGAATTACTTTGAGTGAGTATGAGTAATGAGCAAAAGATCGGGTTGAGGGGGGATGTATTTGTAGGCTATAAGGGATAAAGAAATGGGTTTGAAGATATCAGGGAGGAGGTAGTTGTAGATGGGGGTGATTGGGTAGGATATGGTGAGATGAGGGAATTCTTTCAAAATTAAAATTTCTTATTCTTAATGCTCATCTAAAGAAAGACCACATCGTGGATGGTTAAAACCATTGCATGGTGGTAGTGGACTACAGTATGATAGTCCTTCTAAATAGGCCAACCTTGTCTTGGGTTGGTTTCAGGTGATAGTTGGGGTAAAATAGGCTTAACTGAGTAGTTGTATAGGAGTACCGCGTGATGTACTCGAGCATTTAAGTCATCTTGATAGGATTTGGGCCAATTTTGTAGGGGTTTTTATGGTTTTCATCATCAGATTTTTATTATAAAATTATTCATATCAAGTCAAGTGCTAACAACTTCCTACTTATCAAATTTATCATACTCATAGTAAAACATCAAGTTAATCACACAAGAACTGCAAGCTATTCATTGATAAAAAGAATCTTTATAAAAATGTTTTTTTTTGTCTATTATAGTGCAATATGGCATCAATATCCTGCAATAATAAAAATTACTTATATGTTGTAATGTAAGACAAGTATGCAATATCACAAAAATTAATAGTGATCTTTTGAGTTACAATCTTACATCATTTGTGAGCTAAGCATAAGGGGTCTGCATCCGATACCAAAAATCTAACATCCTCACATTCTAAATCGTAAAGTCATATGATTCATCGGCTGGCAACTTTTGTTCTTTTTTTATCACTAAATTTAATCAAACCATAACAAATTAAACATTATCATATTATTTGAGTGCAATTATGAAATATTGTGCTTGAAATCAAATTACTACTTATATCATTAGAAATGCATATTCCATCATTCATCAAAACTTTTACATTCATAAGGAGTAGAGACTTGTAATGGGTCTAGAGGCAGTACATGTGCATATGCATTATCTTCCATCTTTTGCAAGCAATCTACAATTTATCAGTCCTCTTTTATTTATTTCTATCATTTGGAGTCCAGAGACCCCCTATGTACTTTGAATTTGATACCAACATATTTTGTCTTTTTTCTCATTCAAAAGCATTACCTCCATTAGTTAGAGGCTACACGCTATGTCAATATCAATTGGCGCTAATATCATGTCTGTAATTATTCATAATTTTCAAAAGAATAAATTAAATTAAAAATATGGCTAAAAACTAAATGGCTAAAAACTAAATAATTAAAAAAGAAAATAAAGATATTTATGTATGGTGAGGTATAACAAAAGGAGTAGCAATACTATTCATATCCTTGATTTTTCCCTCTAGCACAAAAATTCTATTAGTTAGAGCTGCTATTATTGCTTGTAGCTTTTTATTCAACTCAACAGGAGTGAACCCTCATTTTTTACACTTCAGTGCGTAGTGCCCTTCGTTACAATTCCAACACATCAAGAATCTTCTCAATCGAACGTCGAATGATCTTGAAATGAGCTTGGAAGCTAAAAATACGTAAAGAGGTCACCCACCAGCTGATTAGAGGGTGATTGGTGACCGGGAATCATCCAAATCATTGGTCAGGCAACCAGTCATTGGTCAGGTGACTGGTGACCTCCTAGTGCATCAATGACCTTGAAGACAACCTCCGGTGATTGTTTTCTAGGGATCCATGCCTATAAATAGGCAATCATTTTCACCTCTTTCCACACACCTTAGCATTGGATTTTGGAGCTTTTAGAATTTTTAAGTTTTTAGAAGACCAAAAACACTTGTTTTTTCTTTTGTGAATTTCATTGTTGTTATTTTGTTCTTTCATCAAAAGAAGAATCCAATGTGTCTTTATTATGATAATTTTCATATGTATTTTTGGGGTAGTTTTGTTTACTTTTTTATTGTTTTCTAAATAGTTTGTTCAAGTTTGTTGTTAGGTTTTATGTTTTAGATTGAAGCAAGGGGATTCATGAGAAAATAGACAATAAAGTGTGCTAAGTCTATTTTTGAAACAAATTTCAGGAGAAGTTTAAATTAAAATAGAACTAGACATGGCTTGAGGTCTTGGCTGTGTCTCTTGGTTACAAATCCATTCAAAGAAAGAGCAGTGTAAAATAAGGCAGAACTAGACATGGCCATGTCTTACCATCTTAGCTATGTCACTGGCCATGTCTCATCATCCTGGCCATATCATTGGTCATGTCACTGGCCATGTCTCATCGTCTTGGCTGTGTTACTGGCCATGTCATATGACATGGCCAGGACAACTTCAAGCCTAGTCGTGCTCCCTACAAGAAGAATTGAAAATTTTGGTAGAATGGGACACATCCACACATCCTAGCCATGTCACAAGAGACATGTCTTGGCCGAGTCACATGACATGGCTAGGAAAAATTTAAGTTTGACCGTGTCTCTCACAAGAAGAACTTGAAGTTTATATAGAATTAGACACGTTCACTTGTCTTGGTCGTGTCACATTGGACATGGCCAAAACAAGAGCTGACTTGGTCATGTTCCACCCCAAGAAAATAAGAACAAGAATAAATAGTGCTGAACACTTTCAAAAGTCTTAGCCGTGTCCAAGGAGAAACTTAGGAGGCACTGCTAGGACAAACCAAAGAGTAACCATGTCTGGGCAATAAAAATGAAATGGGAGAATATTTTTGAGGTAGATAAATGAGTTGTAAAAAGAGACATAGAGAGATGGCTTGTACGAAAGTTGGTTGGATAAGAGGAAGTGATGAGTTTTTAAAATAAAAAAGGGATGGAATATTGAAGGGAGACTCAATAAAAAGGGATGGCACAAGGAAAAGAGGGATTGTTATTTTTAGAAAGTGGTTAATTTTTTATTTTAAAAAGGGAGCAAAATGAACGGGGAATGGGGTTCATCAAGGGGATCTCTAGAGGTGAGTCTTCGACAAGAGATATCAGGTCTTAAAATTAACTCTGGTGAGACTCTTAACTTTTTGGTAGCAAATTGGTATTTGGCACGATATTCATTCATTTCACAGAGGGATTTTTTAAGAGTTGAGGAGAGCTAACTTTTGGATTTTCACGCATTCATTTTCAGAGGAAAGAATTAATTTGTAAAGCTTGAAGGAGGCTTGGTGGTTCTTCATCAATTTCAAGTGAAGGTGGAGGAAGAACAAGAAGTTCCAACTTTATTCATTTGCATAAGGGGTTTTTCTATTCTCTCATTTAATTCATTTTTCTAGATTTTATTGTTAATATACATCAATATTTCAATGAATATTGGTGATTTGAATTCTATTGAGATGAGTTTTATTCTTGATTTGATGATGAGCTAAATTATCCATGCCTAGGATTTGCAGTAGATTTAATTGGATGTTGATATTGGAACTATGAATTCAACTACTCTATAAATGAATTAAAAATATAAGTTCTAGGGTTCACTTAATTTGCAAGTTCAAAATAATTGATTTTTATTAATTCATGAATGTGAGAACTAACGAGTTGATAATTGCTAATTGACAATTAGGAAGAAATTAAGTTATAAGGTTATATTAGTGGAAAGTTTAAGAATTAAACTTTGATTAAATCGATATGTAAATCCTAAGCTTTCTCTTGAACGCTTTATATTAATTCTTGCACAATCCATTATTTTAAACTTATTTTTCATTTTAAATTTCTTCAACAATCTCAATATTACCAATTTGTTCTTTAATTAATTTTTCCTTTTTTTATTAAATTATTACAAAAAAACAACTTCTTTGTGAGATGTCCTTCGGGCAATCACCATTACTATAATAAACTCGTATACTTGCGAGAGTCACTTTTTAGCAGTGTTAAATAGAGCGCAATAAGTTTTTGGCGCCGTTGCCTGGGAAGGCTGTTTAGTTGATTATTTGGTTTGATTATTTTTTAATTTAATTGTTTGAATATTCTCTTTGAATTGCTAGGTGCTTTATGCAAGGACGCAGGTCTCAAGGTGAAGAACTTGTTCCCTTTATAAAAAATATTCATAGACTTCCTAGAACTGGAAGAATAGATCCTTTAGGACAAGAAGGAGAAGATGTTGAAGGGCAATTCAAAGAAGAAACAGAAGTAGTGATGGGTGAAGCAAAAGAACTGCCTATAAAAGAGTTTATCCTACAAATTATTGGGGTAACCACATCTTACATACGGTTGAGCAATGCAATAAGAAACTATGAGTTGAAGAATACTAATTATAGCATGCTGCCCTCTTTTCATGGAATTCAAAATGATGACCCTCTCAATTTCATTCGTGATTTTTATTCAATTTTCACACATTCCCTTTGCAAGCATTGACAGAGGATGAGTTTAAGATGCAGTGTTTCCCTCATATTTTGAAAGATTGGGCCAAGGCATGGTTGATGACTCTTCTGAAAAATTCATTGACTACATAGACTGAAGTTTACAACAAGTTCATGACCAAATTCTATTCACATCAGAAGACAAAGGAGCTTCAGGGAAATATTGCAACATTCACTCAAATGGATGGTGAACCATTTTATGAGGCATGGGATCACTTCAAATATTTTGTTGATCTAATGTTTTTATCATCATTATCCACAACAGTTGCTTAACTAATTTTTTTTGTGATGTGCTTACACAACAAAGTCAGAATACAATGGATAATGCGGCAGGAGATGCAATGGGTGAGAGAATAGCTACTGAAACTATAAGAGGTTGTTTAAAAAGCTTGGAGAAAATTCATAATAGAAGAGTGTAGGTGAAAGGTGTAAAGTTATTCATGAGGTGAACTCAAATTCTGAAATGGTAAGACAGATAGTAGAATTCACAAGGCAAGTTAAGATACTAAATGCAAGAGGAAACTCACCTATGTCAAGTTAAGAAGCATGTGCAACATGTGGTGTTATAGGACATAGTACAAATATGTATTATGTAAGCCTTGATCAATATTAAGAGGGCAAGAGCAAGCATATACCTTAGATGATTTCCAACAAAGGGGAATAAATGATCCATATTCTAATTCTTATAATCCCGATTCTGGAAAAATCAGGAATAATTTTCACTTCAATAATCTTTTCAGCCTTATTCAAGAGGTCCTCACTTTCAAGAAAAATCTTTAAATCAAGATCAACCTAATAAACTCACATTGGAAGATAATTTGAATGCTTTTATTCATACTAGCATGCAAAATCAAGAAGTGAACAACAAGAGGTTTGATTATTTAGAGGCATCATTAAAGAAGGTAGAAACTCAAGTTGGGTAATTGACAAACCAACTTCAAGCACACCAAAAAGAAAAATTTCCAAGCTAACTAGAGCAATCCAAGGCAATCACAGTTTTAAGAAGAGGAAAGGTAATAGATAACAAAATTGGTATTCTTTAGATGCAGGTACTAATCAAGAAGAGGATGTGTAACACCTGAGGATTTTAAATATTGTCAAAAAATTATTTTGAAGGTTAATTAAAGTATTGGAAGAGGTATGCATGCAGTATATACATAGTGTATATATAATATATACTCTATATTTTCTATTTAAATATGTTGAATTCATCATATATGCATGATATACCCCGAATGTATACATGATATATACATAGAATACACATTACATATACATTATATATATATAGGTAAAAATATACATAACATATAAATAAAATATATAAGACATATAAATATACATAGAATATACAATACATATAAATGAAGTATAAAAGCGTGATGGAAAAGTTGATGATAAAGCTAATAATAATAATAATAATAATAATAATAATAATAATAATAATAATAATAATAATAATAATAATAATAATAATAATAAAAGAAGAAGAAGAAGAAAGAAAGTCAAATAAGGAAGAAAGATTATTGGTGAAAATTAATTAATTATTAATTAATTGGGATAAAGATGAGAAGTAACGGAGAAAGATATTATTTTGCTCTTCTTCTTCACTTTTTTGAACATGAAACTTGAGAGAGAGGGAGAGAAGAGTATGAGTTGCTTTTATATATCAGATAATACAAGAGATTCAAGAGGATTTAAGTGGATATTGAAGGCTTAGCTAGTAATCAAATAAGTACTCATCTTTAAGCTTATTTTTATGTGATTCTAAGATTATGGTTGGAATGTTTAGAGAGAGAAAGTATGTTTTAATTGCTAAATTTGACAGAAATGATATTAAAATGATGATTAAATGGTGAGTGTGTGATAAATTGATAGTTGATTGGTTGAAATGAACAAAGTTAGTAAATTTAGGATTACGAATGAATATGTGTAAGTAAGGGTTTTGGTGTGAATGGCTATAATTGCTGAAATAGAATAATTTAATGTTGTTTTAATATGTATGTAATGATTTTATGATTATAAATTGATTATGAGAGAGTTTGGTTAAGTTTAGGGTTATGGACCTATTATGTGAAATTAGGATTTTTAATATGGATGTTGATAATTATTTTATTGAGATGAATTAGTGTTGTGTTTAATGTAAATGTTATGATTTTAAGGTTGAGAATGTGATATGAGTAGATTTTGGTAAAGTTAATGTTAATAGTTACATTATGTGAAATTTGAATTTTTGAAAGAGATTTCCATAATTATGGAAGTGCATTGTTTTAATATTATATTGATGAACAAGTGATGTTTTTATAGTTAAATATTAAAAATTATCTTGATAGAATGAAGTTTGAATAAGGTAGTAATGGTAAAAATAGTATTTTGGTGGAATTCTTGGTAGAATTGATGTAAATGGTATTTGAATGATTAAAGTAAATTTAAATGGATTGCTAATGCTAAATTGGAACTTATAATGTGGTTTAGGATTGAGTAAAGGGAAGTTATAAAATTCAAGAGAGGAAGGGCAATTAGTGAAGTAAGACTTAGGACATGTATTTGCATAATTGAGGTTAGTACATACTTTGATTGTAATGTGTTAAAATGTTTTATTTGGCATCTCGCATTATATGTGAGAATATTAAGTATATTACTTTGATTAATGAGTTCACATGAAAAGGGCATAGATATAAGTTTAAAGGTATGAAATGCATAATGTGTGATTAAATGAGTCATTTTAAGATGGTTAATAGCATTGAAAAATATGTTTAAGGAAAAAATTGAATTATGCCTACTATAGGACATAATTTGGTCACATTGAGATTGTGGCGAAGAAATTGATGAAAATAGTGAAAAAGTATGATAACCTCAATTATGCCAATATACCTCCAAGTATTGCCAAAAGTGCAAAAATGAGAGAAAAAGTGTAAAAAAAAAAGGAAAATGGCATAATTGCCAAAGTATTAGAAATTGTGAATTGTATATGATATGTGTGAAACCTTGTGTAATACCATTTTTCAGAGTATTGTGTTTGGTGTTATACGACATTCCTATAATGTCTTCGAGCTAGACTCTGGGCATTACTATTATATATATATTGCCTTCGGGCCAAACACTAGGTGTTACTATTATTTTCCTTCAAGCCAGACGCTGGGTGTCAAAAAAAATGATACAAAGCAATATCTTTGAAACTTAAATATTATATTGGGTCATTTGGGCCCAATGCATGTGAATGTGACATTTGATGATTTAAGATGAAAAATGCATAAGATTTAAAGTGTAGTTGCTTTCCATATTGTGATTTATGAAAGAAAAGCATTTTACATTATTGGAACTTTAAAATTTCACTATTATCAAAGTATGCACCACTAAGTTGTAAAGCTTAGTACGATTGTATGAATCACGCAAGTGAGAATTGCTTGTTAGAGGAATACTGGTGGTGGGTGATATTTGGAGATCAGTGAGCCACAAGACCAATGGTGCTGACTACATTCATGTATACTTATGCTTTGTATTATGCATCTTGGGTTTTTTTTTGTATGTATTGTGCACATTATATAAAGTTTGAATAAGCAATTCTTTTGAAAGGGGTCATGAATATTAAATGTGCTTATTGAATATGTAAATTTAAAAAAATGATGAGTTTTGGGTGATTTGTTTGAGATAATTGAAGATTTATTGGTATATGAATTGAGCTTTGGGTTCTATTGTAATTATAGACAAAGCCCTGGCAAATTTTTTCAAAGTATTTTCCTATAGAATTTTCTAATAATACTGAAAACAATTACTAATAATACATAAATTAAATTTTCTAAAAGTGTAATTATGTAGATAAATGAAAGTATGAAGTTTTCAAAGGCAATTCCGATGACACTTTTACATTATATATATACTTCATGTATACGAGGTATATATATTGTACGTATATAAGGTACATGGGTGTCATAGAATGGTAAGGAGATATAAGCTAACTTAGAGCAACCAAGTCAATCAAAGGAAAAGGAAAATAGGGAGGTATCAACTTCACCAAAGTTGCATAAGTCTTCCAACCCTTGCAGACCTCCAATTCCTTTCGCAAGTAGGTTGAAAAATGAGAAGCAAGATAAGCAATTTTCTAAAATTTATGACATGCTCTCCAAGGTAAGTATAAATCTTCCCTTACTTGAGGTAATTAAGAATATGACAGCTTATGCCAAATTTTTCAAGGAATTAAATACCAAAAGAAAAGATGTAAGCTAAATGAAAAGGTGAAAGTTTTGAAGGTAGCAAGTGTTGTTTTACAACATAAGTTACCTCATAAGCTAAAAGACCTTAGAAGTTTTGTAATTAATATCTCTATCGGGAATATGAAAGAAACAACTGGAATGTGTGACTTGAGAGCTAGTATAAATTTGATGCCTTACTTGATTTACTTGCAGTTAAAACTTGGAGTTGGAGAACTTAAACCAACTAAGATAGTCTTGCAACTGGTAGACCAAACTCTTAGATTCCCTAAGGGAATTATAGAGGATGTTGTAGTTCAAGTTGGGGGTTTAATAGTTCTTGTGGACTTTATAGTCCTTGATATGGGGGAAGAGATTCCTAGGAATGCTGAACACATAATTTTTTTAGAAAGGTTTTTCATGGCTATAACTAATACTTTGATTGATGTTAAAAATGGAAAACTAATCATGATTGTTTTAGGACAAATTGTGATATTTTTAATTTTTAATACTTCCCTTATTCCTACTACTGCTGTTAATGAAAACTGTTCTTTTATTAATTTTATTGATCTTGTCATTAAATATGTTTTCTTGCAGGAAAGTAGTGAAGACAAGCTTGAGATGGCCTTGACCTTGGGAGAGGAGGTTGAAATTTCTGATGTAGAGAGAGGAGTGCAAGTTAATTCTAGATGGTGAGATTGATGAGAGGGGACTTAATAGTGTTAAGATAGAGGAAGATATTCAACAAAAATTGGTTGAACTTAAGGAGCTTCCAAAACATTTGAAATATATTTTTCTAGGGGAGAACAAAACATAACCAATGATCATTTATTAGACTCTTAGTAGTGATGTGAGCGGGGTTTATTGCCCCCACTCTCGGTGGAATGGTTTTTGCGACTTCGGCACTGTTTAGGCTCAGGGCCTTAGAGAACACGGACCTAAGTCTGGAGAAAAATGGAGTCACCACCCGGACGGGCATGGAAAAAAGAAAGGGGTGGATGACTCGATTCCTAAGGAATCCCCAACCCCTTAATGGGTTTGGAAAGTTAGGTACGTATGGGGAAGGTGAGAAATGGCCCAGCACCCCCACAACGCCCGGTTCATTGGAACAGGCCTCCTTTACAGGTATTAATATTATAAAATTCTTAAGTATAACAACATTATCCATATTACACACAATAATTAAAAGAAAGCATCATTATATTAAAATCAAAGCAATGTCCAAACAAAGCAAATAAATGAACACCCATCCAAGGATGGAAACATGTCCTTACATCACATGCCTAAATAGGACATCCACCGAAAGGTAGAAACATGCCCTTTACATAGGTTCTAAAATAGAAAACCAAATTAAATTACATGATATTTTACTAATGAGGTACCCACCAAGTGGAAACATACCTCTTACAACAATTGGAAATCTAAATAAATTGATAAAAGTAAATAATCATTCATCATAAATAAATCATTCATCAAAGGTATTAAATATCAATAGAAAGTAAACATACATCCATTATAAATAAAATAAACCAAGCATTGAACTTAAATAAATTAAAGCATATAAAATAAATCAAAGAATATCAAATATAGAATTGAATAAGACAAATAAAATTCCAATTATAGTTACTGTGAATTTTTTAAGGAATTAAAATAGATTAAGATTTTATGTTTTAAAAGATTGGTAAAGTTCTTTGATTAACCAAATTGAGATTTGAATGGTGAAATCATGAAACTTAGGTTTGGACACTTTAAAATATTAAGTTTTGTGGTTTGCGGCTATTCATTGAATTATGGTTTCAAACTTACTATGCAAAATTGTAAAATTTGTGTTTGTATGGTTTTTAAAGTTTTAAAGGATTAGAGTTTAGCAAAAAATTAGGATTTAAGGTTTTAAAGGGGTTAGGGTTTACTATTTTGAGTTTTGTAATTGAATTAGGGTTTTAAGACTTTTGAATTAGGGTTTCAGATAATGAGTTATTTTTAGGATTTGGAAAAAATAATTGATAATTTTATGAAGTTTTATGAATTAAAAAAAAATGATTTAAAGTTTATAAAAAAAACAAAAAAAAAGATATTTTTAAGGCTTTTGGAAGGAAACAGAACACAATTTTGGGTTTTGGAAATTTGGAAAACAAATTTTAGTTTTGGGGTTTTGAAGAAACAAAACTAATATCTTAAAACTTTTTGGAAAATAAAGCAACGATTTAAGATTTTTAATCCTTAGAAAAGTGAATTGAGGTCCTAAAATTTTTGAATTAAAAGAAACAAAGTGATGATTAAGCTACTGTGAAAAAAAAAAGGAAATTAAGAATTCAAACCTTATTTTGTAAGTTTCACCAAAAATTGCTTCTTGGATGAACAAGGTCCAAAGACAAGTCTTTTAGCCTTTGAATTGCTTAAATCATTTTTCTGCTCCCTCAAAAAACCAGCTTGATTCAAGCTGATTTCCTTCACGGATTCGGATCCACTTTTATTCAAGCTTCTGTCCAATTTCGTCCCTTTTGGCCTCCCTTTTTTTGTGTTGCTTAGTCCATATTTATAGAAGAATTCTATGGGTAATTCTAATTATTCACGGCATACAATATTCAATAAGAAAAGGAAACCGAAACCTAATTGCATTATGTTTCGGAAAATTTGCGTCGAAAAAATTTCGCTGGAGAAAAAAAACTGCTGCGAAAAAACTGTGCTGGCGAAAAAAGCTGCTGCAGAACGGGCCCGTAGGTCATTTCGCCCGCAGGAAATTCCTGCAGGAGAAATGGCCTGGGCCATTTCGCCCGCAGGAGTTTTTTGCGGGCGAAATACCCATGAGCCCACGCTGACTTTCGGCGACGATTTTTTCGTCGCCGATTTTTTTTGTTATTTTTGTTATTTTTAAATTTTTATTCATTTCACCATTTTTTACTAAAATAAATATTAAAATTAATCAAGATACCATAAAAATTATTTTGGACTAACTAATATATGTTGGACAACACAAAAATTATTTTGGACTAATTAAAATATATTGGACTGGACTAGGTCAAAAATTAAGGGTCTACAGTTTGCCCCCTGCTTGAATGATCTGAAACTTTAGTGAAAGAGATTGAAAAGCAATAAGACTTAATTTTTTATTAGATGATTATTTGAATTTGTTTTGGGTTCTGGACCCAGTTCGAGTTCTAGACTTGATTTGGGTACTTGTATTAGAGATTGGGTACTTGGACCCGAGCTTAAATTTGATTTGGGTACTTGGACCCGAGACTAATTTGATTTGGGTACTTGGACCCGGGATTGGATACTTGGACCCTAGATTGAATTTGATTTGGGTACTTGGACCCGAGATTAGATTTGATTTGGGTACTTGGACCCGAAATTGATTTGATTTGGGTACTTGGACCCGAAATTGATTTGATTTTGGTACTTGGACCCAAGATTGATTGAATTTGGGTACTTGGACCCGAAATTGATTTGATTTGGGTACTTGGACCCGAGATTGGGCACTTGGACCCAAGATTGGATTTGATTTGGGTACTTGGACCCGAGATTGGTTACTTGGACCCAAGATTGGGCACTTGGACACAAGATTGGATTTGATTTGGGTACTTGGACTCGAGATTGGGTACTTATACCTGAGCTTGAATTGATTTGGGTACTTAGACCCGAGAATGGGTGCTTGGACCCGAGATTGGGTACTCATACCTGAGCTTGAATTGATTTGGGTACTTAGACCCGAGAATGGGCGCTTGGACCCGAGATTGGGTACTTAGACCCGAGCTTGAATTGATTTGGGTATTTGGACCCGAGATTGGGTGCTTGGACTCGAGATTGATTTGATTTGGGTACTTGGACCCAAAATTTATTTGATTTGGGTACTTGGACCCGAGAATGGGCGCTTAGACCCAAGAATGGATACTTGGACCCGAGACTGAATTGAATTTGGATGCTTGGACCCGATGTTGAATTGGAATTGGGAACTTGGACCCGAGGTTGAATTGAATTTGGGTGCTTGGACCCGAGATTGAATTAGATTTGGGTACTTGGACCCGAGATTGGATTGAATTTGGGTTCTGGACCCGAGCTAAGTTCTGGACATAGAAGAGATTCTAGGTTCTGGACCTAATCAAAATTTGGGTTCTAGACCCGAGCTAAGTTCTGGACTTAGAAAAGATTCCAGTTTCTGGACCTAAGGGTATTTTTGGTTCTGGTCCCTATATTGAATTTAATTTGGGTGCTTGGACCCGAGACCGAGTTTGACTGACCTTTTATCATTTGAGAAGTATGACTGCTCCGGTTATTCTATGCATTGTGGTTTTTCACCCTCAAAATGGATCTTCATCTTTTGACATTGTGTCTTTACCCTTGAAACATGGATCTTCATCCTTTGGGATCGGGTCTTCACCCTTGCAAATGGATCTTCATCCTTGGAGATTGGGTCTTCACCCTTGAAAATGGATCTTCATCCTTTGAGATCGGGTCTTCACCCTTGCAACATGGATCTTTATTCATTGGAGGTTGGGTCTTTACCCTGGCTTCAGCTCTTTTAGCTGAACTGATCTTTTGTCTTTTGAATCTTCATTCTTTTGAGAGCTCTAATGTTTCATTCTTTTGTTCTTCCTTTTTTGCAAAAATTTAGCTATTTTTAATTAGCCTTCATATCCTCTCCTTTTCCCCCCATGATTTTTCTATGTGGACTCTGATTGATGTTGTTGTTGTCTAGTTCTTTGCACAAGCATGTATTTCTTCTCTTTGCAAGATTACTAGAGCTTGCACACGCGAGTAGGCTTTTAATGCCCTCTTGATTCAATATCTTCTTTTGATTCTTTACTTCGCAGGGTGTTTGTTGTTCATAGACAATACAAGACAAGAAAGTGCGATGTGATTTGCTCATGTATGCATGATATGCATGAATCATACTTACAGTCATTCCATTGACTCACAGATTGAAGTGATCAGTAGAAATATTCTCATTGGTTCCTTTTTGATGCTTGTTCAAGTCTTGCATTGGAATGATAAAAGCTTTACATTTGTGGCTTTTATCTTTAAGATGTTAAAAACATGAGTGGTGGAGACCCTAAGCAGCAGAGTTAGGGATGCATCCATTTTAAACTATAATTCAGCATGTCGGTTGGTAGTTTCTTCATAACTTTGCCAATAATCATTTCCTTTGCCCAATGCGTCCTTTGGAGGTTCAACATACTTCCCTTAACTTGAAGGCTTTATATGACAAAACACTTTTTTTCTTTTCTTTTTTTTTGAATTTTTGAATTTTAATTTTGAAATCAAATGTTGGCTTTGCCAAATTAATGTCAATGTACCTCAGGACTTGATTTTTCAAATTAATATATCTATAACATGACAACCCTAGCTACCATACTAAACTTGGGAATCATTTCTATTTAATCAAGAATTGTTGCACTTCAGATAGGCACATACACATTACTTGGTCAAAGATCTCATTTGAGTTTAAATATTGTCTATCTCATATGCATGCTTATCCAAACTATCTCCACTAATAGACTCTACCTATCAAGAGAGATCAACAGGTCTTTGATAGGCTTGAAATGGGGTCTATGAGAGATATGGGTTAAATGAAGGCCATTTTGAGATAGGAGCTGATGTGACACAATGAACAAACCCTCACACTATAAATTTCTTGTTGGAACTTTAGGCAGTTGGGAGCGATCTTGCTAGTCTCTAAATTCTTTCTGTCTTCTAGGCATTAATCTGGATCTTGATAAGGACAGTCTTTGCCCTTGCAAAAAGTTTAAGACCCAAATTCATTTTTTTCTTTCTTTTCCCTTTTCTTTCTTTTTATTTTTCTTACTCCTTCCTTTCTTTGAGCATTTTATCATTTTTGTCCTTCTTCCTTTTAGGACTGTCAAGTACAAAACTTTCAAGAACTGAATGGTCTTTCTCCTTTTTCTTTGATTTTGATCGAATCTTTAGTTGGGTTGGACCAATTCAAGTCAAAACAATCTTATAAACCAAATGGAAGCCTTTTGTTGTCTTAGGTAAAAGAGAACTCAGTTGGCTTTTTGAACCGCCTTTTAGGTTTTCTTTTCTTTTCTTTTTTTTTCTTCTTTTTTTGTTTGTTTTTTTTTGTTGTTTGTTTTTTTTTGTCTTCTCTTCTCCTTTTTTTTGTTTTTGTTTTTTTTACTTTGATTCTAGCTCAAACAGAGTTGTCTTGTTTGTACCAACTTGGGCTTCCAATAATGGATGAGTGGAGTAACATAAATCTTCTTTAACAGGGATAAATCATTTGTTACTCTGATGTTGTCTTGATATATCGGAGATATTAGAAAAACTTCAACTACCCTTATGGTCTTAAAAACATCAACTACTCTTACGGTCTTGAGAACTTCAACCACGCTTACGGTCTTGAGAACTTAAACTATCCTTATGGTCTTGAGAACTTCAACTATCTTCATGGTCTTAAGAACTTCAACTATTTTCATGGTCTTGACTATTCATTGCTTTCTTTTGATCTTCTTGCCTCTTCATCTTAGTGATCATAAGACTTGTGAAAAGTATCACAACAGCTCAGGGTAGGTTGTTGGGGTTTTTAAGCCAATGAAAAGAAAGCTAAAATTTTATGAAGGCTCAAAGGGACAACTAGGGATTGATATTTAATAAGGTGGATACTAGTTGTTGGCTAACCAAACAATGCCTAGATCATCTCTCTCTTAAATAAGCAGAGTTCAATTCCGCCCCAAAGTTTGTCAAAGCATGTTCTAAGACTAACTAGGACCTAAACAAAGATAATTATGCAGGAGCCCTCTCTAAGTAAGCATACACAACTCAATGCTATAGAACAATTCACTCACCTAGTAAAGTCATTCAAGTCATGATGCCTAGACACACTAATTTATAAACTTCAAGCTAAATTCCTCATTAGTTGAACACCAAAATGAACAAAGACCAACAAAATTTTTGATAAAAGTAATTTATTCAAGCAACTTTAAATTTGAAAAATAAGATTGTTCCAATTTGAATATTAAAGAAAGTAAAATTGAAAAGAAACATTCAAGCTAAGGAAAGTTCGTTGAGTTTAAGCTTCTTTCCCTTTCACATCTTCAACATTCCCATCTTGAAAAGATGATAAAACAAAATCTTCTTCCAATCCTTTTCCCACCATGAAGGTTGCCGATGGAGGTACTCTTCCAAATTTAGGCAAAGGGTTGTTCTTGGTATTGGGCTTATCTGGCTCGGGTAGCTTGCCACTATCAATCAAATCTTGGATCTCATGCCTTAGACGAGCACATTTATCTGTTTCATGCCCTCGCATTAGATGAAATTGATAGAAGGCCTCGGCATTGAAGTTTGGTGGTAGTGGATTATGTACCAGTCGAGGAGCTAATGGTTGCAACAACCCTTTCTTTTGCAGCTTGCTAAAAACCCAAGATAGAGGTTTTTCCAATTCTGAGAATTGTCTTTTATTTTCTTGACCGGTTACATTAACATCAACCTCCTTTTGCGTGCTTTGATTTTCGGACTGGTAATTCTCTTTCTTATTCCTTCTTATTGAAAAGTGATTCTTCTCTTTTTCCCACTCTTCAATTTGCAAACCAGCTTGGAGAAGATATTTGAAATCCCTAATAAGGGTGTGAGACATCCTTTCACAGAGATTGGGCAGGACACCTCTCACGATCATTTTGATCAGATTCATCGGGCCTCTTCTTGAGCAAAGCAGCCTTATTTCTCCATCTTTTCACATAGTCCACAAAATTCTCATTTGGCCTTTGCCTAATGGACTCAACTTCCATTAAGGTAACTTCTAGCTCGACATTGTACTCATATTGTTGAATGAAAGCCTTGTACAACATGTCCCAATCTTTTTGTGTACCTTCCTCTAAGGTGTTGAACCAATTTTGGACAACAGGACCCAATGAGAGCATAAAGTACCTTAGGGTTTGAGCCTTAGTAGCTCGGGCAGACTGCATAGCAGTGATATACTGCTTCTCATGGAGATGAGGATTTTTGGTTCCATCATACTTCGCAAAAGATGGCATCTTGAACTTGTACGAAACTTCTTCATCTAGCTCAAACAATTTGTCGATCTCGGACACCTCTTCGGTTTTCAGCTTCTTCTCAAATTTCTTTTCTAAATCAGCAATCATCTTATCAATATCAGAAGTTTCAGTGGTTTCAATAGTTGCCTTCTCAACAACCTTCGGCTCCTTTTTGTCTTGAAGATCTTGGTAATATTGAGCCCAATCATCATCATCAATGATTACCTTATCATCATCAATAGATACTTCATCAACTTTAGTCTTCACCTTACCTTTCTTGGTGCTAGCAGACGCTTCGGCATTGTTTTCTAAAATTGTAGCTAACTGGTTCTTCATGGTCTCAGTCAGGGCCTCTTTTATTTCTTCCATCTTGGCGTTGAGGGCTTCATCCACCATCCTTTGAATTTGTTCGGGCTCCATTGTTTTTAGTGAGCAAGTGATTGAGTCGTTGCTAGATACTTCATCTCCGGCGTAGGTCGGATTGTTGTAAGCTTTTGAACTATCGTAATCTAGGGCTATGATTCAGAGAGGATCAATGATATGAGATGCAAAATGTATGCATATATGTATGTATGCACAAACAATTAACAAACAAGGACAAATAGGACGTTCCTTCCAACCTTATAACATCCACACACGAATGGCGAGTCTCTTTTCCTAGGTATATGGTTAACAAAATACCAACATGGGGTATCTTGCTTTCGAATGATTCCCTCGGTCGTTTCAACCAATAGTTATATTTTCGAAAATGGAAATCAATCCATGATAATTCCCATTAATTAGGTTTTAATCCATTCAACCAACTGAAGTTGGATTAAAACTAAATTGATAGGTTTATTATAGATAGATTTCTCTCTTGAAAAGATAACTAATGGTTCATGCCAAAAACAAGCCCATGGTTAATTTATTCTTAGTGTAAACTAGGCCCACAATTGATTTTTGGTATTTCATAATTGACCTAAATATTTTTGCAAGCTCTTTATAAGAAAAGGTTGGGTGAAAATAGTTTTGTTTCTAAGCCCATTGTAAAATATTTTAGGAAAATGGATTTTGGGCTTAGTATTTGGGCCATGGGCTAAAGAATTTTTGATTTGTTTTTAGAAAAGTTTTATGTCCAAAGACCATCTTGAAAAGTTTTGAAAATAGCTTTGGCCTCTTGGATTTTAAAGAAAAGTTTGTTTTGAGCTTACAATATACTTAGGTCATATTAGAAAAATAACTAACCAAATAAGCCATGATTTAGACTAAGATAAACTAACCATAGTCAAACAACATGCATTTGGGGTAAAACCTAAGGAAAGTAACTAGTCCAATTACATGAGCTTTAGTCTTTGGGTAAAAAAGCTTAGGTTCCCATAGCAAATATATACCAAATGGTACGAGGCTATGAGTGGTTATGCCATGCTCGATCTCCATACCTTGAGTGAAAGTATGGTATCCCTTACATAACACAACACGGGTAACACGGGCATCCTAACTCACGCACACAATGCAATCTAATATGATGCAATGGATAATATCATTATAAGAAAGAATAGAATAATATAAAGACCAATGGAATCAACTTCTCTTATCCCCAGTAGAGCCGCCACTGTGAGAGGGGATTTTTGCCCCCACTCCCTGTGGAATGGTTCTTGTGACTTCGGCACTGTTTAGGCTCAGGGCCTTAGAGAACACGGACCTAAGTCTGGAGAAAAATGGAGTCACCACCCGGACGGGCCAGGAAAAAAGAAAGGGGTGGATGACTCGATTCCTAAGGCCCCTTAATGGGTTCGAAAAGTTGGGTACATGTGGGGAAGGTGAGAAATGACCCAGCACCCCCACAACGCCCGGTTCATTGGAACCGGCCTCCTTTACAGGTCTTAATATTATAAAATTCTTAAGTATAACAACATTATCCATATTACACACAATAATTAAAAGAAAGCATCATTATATTAAAATCAAAGCAATGTCCAAACAAAGCAAATAAATGGACACTCATCCAAGGATGGAAACATGTCCTTACATCACATGCCTAAATAGGACACCCACCGAAAGGTAGAAACATGCCCTTTACATAGGTTCTAAAATAGAAAAGAAAATTAAATTACATGATGTTTAACTAATGAGGTACCCACCAAGTGGAAACATACCTCTTACAACATTTGAAAATCTAAATAAATTGATAAAAGTAAATAATCATTCATCATAAATAAATCATTCATCAAAGGTATTAAATATCAATAGAAAGTAAACATCCATCCATGATAAATAAAATAAACCAAGAATTGAACTTAAATAAATTAAAGCATATAAAATAAATCAAAGCATATCAAATATAGAATTGAATAAGACAAATAAAATTCCAATTATAGTTACTGTGAATTTTTTAAGGAATTAAAATAGATTAAGATTTTATGTTTTAAAAGATTGGTAAAGTTCTTTGATTAACCAAATTGAGGTTTGAATGGTGAAATCATGAAACTTAGGTTTGGACACTTTAAAATATTAAGTTTTGTGGTTTGCGGCTATTCATTGAATTATGATTTCAAACTTACTGTGCAAAATTGTAAAATTTGTGTTTGTATAGTTTTTAAAGTTTTAAACGATTAGGGTTTAGAAAAAAATTAGGGTTTAAGGTTTTAAAGGGGTTAGGGTTTACTATTTTGAGTTTTGGAATTGAATTAGGGTTTTAAGACTTTTGAATTAGGGTTTCGGATAATGAGTTATTTTTAGGATTTGGAAAAAACAATTGATAATTTTATGAAGTTTTATGAATTTAAACAAAATGATTTAAAGTTTATAAAAAACAAAAAAAAAGATATTTTTAAGGCTTTTGGAAGGAAACAGAACACAATTTTGGATTTTGGAAATTTGGAAAACAAATTTTGGTTTTGAAACTAATATCTTAAAACTTTTTAGAAAATAAAGTAACAATTTAAGATTTTTAAGCCTTAGAAAAAGTGAATTGAGGTCCTAAAATTTTTGAATTAAAAGAAACAAAGTGATGATTAAGCTATTGTGAAAAAAAACAAAAGAAATTAAGAATTCAAACCTTATTTTGTAAGTTTCACCAAAAATTGCTTCTTGGATGAACAAGGTCCAAAGATAAGTCTTTTACCTTTGAATTGCTAAAATTATTTTTCTACTCCCTTAAAAAACCAGCTTGATTCAAGCTGATTTCCTTCATGGATTCGAATCCACTTTTGTTCAAGTTTCTGTCCAATTTCGTCCCTTTTGGCCTCCCCCTTTTTTTTGTGTTGTTTAGTCCATATTTATAGAAGAATTCTATGGGTAATTATAATTATTCACGGCATACAATATTCAATAAGAAAAGGAAATCGAAACCTAATTGCATTAGGTTTCGAAAAATTTGCGTCGGAAAAATTTTGCTGGGGAAAAAAAACTGTTGTGGAAAAACTGTGCTGGCAAAAAAAGCTGCCGCAGCTGGCTGCGGCAGCGAGCGCGGAATGGGCCTGTAGGCCATTTCGCCCGCAGGAAATTCCTGCGAGCGAAATGCCCACGGGCCTGTGCTGACTTTCGGCGATGATTTTTTCGTCGCTGATTTTTTTTGTTATTTTTTATTTTTTTTTATTTTTGAATTTTTATTCATTTCACCATTTTTTACTGAAATAAATATTAAAATTAATCAAGATACCATAAAAATTATTTTGGACTAACTAAAATATGTTGGACAACACAAAAATTATTTTGAACTAATTAAAATATATTGGACCGGACTCGGTCAAAAATTAAGGGTCTACAAGTGATAAAGAGGAGAAAGTTGTAAGAGTACTGAAGAGACTTAAGAAAGCCATTGGTTAGGGATTGAGTGATATTAAGGGCATTAGTCCTTCTATATGTATGCATATAATAGTTTTAGAGGAAGCAGCTAAACTAGTGAGAGAGGCCTAGAGGAGGCTCAATCCAAACATGAGTGAGGTAGTTAAGAAGGAGGTTCTTAAACTCCTTAATAAGTGGGTGATCTACCTTATAGTTGATAGTGAATGGGTTAGTCCTGTACATGTGATACCAAAGAAAATGGGTATAACTGTGTTGTAGAATGAAACCAAGTTCCTGTAGCACTGGAGGATCAACCCAAGATGACCTTCACATGTCCTTTTAGGATATTTGCTTTTCGGAGGATACCATTTGGGATTTGTAATACAACGGGTACCTTTCAGAGTTGCATGCTATACATCTTTTCAGACATGGTGGACAAATTCATTAAGAATGGACGTGCCACTTTGTATCGCACATGGGAATAATGGAAATCAGTAAAACTCCTGCTCTTTTAATTTATGCATGTTTATATTGGGGACAATGTGAATCTTTAAGTGTGGGGTGCAAAGTTTTTATTTTTTACTTATCTTTATTTAAGTTTTAGTAATATAATATTTTTCTTTGAATAAATAAATTTCAAAAAGCTTAATAGTTATAAGATTGTTAACAGATGATCTTTGAAATTTTTAAAGCATCAATTTGAGAATTGAGTAGAATTGATACTTATTAACTTTGATGGCCATTCTTTGCATTACATTTAACTTGTAAGAATTTGAGCCATCTTAGTTGAATTTCAACTTTTTATTTTTATGTGTGAGTGTTCTTGATTGATATATTGCTAGAACTTTCTTAGATATGCATTTTGAGACCATATGAAAATTTCAATTAGGCATCAACATGATTAAGGCATCTAGGCAGACCCATTTAGCTTAAAAGGTCAACCTTTTATATATCTTTAGTAAGCCAATTTTGAGCCTATTTTATTTTTCTCATTTCTTTTTTTTGCACAGTAACTGTAGCCATGAACTTTTTCATTCCAATTCTTGTCCTTTCATTAGGAACAAGAGTAATTGAAGAATTTAGTAATTAAAGTTGTTATGCCAATTAAAGTGTGGGGTTAAATTTAGTGGGTTGAAAGTTGCTAATAAACACCTTGTTACTATTGTACTTCTTTACTAGAATTTTCTTCTTTTTTTGTGTTATTGCTATCTAAGAAATAAGAATCAATTCAAATTCTCTTTGAAAAAGGAAAAAAAAGAGAAAAATAAAAAAATATTAGAGATTATTATTCATATGGCTAAGGTTGGAATAAGCTTGGTTAAGATCTTTGCAATAATATGAGAGGATTCTAAATTCTCTTGTAAGGGGTATTTTAGCATCAATTACTAAGTGAGTCAAATATGCTTTTGGAGATTGTTGGGTCACATATGTGTTTAGTTTCTTTATTCTTGAAGTGCTTCTGAACTTAATGAATAAGCTCACATTCCCAAATGTCATATCTTTAGCCTTAGCCCTATTACAACCAAATGAAAAGACCTTATGATTGATGTTTGATTATAATTAAGTGGTTGAGATTTGATTGATAAGCAAGTCTATGGAGATATTCTTTCATTGAATGTGAAGAGTACAAACACTATCTTGATCAAACACTTAAGAGATTTTGTGAGGGAGTGGCAACCTTTGGTATTCATGGAAGGCCATTGAATTGCATGAGTACTGATTTTATTTAATTTGATAATGATTGTAAATATTATAAGAAGGGAATTCTTGATGTTACCTTATAACTCTATAAGTTCTTCCTTATTTAGTTTTGTTTATCTCAACTTTGCTTGAGGACAAGCAAAGAACTAACTGTGGGGCAATTGTTATGATAATTGTTATGTGTTTTTAGGGTACTTTTGTTTACTTTTTGTTGTTTTCTAATAGTTTGTTCAAGTTTGTTGTTAGGCTTTAAGTTTTAGGTTGAAGCAAGGGGATTCATGAGAAAAGAGATGATAAAGTGCACTAAGTATATTTTTGAAACAAATTTTAAGGGAAGTTGGAATTAAAATAGAATTAGACATGGCCTGAGGTCTTGGCCATGTCTCTTGGTTACAAATCCATTCAAAGAAAGAGCAGTGTGAAATTAGTTAGAATTGGACATGGCCATGTCTCACCGTCTTGGCCATGTCACTAGCCATGTCTCATCATCTTGGCCATGTCACTGACCATGTCACATGACATGGCCAAGACAATTTCAAGCTTGGCCATGTTCCCTATAAGAAGAATTAGAAATTTTCGCAGAATGGGATACACTCACATGTCTTGGCCGTGTTACAGGAGACATGGCTAGGACAAGACATGTCTTAGTCATGTCACATGACATGATAGGACAACTTGAAGCTTGGTCGTGTCTCTCACAAGAAGAACTTGAAGTTTATATAGAATTGGACATGTTCACTTATCTTGGTTGTGTCACATTGGACATGGCCAAGACAAGAGTTGACTTGGCAGTGTTCCACCTTAAGAAAATAATAACGAGAACAAGCAGTGCCAAACATGTTCAGAAGTATTGGCTGTGTCCAAGGAGAAATTTAGGAGACATGGCCAAGATAAACCGGAGAGTAATCGTGTCTAGATAATAAAAGCAAAATGGGATAATGTTTTTGAGGTGGATAAATGAGCTGGAAAGGGAGACATAGAGAGGTAGCTTGTATAAAAGTTGGCTGGATAAGAGGAAGTGATGGTTGTTAAAATAAAAAAAGGGCTAAAATGTTGGAGGGAGACTCGACAACTGGGGATGGCACAGGGAAAAGAGGGATTGTTATTTTTGGAAAGGAGTCAGTTTTTTATTTTAAAAAGGGAGTAAAATGAACGGGGAATGGGGTTCATCAAGGGGATCTCCAGAGGTGAGTCTTGGGCAAGAGATATTAGTTCTTAAAGTTAATTTTGGGGATACTCTTAAGTTTTTGGTAGAGAATTGGTCTTTGGCATGAGATTCATTCATTTCACAGAGGGATTTTTCAAGAGTTGAGGAGAACTAGCTTCTGGATTTCCACTCATTCATTTTCAGAGGAAAGAATTTATTTGCAAAGCTTGAATGAGGCTTGGTGGTTCTTCATCAATTTCAAGTGAAGGTGAAGGAAGAATAAGAAGTTCCAACTCTAGTCATCTTCATAAGGGGTTTTTCTATTCTCTCATTTAATTCATTTTTCCAGATTTTGTTGTTAACATACATTAATATTTCAATTAATATTGGTGATTTGAATTCTAATGAGATGAATTTTAATCTTGATTTGATGATGATCTAAATTATCCATGCATAGGATTTATAGTAGATTTAATTAGATATTTTAATTTAATAATTTTCATTAATAAGCCTTGTTATGAGTTGATTGCATTGGATTGTATGTTAGGTTGATAGTTTTCTACCTATTAATCTCTAGATATTGAGTAAAAATCGAGAGGTAAAACTTGATATGAGAACTATGCATTCAACTACCCTATGAATAAATTAGAAATATAAATTCTAGGGTCCACTTAATTGGCAAGATCAAAATAATTAATTTTTATTAATTCATGAATGTGAGAACTAATGAGTTGATAATTGCTAATTGATAATTAGGAAGAAATTAATTTACAAGGTTATATTAGTAGAAAGTTTAAGAATTAAACTTTGATTAAATCGATATGTAAATCCTAGGTTTTCTCTTGAATGATGTATATTAATTCTTGTACAATCCATTGTTTTTAACTTATTTTTCATTTTAAATTTCTTCAACAATCTCAATATTACCATTTTGTTTTTTAATTAATTTTTCCTTTTTTATCAAATTATTACAAACACATAACTTCCTTGTGAGATAACCTTGGGGCGATCACTATTGCTATAACAACCTCGTATGCTTGCAAGAGTTGCTTTTTAGTAGTGTTAAGTAGAGAGCAATAGTCTTCATCCTTTTTTTTTCAAAGTGAAACTTTAGTCTGGTAATAAGGCTTTGGAAAATCTGCCTCTTTGAAAAGCGCATGCCATAAAGGTAAGTAAGTATAATCTCGCTTTCTATTTTATGTTAATTTTAGGTTGTTATAGTTAATGTTTCCCTTATTTTTAAGCTTAAATTAAAATTAGATCAATTTTTTAAATTAGGTTTGTTATTATGCAAGATTAGGTTAAATTTAATTAAATTCCATTAGATCAAAAGTTAGATTTGATATTATAATTTTAATTTCAATTTCAAAATTAGTTTGGTTCACTTTTGCATAAAATTAAATCTATATTAATTTTCAATTTTAGTTGTAATTCAATTCTTTTTAATTGAAAATGGCTTAAATTTAGAATCAAAGATTAGGTTTATACCAAATCTAAATAGTTAATTCAACGTTAAGCTTTTCAAAAATTCGAAACAACTTAAAATTGATTTTAGGATAAATCAAAACTCCACTTTTTTAAAATCAAGAATCAAGACCTAAATTCAATTCAATCTTTATTTCAATTTCAAAAATCACTTTCATTTTCGAAATAAACCTTACAAGTAATTTAGGTTTATTCATCATATTGTTTTTAATTAAATCCCAAATTTGAATTAGGTCTAATTCATTACTTTTTTAAAATCAAACCTTAGAATTGAATTAGTTTTTATTCAATTCACTTATTTTCAATTTCAACTAAAATCTAAAATAGGTTTAATTCACTTTCTTTCAAATTAAACTTTAAAGCTGAACTAAGTTTAATTCATTTTGCTTTCAGAACAAAACCTAAAATTGAACTAGGTTTCATTTTTTCTGCATTCTAAATTGGAATTAGGATTAAAAATCAGACATCAAAATTTTAAAAAGAACCTAGAATCAAATTTAGGATTGATAATTTTTAGTTTAACCTAGAATTAAACTTATGTTAAAACCAATTTGAAATTCAAGATAGACTTAAAACAAACTTAAGTTTAATTAATTCATAATCAACCTTTAACTTAGCCTAAAATCAGACCCAGGTTAGACACACTTTCAACCTTAAATCAGGCTTAGGTTTACAATCCAATTATCACTTAAACCTAAAAACAATTATATGTTCATAAATAGCTTTTAAAACTAAGAATGATATTAGGTTTACATCAAACTTGGGTCAACCTTGGACTTTCACCTTTAGGTCAAGTAGGACCATAGTCTTAGGTCACCCACACTTAGGTACCTATACCTTTTCCCACTTTCACAAGCAGACTAAACTGCACAAGGCTTCGACAGACTTATTTGGAATCTAAAGTCCAAGTAATCGAGTCTCCAATAACATAAGGTCCCTCTCTTTGCTTCATTTGTCTCATTTGTACTTTATTTTACAAGTTCTTTATTTATATTTTAGACTTTTCTTTGGGAATGTGTGCCTATTTTAGTTACCATAAGAGCTAGAGATAGGCTCCCCTCATTTTAGGTTTTGAAATGTAATAATTATTTACTTTATATTTACTTTGAGTGTTCAATGGATATCATGCATTATATAAATTGTCATTCATATTATAACTATCATCCATGAAATATATTTTGTAAATCATAGTTTATATAAAGACTAAGCTTATTTTTCTTAAAATGGAAAACCTGGTACCGATCCCATCCTTTGGATTGAGACTAGTGTCATTTTCAAAATTGGATTCATAAGGGGTTTTCTTTATATTTTCCTCCTAAAACAAAATTAAAGTGGCAACACTTTAAATTCATGCTTACCAAACCAAATGGGGGCCAAATGCGGTGGTTTTGTGTGTACCAAACCCATATGAGTATTTCAAATTTCCTTAACAAATTGGATAGGTGCTCGGGGGAGGTCTGGCAATGGGAGTTTTTTTCTTTATTTTTCTCTTCTATTAGTGCTTGAAGTTTTTTATTTTTACTTTCGAGATAATAGTACTTTGCTTCTAATTCCATACATCATCTCTTGAGTTCACTAATGCAGTTAAATATTTTATTCATACTTGAATCCTAAATTATAAAATTCAATATAAATACATATAGAAGATCTCAATGGAAAAAAATTAAATGTAATGTATACATTTTATTAAAACTCTAATTAAGGACAATAATTGATAATTATAAATTGTAATGAGGTGTTGTATGAATTGTTATGCCTAAATCCCTCAATGTCATGGATTTTCTAAGATTGTGTGTGTCCACCTAGGTTTGGACTTTTGTTTGTTGGTGGGTAGTTAAATCGAGATGTACCTCAGCCTCTCTTTGCACAGGTATAAACCATCTAAATTTGGATAGGTAGCTTCGTTAGGTGACGTCTTCATGGGCACCTTTATCAAGTTCTATACATATAAAAGAAAAATAAGTGTACATACATAATACATTATATATAATAATATACTAACTTCAACCTTATAAGTTAATAACATATTTTAAATATACCAGACCAAACAACTTCAAATGTATGCTAGAATATGGAAATCTAGATCCTATTTTCTTGTTAAGTATCCTTAGGAACTCACTAGTTATACTTTTTATCTCAACTCGATCTGGAGCAAGGATGACCTTTATTGTAAAAATTGATAGAACATCAAAGAAACCATTTACAGAATAACTCCCCCCCCCCCCCCTCTTTCAAATTTTATCTTTAACTTTAATAGAGCTTCTTTTAATTTTGAGCATGGAAAAGCACAACTGAAATTTCCCAAACTACATTATTGAATGCATCCACGTTGCCAACAAACGTTAGGGTTTTTGGATCAACTTTTGTTGTCATTTCCTTTCCAAAAACAAGAAGCTCTACCAAGCAAACAACACCTAATTTTATTTGCAAATCTTGATTTTTGCATTCTTTAAATTCATTAATTAGTTTTTATTAGGTTAATCTGCCATATCATTCTATAAGGTGTGTGTTGCCCCCTCCATTTCTTTAGGCTTGGTGTAGTTTAATCCAATCACTAAGCAATGCCCATGCTGATCACATTCTTGCCAAATTTAAAGGATAACTCATAGGGGTTTGGATTCAAAACTTGATAAAGGAAAACATAATGTATCAATCTAGGCTAGTGTCTAAGTTTATTTTCATCAACACATAGAAGGAGGCCAACTTGTATCAAAAAAATGCTACCACCTACACAATCAAATATGTATAGGCAATGCAAACATATACATGTAACATGTAACATGATATTATTTATATCTCTTCATTAACATTGATAACTTTATTAATCATACAAATAGTTTTTAAGCCCAAACCAACAATGTTGACTTAGTGGTGCTTCCACAAATTATGAGGGTTAATATATTTAACTTCTTGTAATATTTTTTTATTATTAACATATTCAGATTTTGTAATTAAATAACATTGATTCAATATGTTAAGATAGATTTTGATATTTATTTAAACCTATGACTTCAACTTTTTGAACATTTTCATCTTATTTACATCATTGTGAGCCCTTAAATTTGCACTCAGATTCACATGACAATGGTCCTAATGTAACTAGAGTCTCTCAATTCAGTTGATGAAGTGCCTGTACAGGCCATAAGAAGATAATCAGCTAGAAGGCTGGTAGTGTGCAGGTCGTGCTGGTTGTTGGGCGACGTACGTCTACTGGCTATGCCGCGGTCAGCTGCCACACTGGTACTGCAATTCGACATTGATTTTTTATTGGTCCATTTTATAAATAAAAGCTCATTTTCCACTTTCAAACCACATCATAAAGGCAAGCAAGACCTATTTTCTACCTTTTCTCTTTTCTTTTTCTTTCTCTTTATTTTTTTTCATGTAGAACGAAAACCTTCCAAAAATAAAAAGGCCCTTCTCTTTGGTTTTGAACATCCTAAAACTTGGGATATGACTCCAAATGACAAGCCAACTAAAGGCCCATCATGTTTTACTTAAACTTGAAACCTAGTCTAGGATCCATTATTTAATTCAACGCTAGTGCATTTTTGGGCAAATAAAATATTTCTAAAGTCAAATTAATGAATTTTTTCTTAACTTTTTTCCCAAACCAAATAAATTAAGTTGACGAATCTACCTCAAATTAGTTTTTAAAATTAAGCCATCAAAACCTTTGTCAAAATAAAAGGTATCCTTTTTAAAATAAAAGGAAAACTTAAACTCGTGCTTACTAAACTGAAAGGAGACCATACTCGGTGGTTTTATGTGCATTCAAACCTAAATGAGAATTTCAACTCCCTTAGTAGGATAGATTGGTACTCAGGAGAGGCCTCATAGTTGAAAACTTCACTGGAAAAAAAATACTTTCAAAGAAAATGTAAAATGGACTTTTTCAAGTAAGGCTTGATGGGCCTTTAACCAAACTTTCTCTTTTGATCCATCATAATGCATAAGAGTTCTTTACCCTTCAAACTTAGTTTTAGAAAACTTTGGATAGCTAGTAACATTCACTTGGAAGCCTTCCTTAGGTATATTAGGAGATAGTAAAAGCATTTAAGTTGTGATAAATCCTTAATCATTTTGAGGTGTAATGGACATGCAATATTTTTGGACCATACGAGATTCATTATCTCACATGTGCTTAGGTATATAGCTGTCCTAGTGTGACGGGACCCTTTGGACTAAGCTACCCTTAAACCTTTCATGTAAATGGCCATAAACCTTAGCCTTAGGTTGTATAAATCATAATAACAAGACCTTATGCCATGATCATAAAATCTTTTTCATACATGCCTCCATGTATGCATGCCCTATATAAAAACCTTAAGGGAACCCTATCCTAAACAGGAAAACAAAGACATCAAGACATAATCTTTGGGAACATCCCACCTTAACCTTAAAAGAGCTAATCCAATCCATTACCACTAGCTATAAAATCTAAACCAAAATATTAAACATAGCTACAAGGGCTTCGCCATTAGATATAAACCACTTAACCAAACGTCTTTAGCCAAAAGAGCTAGACCTCATTGACATGGACTATCCCACCTTAGCCACAAGAGCTACAATACCCTACCCCAGCCACAAGAGCTAATCCTTGGGACCATACCTTATCATAGCCATATGGCTTAAGCCTTGGGACCATACTATACTCGAGCAACATGGCTAAACCATTTGGGACCATATCCTACCCTAGCCATAAGGATTAACTATTAAACCATACACTTTAACCACAAAAGGCTTAAACAAACCAGAAGCCATGGAACAAACCATGTACCACAAGCCTAAGCTATGGGCCATAGCCATGCACCCTCTAACATGGATCCTAGCACTAACCACTTGACCAATCATTCACCCAGTAAAGGGACCAATACCATGCATATTCTTTCTCCCTAAACCTTAAAATAAACCAAACCTATGTTAAGTCCATGGACCTCAAGTCAAACACATGGCCATAATTCTTGCAAGTACTATAATTTGCTTAGCTAACCTTTTTGTTATCTTCTTAAAGGAATCCATGAGTCAAGAAGAGGAGGACCTCATCTTTGCTTCAATCTAGTTCATCAGGAATTCAGTGAGAAACCTAATCTTAAGACAAGAAAGGAACTTGAATGACCTACATGAAACCATTCTAATTGAGGTCCAAACCATGATAGATCGAGCCCTCACTTAACCCATAATATGCAACATTAGCTTTACCTTTTATCATGCATCAAAAATGACCTTTTTTTTAGCAAAATGACTGCTCTAAGCCCAAATCCCTTACTAATCTGGCCCAATTTGAGCAATTGACATGCAGGCTTTTATTGAAACCATCCTTAAGAGGCAAGAGGATAGTTTCAAGATTATGCTCACCAATCAATACATTGAATACAATAATGCAAGAGGTTTAAGCCATGATTCAGGGAATACACCCTAATGTTAATAGAACTAACCAATCTTAACTCATTCAAAATAATGGTGCTTTGTCTAATCAGTGAAACTACTCCTAAACTAGCTCTAAAAAAAGGGCCACTGTCTTAGCTCCCCTTTGAATCCTTCTCAAGGGGAAGAAAACCTTATAACCAAGGCCCTTATAGGGAAATTGGAAGAAATGGAAAGAAGGATTGATGCCGTGAAGTATAGGGACAAAGCCTTAGACATGGACTCCCTCAACCTTTTCCTGGAGGCTAAACTACCTCCTAAATTCAAGATGCCTAAATAGATAGGTTTGATGGGACCACCTTTCCAAAGACTCACTTGAATATGTATATGTGGGCCCTCAAGCCAATATGTATTAATGATGATCTTCTTACCTAGTTGCTCCAAAGATCCCTCACTAGAGCTACAATCAAATGGTTTGTAGACCTTAAGAAGAAAAACCATCAAATTTGGGAGGATATTTGCAATGCCATCACCAAATAGTGCCACTACAACATTGAAGTGGACGTAACTAAGAAGGAAGACAAAAAACAAGTTCAAAAGGATTCCTTTTCCTCAAATGATAAACAAACCTCTAGAGCATGAAAAAATTAATATCATTATCAAGAACCTCTTACCGGTGTATCAGACTCACCTGTAAACTCAATATCTACCTAACTTCAAGGCCTTGGTCACCACCGCCACCAAGATTGAGGACTTGATTCAAAGTGGTAAAATTAAGGATGAGACAACCTTTTCCTCCAGATACATAAAGAGTCTGATCTACAACAATACCTCTAACACTACAACTACTAACTAGAAGGGTGGAGAGATAAATAACATAAACTCTCAATCTTGTATCAAACTTAAGAAAAGAGAGCAAAGAACCTTCATTGATTTAGGCATACCACTCCATGTTGTCTATAAGAAAGCATTGGATGCCAAGCTGATCTAGCCATTCAAGCCAATACCTCCCCAAAACCCTCTCCCTAAGAGATGGAATGTTAATGAATTCTATGAGTACCACCAGAGGACCGGGCACAAGACTAATGTTTGTAGAAATTTAAAAAGCAAAATTTAAGATATGGTTGACAATGGGACCATCATTCCTCCTAAAAACTACCCCAATATAAACACTAACCCACTACCAACCAATTAAAATGTTAACTTCTTTTCCTCCTCAACAGACCTAGAGGTTGACCCCATAGCTTTAATCCATGACTACTGCTGCGTCCTTAACCTCATTGACCACATAAATAAGGTCAATGCCATGAGAAGAAGTGGTAGAGTAACCTAACCGCCCATAGTCTTGTCACAACCATCATCACCTATTTCAACCAAGATAAACCTAACCCCTGAGCTAGAGGAAGATGTTGTCTTTAAATAACTCAAGAAGACCCAAGCTAACCTATCAATTTGGAGCCTCCTTCAGTCCCCCTATTCTCATCGTCAAGCTCTTTGCAAGGCTTTGAGCAAACTTTAGACCTTAGTCGAGTATTTCACTATAAGTGTGGTTTTTACAGTTTATACCATAACTTGGTATTTTAACAAGCTCACACTAAACTTTTACAATGGGTTTATGGTTCATTCACAACTATTACAAGTTTTTCCCTAGGTTCATACTTAACCTAGTATTTATAGCTCACACCTAACTATCTACTAAGGTGTTTTAAGTGCTCACACCCAACAGTTAAGGTTTAAAAATGAAAAATTGATTAAAAGGCAATTAAGAAATAAAGTTATGAGAGTTTCACCATGTAAATGCTTAAGAGTTACAAAAAATGATGTTTGGCAGGGGGTATTTATAGCATTCATAACTCCTCTAGTCCATTGGAGTTGTGTATAGAAAGACATGCTCCTTGCCAAATCAAATCTCTTACATTAAATTTTGTCAAAGAGGTCTCATGGTTACATGCCTTGTCTCGCTATTGCGAACACTTTATCATGGTGAAATTAGCTTATAAGGAGTTGATTGGAATAAATTGTGTCTACTGGCTAGTTAACAATTAGTACAGATGGCAGCTTTTGATTGATCAAGGTAGTAACTATTCCCTCCACTGCCATACTCTATGAATCTAGAGGTCACATGCTTCTCCCATGCAGTCACAAACTCTAAAGGTTAAAAAGCCTACAATAAACTTCATGCCGCATGGTAACTTATGATTGGATGGTCAATTTGTTGCTAAGGAAGATTTAACTTTTGATCTCCATGGTCAGGTCTTATTAAGTTCACGGTAACTGAGTGAATCTTGCTCTTAGGCTAAGGATGAGCCACTGATCACAATCTCTTCTACTAATTTTGCACTAAAATGCATTTAGGTATCTCACAGTCATGCACTAATGGATATGGTCATGAGAGTTGGATCACAGTGGTAGGAAGAACCATGGGGATGATCGCATTCCTCTTTAGAACTTGGTGAATTTCCTACACTTTGGAATTGTTCACGTTGGTTGGTGCACGTCATAAGAATGCCCGTGATGATGAACTCATTCTTCTTTGCGTGAGATGGTTACTTGTGTATTTTAGTACGCATTAGCACCACCAAGGACTTGGTCGCGATCTTGAGGTTTGACAAAGAACTTTTAAAATTCTAAGTCCTGAGGAAAAATCACTCAATACAAATATTAGTACAATTTAATTTTTTTGCTAAAGATTAAAATAGAATATTATTGTCTAAGGAATTAGTCAGCACAAGACTAGTGTATTTTTGGGTAATAAAATATTTTTTGAGTTAAATAATGGGTTTTTCCTTAACTTTTTCCTAAGCCAAATAAATTAAGGTGGCAACACTGTACCAAATTGGTTTTCAAAAATAAAGCCAATAAGAAAACCATTTAAAAATAAAAGGCAACCTTTTCAAAATAAAAGGCAAACTTAAACTCAAGCTTACCAAATCGAATGGAGATCATGCACGGCAGTTTTATGCGAGACTAAACCCAAATGGGTATTTTGGCTCCATTAGTAGGGTAGACCACTACTCGAGTGAGGCCTCATAATTTATATTTCATATATTTGCTGCATTCCAAATGGAAAAACACATAGTTCTTTTATATGTGTCATGTCTATTCAAATATAATTAACATAGATGCTAATAATATCACAAAACAAAGCTATAAAGGATTATTTAGAAATCGAGAGAAGATTTATCTTTGAAGAAGATAAGATAACTTTTATTTTTGATTCTTACATTGAACTCCACAAATAACCTAAACTAGGTAAACACCAAAAAATACCACATAAATTAATATTCTCTCATCTTTTAGTAAGTTAATTAAAACCATTAATCTATTAAAGGAAACTATAATAACCTTAGATAAAAATAGAATGATCATCCTTTTTTTATTAATAAGATCATCCTTGATCATGAATAATAAGTATTTTTTAATAACTTGATTAAATAAGACCATTACTGGTGTTGATTTTAACACTCCTCCTCAGCACTAGCTTTTGTTCCTTTAAACATCCTAAGCTGCTGACGGATATGTTCAAACTTGTTGATGTTCATACTTTTAGCAAATAAATATGCAATTTGGTCTTTTTTCTTAATTTGATTCAGATCAATCTCTTCTTTCAAAACCTTTTTCCCTAATAAAATGATAATACACCTCCATATGTTTAGTTCTTGAATGACAAATTGGATTCTCTACCAAACATATTGTTGACTGGTTATCTCAATATAACAAAATTGCATAATTTTTTGGCTGATGCAAGCTCTTCAATACCTAGAAAAGTGAAGTGCTCTCTTCAGCTTCCATTACTACAGCTTAGTATTCTACTTCTATTGCTGACAAAGGCACAATTGGTTGTCTTTTACTGTATTAAGAAATAACTATTAACCCAAGCATAAAAAAACTAGATAGTTGAACTTCTAGTATCATGATCACCTACAATGTCTTTGTAGACCCTTGATTTTGACCCTAAGTTAGTTCGGTCCTAATCAAAGATGGCCTAAATACTTATCGGTCCAAAATCAATTTTTAAAGCCTAAAATATGGTCGAATAGGATAAGCCCAGTTCAATATGAACTTGTCCATATCGAACTGGACAAGTTCATATACAGTTCAATATGAACTTGTCCCTATGTAGACATGGACATATCCATATCGACCTGGGCAACCCCAGTTTGACATGGATTTGTTTTGCTTCAAATTTGGTTCGACATGTTTACATTTGATCATGAATTCAAATTACTTTTAGTCGATATTCCTCAGAGGACCATGTTTAATTAGGAAACCGATACGAGTTTACAGAGTTTAACCTAATCGTTCCTTATAAATACAAGCAATAAAATAGTAGCAAGGGGATGTCAACAGAATAAACAGAAACAAAAGAAGTAGTAATCAAAACAGAAAACAAAAGCCTAGCAATCTTGAGTGAGCAATGAGCAGAAACACCAAAACTACCAAACTAGAAGGCAATACGTCTGTCTTCAACTTGTTTCAACTAAGATTCTACAAACTTGATCAACGTGGAATATTGGTGGAACCAACGACGGAGGTTTACAATCTTTTATCTAATTTGTTTTAAGTTTACAGTAATTAAATCATTCTATTTTGGTTTCTATTTGATTGTTTTGCTTCATTGTTTCATTGATGTAAATATCCAGTAACCATGATCCCTCAACCCATACAGTTAAAACATGATTCATACAGAGGTTAATTGATTGCTATGTTTACTATCCATTAAACCACATTAAGCTATTTAGTTAATTTTAAAAACAACTTGTTCAAAGCAGTTTTCAACCGTTATAGTAGCTAAAATAAGTTTTCAAAATCCTAAATAATTTAATAATTAGTCTCTAATATTAAACCCTAAAATAGTTTTTAAATACCAAACCCTAAAATCAATTTTAAAATATTAAAGTTCCAAAACCTATTTTTAATCTCAAAAACCCTAATTTATTTTCCTAAACCCTAAAATCATAATCTTCATCTTAAAAAACCCTAATTTAGTTATTAAAGCTCTAAAACCCTAATTTTATCCTAGAAACCCTAATTTAAGATGTAAAATTCTAAATTTATATATTTATTACTTTATTTAGTTTTAGATTTGATTATGTGATTTATTATATATCTTGATGAATGATTTATTTAATTTTTGATGGTTGATTTATTTAATTTATGATGAATGGATGACTATTTTTCTTTTATATTATTATTGATTTATTTTGGTATTAATAATGTAAAAGGTATGTTTTCACTTTGTGGGTACCTCATTAGTCAAACCTTATGTAATTTAAATTATTTCAAATTTTGAAATTAATGTAAATGATATATTTTCACCTTTTGGTGCGTGTACTATTTAGTTTTAGACATTGGACGATGTAAAAACATATTTCCATCCTCGAATGGGTGTCCATTAATTTATGTTGTTTGGACATTATTTTGGTTATTAATACAATGATGCTTTTATTTTAATTACTGCATGTAGTATGAATTATATCATAATGATTAAGAATTTTATAATATTTAGGCATGAAAAGGAGGCCGGTTCTAATGAACCGGGCGTTATGAAGGTGCTGGGTCACTTCTCACTTTTCCCATACGTACCCAACTTTCCAAACACAATAAGGGGGTTGGGGATTTCTTAGAAATCAAATTATCCACCCCTTTCTTTTTTCCGGTCTGTCTGGGTGGCAACTCCATTTTCTCTAGGTTTAGGCTCGTGTTCTCTAAGGCCTTGAGCCTAACAGTGCCGAAGTCGCAAAGAACCATTCCATAGAGAGTGGGGGCGAAAATCCCCGCTCACAGTAGTGACTCCACTGGGGATAAGAGAAGTTGATTCTGTTGATCTTTATATTATTTTATTTTTTCTTATTATGATATTATCCATTGCATTATTTTAGTTTGCATTGTGTGCATGAGTTAGGACACCCATGTTACCCGTGTTATGTTATGTAAGGGATACCATACTTTCACTCAAGGTATGGAGATCAAGCATGGCATAATCACTCATAGCCTCATACCTTTTGGTATATACTTGTTATGGGAACCTAAGCTTTTCAACCCAAAGACTAAAATCCATGTAGTTGGCCTGGTTACTTTCCTTGGTTTATAACCAATTGCTTATTACTTGACTATGATTGATATGACTTGGTTTGAACCATGGCCTATTTAGTTTGTTCTTTTTTTTAATGACCTAATAATATTGTAAGCTCAAAATAATTTTTAAGCCCAAAAGACCAAAACTATTTTTAAAATTTTTCAAGATGGTCTTTGGGCATAAAACCTTTTTCAAGATGGGTACAAAATTCTTTCACCTCGTGGCCCAAATACAAAGCCCAAAATTCATTTTTAAACATACCTTTTTACTATAGGCTTTGAAACAAAACTATTTTTATACTTTAAACCCTTTTTTTTCAAATGAGCTTACAACTAGTTAGGTTAATTATGGAATACTTAAAATCAATTGTAGGCCTAGTTCATACCAAGCTTTGTTAATCATGGGCTTGTTTGTAGCTGAATTAATAGTTGCTTTTCCAAAATGAAAAATCTATTTATGATAAACCTTTTAATTTAGTTTTAATCCAATCTAGCATAAAAGCTATCTTTTTTCGGACCAATGGATTAAGACTTAATTAATGGGAGTTATTATGGACTGACTTCTAATTTGAAAATACAACTATTGGTTAATCGTCCGAGTAAATTTTTCAAAAATAAGATATCCCATGTTGATATTTTGTTGACCATATACCTAGGTAAAGAGACTCGCCATTCATGTGTGGAAGTTATAAGGTTAGAAGAGTTATTCCTACTCTTTTGGTTTGTTTGTTTGTTTGATTATCATTTGTGCATCCATGCATACATGCATTGTATCTCATGTAATTGATCCTTTCTGGCTCACAGCTCTAGAATACAGCAGTTCAAAAGCTTACAACAATTCGACCTATGTCAGTGACTTAGAGTTCAGTGAGAATTTGGTCAATTTCACATAAAACACAATGGAGCCTGAATAGATTCAAAGCATAGTGGATGATGCAATCAACTCCAAGATGGAAGAACTAAATGAGGTCCTGGCTGAGACCATGAAAAGCCAAATGGCTGCAATGTTTATGAATACTGCTGAAGCATCTGTTAGCACCAAAAAGCAGAAGGATAAGGGAAAGGCTAAGGTTGGTGAAGTAGCCTTCAATGATGATAAGATGGTTATGGACGATGATGACTATTGGGCTTAATACTTTCAAGATCCTTAAGATAAGAAGAAGAAGCCAAAGACTATGGAGAAATCAATTGTTGAAAAGACTAAGACTTTTGATGTTGAGAAGATGATTGCTGATTTGGAGAAGAAGTTTGAGAAGAAGCTGAAAACTGAAGAGATGTCATAGATGAACATGCTGTTTGAATAAGATGAGGAAGTCCCTTACAAGTTCAGGATGCCTTCCTTTGGTAAGTACAATGGTACAAAAAATTCTCACTTGCATGTTAAGCAGCACATCACTGCCATGTAGTCCACTCGAGTTACTAAAGCCTAAACTATGAGGTACCTTATGATTTCTTTGGACCCTTTTGTGCAGAATTGGTTTAATACTTTAGATGAAAGTACCCAAAAAGATTAGGATATATTGTATAAAGCCTTTATTCAGTAATATGGGTACAATGTCAAACTGGAAGTGACCCTGATGGAGGTAGAAGCAAAATGAGAACTTTGTCAACTACGTGAAAAGGTGGAGAAATAAAGCTGCTCTTATTAAAAAGAGGCTCGATGAATATGGCCAGATAAGAATGATAGAGAGAGGTGTCCTGCCTAACCTCCGTGAGAGGCTGTCTCACACCCTTATAAGAGATTTTAAGGATCTTCTCCAAGCAGGCTTGCAAATAGAAGAGTGGGAATGGGAAAAGAATCATTTTTCTAGAAGCAGGAATGAGAGAGGAAACTACCAATATGGTAGTCAGACTGCACAAAGAGAAATGGATATCAATGCAACTACTAGCCAAGCAAATAGAAGATAATTTTTAAAGTTGGACAAACCTCTGTCTTAGATTTTCAACAAGTTATAGAAGAAAGGACTATTGCAGCCATTGGCTCCTTGACTGGTACATGATCCTCTACCACCAAACTTTAATGCCAAGGCCTTCTATCAATTCCATTAAATGCAAGGGCATGATACAGATAAATGTGCTCGATTGAGGTATGAGATCCAAGATTTGATTGACAGTGGAAAGCTGCCTGAGCCTGATAATCCCAACACCAAGAATAATCCTTTGTCTAAGTTTGGAAAAGTGCCACTACCAGTGACCTTCATGATAGAAAAAGGATTGATGAAAAGTTCTATCTTGACATCTTTTCAAGATATAGATGGAGAAACTGCTGAGGAAGGGGTTGCTAGTTTTGGCCCTTGCCTCTAACATGTCCAAGTAGATGAAGCACTTATTGACTCATACTCAACAAACTTTTCTTAACTTATTTGGTTTTTATTTATTTTCTATCTTTGATATTTTCTGGAACA
Organism: Garcia nutans; assembly: GCA_947685225.1. Classification (NCBI taxonomy): domain Eukaryota; kingdom Viridiplantae; phylum Streptophyta; class Magnoliopsida; order Malpighiales; family Euphorbiaceae; genus Garcia; species Garcia nutans. The sequence continues at coordinate 82,114 of CANTUV010000046.1, forward strand.
ATTATGTTTTTAAAATGAAGATTATTTTAATAAATTACTTTCATCAAATTTTTGCCTATGTTGGTCTTTGTTATTTTTGTGCTTAACCGATGATGAGTCTAACTTAATATTCATAAATTAGTGTATCTATGCATTATAATCTGAATGACTTTACTAGGTGAGAGAGTTGTTCTATAACATTAAGCTGTGTATGCTTACTTAGAGAGGGCTCCTGCATGCCTATTTTTGTCTAGGTCCTAGTCAATCTTAGAACATGCTTTGACGAACTTTCAAGGCGAAATTGAACTTTGCTTATTTAAGGGAGAAATGATCTAGGCATTATTTGGTTAGCTGACAACTAGTATCCACCCATGATAACATCAATCCTTAGTTTGTCCCCTTGAGCCTTCATGATATTTAGCTTGCTTTTTGTTGACTTGTAAACCCCAACAACCTACCTTGAGCTGTTGTACTTATGGAAAGTCTGATGATAACTAAGGTATCAAAGGCTAAAGAAGATCAAGGGAGAGGGTATAATCAAGATCATAAAGACAGTTGAAGTTTACCTAAATTGGACTTAATATCTTAGATTTATCAAGGCACCAAAGGGTCTGTCCTCACTGAAATAGGCTCACTCTAAACAAACCCACTCTAATCCACTCATCCATAGTCAGAAGCATAGGATGGTGCAAACAAGACAACTCTCTTGGAGCTAGGAAAACAAAACAAAAAAAAAGTAGTAAAAAAAAAGAAAATAAAACCCCAAAAGAGCAATTTAGAAAGCCAACCAAGTTCTTCTTACCTAAAGTAAGCAGAAGACTCCCACTTAGTTTATGAGAATAGATGAACTTGAATTGGTCCAGTCCAGCCAGAGATTCAACCAAAATCAGAGAAAGACCATCTAGTTCATGAGAACCATCACAACTCCTAGTCATTAATCTTGAAAGCCCTATACTTGCCAATCCTAAAGAGAAAAAGAATAAAATGATAAAATGCTAAAAAAAGAAGAAAGAAGAAAGAAGAAAAAAGAAAAAAGAAGAAAAGGGAAAGGAACGAGGGTCTCAAATTTTTCAAAGGCAAAGACTAACTAAATCAATATCCAGAATAATGCTAATGGAAGAATATTCAAAGCTCTATCTTATCATGCTCCCAATTGCCTAAGGTTTCAACAAGATGTTTATAGTGTGTGAGGGTTTGTCCATAGTGTCACATCGGCTCTAATTTGAAAATGGCCTTCATTTAACCCATGTCCCTTATAGACCCCATTTCAAGCCTATTAAAGACCTATTGATCTCTCTTGGTAGGTAAAGTCTATTAGTGGAGATAGTTTGAATAAGCATGTATATGAGGTAGACAAATATTTAAACTCAATGAGACCTTTGGCTAAAGTAATGTGTATGTAACTATATGAAGTCTAACAGTTCTTGCTTAAATGGAAATGATTCCTGAGTTTAGTATGGTAACTTGGGTTTGATGCTGTAGATATATTAATTTTGGAAAATCGAGTCCTGAGGTATATTGACACTGATTTGACAAAGCCAAAATATGATTTTAAGATTTTAAAAAAATATTTTGTCACACGAAGCCTTCAAGTTTAGGGAAGTATGTTGCACTGTCGAATATCAAAGGGGTGGGTAAACTAAATGATCATTTGCTAGGTTATGAGGAAAATACCAACTGATGTGCTGAATCATAGTTCAAAATGAATGGATGGGGAAGCTACCAAGGTTATGAGGAAGCCACCAACTTGAAAGCCATAAATATAAAGTCTTCTGCCATTTTAATGCAAGGCATGAACGAACATCTGGTAGGAATCCATGGAGGCACTTTAGCTGGTCACCTTGGTCCGTGAGTCAATAGAATCAATGTTAGTATTATTCATGCATATCATGTATACATGAGCATATCACACTGCATTGTCTATTCTTTGTCAAAATGAATAACAAATACTCTATGAAGCAAACATGAAGCAGATATGGAATCGGGGGGCACAGAAGGTCCATTGCTTGAGGAAGATCCAATCACCTTGCAGGAATGAAGATGCATGCCTGTGCAAGGAACCAAATAAAATACAAACATTAATCAGAGCCTGCATGGGAACAAGATCATTGGTTTGAGCCTACACATGAGGCAAAACTTTCTCTTTTCAATTATTGATTTTATGCGTGTACAAAATATTTTTAGACTCACTTTCAATATTTTACCACGCAAGGGGCAAAGAGAAAACATGAGGGCTAGCTAAAAAATAGCTGAATTTTATGCAAAAGCCAAAATCCTCAGAAGATCAATCAAGCTAGAAGAGCTATCTGGTTTTCCTTGAATCTTTGGAAAAGCCAGTCTCGGGTTGAGCACCCTAAACCAGTTTGGGGTCGAGAACCCTAATCTAGTCTTGGCTCGAGCACACTAATCCAATTTTAGGTCGAGCACCCTAATCCAGTCTTGGGTCGATCACCCTAATCCAATTTTGGGTCGAGCTTCCTAATCCAGTCTCAAGTCAAGCACCCTAATTCAATCTCAAGTTGAGCACCCTAATCCATTCTTAGGTCGAGCACCCTAATCCAGTTTTGGGTCGAGTACCCTAATCCAGTCTTGGGTCGAGCACCCTAATCTAGTCTTCGATCGAGTACCCTAATCCAGTCTTGGGTTTAGAACCCTTATCTAGTTTTGGGTCGAGCACCCTAATTCAGTTTCTGATCTAGCACCCAAAATCCAGTATCGGGTTAAGAACCCAAATCTAGTCTCGGAACAAGAACCCAAAAACTAGTCTCTGTTCCATGTAGACCCTTAATTTTTTATCCAGTCCAGTCAAAAGATTTTAAAATAGTCCGAAATAATTTTTGTGATATATATTATTTATTTTAATATCTATTATTTATTTTGATTTATTTTACTTATTATTTATTATTTATTATTTATCATTTATTTTAATATAATATTTATTTTACTTTTCATTTATTATTTATTTATTTTTAAATATATATATATATAAATAAAAATAAAAAAATCGACGATGGCGAAATCAGCGTCTAGGCAAGTGCGATGAATTGGCTAGCCCAGCGTAGCCCACGCACCAGCCTGCAACAATCCTCACAGGCCCAGCAGCCCGCACGTGCTGCCGATTTTTGACCAAATCTTGTTTTACCCGGTTTTGTGATTTTTCCTAAACGGTTGGTATTTCCTTATCAAAATAGTATTAGGTCTTTTTATTCTTCCTATAAATAATGGTATTAAACACACAGACAAGAGGAGGAGAATTTTTTGACTCAAGAATTATTCAGACTTTTTCTTAACAATTGATTCAGGGACTAGATTAGGGAAATCCAAAAGCAACAATAAGGAATTAAGGCAGCAAGCAATCTTCTGCCTTGTTGTTAAGCTTGGCCAAGAATTTCATCAATAATTTTTTGTGGAACGTTCAAACGTAGATATGTCTCTTTAATTTTATTTGTCAAAATTAATTATCACAGTAGCCTATTCTTTTCAAATACTTAACTTTTAATTCTATTTTCATGAGCTTCAATTTTATTTACTTAAACCCTAAACCTTAATATTATTTTCGTAAAACTTCCAAAATCCTAAACCCAAAACATTCATTCTTTAGATTCAAACCCTAATTTATTTAAAACCTAATCTTTAATTCAAACATTATAGTAGCTATGTTATTAAAACATTTTTTTGATTATTTTGGATTCTTATATTAACACAATAGCTTCATTATTTTGATCATACAGATTTAATTACTAAAGTCTTAATTACATAAAATCAAACATCAACCTATTTATCCATCCAGTAGCCATATTATTTCTTTCATATTAAATATTTCTTAGTTGACTAATCTAGTAATTAAAATACGAAACTCTAATTGTTAAACATAAAACCTACAAAACCCTAAGTTTATTCAAAAAACGCTAAATGATGCATAAATTCTAAATTTATATATTTATTACTTTATTTAAATTAGAAGCATGTTTATTATATGTCTTGATTGATGGTTTATTTATATCTTTGATTTATATGTTTGATGAATAATTTATTTATGATGAGTGATTATTATTTTTATTGATTTATTTTGGTTTCAAAAAATTGTAAGAGGTATGTTTCCATGATTGGGTACCTCATTAATAAATCTTTATGCAATTTTAATTATCTTCATATTTTGAAATTAATGTAAAAGACATGTTTTCACCTTTCGGTGGGTGTCTTATTTAGTTTTAGACAAGGACGATGTAAGGACATGTTTCCATCCTCGGATGGGTGTCCATTTATTTATTTTGTTTGGACATTGTTGTGATTTTAATAAAGTATTTATTTATTCTTATGATCGCATATAGTATGGATAATATCGTTATATTTAAGAATTTTATAATATTAAGACCTGCAAAGGAGGCCGGTTCTAATGAACCGGGCGTTGTGGGGGTGCTGGGCCATTTCTCACCTTCCTCACATGTACCCACTTTTCAAACCCATTAGGGGGTTGAGGATTTCTTAAAAATTGAGTCATCCACCCTTTTCTTTTTTCCAGCCCGTCCGGGCAGCAACTCCATTTTTTCCGAGCTTAGGCCCGTGTTCTCTAAGGCCCCGAGCCTAACAGTGTCGAAGTCGCAAGAACCATTCCACCGGGAGTGAGGGCAAAAATCCCCACTCATAGTGGCGACTCCACTAGGGATAAGAGAAGTTGATTCTGTTGGTCTTTATATTATTCTAGTCTTTCTTATTATGATATTATCCATTGCATCATTTAGATTGCATCATGTGCGTGAGTTAAGATGCCCGTGTTACTCATGTTGTGTTATGTAAGAGATACCATACTTTCACTCAAGGTATGGAGATCGAGCATGGCATAACCATTCATAGCCTTGTACCTTTTGGTATATACTTGCTATGGGAGCCTAAACCTTTCAACCCAAAGTCTAAAGCTCATGTAATTGGCTTAGTTACTTTCCTTAGGTTTTTACCCCTAATGCTTGTTGTTTGACTATGGTTAATTTATCTTGGCTTAAATCTTGGCTTATTTAGTTTGTTCTTTTTCTAATATGACCTAAGTACAATTGTAAGCTCAAAATAAATTTTTCTTTAAAATCCAAAAGACCAAAACTATTTTTAAAATTTTCAAAATGGTCTTTGGACATAAAAATTTTCTAAAAACAAGTCAAAAATTCTTTTCTCATGACCCAATACAAAGCCCAAAATCTATTTTGTCTAAAATCTTTTTACAATAGGCTTAAAAATAAAATTATTTTCACAACCTTTTCAAAAGAGCTTACGAATATTTAGGTAAATTAAGAAAATACCAAAAATCAATTGTGAGCCTAGTTTATACTGAGAATTATTAATCAAGGGCTTATTTTTGGCATAAATCATTAGTTACTTTTTCAATTGAGAAATCTATTTTTAATAAACCTCTTAATTTAGTTTTAATCCAATATAGTATAAAAGTTGTTTTAGTTGATTGGATGGATTAAAACCTAATTAATAGGAATTATCATGAACTGATTTCCATGTTAAAAAATATAACTATTGGTTGAAACGTCTGAGGGAATTATTTAAAAACAAGATACCCCATATTGGTATTTTGTTAACCATATACCTAGGAAAAGAGACTCGCCATTCGTGTATGGAAGTTATAAGTTTGGAAGGAACGTCCTAATTATCTTTGTTTGTTTGTTGTTTGTGCATACATGCATACATACATTTGTATCTCATATCATTAATCGTCTCTAGCTCACAGACCTAGAGTACAGTAGCTCAAGAGCGTACGACAATCCCACTTACGCCTGTGATGAAGAATCCAGCTGCAACTCAATTACTTTTCACTAAAAGAAATGGAGCCCGAACAAATTCAAAGAATGGTGGACGACGCCCTCAATGCTAAAATGAAGAATGTGAGCGGGGATTTTTGCCCCCACTCCCGGTGGAATGGTTCTTGTGACTTCGGCACTGTTTAGGCTCGGGACCTTAGAGAACACGAACCTAAGTCTGGAGAAAATGGAGTCGCCACCCGGATGGGCCGAGAAAAAAGAAAGGGGTGGATGACTCGATTCCTAAGGAATCCCCAACCCCCTAATGGGTTTGAAAAGTTGGATACGTGTGGGGAAGGTGAGAAATGGCCCAGCACCCCCACAACTCCCGGTTCATTGGAACCGGCCTCATTTACAGGTCTTAATATTATAAAATTCTTAAATATAACAATATTATCCATATTACACACAATAATTGAAATAAAGCATCAATATATTAAAAATCAAAATAATGTCCAAACAAAGCAAATAAATGGACACCCATCCGAGGATGGAAACATGTCCTTACATCCCATGCCTAAATAGGACACCCACCGAATGGTAGAAACATGCCCTTTACATTGGTTCTAAAATAGAAAAGCAATTTAAATTACATGATGTTTAACTAATGAGGTACCGACCAAGTGGAAACATACCTCCTACAACATTTGGAAATCTAAATAAATCGATAAAAGTAAATAACCATTCATAATAAATAAATCATTCATCAAAGACATCAATCAAAATATAAAATAAACATCCATCCATGATAAACTAAATAAATCAAGCATTGAACTTAAATAAATCAACAAAGCATTGAAAATAAATTAAAGAATATAATAGACTACATAATCAAATATAAAATTGAATAAGGCAAATAAAGATTTAAATTAGGGCTACTGTTTCTATTTAAGTTTCTTTATTTAATATGTTTAGGGTTTTGGGAATTCATGGGTTTAAGCTACTGTGAATTTTAAAAGAATTAAGATGGAGCCAAGTTTTAGAACTTAATAGGTTGATAAAGTTCTTTGATTAACCAAATTAGTATTTGAGTGGTAAAATCATGAAATTAGGGTTTGAACACTTTAAAACACTTAGATTTATGATTTAAAGTTACTGGATTATTATTTTTGAGCTTACTATGTAGAATTAGATTTATATGGTTTTAAGGTTTTAAAAATTAGGGTTTAGAAAAATTAGGGTTTAGGTTAGCTAATTTATGGTTTACTATTTTGGGTTTTGGAGTTGAATTAGGGTTTTAGAATTTTAGAATTAGGGTTTTGGAGAATGCATTAGGTTTTAGAATTTTAAGAAACAATTGATAATTTTATGAAACTTTATGAAAATAAATAAAATGATTTAAGGTTTATATAAACAGAAAAGATGGTTTTAGGGTTTGTGGAAAGAAACAGACTCAAATTTAGGATTTTGAAAAGAAACAGTTTCAATTAGGGTTTTAAGATTTTGAAGAAGCAAAAATAACAATTTAAAGATTTTTGGAAAACAAATAAACGAATTAAGGTTTTTAAACTTTAGAAAAGATGAATTGAGGTTCTAGGGTTTTTGATTTTGAAGTAACAGAAACAATTTTTTTTTAAGATTTTTGAATGATGAAGCTACTGTGAATTAATGAAACAAATAAAGAAATTCATACCTTCGTTTGTTGGTTCCACCAAAAATCACTTCTTGGATGAACAAGAACAAAGACAAGCTTTGCTGCCTTTGATGGGTTGAATTGCTTGTTTGCTCTCTCAAAAAAGTCCAATTGATTCAAGGTTTTTCTCCTCAATTTCGGTCTCAATTTTTCCTCCAAATTTTTTTCGATTTTCCTCTCCTTTTTTATGTTGTTTTTGGTCTTATTTATAGAAGATTTTTATGGTTAATTCTAGTTATTCATGGAATCTAATATTGATTAAGAAAAGGAAAATGAAACCTAATTGTATTAGGTTTCAGAAAAATTTTGTTGGCGAAAAAAAACTGTTGCAGAAAAATTGCGCTGGCAAAAAAGAAAACTGTTGCAGAAAAAATGCGCTGGCGAAAAAACTGCCACAGCTGGCTGCAGCAGCGGGCGAAAATTGGCCTGTGGGCCATTTTCCTGCAGGCGAAATGGCCCATTTCCTGGCGACGAAATGGCCCTCAGGCCAATTTTCGCCCGCAGAAAAATCCTGCAGGGCCATTTCGCCGCAGCTCTTTTTGGCGATGAAAAATTTCATCGCCGATTTTTAGTCGCCGATTTTTTTATTTGTTTATTTTTATTTTTTATTAATAAAAATTAGATACTAAAGCAAAAATTATTTAATTAAGATAACAAAAATTATTTTGGACTAATTGAAATATATTGGACAACACAAAAATTATTTTGGACTAATTAAAATATATTGGACTGAATTGGGTTAAAAATTAAGGGTCTACAGTTTGCCCCCCTGCTTGAATGATCTGAGACTTTAGTGAAAGAGAGTGAAAAGTAATAAGACTTAATTTTTGAGATGGTTGAGGTTTTGGGTTCTGGACCCGGTTCGAGTTCTGGACTCAAGGATAATTTTAGGTTCTGGACCTAAGTGTAATTTTAGGTTCTTGACTTAAGGAAAATTTGGGTTCTGGACCCGAGCTAAGTTCTGGACTTAAAAGAGATTCTAGGTTTTGGACTTAAGGGTAATTTGGGTTCTGGACCCAAGCTAAGTTCTGGACTTAAAAGAGATTCTAGGTTCTGGACCTAAGAAAAATTTGGGTTCTGGACCCGAGCTAAGTTCTGGACTTAAAAAAAAATTCTAGGTTCTGGACCTAAGGAAAATTTGGGTTTTAGACCTGAGCTAAGTTCTGGACTTAAAAGAGATTCTAGGTTCTGGACCTACGGGTAATTTGGGTTCTAGACCCGAGCTAAGTTCTGTACTTAGAAGAGATTCTAGGTTTTGGACCTAAGGAAAATTTGGGTTCTGGACCCGAGCTAAGTTCTGGACTTAGGAAAGATTCTAGGTTCTGGACCTAAGGAAAATTTGGGTTTCGGACCCAAGCTAAGTTCTGGACTTAGGAGAGATTCTAGGTTCTAGACCTAAGGAAAATTTGGGTTCTGGACCCGAGCTAAGTTTTGGACTTAGAAGCGATTCTAGGTTCTGGACTTAAGGATAATTTGAGTTCTGGACCCGAGCTAATAATTTTTTATTTCAAAAGGTTTGGCTAATTTTTATGCATGTCTTCTTCTTGCCCCACGCGTGTAAAAAATATTTATATACACACAAGCAATTGAATGATTAAATTAAATAATTGAGTTTACTGTTTTATTTACTGTGTAGTCACTTTTCATGCACTATTTACTATTCATAAATAGTAACTTAATATTCGTAAATAGTAATAAATAGTATTTTACTATTGAAAATAGTAATTTACTATTTATAAATAGTAAATTTTAGTATTTATGAATAGTAAAGTTTACTATTCATGAACAATAAAACTTACTTTTGAATTTTGTTTTTTTCCTTGCCGTTTCTCTATATAAACCCATGAATCCTTCATTTGATTTACAGCAAAGTTTTTCAATTTCTATAATTCTCTCAAACTTTTTTAAATTTAGCACATAGTTTTCAAAAAAAATGCATGCTTCAAGGTCAGGGACTCGTTCTAATGCTAAGTTACTGGAGTTTATTCGGCATCATGAAGATAGAAATATAGATATACTAGCCGGGATGCCGCTTCATCGCAGTTCCAACCAAAAGAGTGCGGTAATTATTTCTCTTTCTTCTTCTTCTTTTTTTTCTTTTCTTGACTTTTTTTCTTTATCTTTCTGTTATGTTTTTTTTATTAATTTTTTTATTATTATTTATATTCTTTCTGTTATTATTATTTTTTATTTATTTATATTTTTTATTTATATTTTTATATTATGCCCTTTTATTATTATTGTGTTTGCCTTTATTTTTTTTATTTATATTTTATATTATTATTCTTTAGAAAATTTAGGAAAAATAAATTAATTTAAGCAGATAGATTAATATGTACTTACCTGGTATTAACTTACCTGGCTCTATGTTAGCGTGATCGTTGCGTGTTCGAGCTGGAGGATGTATTTACAAAGTCCAACAATGGTATGATATAGTGCCTTCTCGAGTAAGGCAGATTATCCGATATTGCGGCTTTGAGCAGTTCATCTTACAATTGCCATCCAAGGAATATCGATAGACCGAAGCGTAGTCCAAGCACTTGCAGAACGATGGTTGGACACAACCCACACTTTTACTTGCCCATTGGAGAGATGACAATTGGTCTGGTAGATTTTACTACTATAACCGGCCTTCGATATGATGGTGTTCCGGTTCCTTTGACTAATGATATCTTAACATTTGAAGAAATTCAGGAATTAATTGGTATGAAACCATCATATAAAGGGCCTTTTAAGATAAAAAAAAAGTGAACCGATTCATAGCTATTGGATGAACTACAAAGGACGGATTCACAGAGACACGGCCCAACAGTATGGTCGAGGATTTTTGTTATATTTGCTTGGGTCTACTATCTTAGGCAGCACTGAATCCTCCATCTACTTATCAGTGTTGAATGCCCTTTCTTACTTTAGAATGGTACCATCTTCTGGCTGGGGTGAAGCTAGTCTAGCCTGTCTTTACCATGGTCTTGATAAACTTTGCCGAAATAAGAAGTCTTTTGTCGGCTTGATGGCAGTTGTCGAGGTATTTTCTTCCACCAATGTCATTTTCACTCTTTTCTTGCATGAATTTGATCTTTATTATTATTGTAGACATAGGCATATGAACACAACCTCGTGAGGATACCCGGTATTTTTCGAGATAGGGTCGGGTATCAGAGATTAAATTTCTAGTTGTCAGATCGTGTGGACGTTCCTGGCTCTCACCACGTGCATACTCATCACTTTGTGTTGAGCTGCTTAACCTGGAACCAGGTAAAATAAAAAATAATATTAGTATGCTTTAAATTTTATGCGAAAGTTTTACTTACCTTATGTTATTTTGTAGATGAATGTGGCTTGGTGGAACCCAGAAGAGCGGAAAAATTGGTCTCCTTTCATGAGGGCTGCAGTATCTTTCCAACATTCTCGCCGAGTCATTGCTGGCCCAGTGTCTAGTGGCTGGTTTCTCGGAGAGAGGGTTTATGAGTAGTTTCTCGGTCCAGAGCGACGGAGGATTCTGATGTCTTGCTCTGAATATACTTTAAATATTATGTCGATGCCGGAGGATGCATGGTGGCCGGCTCGGTACGGTTATGGTATTGAAGGATTTATCTATTCGCCGAGTGCATCTTATGCCCACTTTATTCAAAGAAGGCTCTTGAACTTTGATGTATCTCCTGTTGGTGTGCGGGAGATTCCTGAAGAAAATGAGGGTAGTGATGAAGATGAACATCACGGAGATGCAGGAGAGTTTGTTCCACATCTCGGGGCTAGTACTTCTCAGGTGAAACTTTTACCATTCTTCCCTTGCAACTGCTTCTTTTTTTTTTTTGATTCTTCAATGATTATTGCAGGTTGTTGGCTCATTTGATCATGAGGCTGGACCTTCTTTTACTGCCCCTTCGTTTGCTCATTCTGGCCTGCCAGATATGCCATCTCATCCGCAGGGTATTGATATGAATTACTTGGTAAGTTCCTTATTTCATGGTAATTTATGCTATATGTATGCATGATTATGTATGCTCTTACCTTTTTCCTATCTGGCTCACAGCGGATGTTCGAAGAACAAAATAGGAAACTTCAAGAAGAGTTGGCTGCAAGTCGTCAGCAGGCTTCTCATTTTGAAAATTTATATCATCAATCCAAACAAAATTTTTGAGACTTCTGATTTCAGGGGATGAGGGATCCTGGCGCTTCTTCATCAAGAGGCCCCCAGACTGATGACCATGAGATCCTTTTGTCTGCTTCTGACGAGGACCATGATGGATCAAAACTTCAAGGTAATAGGGATTTTGGAGCTCCTACTTTAGGTGATCCTCGGACGAGTAATTTGTCAGATTTTGGTGCTCCCGCTTCAGGCAGACTCGAGACGAGTGATTTGCCCCCTCCTCCAACAGGTGATGACTTTTTCAAGGTTTTATTTGATGACCTACCACCACCCTCTTAGTGATGTATAAATATTGTATCAATTGTATAAATATTGTACAATAATGAAAAAAAATACAATTTTCATCTTTACTGTAACTTTTTTTTCACTTTTTTTTATCGTTACTGCATCACCATTATTAAACTTTCTTTTTCATATTTCTATATTTATACAGTAAATCACAATTTCATAATTCACAGCAACATCACTTTGCCAAACCAAATCCAATGTGGTAAAGGAAATTCGTTGCTAATTCCTTTCCTTATGCCATACTGTCTCACTCTTTCCCATCACCTTTTCCTTATCACTTTTAGAAAAGTTTATTTCCTCTATATAAATCACCTTTCATGCCATATTTCATATAGAATCCAAAATTCTTTCCATTTCAAAGTAAAAAACTCCCTTTAACAATTTTGAATTTCCTTCATTCATCAACCATGACCGAACATCATTTAAAGAAGATAAAAATTCTATTTAAGAATATGGATGTCATTCATTGGAAGCAAATTTCATGGTTAAAACTTGATGTTTTAAAATGTTTTCAAAAAGTTAAATTGGACCACTCCTTCTTACATGCCGCGGCTTCCTTTTGGAATATGGATTCTAGGGCATTTAAAATTAATGGCTTTGAAATATGTCCCTTGATTGAAGAATTTGAGGCCATCCTTGGATATCCAAATAATCAACAAATGGCATTACCCACATTGATTTCCAAGACTCAACAGAAGATGCAGATGTTATTTCAAATTCAAAAACCCGAAGTTCTTCAGTTGATGAGAGGTGAAAAAAATTCTACTTGCTCCCTTGATTGATTTTTGTCTCTCTCATTTGGCTCCTACTAAGGCATGGGGATGCATGCTCTGTCTTTGCTTGCTTAGCCAATTCCTGCTTGTGTCTTCTGACGGTGATATTGATCCACGAGTATTGGATATTATGGACCAAATGGAAGGAGGCTTGTTGCCGGTACCTGTGATCTTAGCCGAGACCTTAGTTGGATTAGACCGACTTAAATTAGGATTGTCAAAGAGACTGACAGGGAGTTCGTTGCTGCTTCAGGTAATTACCTAAACTGCCCTTTCAGGTTTTCAATTTAGGTTTTTTTTTTTGCTCTAATTTTTGCCTAGTCTGCCCATGTGGGTTTTCGAAACTAGCGAGCTGTCCTAATTTTTACCTAAGTTGCCCTCGCGGGTTTTCAACTTAGCGGAGCTCTTTTTTTTGTTATATATTTTTTTATTGCCCTAATTTTTGCCCAGTCCGCCCATGTGGGTTTTCAAAACTAGCGAGCTGTCCTAATTTTTGCCTAAGCTGCCCTTGCGGGTTTTCAACTTAGCGGACTCTTTTTTTTTTTATTCTTTCTTCACAGATTTGGCTTTAGGAGTGTCTTTGTCTGCTTGATACTCCATCCATGGATTTTTCCAGATATCTGCCACATCATCATTCTGCTAAGAAACTACTCCATCCTGCTTCTTCATATACTGACTGGGTTGACTGGATCCACTCACGCTCTGAAGTCAATATCCGTTGGTTGGTACCTTGGTGGAAGATTTCTCGCATCACCATGCAAACATACTTGATGTATGTTCCCCTTGCTGCTCTTCGTCAAGGTACATGCTATGATCCTCGCCGACTTGGCCGTCAATATAGCTAAGCCTCGTGATTCTAACTTTAGTCCCGATTTAGACATGCCTTGCTTGACTGAAGCCTACTTGGATCGGCTGAGGCAAAGCTGGCCTGCACGTCATATTTATCGACTACCATAGATTTTACATTTGTCAATTCAGAAAGTGTATTGTTAGGATGAAAAATAATCAAAGTAATAAAAGATGCTTCTTTTCCATTTAAAATTTGTCATCACCTTTTGCTATCGTGCTTATTTATTTCATCCATTTCTGGTCAAATACTTATAACAGTGAACATAGAACAATTTTAACATTAATTCTATTTTATTAAATTAGGGAACAACCAAACATAAAGCCAGCATACACAAGATCACTCCTGTTGCCAACTAGCCCTTTCGAATTTTCTAATTGATGATTTTCTCTCTTTTAGCCCTAATTGTTGCCTAGCCCGCCCTTTCGGGTTTTTGGGACTAGTGGACTGCTCTAACTTTTGCCTAGGCCGCCCTTTTTGGGTTTGCAACCTAGCGAGCTCTTTTTTTCTCTCTTTTTCTTATATATATATAAAACCTCTTCAACCTGTCAATGTTCACTGGCTCACTAAACTCGTTCCCATCCATGTCTGATAGCTTCACCGCACCTTTGTTCATGACTTGTTTCACGACATATGGCCCTTTCCAGCTAGGCCTGAACTTCCCTCTTGGATCAGATATATTAGGCTTACATTGATTCAACACCAAATCCCCGACTCTGAGTTTTCTAACGTTAACCCTTCTATTGTAGGCCCGAGCTATCTTCTTTTGATACAGTTGGTGATGATACAGTGTCTTTAACCTTCTCTCTTCTAGTAAAGCTATCTTTGTTTATCTGCTCGCTACCCAATCTGTTTCAGGCAGTTCAGCTTCCAAGACTACTCTCAATGACTTAATTTCTATTTCAATTGGCAAAACTGCTTCCATCCCGTAAACCAAAGAGAATGGTGTCATTCCAGTAGGTGTTTGCACACTTGTCCTATATCCCCATAAAGCAAAGGGAAGCATCTCTAACCAATCCCTGTAAGTCTTGGTCATCTTGGATAGAATTTGCTTAATTGTCTTATTTGTTGCTTCTACTGCACCATTAGCCTTTGGTCTATAAGGAGAGAATTGATGATGGTGGATTTGGTACTTTGAGAATAAATCCTTAACTGCTCCTTGAAACTGTACCCCATTGTCTGATATCACACTGTGCGGGACCCCGTATCTGCAGATGACGTTCTTTTCAATAAATCTAGCCATTTGGCTTGCACCCAGTTTGTTGAAGGATTCGGCTTCGACCCATTTTGAAAAATAATCTACTGCTACCACAATGAAATGGTGACCGTTTGAAGCTATCGGATGTATCTCTCCTATAATGTCGATACCCCAGGTGGCAAATGGCCAGGGTGAAGACATAGAATGTAATTCTTCAGGAGGCATGTGATTCAAGTTACCATACATCTGACATTGTTGGCACTTCTTTACAAACTCAATACAATCCTTCTCCATGGTTAACCAGTAATAACCCTGTCGAATAATCTTCTTAACTAGGGCCAAACCACTCATGTGTGGACGCAACTTCCCGCATGTATTTCTGACATGATACGTTCCACTTTAGGCTTCCTTAAACATCTTAAATGCACCCCCATCAGGCCATCTTCGATACAAGTCTCCATGGAATGTGATGTATTGCAATGACCATAGCCTTATGGCTCTTCTTTCTTTCTTTGTTGCCCCCAGTGGGTATTCTCTTTCTTCCAAAAATTGTCTTATAGTATCATACCACGCATCATGGTCTGTATCAATTTTCATGATTGTTTCATATTCATAGCAAGGAGTTGATGAACTGGTCAAAACGAGAGGCTTAAGGAATAAGCTGACAGGGTTTACCCATACCGAAGCCAATGTGGCTAGGGCATCAGCCATCTGATTTTCTTCTCTTGACAGGTGTACAAACCTACACTCCTTAAAGTTCTTCTTCATTATGGTCAGGTAATGGTGGTATGGTTTTAATTTTTCCTCTTTCAACTCCCACTCTCCATTTACTTGGGATACTAACTTCGACCTTATCCACCTTCATAATCATTAGGGTTTCCAAATCGAAAATACAAGCTTCGTGTCAGCGGAGATTTTTGCCCCCACTCCTAGTGGAATGGTTCTTGCGACTTTGGTACTGTTTAGGCTCGGGGCCTTAGAGAACACGGATCTAAGTCCGGAGAAAATGGAGTCGCCACCCGGACGGGCCAAGAAAAAGAAAGAGGTGGATGACTCGATTCCTAAGGAATCCCCAACCCCCTAATGGGTTCGAAAAGTTGGGTACGTATGGGGAAGGTGAGAAATGGCCCAGCACCCCCACAATGCCCGGTTCATTGGAACCGGCCTCCTTTACAGGTCTCAATATTATAAAATTCTTAAATATAACAATATTATCCATATTACACACAATAATTAAAAGAAAGCATCAATATATTAAAATCAAAGCAAGGTCCAAGCAAAATAAATAAATGGACACTCATCCAAAGATGGAAACATGTCCTTACATCACATGCCTAAATAGGACACCCACCGAAAGGTAGAAACATGCCCTTTATATTGGTTCTAAAATAGAAAAGCAATTTAAATTACATGAATTTAACTAATGAGGTACCCACCAAGTGGAAACATACCTCTTACAATATTTGGGAATCTAAATAAGTTGATAAATGTAAATAACTATTCACAATAAATAAATCATTCATCAAAGGTACTAAATATAAATAAAAAGTAAACATACATCCATGATAAATAAAATAAACCAAGCATTGAATTTAAATAAATTAAAGCATAATCAAATAAAGCAAATAACAGTCCAATTATAGCTACTATTTCCATATAGGGCTCTTTATTTCATGTGTTTAAAGTTTTAGAATTTATAGAATTAGGCTACTGTGACTTTTTTTATGGAATCAAAATAGATTAAGGTTTTATATTTTAAAAGGTTGGTAAGACTCTTTGTTTAAACAAATTAAGGTTTGAATGGTGAAATCACGAAACTAGGGTTTTGGACACTTTAAAATACTTTGATTTGTGATTTATGGTTAATGAATTGTTATTTTGAGCTTACTGTGTAAAATTTAAAATATTTGTGTTTTTATGGTTTTTAATGCTTTAAAAGATTTAGGGTTTAGAAAAATTAAGGTTTTGAAGGGTTAGGGTTTTACTATTTTGGGTTTGGAGTTGAGTTAGGGTTTAGTGATTTTAAAATTGGGGTTACGGGTGATGAATTGATTTTTAGAATTTGGAAATCAATTTGATAATTTTATGAAGTTTTATGAATTCAAACCAAATGAATTAAAGTTTGTAAAAATAGAAAAGATATTTGTTAAGGTTTGTTGAAACAAACAGAACCAAGTTTAAAATTTTGAAAGAAACAGAATCAATTTTAGTTTTGTTGAAAAATATGTTCAATTGGGATTTTAAAATTTTGGAGAAGTAAAAATAATAATTTTAAACCTTTTTGGAAAATAAAGCAACGGGTTAATTTTTTTAACTTTAGAAAAACTAAGTTAAAGTTCTAAGATTTTTAATTTTAAAAAACACAATTTCTTAGTTTTAGCTACTGTGAAAAAATAACCAAAGAATCTAATTCATACCTCCTTTTGTTGATTCCTCCAAAAATAATTCTTCTTGGATGAACAAGGTCAAAAACAAGTCTTTTTGCCTTTGAATTGCTTAAATCGTTTTTCTGCTCCCTCAAAAAATCAGCTTGATTCAAGCTGATTTCCTTCACGGATTCGGGTTCACTTCTATTTAAGCTTCTAGTCCCAATTTATGATCCTAGTTTTTGAATGCTTTTTCCTCCCTTTTGTGTTGTTATTTATAGAGATTTTTTATTGGTTTTTCCTAGTTACACAAGGCATACCATATTTAATAAGAAAAGGAAACCGAAACCTAATTGCATTAGGTTTCGAAAAATTTGCGTCGAAAAAATTTCGCTGGCGAAAAAAAACTACTGCGGAAAAATTATGCTAGCGAAAAAAATCTGCCGCAGTTGGCTACTAAGTGGGAGGGGAACAGGCCTGCTGGCCATTTTGCCCACAGGAAACTCCTGCGGGCGAAATGGCCCAAGGCCAAGCCCGCTGGAATTTTCGACGACGATTTTTTTCGTCGCCGATTTTTATTTTTATTTTTATTTTTTGATTTTTATTTATTTATTTTTATTTTTTATTAATAAAAATTAGATAATAAAGCAAAAATTATTTAATTAAGATAACAAAAAATTATTTTGGACCAATTAAAATATATTAGACAACACAAAAATTATTTTGGACTAAACCGGACTGGATCAAAAATTAAGGGTCTACAGTTTGCCCCCTGCTTGAATGATCTGAAACTTTAGTGAAAGAGAGTGAAAAGCAATAAGACTTAATTTTTGAGATGGTGGATGTTTTGGGTTTTTGTTGCGCTCAAATTAACTCTACCACAAAGCGTCACTCGCAAGTATACGAGGTAGCTGTAGCAAAGGTGATCGCCCCAAGGTCGTCTCACAAGGAAGCTAAAGTGGCTAATTGATTATCAGATTATAAATAAAAAGTAATAAAGAAATTTAAATTGCTAAATAATGAAGAAGTTTGATTAAAGTTTCAAACGAATAAAAGTAAACTAGAAATGATGTTTTGATTCACTTGATAAAAAGGTCTAGGGTTTGCACTTCTCTACTACTTGTATGTATGAATGGTTATTTCTCTTAACTAATTCAATTTCAAAGATTAAATCTCAAACAACTTAATTAATTGAGTCAAGGAAATAAGCTCTCGCATTCAAACCTCTTACAACTAATCTTGTTATAATTGAAACAATCTTTTTAATAGGTTATATCTCTAATTCACCTAAGTCCCTAATTGAATTGATCCAGCATTAGACTTCATCTCTCAATCCATCATCTAATACCTAAAACACATAATTGGCGGCCAATCAATTATATATTAAAATATTTCATTCAATCAAGGCTAAAGAACTTATTAGCTTAGAGAATAACCAATTCATACAATCATAGCAAATCCATACAAACCCTAGACTAGATCAAATTAGTTCATGATGCAATCAAACATATTCATCTCATTAATGTTCAAAGAAATCAAAATAGACATGATAATATCTGTTAATACAATTTCTATGAAAATAAAGAGAATAAGTTCGAGAACAAAACCAAGTTACAAACTCCTTGAAGCTTCTGAAGAATCTCTTGATCAAATCTTGCAAGAAGGATGTCTCAATGGCTAGAACAATCTAATCTAAGCTAAAGTAATCAAAAGTATAATAAAAATCAAAGAAATCAAAGTTAAAACCCTAACTTCACTCTTGGACGGCTCAAATCTCTCTCAAAATCCTCAACAGTCCCCAAAACCCTAGCTTTTCTTTTCTTTTTATATGAAACGTCCGCTTTAAAATTCGCTGCGTGTTTGGTTAATGAGGGACACGGCCAGGTCAGAAGTGACTTGGCCATGTGAGTGCTCTTTGGAGGGACACGACCACTGACTTGGCCGTGTCCCTTGCATGTGTCACCTACTGCTTGCCTTTTCTTCTTTTCTTCTTTGTTGAGTGACACGGCCAGCTGAAGCTTGACTTGGCCGTGTTGGGCTATTTTGGAGGGATACTGCTTGCCTTTTCTTCTTTTCTTCTTTGTTGAGTGACACGGCCAGCTGAAGCTTGACTTGGCCATGTTGGCCTATTTTTGGAGGGACACGGCCAAGTCACTTCTGACCTGGCCGTGTCCCTCATGAACCAAACACGCAGCGAATTTTAAAGCGGACGTTTCATATAAAAAGAAAAGAAAAGCTAGGGTTTTAGGGACTGTTGAGGATTTTGAGAGAGATTTGAGCCATCCAAGAGTGAAGTTAGGGTTTTAACTTTGATTTCTTTGATTTTGATTATACTTTTGATTACTTTAGCTTAGATTAGATTGTTCTAGCCATTGAGACATCCTTCTTGCAAGATTTGATCAAGAGATTCTTCAGAAGCTTCAAGGAGTTTGTAACTTGGTTTTGTTCTCGAACTTATTCTCTTTATTTTCATTGAAAGTGTATTAACGGATATTATCATGTCTATTTTGATTTCTTTGAACATTAATGAGATGAATATGTTTGATTGCATCATAAACTAATTTGATCTAGTCTAGGGTTTGTATGGATCTGCTATGATTGTATGAATTGGTTATTCTCTTAGCTAATAAGTTCTTTAGCCTTGATTGAATGAAATATTTTAATATATAATTGATTGGCCGCCAATTATGTGTTTTAGGTATTAGATGATGGATTGAGAGATGAAGTCTAATGCTGGATCAATTCAATTAGGGACTTAGGTGAATTAGAGATATAACCTATTAAAAAGATTGTTTCAATTATAACAAGATTAGTTGTAAGAGGTTTGAATGCGAGAGCTTATTTCCTTGACTCAATTAATTAAGTTGTTTGAGATTTAATCTTTGAAATTGAATTAGTTAAGAGAAATAACCATTCATACATACAAGTAGTAGAGAAGTGCAAACCCTAGACCTTTTTATCAAGTGAATCAAAACATCAGTTCTAGTTTACTTTTATTCGTTTTAAACTTTAATCAAACTTCTTCATTATTTAGCAATTTAAATTTCTTTATTACTTTTTATTTATAATCTGATAATCAATTAGCCACTTTAGCTTCCTTGTGAGACGACCTTGGGGCGATCACCTTTGCTACAGCTACCTCGTATACTTGCGAATGACGCTTTGTGGTAGAGTTAATTTGAGCGCAACAAGTTTTTGACGCCGTTGCCGGGGAAACTATAGACCTTGGGGCGATCCATTAGGGAAAAACCCGATTAATCTATATTTTATATTTTCTTTGGGGCGATCCCTAAAGTTTTTGGCACTGCTGCCGGGGAGGCTAATTGGCGTAATTTGTTGCGCTCAAATTAACTCTACCACAAAGCGTCACTCGCAAGTATACGAGGTAGCTGTAGCAAAGGTGATCGCCCCAAGGTCTTCTCTCAAGGAAGCTAAAGTGGCTAGTTGATTATTAGGTTATAAATAAAAAGTAATAAAGAAATTGAAATTGCTAACAACTAATGAAAAAGATTGATTGAAGTTTAAAACGAATAAAAGTAAATTAAGCTGAGTGTTTTGATTCACTTGATAGAAAAGTCTAGGGTTTGCACTTCTCTACTACTTATTTGTATGAACGGTTATTCCTCTTAACTAATTTAATTTCAAAGATTAAATCTCAAACAACTTAATTAATTGAGTCAAGGAAATAAGCTCTCGCATTCAAACCTCTTACAACTAATCTTGTTATAATTGAAACAATCTTTTTAATAGGTTATATCTCTAATTCACCTAAGTCCTTAATTGAATTGTTCCAGCATTAGACTTCATCTCTCAATCCATCATCTAATACCTAAAACACATAATTGGTGGCCAATCAATTATATATTAAAATATTTCATTCAATCAAGGCTAAAGAAATTATTAGCTAAGAGAATAACCAATTCATACAATCATAGCAGATCCATACAAACCCTAGACTAGATCAAATTAGTTCATAATGCAATCAAACATATTCATCTCATTAATGTTCAAAGAAATTAACTTAGACATGATAATGTTCATAAATACAATTTCAATAAAAATAAAGAGAATAAAGTTCAAGAACAAAACCAAATTACAAACTCCTTGAAGCTTCTGAAGAATCTCTTGTTCAAATCTTGCAAGAAGGATGTATCAATGGCTAGAACAATCTAATCTAAGCTAGTTTAATCCAAATTGAAATCAAAATCAAAGAAAACAAATGTTAAAACCCTAACTCTTTCTTTGACGGCTGAAACCTCTCTTAAAAACTCAACAGTCCCAAGAAAAATCCTAATTTCTGTATTTATACGAAACCTCCGCGCGTCTTTATTGAACCTTGAGTGACACGGCCAAGTTAGAGTGAACTTGGCCATGTTGGAGGTGAATTTGAGGGAGAGACACGGCCAATTTGATGGTGACATGGCCAAGTTGGACCATTTTGGAGGGACATGGCCAGTGACTTGGCCATGTCGCTTGCATGTGTCACCTACTGTGAGAATTGCTCTTCTTTGCTTTGGATTTAGGTGAGACACGGCCAAGTTGATGGTGACTTGGCCGTATTTGAGCATAATTGGAGGGGCATGGCCATGTTTGAGGTGACTTGGCCGTGTTGGATCATTTTGGAGAGACATGGCCAGTGACTTGGCCATGTCGCTTGCATGTGTCGCCTACTGTGATGATTTCTTCTTCTTTTCCTTTGGAACTAGGTGAGACACGGCCAAGTTGATGGTGACTTGGCCGTGTTTGAGCATAATTGGAGGGACATAGCCATGTTTGAGGTGACTTGGCCGTGTTGGATCATTTTGGAGGGACATGGCCAGTGACTTGGCCATGTCGCTTGCATGTGTCGCCTACTGTGATGATTTCTTATTCTTTTCCTTTGGAACTAGGTGAGACACGGCCAAGTTGATGGTGACTTGGCTGTGTTTGAGCATCTTTGGAGGGACACGGCCACTGACTTGGCCGTGTCCCTTGCCTGTGTCCATCACTGTGTCTTGTGGCTTCTTTTCAGCTTGATATGGGACACGGCCAGTGACTTGGCCGTGTCCTCTGCCTGTGTCAGCTACTGTCCATTTTTCCTTCAGTCTTGGTTCCTTGGCTTTTTTAACCTAAAACAAAACTCAAACAAACTTTAAAAAAAAAGTAAATAAACAATAACCAACAAAACATAAACATCATACTAAAAACTAGATCAAAAACGACATAAACACTGAAATAAACTAAAACTACAAAATTAACAAAAACACTAAATAAACCGATTTAAACTAACAAAATACCTAAATAAAACAATAATTATTATAATAAACAAGACACAAATCTATAACAAAAACTAACAAAACATAATTGTTTATTAAAAAAAATTTAGATTATTTCTCACTATTTTCATTTTATTTTATTTTGTCTTTTGCTTTTAATTGTTTCTTTTTCTAGAAAATTTATGTTTATGCAAGGCAGGATATCACTCGAAGGAGAGCTACATCCATTCATTCCAGAAATTCAGAGAGTGAAAAGGAGTAGAGAAGAGTTTGAGCTCTACACCGGATTTGATACAGAGGAGGACACTTCTGAATTTGAGTCAGATTCTGCACAATCAGTTAAAATGGCTGAAGAAAGACAAAGAACTATGAGAGATTTTGCTAGACCTGTCATTGGGACTTCCACATCTTGTATAAGGTTGACAGATGCAGCAAGGAACTATGAGTTGAAGAACATTCATTACAACATGCTGCCATCATTCTATGGAGTTCCAAATGAAGATCCTTTGAACTTTATTAGGGATTTCTACTCCACCCTCAACACTTTTCCTTTGGGAGGACTAACAGAAGATCAGTTGAGGATGAGATGTTTCCCTTATACTTTGAAGGATAGGGCAAAGAGCTGGCTCATGATGTTGCCTAAAAATTCACTGACAACTTGGGAGCAAGTTTATAACAAGTTCATGGGCAAGTTCTATTCACACCAAAAGACAGCTGAGTTGAGAGGGAAGATTGCTACATTCTCTCAATTTGAAGGAGAGCCATTTCATGAGGCTTGGGACAGATTTAAGATGCTATTGATCCAGTATCCACATCATCACTACCCACTTCAACTCCTTAATCAGTTTTTCTATGATGGTCTAACCCAACAATTTCAGAACACTGTTGATAATGCAGCTGGGGGAGCCATGGGAGAAAAGACAGCTGATGAGACTTATGAGATCTTTGAGATGTTGGGAGCTAATTCTCAACAAAAGAGTGTAAGGGGAAGAAGTAAAGGGGTGAATCAACTGGAGGCCAATAGTGAAATGGTCAGTCAAATAGCTAAATTGACAAGGCAGGTTCAGATGCTAAACATGAAGAACAATATTTCTTCATCTACTCAAGAAGTGTGTGGAATCTGTGGGACATTTGGGCATGGAGCAAATATATGTCCCTCTGTATATGAGTCTTTTGGGAATGAAGCTGAGCAAGTTAATGCTATGGGGGGATTTCAACCAAGAGCCAGGAATGATCCTTACTCCAACACTTACAATCCTTGTTGGAGGAGTCACCCCAATTTTTCCTGGACAACAAATAATGCTCAACAGCCTTTCCATTTGTTCCAGAGACAGAACCAACAGCAGGGCCAATCCTCAAATCAAGGTTAGCCTAAGAGAGAGAGTTTGGAAGAAAGTTTGCAGGCTTTTATCCAGGTCAGTGCTAAAAAACAGGAGATGAACAACAAGAGGCTGGATTCCTTAGAAGCATCTTTTAAGAAGGTGGAGTCCCAAGTAGGGCAACTTGCTCAACAGATGCAGATTCAACAAAAGGGGAAGTTCCCAAGTCAACCTGAACAGGCACAATCAGTGACTGTTCTTAGGAGTGGCAAGGTAATTAATAACAATGTTGAAAATAATTCTGTGAATGCAGGTGAGCAAGAGAATAAAAAGGAAGGAGAACTAGAGAACAAAGGTGCTGAAGAAAGATCAATGGAGAAGTCCCCTACAGCAGATTTGCACAAGGCAAGCAATCCATACCGGCCACCTATACCATTCCCCAGCAGGTTAAAGGATGATAAAAAAGATAAGCAATTTTCAGATATCTTCAACATGCTGTCTAAGGTAAGTATCAAGTTACCCTTACTTGAAGCAATTAAGAACATGCCGGCTTATGCTAAATTCTTCAAAAAACTGAATACCAAGAAAAAGAGGTATGAGCCGAATGAAAAGGTGATAGTTTCTGAGGTAGCTAGTGCTGTTTTGCAGCATAAACTACCTCCTAAGCTAAAGGATCCTGGAAGTTTTATTATTCAAATTACTATGGGAAATGGAAAAAGTAATGATGGCATGTGTGATTTAGGAGCTAGTGTGAATTTAATGCCTTATTCTGTTTATCTTGATTTGGAACTAGGGGAACTTAAACTAACAAAAATGGTGTTGCAATTAGCTGATAAATCTCTTAGATTCCCGAAAGGGGTTATAGAAGATGTTTTAATTAAAGTTGGTGGTTTGATAGTACCTGTGGATTTCATTGTTCTTGATATGGAAGTAAGTAATTCTTCACCATCTGCACACACCATTCTGCTGGGTAGGCCTTTTATGGCGACTACCAACACTTTGATAGATGTTAAAAATGGTAAATTATCAATGACTGTTTTGGGACAAACTGTGGAATTTTCTATTTTTAACACCTCTCCTATTCCTACAACTGCTTTATATGAGGATTGTTCTTTCATTGATTGTGTTGATGCAGTTGTTTCGGATGTTTTCTTGCAGATAGGATCCTCTGATAATTTGGAGCTGGCATTGACCTTAGATAGTGATTTGGAAATTTTTGATGCAGAAATAGCCATTTGTCTTGAGACCTTAGGAAGTGCTGAAATAGAGGAGCTTAAGGAGGACCCAGTTTGTGAGCTTCCCTCCATTCAAAAAGAAGAGAAGAACCCCTCACTAGAGTTAGAGCTGAAAGAGTTACCTAAGAACCTGAAATATGTGTTTTTAGGAGATCACAACACTTTACCTGTGATAATATCTAGTGAACTTAGTGAAGGGGAGGAGATGAGATTGGTGAGTGAGCTTAAAAGATTAAAGAGAGCAATAGGATGGGGATTGAGTGACATCAAGGGTATTAGCCCTTCCATGTGCATGCATAGAATCACTTTAGAAGAAGGAGCTAAACCTGTGAGGGAGATTCAAAGGCGCCTTAACCCAAATATGAGTGAAGTGGTTAAGAAGGAAGTGCTCAAATTGCTGGATGAAGGAGTAATTTATCCAATTGCTAATAGTGAGTGGGTGAGCCCAGTACATGTAGTTCCTAAGAAATCTGGAATCACTGTGGTGAAAAATGAGAATAATGAATTGGTTCCTACTAGGACTACTACTGGGTGGAGAATGTGCATCGATTATAGGAAGTTGAATAATGCTACAAAGAAAGATCATTTCCCTCTTCCTTTTATTGATCAGATGTTAGATAAACTTTCTGGGAACTCACATTATTGTTTTCTGGATGGCCTTTCAGGTTACTATCAGGTGTCAATAGCTCCAGAGGATCAGTCCAAGACAACCTTTACTTGTCCTTTTGGGACTTATGCATTTCGACGTATGCCCTTTGGCTTGTGCAATGCACCTGCAACTTTTCAGAGATGCATGATGTCTATCTTCTCAGATAAGATAGATGATTTTATTGAGGTATTTATGGATGACTTTTCTGTTTTTGGTAATTCTTTTGATAATTGCCTCAATAAACTTGTTCGTGTGCTTGAGAGATGCATTGAATGTAACCTTACTTTAAGTTGGGAAAAGAGTCATTTTATGGTTACCCAAGGCATTTTTTTAGGTCATGTGGTGTCAAGTAAAGAGATTGAGGTGGATAAGGCTAAAGTTGAATTGATTGCTAAATTACCCCCACCTACCTCTGTTAAGGGAATAAGAAGTTTCCTAGGGCATGCAGGATTTTACAGGAGGTTTATTAAGGATTTTTCCAAAATAAGCCAACCATTGTGCCATTTATTGGGGAAAGATGTTCCATTTGAATTTACAGCACAATGCATGCAAGCTTTTAATTCCCTTAAAGAAAAGTTGACTAGTGCACCAGTGATTGTAGCTCCTGTTTGGACTTTACCTTTTGAAATCATGTGTGATGCTTCTAATCATGCACTAGGAGCTGTTCTTGGGCAAAGGGTTGATAAATACTTGAGAGTAATATATTATGCTAGTTTGACCCTGAATAGTGCACAAATGAACTACACCACAACTGAAAAGGAAATGTTAGCTGTTGTTTTTGCCTTAGACAAATTTAGAGCATATTTAATTGGGTCAAAATTTATTGTGCATTCTGACCATGCAGCTCTAAAATATCTTTTAACAAAACAACATGCTAAACCGCGCTTAATTAGATGGGTGTTGTTATTGCAAGAATTTGATTTCCAAATCAAGGATACTAAGGGTAGTGAGAATGTTGTTGCTGATCATTTATCCAGATTACCCTACTTTAGTGAAAATCTTGCATCTGATAGCATTCATAAAAATTTAGAAGCATTTCCTGATGAGCAGCTTTTTGTGGTATTTGATGTACCTTGGTTTGCAGATATTGCTAACTATCTTGTTTGTGGTATATTGCGTACTAACATGTCATTTCAGGAAAAGAAAAGGTTTTTACACTTGAGTAAGTTTTATTTTTGGGATGAACCTTATCTATTCCGGATCTGCAAAGATGAGATAGTTCGCAGGTGTGTATCTGAGGAAGAACAACTGAGTGTTCTTCAATTTTGTCATGACCTTCACTGTGGGGGTCATTTTGGAGGAAGAAAGACTGCAGAAAAGGTGCTACAAAATGGTTTTTACTGGCCTACTTTATTTAAAGATGCTCAAGAGTATTGTAAGCACTGTAATCGTTGCCAAAGAGTAGGTAACATTGGGAGGAGGAATGAAATGCCCCTTCAATCATATATTGTTGTTGAACTGTTTGATGTGTGGGGAATAGACTTCATGGGTCCTTTTCCCAAGTCTTTTGGATATGAGTATATTTTAGTTGCTGTTAATTATGTTTCCAAATGGGTGGAGGCAATCCCCACCCGTACTAATGATGCTAATGTAGTTGTTAAATTTGTGAAGGAAAATATTCTTAGCAGATTTGGTACGCCAAGGGTGATAGTCAGTGATGGGGGGAGCCATTTTTGCAACAGGCTTTTTGAGAAATTAATGCACAAATCTGGTGTTAAGCACAAAGTGGCAACCCCATATCATCCACAGACTTCTGGACAAGTGGAAACATCCAACAAGCATATTAAGGGAATTCTGGAGAAAACAGTCAACACATCAAGGAAGGATTGGGCAAAAAGATTGCATGATGCACTATGGGCTTATCGGACTGCTTTCAAGACTCCTCTTGGTATGAGTCCCTACCGATTGGTTTTTGGAAAAGCTTGTCACTTGCCAGTGGAGTTGGAGCACAGAGCGTATTGGGCAATAAAGACTCTGAATTTTGACTTGGACAAAGAGAAGAGAGAACGATTTCTACAAATTTCAGAGTTAGATGAGCTAAGAAATGAGGCCTATGAGAGCTCGAGAGTTTAAAATTTTGAAAGAAACAGAATCAATTTTAGTTTTGTTGAAAAATATGTTCAATTGGGATTTTAAAATTTTGGAGAAGTAAAAATAATAATTTTAAACCTTTTTGGAAAATAAAGCAACGGGTTAATTTTTTTAACTTTAGAAAAACTAAGTTAAAGTTCTAAGGTTTTTAATTTTAAAAAACACAATTTCTTAGTTTTAGCTACTGTGAAAAAATAACCAAAGAATCTAATTCATACCTCCTTTTGTTGATTCCTCCAAAAATAATTCTTCTTGAATGAACAAGGTCAAAAACAAGTCTTTTTGCCTTTGAATTGCTTAAATCGTTTTTCTACTCCCTCAAAAAATCAGCTTGAATCAAGCTGATTTACTTCACGGATTCGGGTTCACTTCTATTTAAGCTTCTTGTCCCAATTTATGATGTTAGTTTTCGAATGCTTTTTCCTCCCTTTTGTGTTGTTATTTATAAAGATTTTTTATTGGTTTTTCCTAGTTACACAAGGCATACCATATTTAATAAGAAAAGGAAACTGAAACCTAATTGCATTAGGTTTCGAAAAATTTAGGTCGAAAAACTTTTCCTAGCGAAAAAAAACTACTGCGGAAAAATTATGCTAGCGAAAAAAATCTGCCGCAGTTGGCTACTACAGTGGGAGGGGAACAGGCCTGCTGGCCATTTTGCCCACAGGAAACTCCTGCGGGCGAAATGGCCCAAGGCCAAGCCCGCTGGAATTTTCGACGACGATTTTTTTCGTCGCTGATTTTTATTTTTATTTTTATTTTTTGATTTTTATTTGTTTATTTTTATTTTTTATTAATAAAAATTAGATAATAAAGAAAAAATTATTTAATTAAGATAACAAAAAATTATTTTGGACTAATTAAAATATATTAGACAACACAAAAATTATTTTGGACTAAACCGGACTGGATCAAAAATTAAGGGTCTACAGTTTGCCCCCTGCTTGAATGATCTGAAACTTTAGTGAAAGAGAGTGAAAAGCAATAAGACTTAATTTTTGAGATGGTGGAGGTTTTGGGTTTTTGTTGCGCTCAAATTAACTCTACCACAAAGCGTCACTCGCAAGTATACGAGGTAGCTGTAGCAAAGGTGATCGCCCCAAGGTCGTCTCACAAGGAAGCTAAAGTGGCTAATTGATTATCAGATTATAAATAAAAAGTAATAAAGAAATTTAAATTGCTAAATAATGAAGAAGTTTGATTAAAGTTTAAGACGAATAAAAGTAAACTAGAACTGATGTTTTGATTCACTTGATAAAAAGGTCTAGGGTTTGCACTTCTCTACTACTTGTATGTATGAATGGTTATTTCTCTTAACTAATTCAATTTCAAAGATTAAATCTCAAACATCTTAATTAATTGAGTCAAAGAAATAAGCTCTCGCATTCAAACCTCTTACAACTAATCTTGTTATAATTGAAACAATCTTTTTAATAGGTTATATCTCTAATTCACCTAAGTCCCTAATTGAATTGATCCAGCATTAGACTTCATCTCTCAATCCATCATCTAATACCTAAAACACATAATTGGCAGCCAATCAATTATATATTAAAATATTTCATTCAATCAAGGCTAAAGAAATTATTAGCTAAGAGAATAACCAATTCATACAATCATAGCAGATCCATACAAACCCTAGACTAGATCAAATTAGTTCATGATGCAATCAAACATATTCATCTCATTAATGTTCAAAGAAATCAAAATAGACATGATAATATTCGTTAATACAATTTCAATGAAAATAAAGAGAATAAGTTCGAGAACAAAACCAAGTTACAAACTCCTTGAAGCTTCTGAAGAATCTCTTGATCAAATCTTGCAAGAAGGATGTCTCAGTGGCTAGAACAATCTAATTTAAGCTAAAGTAATCAAAAGTATAATAAAAATCAAAGAAATCAAAGTTAAAACCCTAACTTCACTCTTGGACAGCTCAAATCTCTCTCAAAATCCTCAACAGTCCCCAAAACCCTAGCTTTTCTTTTCTTTTTATATGAAACGTCCACTTTAAAATTCGCTGCGTGTTTGGTTCATGAGGGACACGGCCAGGTCAGAAGTGACTTGGCCGTGTGAGTGCTCTTTGGAGGGACACGTCCACTGACTTGGCCGTGTCCCTTGCATGTGTCACTTACTGCTTGCCTTTTCTTCTTTTCTTCTTTGTTGAGTGACACGGCCAAGTGAAGGTGACTTGGCCGTTTTGGGCTTCTTTGGAGGGACACGGCTACTGACTTGGCCGTGTCCCTTGCATGTGTCTGCTACTGGGACTTGCTCTTCCTTTTTAACTTGGTATGGGACACGGCCAATGACTTGGCCGTGTCCTCTGCCTGTGTCAGCCACTGCCCCTTTCTCCTTCAATCTGTTACCTTGCCTGTTTTAACCTAACACCAAACTCAAAACAAACTTTAAACAAGAAATAAATAGAGAATAACCAACAAAACACAAACACATACTAAAAACTAGATCAAAAATAACATAAACACTGAAATAAACTAAAATACCAAAATTAATAAAAATACAAAACAAACCGATAAAAACTAACAAAATACCTAAATAAAACAATAATTATCATAATAAACAAGACACAAATCTATTACAAAAACTAATAAAACAGTTTTGGACCCGGCTCGAGTTCTGGACTCAAGAATAATTCTAGGTTCCGGACCTAAGGGAAATTTTGGTTCTGAACCCGAGCTAAGTTCTGGACTTAGAAATAAATTCTAGGTTCTGGACCTAAGAAAAATTTGGGTTCTGGACCCGGTTCGAGTTCTGGACTCAAGGAAGATTCTAGGTTCTGGACCTAAGGAAAATATGGGTTCTGGACCCGGTTCGAGTTCTAGACTCAAGGATAATTCTAGGTTTTGGACCTAAGGAAAATTTGGGTTCTGGACCCGAGCTAAGTTCTGGACTTAGAAACAAATTCTAGGTTTTGGACCTAAGGAAAATTTGGGTTCTGGACCCGAGCTAAGTTCTAAATTTAGAAATAATTCTATGTTCTGGACCTAATGGAAAATTTGGGTTCTGGACCCAGCTAAGTTCTTGGACTTATAAATAAATTCTAGGTTCTGCACCTAAGGAAAATTTGGGTTCTGGACTCGGTTCGAGTTTCGGACTCAAGGAAGATTCTAGGTTCTGGACCTAAAAAAAATTTGGATTCTGGACCCGAGCTAAGTTCTTGACTTAAGGAAGATTCTAGGTTTTGGACCAAAGGAAAATTTGGGTTCTGAACCCTGTTCGAGTTCCGGACTCAAGGATAATTCTAGGTTCTGGACCTAAGGAAAATTTGGATTCTGGACCCGAGCTAAAAAAAAAATTTTAGTTCCAAAAAGTTTGGCTAATTTTTATGCATATGTCTTCTTTTTGCCCCCTAAGTGCAAAAATATTTATAGACCTGCAATTATTTGAATGATTAAAGTGAATAAATGAATTTACCGTTTATTTACTGTGTAATCACTGTTCATGCTCTATTTACTATTATAAATAGTAAATTTACTATTCACAAATAGTATCAAATAGTATTTACTATTGGAAATAGTATTCGCTATTCATCAATAGTAACCCTATTTATAAATAGTAAAATTTACTATTCATCAATAGTAATACTATTTATAAATAATAATATTTACTATTTATCAATAGTAAAATTTACTATTCATAAATAGTTTTGAATTTTATTTTTTTGCTTGTCGTTCCTGTATATAAAGGAGCTGATTCTTCATTTCAATTCATAGCAAAAATTTTCACATTCTAATTCTCTCAAATTTCTTTCAATTTTAGCACATATTTTTCAAAAACAATGCATGCTTCAAGGTCAGGGACTCATTCTAATGCTGAGTTATTGGAGTTTATTCGACATCATGAAGATGAAAATTTAGATATACTGGCCGGGATGCCGCTCCATCGCAGTTCCAATCCAAAGAGCGAGGTAATTATTTTTTTTTATCTTTTTGTTTTGCGCTCTTTTCTTTCTTTCTTCTTTTTTTTATCATATATATTTTTATACTTTGTTGTTATCATTTTGTTATTGTGAAAAATAAATTAATTTAAGTAGATAGAATAATATGTGCTTACCTGGTATTAACTTACCTGGGTCTATGTTAGCATGATCGTTGCATTGTTCGGGCTGGAGGGTGTATTTACAAAGCTCGCCAATGGTACGATATAGTGCCTTCTCGGGTAAGGCGGATTATTCGAGATTGCGGCTTTGAGCAGTTCATCTTACAATTACCGTCTGAGGAATATCAGATAGACCGGAGCGTAGTCTAGGCGATTGCAGAGCAATGGCTAGATACAACCCACACTTTTCACTTGCCCATTGGAGGGATGACAATTGTTCCAGTCGATTTTACTGTCATTACCGGCCTTCGATATGATGGTGTTCCTGTTCCTCTGACCAATGATATTTTAACATTTGAAGAAATTCAGGAATTAATTGGTATGGAACCATCATATAAAGGGCCTTTTAAGATAAAAATCGAGCCAATTCGTAGTTATTGGATGAACTACGAAGGACGGGTTGGCAGAGACACGGCCGAACAGTATGCTCGAGGATTTTTGTTATATTTGCTCGGGTTGACCATCTTAGGCAGCACTGAATCCTCCATC
This sequence comes from Garcia nutans, assembly GCA_947685225.1. Lineage (NCBI taxonomy): Eukaryota > Viridiplantae > Streptophyta > Magnoliopsida > Malpighiales > Euphorbiaceae > Garcia > Garcia nutans. The sequence continues at coordinate 114,300 of CANTUV010000046.1, forward strand.
CACTTGTTAGTGTTGAGTGCCCTTTCTTATCTCAGAATGGTACCATCTTCTGGCTGGGGTGAAGCTGGTCTTGCGTGTCTTTACCATGGTCTTGATAAGCTTTGCCAAAACAAGAAGTCTTTTGTCGGCTTGATGGCGGTTGTTAAGGTATTCTTTTCCTTCACCAATGTTATTTCCACTCTTTTCTTGCATGAATTTGATCTTTACTATTATTGTAGGTATGGGCATATGAACACAACCTCGTGAGGGTACCCGGTATTTTTTGAGAGAGAGTCGGGTATCCGAGATTAAATTTCTGGTTGTCCGATCATGCTAACGTTCCTGGCTCTCATCATGTGTATACTCACTGCTATGTGTTGAGCAGCTTAACTTGGGACCAGGTAAAATAACATTAGTATGCTTTAAATTTTATGTGAGAGTTTACTTATCTTATGTTATTTTGTAGGTGAATTTGGCCTGGTAGAACCTAGAAGAGTGAGCAAACTGGTCTCCTTTGATGAGGGTTGCACTGTCTTTCCAATATTCTCGCTGAATTATTGCTGGCCAAGTGTCTAGTGGCTGGTTTCTCGGGGAGAGAGTTTATGAATGGTTTCTTAGTCCAGAGCAGCGGAGGTTTCCGATGCAAATCCCGGAATATACTTTAAATATTATGTCGATGCCGGAGGATGCATGGTGGTCGGCCCGGTATGGTTATGATGCTGAGTCATTTCTCCATTTACCGAGTGCGTTTTATACCAATTTCATTCAAAGAAGACTCTTGAACTTTGATGTATCTCCTGTTAGTGTGCGGGAGATTTCTGACGAAAATGAAGGTAGAGATGAAGAAGAACATTCCGGCGCTGCAGAAGAGTCTATTCCATATCTCGGGGTCAGTACTTCTCAGGTAAATGACCACGTCACCTGAGTGTGTCAGTTTTTGTTTCTCCTCTGGTCTTTTTGTTCTTTTAAGATGAGAGTGACACGGTAAGTGGCTTGGCCGTGTCTCCTGGGTGTGTCAGCTTCTGTGTTTCTTTCTTTGATTCTTCCTTGTTCTTTAAAGATGAGAGTGACACGGCCAGTGGCTTGGCCATGTCTCCTGGGTGTGTCAGCTTCTGTGTTTTTTCTTTGGTTCTTCTTTGTTCTTTGAAGATGAGAGTGACACGGCCAGTGGCTTGGCCGTGTCTCCTGGGTGTATCACCTTCTGTGTTTCTTTCTTTGATTCTTTTTTGTTCTTGGCTTAGGATGGGACACGGCCAAGCTTGTGGCCGTGTCATGTGACACGGCCAATGACTTGGCCGTGTTGCCTGCCAGTGTCACCTACTGTTTCTTTTCTTTCTTTGCTTGGTCCTTCTTGACTTAGCCCTTTAGGTGAGACACGGCCAGTGGCTTGGCCTTGTCTCCTGCCCGTGTCATGTTCTGCCAAGATTTCATTTGAGGTGACACGGCCAAGCTTGATTTGGCTTGGCCATGTCTTACTTGATTCATGCTCTTCTTTCCTTGTTTTGATCTTCCAAGGGAGTTTTTGCACTTTAACCACTTTTCCCTTGCAACTTTTTCTATCTTTGATTTTTTCAATGATTATTGCAAGTTGTTGGCTCATTTGATCATGAGACTGGACCTTCCTTTACTGCCCCTTCATTTGCTCATTCTAGCCTGCCAGATATGCCATCTCATCCACAGGGTATTGATTTGAATTACCTGGTATGTTCCTCATTTCATAGTAACTTATGCTATATGTATGCATGATTATGTATGCTCTTACCTTTTCCTTCTTGGCTCACAGCGGATGCTCGAAGAACAAAACAAGAAGCTTCAAGAAGATTTAGCTGCAAGTCGTCAGCAGGCTTCTCATTTTGAAAGTTTATATCACCAATCCGAACAACATTTCCGAGACTTCCAATTTCAAGGGATGAGGGATCCCGGTGCTTCTTCATCAAGAGGCCCCCAGACCGACGACCATGAGATCCTTTCATCTACTTCTGATGAGGACCATGATGGATTGGAAATTCAAGGTAAAAAGGATTTTGGTGCTTCCGCTTCGGGTGATCCCGGGACGAGTGATTTTCCCCCTCCTCCAACAGGCGACAAATTTTTCAAGACTTTATTTGGTGACCTACCACCACCCTCTTAGTTATATGTAAATATTGTAGTAATTGTAAAACATTGTATAATAATGAAAAATACAATCTTCCTCTTTCCTGTAACCTTTTTTTTTCTTTATCATTACCGTACATCATGATTTTGGAATACACATCATTTGCTAAACCCAATTCAATGTGGTAAAAGAAATTGCCACTAATTCCTTTCCTTATGCCATATGGTCTTATCCTTTCCCATCATCTTTTCCTTTTCTTTTTTGGAAAAGGTTTATTTTCTCTATATAAATCACCCTTCATGTCATATTTTAATTCACAAATCAAAATTCTTTCTCTTTCAACGTGAAGACTCCCTTTAACAATTTTAACTTTTTCTTCATTTATTCACCATGACCGAGCATCATTTAAAGAGAATAAAATTTTTATTTAAGAATATGGATGCCATTCATTGGAAGCAAATTTCATGGTCAAAACTTGATGTTTTAAAATGTTTTCAAAATGTCAAATTGGACCACTTCTTCTTACATGCCGTGGCTTCCTTTTGGGATACGGATTCTAGGGTATTTAAAATTAATGGCTTTGAAATATGTCCCTTGATTGAAGAATTTGAGGCCATCCTTGGATATCCAAATAATTAACAAATGGCGTTATCCACATTGATTTCCAAGACTCAACAGAAGATGCAGATGTTATTTCAAATTCCAAAACCCGAAGTTCTTCGGTTGATGAGAGGTGAAAAAATTCTACTTGCTCCTTTGATTGACTTTTGTCTCTCTCATTTGGCTCCTACTAAGGCATGGGGATGCATGTTTTGTCTTTGCTTGCTCGGCCAATTCTTGCTTGTTTCTTCTGATGGCAATATTGATCCACGAGTATTGGATATTATGGACCAAATGGAAGGAGGCTTGTCGCCAGTACCTGTGATCTTAGCCGAGATCTTAGTTGGATTAGACCGATTTAAATCAGGATTGTCAAAGAGACTGACTGGGAGTCCGTTGCTACTTCAGGTAATTACCTAAACTGCCCTTTCGGGTTTTCAATTTAGGTTTTCTTTTTTCTTCTTTTCATTGCTCTAACTTTTGCCTAGTCCGCCCATGCGGGTTTTTGGAACTAGCGAGCTGTCCTAATTTTTACCTAAGTTGCCCTTGCGGGTTTTCAACTTAGTGGACTTTTTCCTTTCTTTTATTGCTCTAATTTTTGCCTAGTCTGCCCATGCGGGTTTTCAGAACTAGCGAGTTGTCCTAATTTTTGCCTAAGTTGCCCTTGCGGGTTTTCAACTTAGCAAACCCCTTTTTTTTTAAATCTTCTTTCTTTTATAGATTTGGCTTCAGGAGCGTCTTTGCTTGCTTGATACTCCATCCATGGATTTTGCCAGATACCTGCCACGTCATCATTCTGCTAGGAAGCTACTCCATCCTGCTTCTTCATATGTTGACTGGGTTGACTGGATCCACTCACGCTCCGAAGTCAATATCCGTTGGTTGGTACCTTGGTGGAAGATTTCTCGTATCACCATGCAAACATACTTGATGTACGTTCCCCTTGCTGCTCTTCGTCGAGGTACATGCTATGATCCTCGTAGACTTGGGCGTCAGTATGGAGCTGAGCCTTGTGATTCTGACTTTGCTCCCGACTTAGACATGCCTTGCTTGACTAAAGCGTACTTGGATCGGCTGAGGCAAAGCTAGCCTGCACGTTACACTTATCGACTGCAATAGATTTTACATTTGTCAATTCAGAAAGTGTTTTGTTAGGATGAAAAATAACTAAAGTGATAACATATGCTTCTTTTACATTTATAATTTGTCATCACCTTTTGCAATTATGATTATTTATTTTATCCATATCTGGTCAAATACTCATAACAGTGCACATAGAACAATTTTAACATTAATTTTGTTTTATTAAATTGGGGAACAACCAAACATAAAGTCGGCATACACAAGATCACTCATGTTGCCAACTAGCCCTTTTAGGTTTTCTAATTGATGATTTTCTCTCATTTAGCCCTAATTGTTGCCTAGCCTGCTCTTTCAGGTTTTTGAAACTAGCGGACTGCTCTAACTTTTGCCTAGGCCGCCCTTTTTGGGTTTTCAACCTAGCGAGCTCTTTCTTTTTATTTTTCATACATAAAAATTCTTTAACTTGTCAATATTTACTGGCTCACTAAATTCGTTCCCATCCATGTCTAACAACTTCACCGCACCTTTGTTCATGACTTGTTTCACAACATATGGCCCTTCCTAGCTAGGTCTGATCTTTCCTCTTGGATCAGATACATTAGGCTTACATTGCTTCAACACCAAATCCCCAACTCTGAATTTTCTGATTTTAACCCTTCTATTATAAGCCCGAGCTATTTTCTTTTGATACAATTGGTGATGATATAATTCCTTTAACCTTCTCTCTTCTAGCAGAGCTAACTGTGTGTATCTGCTTGCTACCCATTCCATTTCAGGCAGTTCAGCTTCCAAGACTATTCTTAATGACTTGATCTCAATTTCAATTGGTAATACTGCTTCCATCCCATAAACCAAAGAGAACGGTGTCATTCCAGTAGGTGTTCGCACACTTGTCCTGTATCCCCATAAAGCAAAGGGAAGCATCTCTGACCAATCCTTGTAAGTCTTGGTCATCTTGGACAGAATTTGTTTAATTGTTTTGTTCGTTGCTTCTACTACACCATTAGCCTTTGGTCTATAAGGAGAGGATTGATGATGATGGATGTGGTACTTGGAGAATAAATCCTTAACTGCTCCTTGAAACTGTACCCCATTGTCTGATATCATATTATGCGGGACCCTGTATCTACAGATGAGGTTCTTTTCAATAAACCTAGCCATTTGGCTTGCACCCAGTTTATTGAAGGATTCGGCTTCGACCCATTTTAAAAAATAATCTACTGCTACCACAATGAAACGGTGACCATTTAAAGCTGTCAGATGTATGTCTCCTATAATGTCGATACCCTAGGTGGCAAATGGCCAGGGTGAAGACATTGAATGCAATTCTTCAGGAGGCATGTGATTCAAGTTACCATACATCTGACATTGTTGGCACCTCTTTACGAACTCAATACAATCTCTCTCCATGGTCAACCAATAGTAACCTTGTCAAATAATCTTCTTAACTAGGGCTAAACCATTCATGTACGAACCGCAACTTCCTGCATGTATTTCTGACATGATGCGCTCCACTTCAGGCTTTCTTAAACATCTCAAATACACCCCATCAGGCCATCTTCGATATAACTCCCCATGGAAGGTGATGTATTGCAATGACCACCGCCTTATGGCTCTTCTCTCTTTCTTTGTTGCCCCCGGCGGGTATTCTCTTTCCTCCAAAAATCGTCCTATAGTATCATACCACGCATCATGGTCTGTATCAATTTCCATGTTTGTTTCATATTCATAGCAAGGAGTTGACGAACTGGTCAAGATTAGAGGCTTAAGGAATAGGCTAATAGGGTTTTCCCATACCGAAGCCAATGTGGCTAGGGCATCAGCCATCTGATTTTCTTCTCTTGATAGGTGTATAAAACTACAGTCCTTAAAATTCTTTTTCATCATGGTCAGGTAATGGTGGTATGGTTTTAATTTTTCTTCTTTCAACTCCCATTCTCCATTTACTTGGGATACTACTAGCAATGAGTCACCATAAACTTCCACCTTATCCACCTTCATAATCATTAGGGTTTCCAAACAAAAAATACAAGCTTCGTATTCCACCATATTATTGGTTGCCCTAAATTTTAATTTTTTGGCTAAAGGGATGAGTTCTCCTTCTGGCGATTCTAGTATAACTCCCAAACCTGCTTCTTTCCTATTTACTACTTCATCAAAATACATTTTCCACCCTTGTACCTCAATTGCTTCTAAATGTTCATCTGGAAACTCCAAGATTACCTCTTTGCTTTCTGGTAATGGTTATTGGGCCAGGAATTCTGCCACCGCTCTACCTTTGATTGTTTTCCTGGTTACATACTCAATCTCAAATTTCTCTAATATTATCAACCATCGACCATATTTTCCAATCAAAGAGGGCGTCTCCCTTAAGTATTTCATTGGGTCCAACCTGAAAATTGTTTGCACACTATACGATTGAAAGTAATGCCACAACTTCTTAGAAGACTGAACCACGGCTATACAGGTCTTTTTGATGATACTATACTTAATTTCACAAGGTAGGAGCTTTCTACTCAAATAGTAAACTGCATGCTCAACCCCTGACTCATCTGCTTAGGCTAGCATGGCTCCTATTGACTCTTCTTCTACTGCTAAGTATAGTAATAGAGGTTTGTCGGGTTTAGGTGGTTTTAAAACAGGTGGATTCAGCAAATACTCTTTTATTCGATCAAAAGCCTTTTGACATTCTTCATTCCATACGACCGGTTGATTCTTTCTAAGTAATTTGAAGATGGGCTCACAAATTGTTGTGAGCTTTGCTATAAATATGCTAATGTACTACAGTTTACCAATGGATCCCCGAACTTCTCTCTCCGTCTTTGGGGCCGGCATATCCCTGATTGCTTTGACTTTGTCAGGATCTATCTCAATAACATTCGGACCAATTACATGTCCCAATAATTTGCCTGAAGTAACACTGAATACACACTTCTTCTGGTTTATTCTTAGCTTATATTTCAAAGCTCTATCGAAGAATAATTCTAAGTTTTGGAAGTGTTGCTCCCTTGTATCCGACTTAACCATCATATCATCAACATATACTTCAACTTTTTTGTGCATCATGTCATGAAATAGTGTGGTGGCCATCCTTTGGTAGGTTGCTCCAGCATTCTTTAAGCTGAAAGACATTATCCTATAACAAAATATACCCCATGTAGTAATGAAAGCAGTTTTGGCTTTATCCTCTTGGGCCATTAACACTTGGTTGTATCCGGAAAACCCATCTACAAATGAGTGTAGCACGCTAGAGGCTGCACTATCAATGACGACATCTATATGAGGTAGAGGAAAATCATCCTTAGGGGAAGCCTTGTTCAAATCTCTATAGTCCACGCAAACCCTTATTCTTCCATCTTTCTTTGGCACGGGTACAATGTTGGCTAACCAATCTGGATATTCTATTACTTCAAGGAACTTCACTTGTATTTGCTTAGTGATCTCTTCTTTAATCAATTCAGCCCACTCAGGTCTTAATCGCCTAAGCTTTTGTTTGACAAGTTTATGTGAGTGTAAGTAGGAATATTGGCTACCTCATTGTTTTGTTGGTTGTTGGTAGGACAGGGATTGGAGCTAGAATAATTTGCTCCTTTTCTGTGATGACAGGATGAGGGTACTATAGATTCATCTTTCAATTGACCCGACTAAACTAAGTCTTCAATCTTGGTTACAATAGCAATTAGAGATTTAAAATTATGGAGATACTGGTTTAAAGATGAGTCTAGTAGACAGGCTGCAAATTCTTGACTATTATATCTATTTGTTCTTGCTCAGGTGGCCTATTCATTATTTATGTTTCTTTTGCCCTCCACCTCATAAGAAATGAGGAAAAAGACACCTTCAGTCCTACTCGGTAGTCTCTGAATCTTGACAAGTGACATCAACTTCTATCTCATAATGGTACTGCTTAGTGAACTCATTGCAAATATCTTTCCAAGTCGGGTATTTCTACCGATAAAGATCCACAAACCACTTGACGGTTGCCACTTGACGGTTGCCCTAATCAAATATTATTGGAACAACTAAGCAAAGAGCTCATTTGTTACTCCTAGAGGGGAGATAGCACCCACATACATCTTCAAGTGGGTTTTAGGGCAAGTAGTACCATTGGACCTATCAGTCGTAGGCATCTTAAACTTTAGAAGAGCTCTGGTATTGGGAAAGGATGCCAATGAGTCAACATCCACATAGGCTTCATTGCTTTTAAAGGTCTTCATCTGTCTTTCAAGGGCCTCAATCTTATCAAGCAGATTCCATAAGGGATCACCTCCTTAGGAAGGATTAAGAATAGTTTATGGCATTGGGCCTAGGACATACCCCATTTAGATTAAGTCAATGATCGAGATAATTGGGGATAATGGATTTTGTAGAGGCATTGCATGAAGGGGAGCTGGCGGTGGTGTTTGTGAAGTTGAGGCCACATTAGTATCAGTAACATGTGGGTTAAACTACACAAAAAGAGGTCGAATCATACTGCCAACTTCTTAAAGGATAAAGTTTCTTTATTCTACCATGGTTTTGTTCAGCTCAGTTTGGTAGTTAGCCATCATGGTTATAAAGGTTTCTTCTCGTCTCTTAAGGAGTGCTTTTAAAGTGATGTCTAGATCAGTGTGTTGAGCGATGTGTACCTTTTAAAAGACAAAGCAAAGGTTAATTGGATGAATGTAAGGAGGCTTTTAAGGCAAGCAGTTTAATGGTATTACGCATGGGTCATACAGTGATGGACTGGTCTCTCACGAGTTGGATTTCTCTTAAGATGAATTGAGGCTAACTAGTAAGGTAGGTGTCTAAGGATTGCATGAAAGTCCTTATGATTCAAAGGAATAGTCTTGAAAGGTTTGAAAGATTGAATATATAACAACTATAAGGTTAAAGTGAGATATATGGTTAAGGGTAGGACTATGTAGGTCACAGGTCAGGTTCATAATTGAGATTTTGTGGTAATGTGGCAAGTGCATGGCTAAAGGATGTTGTATGGCTTGGTAGGTTGATGGCTAGTGATGGTTAAGCCCAGTGGCTAAGGTTCATGTCCAAAGGTCAAACCCTTGTGGCTATGGTTCCAAGGGTTAGCTCTTGTGTTGAAGAGATGGGGGTAGCCCCTTTTTGGCTAAAAGGTTGAAAAGATGGGCATGGTCCCAAAGGTTGAGGCCATAAGGATGGTCCTAAAGAAGAGTATCCATGACTCTAGGTATGGTTGGAGAAGGTCCTAAAAGAGTTGAGCCATGAGGCTAAGGTAAGGTATGATCCTAAAGGTTCAAGCCATCATGGCTAAGGAAAGGCTGGTATGTCCCTATGTGAACCCTAAAATTTTCACCTTATTTAAAATCAAGAATTTCAAATTTTTTTTAAAAAAATTAATTTTATAAAATTAATTAATTTTTGAAAAAATATTTTAAATTAAAATTTTATATGGTTGCGCCACACACAACAGTGCGACCTAGCCAACGCGTGAGCGACGCAAAATTTTTGCAGCCTGCACTCCTATAAATAGGGGTCCTTTTTTTCAGTAGAAGAGTCTATTCTTGGAGTCCAAACTCTGCTAAAATTACTTCAAAACACCCAAAATTAATTAATCAATTAATCAAGTTTGTTCTTTTAATTTAATCTATCAAATTCATTTATTATCTTACATTACATATTTAATTTCTGAGCAACTCAAGTGAAACTTCGTAGTGGAAAAACCCTCTAGCCTTAGATGAAGCAAAGGAGATCTCCAAAGGTATATTTCCAAACTTTTTCGCTTTTCAATTCAATAATGAGACCAACTAAAATTAATTAACTAAGCCCTTTGCAACCAAAGACACGAACTACTTACAACTCTAATTCTTTTTCAAATGAGATAAGTAGGCGTACTCTAAAATTTCACTCAGGATAACAAGCTCATAATAAAAACCACAAAATTGGTCCATTTAATTTATTTAAATTTATTTGCTTTTTTTTGCAATTTAAATTATTGCAATTTAATTTAAATGAATGTAATTTCAATAAGTTATTATTTGTTCAAAGTTAGCTTAGTTGGGTATTTGTGCTTGACCTAGTACTCATAAGGGTTAGAGTCAAAGCTCCCATGTGTATGCAAATTGTTGTGCATTGAGAAGAGAAGGAAAAAATCATTGAGAAGCTGCTAGGCACTGGGTAAAATACTGTTGAGAATCTATTGTGTAAAATACAACCACCAAATGTCATCAAAAAAGCAATACGCAATAACCACTGGAAGCAAAATAAGGAGGTGACCTTGTTGGTATGGCACGTCCAGAAAGGTCGTCGAAAAATAAGTCACGTGCTGACGTAGTTCACTGATCAGGTTACTGCATGCTGGGTTCTAGCTATGAAACTTCAGGGGAAGGCTGACAGGTGTCTGATGATCCTAGGTAGAGGGGTGGTGAGCAAAAAGGAGGCTTAGACAGAGCTGGGCTCCTGTCCACTGAAAATCAGCAAGAAGAAGAAAAAAAAGAAGAAGAAGAAGTGATGCCCTAAGGCTCTAATACCATGTGAAATTTGATGAAGAGTGAATATTTTCTAGCTTAATTATTCCCTCAAGCTTGATAGGAATTTTATAATGAAATGAGTTTACACAAAATAAGAAATGAATCTAAGAGATATTGTACAATATTCACAGCTAAACTTAAGCCTAAAATCAAGTATATCGCAACAAAACTTAAGCCTAGAATCAAGTATATTGTAACAGTAAGCCTTTCATTTATGGAGGTTACTTCTTTTTCTTAAATGTGCTTAGACATGGCTACGGTTCACAAACCGCCAATTTCAGTTTAGAAATGGCCGATTTCGGTTAAGAAAATTTGTAAACCTAAATCCAACCTTTTACAGGATGGTTTAAATACGGTTCATGAACCGCCGATTCTAATTTGAACCCTAGTTTGAAGGTGGTTCGAGAGGTAGTTTAGGATAGAGTTCAAAGGGGAAATTCAAAAGTGGTTTACGAATGTTCAAAGTGGTTTGAAACAATTTAGAAGGCAGTTTACATGTGATTTTGATTAAAAAAATTTAGAAATTTTTTTAAATTAAAATTAGTAAAAAAATAAAAATATTGAGATTAATTTACTAAAAAAATAATAAAAATGATACATATGCAACTTAAAAAAGACAAATTGCTTATATATCCTTTTGGAATTTTAAAAAAAAATAACGTTCACTTATTTTTTTTACCTTATATTTATGCAATTGTTGAATATTATCATCATCATTTAATTTCTTCAATTATATTTTTTATGTCAATTAGTCTAAAATATTCATCAACTATATTATTTTATTTCTTAATCCAAAATTTGAGCCTAGACTATTTATCACTGTTTTTAGAAATCATAATATAATAAAATTTTTAATAAAAAATAATAATACATAAGATAAAAAATTTAAAAATATTAGAAATAAAATAAAAATAATAGGAATAAATTTTGAATATAAAATAAAATAAAGTGATTAAGATAATATTGTAGAGACCTCTTTAAAAATGAGAATGCATATTGAAGAAAATATTAGAGAGTAAACTAAAAAACTATAAATTCTAGAGAATATTGAATATTATAATGTAAATATAAATTGAAGAATGAAGAGAAAAGTGAGAGAAATTAAAATTTAGAAATCTGAAAAAATTTGAAATATTAGTGGTATTTATAGGGTTAGTAAAAAAATTTAAAATTAAAGAATAAAAAATAAATAAAACAAGTGCAATAACATAAATAAAAGTATATTAATTTAATAGTTTAAACTGACGATTTTTAACGGCTTGAACTGACAGTTTCAAACCGTGAAAATCGCCGACTCAGCGGTTTTTAATAATCATGAACCTGAGCTAAAACATGAATCAAGGTTTATGTTTCGGTTTGGTCGTGGTTTCAATTTTGAACGATTCCAATTCTGATTTTGACCGATTTGGTTCCGGTCCAGTTCTAGTTCCAAACTGAACCGTGGCCATGTCTAGATGTGCTAGAATGTTTTTTCTTTATACCCTTGAAATTGATGTCTAAATATTTACAGAAGAGAGATTTGAGTTTGATATCCTCATGTAAGAGCATGGATGAGATTCAGGAGGTTTTACTTCCTCCATCTTCTGTAATAACTTCGCATGCAGAAACACTATTTAATTTGACAGGAAATATAATAAAAGGTTTGCACTTTACAAAATTTCTTCCTTTAGAGTTTGTAAAGAGAAAGTAGTATCATATTTTCTGGCTTTCTCTTCTTACAAAATCAATTTAGATTCTGATTGAAGTTGATCAAATTCTTTGATTAAAGAACATTCTTTTGAGATCTTTTTCTAGGGAGGAAAATAATAAAGGAAATAAAAACCTTAAATGCAATGAATTGGAAAGCTGTGTGAGACTTAGGACTTATGATGAGGTTTGACACTTTTCTTATTTCATTTATGTACTATTTAGGATTTTACATCGTGTGTCTTCCTTGCTTTTGATTGACTTCAGCCTGGCATTAAAAGCTTTATAGGTTTATTAAAGTTCACCATTTTAGAGCCTCTCCCAAAAAGAAAGCAGCATGTATGAGAAATAAGAATAATTGCTTTATAAATTTTATGAATGATTGCTTCACAAATCTTATTTTTCGCAGTGAAACTTACTAGTGTACCTTTAATAATAATGAAATAGAAAATAACTTTACTCAATTGTATTTTTGGAATAAGTTTAAGAAAATGCAAAACAAAGTGTGGTTGGCTAATGTTGCAAAGGAGTTTGTATCTTTTTGGGATTTTTGTAGTCTTTATTGTAATTGCCTTGTTAAATTTCTCTCCATTTGTTAATTCAGGGATTTTTTGGTGGCTCAGTTGATTTTTTTTGGGTGCATCCCAGTCTCACTTTGTTTCTCAATGTGCTTCTATTGGTTTCATCCATAAGAAACCCCCCCATCAAGCCTTAGTGGCAGGGTGGAAGATACACCCTAGTTTCTTGGTGGTTTCAGTAATGTGGGCGTCTGTCCTAAAGAGAATATTGAAATGTAGTAGAGGCATTCTCTTTAGGACAGACGCCCACATTACTGAAACCAATGGCTTCACATCATTTCATATCTCAATTCATATTATACATATAGCATCATTGGTATAACATTTCAAAATACATTATTTACATAACACATTACCATTCACAAGATTCACCATGCACATAATACATAACCTTGTTCATCTAGTATCATATGCATTATCAAATGTAAGTTCAATCTCACTCATGTAAGAAGAGCAAGGAAGAATCACAGTGGCCAACACACTCAAGGGACACGGCCAAGCTTGTGGCCGTGTCTCTCAACCAAAAGCAACAGAAGCAAACATGGGCAAGGGACACGGCCGTGTCTTCTCCAAAAATCATCCAACAAGGCCAAATTTCCATAGACTTGGCCGTGTCTCTAAAAAATACTTTAGTTTGGCTGTGTCTCTTCCTTGGTTTGGCCGTGTCTCTCATGTATACAAACCCTAAATATGGCCAACTCACTTTTGATTGAATAAAAACACATTATGCACAATACAACCTCATTCAAATGGATGTAATCAATGTTATTAACACATATTCATCACAATATTCACATTAACACTATATCAACCATACAATCAATCACTTACCACATCAAACCCTAAACCAACATCAATCTTCTTCTTTCAATATCAACATCCACTTAACTTACCATCTTCAAACAAAACCAACACCAATTTAACCTTTTTAACTTACAATCCATTTCAACACTTATAAACACATCTCAAACACACCAATTCATAAAATCAACAAATCACAACTCATCTTCAAACACAACTTCAACAATAACAAAGGAAAACAAGAAAGTACTTACCTTAAATGAAGAAATTTCACAAATCTCCAACTTAATCCTTTGATTCTTCCTTCAATTTGATTCTAGCATTTAGAACACCTCTCTTGCTCTCTCTATTCTTGGATAGCCGGCACACAAATGAGAAGAAAAGAAAATAAACACAAGTCAAACTTCTCTTCTTCTTTAAATCTCCACCAAGCAATTTTAACAAAATAATTACCTAAATGCCCTCATCCATTTAACTTAACCTTTGTCACTTATATGCCCATTAAAGTAAATTCACATCATCCCAAATAAAAATATCTTCTTCCCTTGACTCTCCATTTGACCAACATATATGTTATATATATTGACATATATACAACATATACATTCCATTAACACAATCATTTCCTTTGCAACAACATATATACATTAAATTCAAATCAAACAACAATTGAATTAAAACTTCTAGGGCACACTTTGGGATATTACAATTCTCCCCCTCTAAAAAGAAATTTCGTCCTCGAAATTACCTGTCATTAAGTCTGAAAGAGTTGAGGATATTGGTCTCGCATTGATTGCTCACTCTCCCAAGTTGCCTCTTCTCTCCCATGATTCTTCCATAGAACCTTCACCAAAGGCACTTTCTTATTTCTTAATTCTTTCACATCAAATGCCAAGATAGCAACTGGTTCTTCTACAAATGTCGAATCTGGACTCACTTCGATAGATTCAATTGGCAACACATGAGAAGGATCCGACCTGTATCTCCTCAACATAGAAACATGAAATACATTATGAATCCTATCCAACTCTGGTGGCAAGGCAAGCCGATAAGCAACTGGTCCAATTCTTTCTAAAACTTCATACGGTCTAATGAAACGAGGACTCAATTTCCCTTTCCGACCAAACCTTAAGATCTTCTTCCATGGAGACACTTTCAAAAATACCTTATCTCCCACATTATACTCAATGTCTCTCCTCTTCAAATCTGAATAAGACTTCTGTCGATCTGAAGCTGTTTTCAAACTATCTCGAATCATTTTCACTTTCTCTTCAGTTTCTTTAACCAAATCAGGACCAATTATCTTACTTTCTCCAAGCTCATTCCAACATAAAGGTGTCCTACACCGTCTACCATACAGTGCTTCGAATGGTGCCATACCAATGCTGGATTGATGACTGTTATTGTAAGCAAATTCCACAAGTGGTAAGAATCTATCCCAACCTCCAGAGAAATCAATGACACAGCTTCTTAACATGTCCTCGATAATCTGTATCACTCTCTCTGACTGTCCATCTGTCTGCGGATGGAAAGCAGTACTGAAGTGTAATCGAGAACCCAAAGCGCCATGCAAACTCTTCCAAAACCTGGAAGTAAACCGGGGATCTCGATCAGACACTATAGAAATTGGGACACCATGCAACTTCACAATCTCATGAATATATAGCTCAGCTAACCTCTCCAAAGAGTAATCCATCCGAACCAGAAGGAAATGAGCTGTTTTAGTCAACCTGTCAACAATCACCCAAATAGCATCATGCTTCCTTTGTGTCAATGGTAAACCAGACACAAAATCCATGGTCACTCTATCCCATTTCCATTCAGGCACTGACAAAGGTTGAAGCAACCCGGTTGGAACTTGATGCTCAGCTTTTACCCTCTGACATGTGAGACATTTGGACACAAACTTTGCTATGTCTCTCTTCATACCGGACCACCAGTAATACTATTTCAAATCATGATACATCTTTGTATTGCCCGGATGCATAGCAAACACTGACTGATGGGCTTCTTCTAAAATGATCTTTCTCAAATTAGCATCATCAGGTACACACAATCTGTTTTTAAACCAAAGACTCCCATCACTTTTTATAATAAAATCTCGACTCTTTCCATTTTGGCAATCTGAAATAATCTTTTGAATCTTCTCATCAGCCAATTGAGCCTCTTAAATCTGATCCAACAAAACTGGTTTCAATTGCAATTGTGCCAACAATGCACCATCATCACAAGATACAAAACTAGCATGCAACGCTCTCAACTCAACAAGCAACGAGAGCGAATAAATAGTCAAACCTGCTAAAGACTTCCGACTCAAGGCATCAGCAACAACATTTGCCTTACCAGGATGATAATCAATCAAACAGTTGTAGTCTTTAATCAATTCCAACCATCTCCTCTGTCGAAGATTGAGCTCTCTTTGGACACCCAAATATTTCAAACTCTTATGATCAGTATAGATAAAACACTTCTCCCCATACAAATAGTGTCGCCAAATCTTCAATGCAAACACAATGGCTGCTAACTCTAAATCATGGGTCGGATAATTGAGCTCATGCAGTTTCAACTGTCGAGAAGCATAAGCTATAACTTTACCTTCTTACATCAGAACACAACCCAAACCATTATGTGAAGCATCACTATAGATCACATATGGTTTATCTTCCACAGGTAAAGTAAGAACAGGCGCTTGAGTCAACATTTCTTTTAACTGATCGAAGCTAGCCTGACACTGATCTGTCCACACAAATCTAACTCCCTTTCGAAGAAATCTGGTAAGTGGAGTAGCTATCAAAGAAAATCCTTGCACAAACCGTCGGTAATAGCCTGCCAAACCCAGAAAACTTCTAACTTCGGTCACAGACTTTGGTGTACTCCAATTCAAAATAGCTTCAACTTTACTCCGATCAACTCTAATACCCTTTGCTGAAACTATATGACCGAGAAAAGTAACTTGGTCAAGCCAAAACTTACACTTCGACAGTTTAGCAAACAATTGCTTCTCTCTCAAAATCTGCAGCACAATCCACAGATGCTTATCATGCTCCTCCTCATTACGCGAATACACCAGAATGTCATCAATAAAGATCACTACAAACTGATCCAGATAGGGCCTAAACACCCTATTCATCAAATCCATAAAAGCTGCAGGTGCATTCGTCAAACCAAAAGGCATAACTAGAAACTCATAATGCCCATACCTGGTCCGAAAGGCGGTCTTAGGAACATCTTCAGCTCTGACCCTCAACTGATGGTACCCTGATCTCAAATCAATTTTAGAAAACACTGTTGCACCCTTCAATTGATCAAAGAGATCATCAATTCTAGGCAACGGATATTTATTTTTAATAGTCACCTTATTTAATTTCCTATAATCGATACACAATTTCATAGTACCATCCTTCTTTTTCACAAACAAGACAGGAGCTCCCCACGGTGAAACACTAGGGCGAACAAACCCTTTATCCAGCAACTCCTACAACTGCACCTTCAATTCTCTCAGTTCAGCAGGTGCCATTCTATAAGGAGTAATAGAAATAGGAGTGGTACCAGGTAATAATTCAATACCAAATTCCACCTCTCTCTCAGGAGGTAACCCTGGCAGCTCCTCTGGAAACACATCTGAAAACTCTGCAACTGTAGGTATACTATCAATTTGAGAACCCTTTACTCTAGTATCCACCACATGAGCAAGATAAGCGTCACACCCCTTTCTAATCAATCTCCTAGCTGCAATAGCTGAAACAAACAAGGATGCTAACTGTCCCTGTTCACTAGATACTATCACCTCACTTCCATCACCAGTTCTCAAAGTAACAATTTTCTTTTTACAATCTACCATGGCTCCATGTCTAGATAACCAGTCCATGCCTAAGATCACATCATATTCCTTAAAAGGCATCTCAATCAAATCTCCAAGAAACTCCTCACCTTGAACCACTACTGCACTATCTCGGTGCACTTTACTAACAATCACACTATGCCCTAACGGATTTGTCACCAATACATCAAATCCTAGGGATTCAGCAGGCACATCAGACACAGGCAAAACAGATGCACTAATATATGAATGTGTGGAACTCGGATCAATCAAAGCAAGTACTGAAATACCAAATAAAGAAAAAGTACCAGCTATGACTGCCGAAACATCTGGTTGCCTCTGCATCACATAAATCCTCTGAGAAGATCCAGCCTCCTCTGGTCTACTCTCCCTGGATGTAGAACCTCCTCTAAACCTGAACCCAGATCTGCCTCCTCTGCTGAAACCTCTGCCTCCTCGACCTCCCCTCACACTAGGTCGAGAAGCTACAGTATCCACTGACATCCGCTCCTGTCTCTCAAGACAATCTCTCACAAAATGATCGGGAGATCCACATCTGAAACATACCCCTACTACACCAGTCTTCCAACAAGTACCACCATGTGGCCTACCACAATGAATGCATACGGGTAGAGTGGATCTCTGAGTCGCTGGGGTCGGAGCACTCACCACTGAAACTGTAGGTCTAAATCTCTGCCTCTGAAACTGTACTGACCTAGCAGCTGGCCTCTGACTCCTACTAACCCGAGGAACAAAACTTCCTTTACCTCTTTTCACAGACGAAGACCCTACCTCAAACTGGGGCCTTCTAACCCTGATCTCTTCCTCTGAAGCAGCTGCAATAACCTGAGCTCTCTCCACACTCCGAGCTGCTGCCACAAGCTGGGAAAAAATCATGATATCTAGATCCAGCCACAAGACACAAGATAGAGGGCCTCAATCCCTCCTCAAATCTCCTGCATCTATCTATCTCATCAGATATAATACCCCCAGCATACTGGCTCAACCGGATAAACTCTAACTCATATTCCGTCACAGTCCGGTGATCTTGCTTCAAGATTAGAAACTCCATTTTCTTCACATCCTTATACTCCCTCGGAGTATACTTCAATTCAAACTCTCTTAGAAAATCAGCATAGGACAAGGTAGGTGGATCATCCATAGCATGAGGCACTGTCTTCCACCAATTATATGCATCCTTTTGCAACAATGATCTTGCATAATCAAACTTTTCCTCTGGAGTGGCTTGCAACTGAACAAATATTCTCTGTACTTTATCAAGCCACTGCTCAGCTACAGCTGGATCAATAGTACCCAAGAA
The DNA here is from genome assembly GCA_947685225.1 of Garcia nutans. Lineage (NCBI taxonomy): Eukaryota > Viridiplantae > Streptophyta > Magnoliopsida > Malpighiales > Euphorbiaceae > Garcia > Garcia nutans. The sequence continues at coordinate 132,751 of CANTUV010000046.1, forward strand.
ATCTTCTGCTCCATACTTCCTTAATTTATCATACTGTCTTACTGATACCAAAGGCTGTGGGGGTGGTGGCGGTGGTTGCACTGGTGCTTGCCTCAACAAATCAATCACATGCCTAAGCCAAACTGGTGGAACCTCCTCACCAGCTGGTCTCCCGGACATAGAAGCAGGTACCTCTCCAGCACTATCCACTCTAGCTCCATCATCAGGAGCAATCTGCACTACCCTCAACTGACTGACGCAAATGAGGATCCATCACAACCTATATCTGCACACACAGCAGAATACTTCTCATTAAAGATTAGAGACTGCCAATACCAACATGTATGTTATTCAAAAATCCACTTTTAAAATCGAAACACTCTTTTTCTTATACTTGACCTAGGTTAAGAATCTCAAACCTAGGCTCTGATACCAAAACAATTATAACACCCCTATATCCTGTATACGTACTAAGCATGCTTAAACGATCGTAATATACGTATATCGAATATAGAAAATGCCACAGTTTAAAAAAGACACAACAAATATCTTTGTAAATAAGTGAAACCAATCTCAAACATTTAAAAGAAATCCAAAAGACACCATATATAAAATGTTTATCAATTCACAGCGGAAGTTATTACAAATATGTTATAAATCAAAGTTTACAAAACATAGAATATATATACATGATTGGCAGCTCTTCTCTGATATTTAAGTCCCAAAATGAACTCTTCAATGTCTACTCTCACTCGGTCTTGAAGAACTCTCAGGTTCAACTCTGTCACCTGCGCGATCAAACACTATCGCGCTAAGCCAACGGCTTAGTAATACAAAGTATGCTAGCATTATGCTTTAGTGCAATGTAATGTCACACATTTTAATAATAAATCAACATCATAGATGGAACGCTAACAACATACCTTTATATTTCATAAACCACACACATAGAAGCACATCACATTACCACATCATACTACGTTCAATGTCATAACAATATTCATATTACATCTTCATAGTTCCATTCATTTTACCATTCACGAATCACATTATATACAAAGACAAGCATGGGCCCAAAACACTCTAATATGCCATTCAATTTTCAGAGTAGATGTTTTGGTTTAATCATCACATTTATCATTATCATAAACCCAACTAGGCTTCAAGGATTAGGTTCAACCAAGCTTCAAGCGGAACAAAGCATGCTAAGTCTCAACCCAACTTGGCTTCAAGAACCAACCCAACCTAGCTTCAAGGGTTGTAACATCTCAATTAGGCTTCAAGGACTAGATCCAACCAAGCTTCAAGGGGAGTAAAACATGTTAAACTTCTACCCAACTTGGCTTCAAGGATCAAGCCCAACCTAACTTCAAGAGAGTGTTACTATCATTAGGCATGCCACCAACAACAAACTCTGAAAATTGAATAACACATTAGTCACACAATTCATTTATTATTTCATTCTCAATTCTCATCATTAATTAGGCAAACATGCCTTATATCTTTCAATTGAATCATCATAGCCAAACACAATGGCTTCACATCATTTCATATCTCAATTCATATTATACATATAGCATCATTGGTATAACATTTCAAAATACATTATTTACATAACACATTACCATTCACAAGATTCACCATGGACATAATACATAACCTTGTTCATCTAGTATCATATGCATTATCAAATGTAAGTTCAATCTCACTCATGTAAGAAGAGCAAGGAAGAATCACAGTGGCCAACACACTCAAGGGACACGGCCAAGCTTGTGGCCGTGTCTCTCAACCAAAAGCAACAGAAGCAAACATGGGCAAGGGACACGGCCGTGTCTTCTCCAAAAATCATCCAACAAGGCCAAATTTCCATAGACTTGGCCGTGTCTCTAAAAAATACTTTAGTTTGGCTGTGTCTCTTCCTTGGTTTGGCCGTGTCTCTCATGTATACAAACCCTAAATATGGCCAACTCACTTTTGATTGAATAAAAACACATTATGCACAATACAACCTCATTCAAATGGATGTAATCAATGTTATTAACACATATTCATCACAATATTCACATTAACACTATATCAACCATACAATCAATCACTTACCACATCAAACCCTAAACCAACATCAATCTTCTTCTTTCAATATCAACATCCACTTAACTTACAATCTTCAAACAAAACCAACACCAATTTAACCATTTTAACTTACAATCCATTTCAACACTTATAAACACATCTCAAACACACCAATTCATAAAATCAACAAATCACAACTCATCTTCAAACACAACTTCAACAATAACAAAGGAAAACAAGAAAGTACTTACCTTAAATGAAGAAATTTCACAAATCTCCAACTTAATCCTTTGATTCTTCCTTCAATTTGATTCTAGCATTTAGAACACCTCTCTTGCTCTCTCTATTCTTGGATAGCCGGCACACAAATGAGAAGAAAAGAAAATAAACAAAAGTCAAACTTCTCTTCTTCTTTAAATCTCCACCAAGCAATTTTAACAAAACAATTACCTAAATGCCCTCATCCATTTAACTTAACCTTTGTCACTTATATGCCCATTAAAGTAAATTCACATCATCCCAAATAAAAATATCTTCTTCCCTTGACTCTCCATTTGACCAACATATATGTTATATATATTGACATATATAAAACATATACATTCCATTAACACAATCATTTCCTTTGCAACAACATATATTGTAATATCCCAAGGTATACTCTAAAAGTTTTGGAGTTATTTGTGTATTTGGATTTAATGTATATGTATATATGGGAAATATAACTACTATATATAAGACATATACATATACATCACATATACATGAGATATAAATTGGTGTAGGAAAAGTGAGTTATATATATATAATTGATTAATTATAATAATGATAAAAAGGACAAAAAGAAAAAGAAGAAGAAAGTCAAGACATTGTGTGTGGTGGAGATTTATTATTATTATTATTATTATTACTATTATTATTATTATTATATATATATATATGATAAGGATGAAAGAAAGAAGAAATTATTTCTTTCTTCTTCTTCTTCTTATTGCGCGAGAGAGAGAGGGAGAAAGAAAGAGAGAGAGAGAGAGAGAGGTGGTTCCATCCATATGAACATCAAATTCAAATGAATTTTGAGAGGATTGAAGATGATTATTGAAGATTTGGCTTAATATCCAAGTAAGTATCTATTTTCTTGTTTTGATTCTTATTGTTTGAGTTTGGATTTGATGATGATGCTAGTGAAAGATTGAAGTGTATATATGTGTGGAATTGATATTTTAGGTGATGATAATATGTTTAATTATGAGATAACATGGTTAATTGTGAGGATGATGATGAATTATTGAAATGGTTGAGTAAGGGTTTTATATGAATGAATTGAGGAATTTGAGTAGTTGATATATGGTGGTGTGTATAATGATTGTTGTTATGATATATTGAAGTGATATAAGTGTTAAATTGATAGGTAATTGATGAATATAAACAAGATGTTGATTAAGGGTGATGAAATATGAGTTTTGAAGTGTTTGTGTTTTCATGGTTGGGTGTTCGAATTCTTGATTTCTGGTCTGACACGGTCAGTGACACGGCCGTGTGATTGGGCGTGTAATCGGTACTGAGTTGGACGGTTGTGACACGACCATTAACACAGCCATGTTACTGGGCGTGCTATAGCTACTGTGAGGAATGTAATTGACACGGCCATGAACACGCCCGTGTTGTTGGGCGTGTAAATGTTTCTGTGAGGCAGAATGAACAACACGTCCAGTGACACGCCCGTGTTACTGAGCGTGTCAAAGCTTCCGTATGGATGGTTTAGGGCACGATCAGGGACACGCCCGTGTTGGTGAGCGTGTCATGTGTAGAGTTTGCCCTAGTTAATCATCATTCTTATTTTCTTATGTATGTAATTATCTTTGGATTAGGTTTTGAAGAGATTGTGTTGCATTAACCTAACTGTTGGGAACTCTTGGAAGAGGAAATGTATAGATTGATGGGAGTAGTTGTTGAGGTAAGTACAAAATTTATAAACGTATTAAGTAATCTATTATAATGTTGATGCATATGTATAATGTAAATTGCTAGAAATATATCGATGAGGGAATATGAAATGTAAAAGATATGATGATATAATGAAATATATATATAAAATGTGAAAGCATTCAATATGTATGTGTTATGAAAGGTGAGAGATGTGAAGATATGATTAGTATGATGTGAATGATAGGATGGGTGCTTAAAATATATGATAATGCAATTGATTATATATGTACTTGAATGATGAATGATTATGTATATATATATCGATGATGATATATGAAATATATGTGCAATGCAATTTGTTATGATAAATTGCTTTGATGTAAATGTTATGATTGAGGCATGTTTGCCTAAATAATATGCAATGCAATTGAATGGTGATTTAAATGATATGATTGAAGCCATTGTGATTGGCTATGATGATTTAAATAAAATGATTAAAGCCATTGTGATTGGCTATGATGATTTAAATGAAATGTGAAGCCATTTTGATTGGCTATGATGAGATTTGAGAATGAAATTGATAATGAAATAATAAATGAATTGTGTGGCTAATGTGTTATTCCATTTTCAGAGTTTGTTGTTGGTGGCATGCCTATAGTAACATTCTCTTGAAGTTAGGTTGGGCTTGATCCTTGAAGCCAAGTTGGGTTGAAGTTTAACATGTTTTACTCCCCTTGAAGCTTGGTTGGGTCTAGTCCTTGAAGCCTAATTGAGATGTTACAACCCTTGAAGCTAGGTTGGATTGGTTCTTGAAGCCAAGTTGGGTTGATACTTAGCATGCTTTGTTCCCCTTGAAGCTTGGTTGAACCTAAATCCTTGAAGCCTAGTTGGGATAATGATAAATGTGATAATTAAACCAAAGCATTAACTCTGAAAGTGGAATGGCATATTAGTGTCTTTTGGGCCCATGCTTGTCTTTGTTGTCAATGTGAATGATGAAGTGTGAAATGAATGAATAAAGAGATCTATGCTTGTTTTGTTGGGAGTGTGATTTATGAATGGTGAATGGTGAATAAAGAATTAATTGAATAATATAAGGACTTGGAATGTTATGAAGTATGACATGATTACAATATATAAATAAACTATTGAAGAGAAATATGATTTGAAATGCTAAGTTAAAAGATGAGATTCTGAAAATATCGTATGACATGCAATATGTGTATGGATGTGGAGATTGTGAGTATTAGTTATGATTGTTCTTTTAAATTATGAAATTGTGTTTGCACTGATATATGTGTAAATGTATATAAGTTATGAGGTTAGTGGAAAAATATGAAGAATGCTTTGAAAAGAAGAAATCTACGTTAAGACAATAATAATATATGATGTTAAATTGTGAGGTATGTTTCTTCTGTAACATATGTTATTTTATTTTATTGTACTACTAAGCTTTTATGCTTAGCGCGGTTTTGTGAATTGCGCAGGTGAGTAGATGGTTAATTTGGAGTCAGACAGTTATGCCATGAGAAGGGTAAGTGTATATCGAGACCAACTAGAAGGTGATGCATACATGTCCAATTTGTTTATGTTATATTTTGATAAGAATATATATATTCATATTTATAAATGAAGTTTTGGTAAATTTTGATGAGATTATTATATATATATATAACCATTGAAAACATAATGGTTTTGTAAATGTTCTTTACTGTAACGACCCTCCCCGACCAGGTCGGCTGCTCGGCCCACTAGTGGCTTACGGCCTGGCCTTTTCACCACCTGGGCACGGAGTCCGCAGGAGGCAAGCGATCGCTACAGTACTGGACAGCCCTCGCGGCCCACCCAGCAGGAATTGTTAATTTGGCCCCAAGGGGTCGCCTCCCTGGATCGAACCCCTGACCTCCCACTTAAGAGAGCCAGCGAGAACTATCCAGTACCATTTCTGCTAATGGTACTGGATAGTTCTCGCTGGCTCTCTTAAGTGGGAGGTCAGGGGTTCGATCCAGGGAGGCGACCCCTTGGGGCCAAATTAACAATTCCTGCTGGGTGGGCCGCGAGGGCTGTCCAGTACTGTAGCGATCGCTTGCCTCCTGCGGACTCCGTGCCCAGGTGGTGAAAAGGCCGGGCCGTAAGCCACTAGTGGGCCGGGCAGCCGACCTGGTCGGGGAGGGTCGTTACAGTTAAAAAGGCGCCTTTTTAACTGTAACGACCCTCCCCGACCAGGTCGGCTGCCCGGCCCACTAGTGGCTTACGGCCCGGCCTTTTCACCACCTGGGCACGGAGTCCGCAGGAGGCAAGCGATCGCTACAGTACTGGACAGCCCTCGCGGCCCACCCAGCAGGAATTTGTTTATTTGGCCCCAAGGGGTCGCCTCCCTGGATCGAACCCCTGACCTCCCACTTAAGAGAGCCAGCGAGAACCATCCAGTACCATTTCTGCTAGCCTTTTTAACTGTAACGACCCTCCCCGACCAGGTCGGCTGCCCGGCCCACTAGTGGCTTACGGCCCGGCCTTTTCACCACCTGGGCACGGAGTCCGCAGGAGGCAAGCGATCGCTACAGTACTGGACATCCCTCGCGGCCCACCCAGCAGGAATTTGTTTATTTGGCTCCCAAAGGAGTCGCCTCCCTGGATCGAACCCCTGACCTCCCACTTAAGAGAGCCAGCGAGAACCATCCAGTACCATTTCTGCTATCTCTTAAGTGGGAGGTCAGGGGTTCGATCCAGGGAGGCGACTCCTTTGGGAGCCAAATAAACAAATTCCTGCTGGGTGGGCCGCGAGGGCTGTCCAGTACTGTAGCGATCGCTTGCCTCCTGCGGACTTCGTGCCCAGGTGGTGAAAAGGCCGGGCCGTAAGCCACTAGTGGGCCGGGCAGCCGACCTGGTCGGGGAGGGTCGTTACAAGATCAATGTAATATTGTTTGAACTTGGATAAAGGTTTTTAAATTAAAACTAAAAGTGACATTCTTATACTTTATATACGTATTATATGTATACCAGGTATATGTATAGTACTTATATAGAGTATGGGGTGTTACATATATACATTAAATTCAAATCAAACAACAATTGAATTAAAACTTCTAGGGCACACTTTGGGATATTACAGGGCATATGTTGTACCACATTCTAATTATATGCTTACTTATGCGTCTTCATATTTACACAATTTTAGTGAAATAAATTATTGTACTTGATAAGACGTGTAGCCTAAAGATATAGAAGCTATTACGGTGAAATCCAAGATTGAAACATGAAGATCGTGACTGTGACATGGAGGGCACAATCGTGAGATTCAATATAGTCATTGAAAGGCTCCAACGGATAATTGAAGAACCAACGAGAAGATTCCACGTGTCAAACTAGCCGTAAGAGATATGACGATCACAATTACATAATAGGCTCCACAGCTGCAATGATTGTCTAGCATAGAAATCCAAGAAGATTTTGTAGCTGTTAGCATTGGACTTTTCTACCAACTTCATCAATGGGTAGAATTGTTTTGAGGCCTATAGACATAATCTCAAACAATGCTCCAAATGAATGAAAAATGTGATAATAGTGTCCAAACTCTTTTAATTTCATTTCTTGAGCCTTAATTTCTTTTTATTCTTTGTAAGATTGAGTATTAGCCTTGAATACTATTGTAAAGATTTAGTGTCATCTTTGAACATGTGGGTTGAGAGTTAGCTTAGTATAAAAAACTCTTATAAAGGATTGATAATTAGCCTTTGAGAAAAACACTTATAAAAGGTTTGAGAAATAGCCTTATAAAAACTCTTAGTGAGATTTTATGTGAGCTAGTAAGACACTAAGTTCTGTGTGAGCTCATAAAATACTAAGTTCGAAGTAAGTTTGTAAACTCCAAAGTATAGCAGAATTTCCAATTAAGGTTAGGGAGTAGACATATGATTAGTTGACTCCCGAACGACTATAAATCTCTTGTCTCTATCTTTCTCTTTCCTACTCTTTTTAGAATTTTTTTTAATTTCCTATTACACATCTAGTGCACTAATTCAATTCCCTTCTTCACGCCATCCATAGAGTTCCAACATTTACTTTTGTACTTTATACTTAATATTTCATCTATGAATTTTAAATATATATTTTAAACATATTGCTGTTATATATTTATATATTTTATAAGTGAACGGATATCTTGTATGTTGTTGTATATTTTAAATATTTTTGTATACAAGTATATATTTTGTATATAAACATACATTTTATATATTTTGAACATTTTATATATCTTTTATGTATATTATTATATTTAGTATATATTATTGTTTATTTTTCTCATTATCTACATAATTATATTAATTGCCGCAACAAAGCGTGGTAGACACTTCAGCTTATATATTTATATTAGCAACATATACTCAAAGTAGGGTTGTATACTGAGATTGTATATTTCTAAATCGAACCAAAGTACTCAATAACATATCCAAAATTGAATTGTATATTATTGACTTTTTTATTAGAACTAAACTGAATTACACCATTAATTTTAATTAGTTTGGTTCTTTGTATTAGATAATATATAAACAAAAAATTATAACAAACTGTATTGAATCGTACTGAATCGTTTTAAATTATAAGAATCGATTATATTTTAATAATTTATCTCATATATTTTATGTAATAAGAATTAAATGTATTTATAACTTTAATAAAATCTAATTAGTAACTCATTAAATGTTTAAATATATTTAATTAATATATAATTTAAAGTTATGAATTTAAAAATGAATATCAAATAAAATAATTTATTTTATTGATGCTAAATATTATTTTTGCAAACTATCATGAGACTTGAGAAAAATAAGAAGTTAACTTCGCTATTTGAAATAATAATTTTTAAGTAAACAGTGGCTTTTACTAATTGAGACCGTGACAGTGGATAAGGACAAAAATTTTATTATGTCAAACTTTTATTTTTTTTTGTCTATTTTAAATATTTTTAACTTTTAAATTTTATAAGTATTTTATTTTAAACTTTAAAATTAAATTATAAATAGTGTGATAATTTCAATTAAAATTTTTTTATATATATTTATTTTTTCTGCCTTTCAAGGAAAATACTTTGATTAACCATATCATGCACAAACCTACTTAGAAATGTATAAAAAAGGAAACGCTATTAATTATAATAAATATTTTTTAAATGAGAAAAAAAAACAATCCAAAAATATTAAGGGGTAAAATTATCGAGGGAAATGACATTAAATATACCTATATGTCACTGTTTCCTGTGTTTTTCTTTCAGAATATTTTTAAAATTTTTTTTTGAAGGGATTTCAGAATATATATATATATATATTTATATATACAATTATATGTCGTTGGTCTGCGCTAAACATGAACCGTCAGATTATATACAGGCTTCAGATCCCTATCTGAAACTCCTCTCTCCCTCTCATCTCCATTTCCGTTTCAAGAAACAATCTTTCTGCACTCTGTACTCTATGCTCTAAAACTGACACCACAGACACACTATAACACTTGAAGCTACTGGAAGGCAAAGAACTTAAAACAAAACAAAAGCTGATATAAAAGCTCACCTCAACTACTCAAGTAAGCCTAGAATTTTCACATTCTCTATTTTTTGTTGTTGGTTGTGTGACAGTTTATGCACTTTCGCATAAGCTTTGAAAATCTATGTAGTTATTTGAAGTTGTGCAAAGATATGGAGAGCGTTTATTTGATTATTTGACGAAATGGGTATTTTTTGAATTGATGCGAATGTGAAAGAATGAAGTAATTGGTACATTTTTCATTTTCTTTGATTGGTTCCCGAGAAAAATTTTGGGTGTGTTATTGTATGGTGCTTTTCATCAATTGTGCATATCAGCTAAATTATTACTTGTGGGTTGATTAGTGTGTCATTTTCTGGGAGTCCTTAATAGGTGGAGAATACTTCTTTTTCTTTTCTTGCTCTCGAGCTAATAGGGTTATAGGCTGACCTATCATTTCTTCGATCTAAATTTGAGGGGAGTAGAAGTGCTTCTGTCTGTAATTCCTTCTGGCTTGTTATTTTCCGGGAGTCCTTAATAGGTGGAGAATAGTTCTTTTTCTGGGCAACCAAACAACTGTTTGAAGTTCATTTGCTTCTGCAAAAACATGTCTGGCAACCCTCTTTGCAAGGAAAATTTCCTTGGTTTTGGTTTTGTTTTAGATGCAGGATTTACGTTAGCTAGAAAGATTCGAAGAGAAAAAAAATGATCTTTTCGTTAGTTCATAAATGTGTGGTTGAGGGAAGTGTGTTGTAGCATAACATATAGATTAGTGAATTGTGTTGCATTTTGTTGTTTTCAACCGAAGAAATCAGAGTCTCACCTCAACCACTGAGTTCAGGCTGCTGCTTCCTAATTTTCAATGAATTCATACCCTAGATTTCAAGTTCCTTTTTTTTTTCTTTCTTTCTTTTACATTTATCCACATTCTTAGCATCTAATGGAATTTAGTTGAAAAGAAAGAAGCTTAAAATATTTTCCACTTGATTTAGATGGGTGGGGAGAAGATGTTGATAGTGGAGGAACATATTCCTACTTTTGTTTGTATGAGAAGATGGAGAAGAATTGTTTTTTTCATTTCATTTTCAGTAAACATACACACATCCATTTATATATGTTAGAGCCTATAATAAATAAGCCTATAGTAAATAAATCTACTAACTACCATCTACCATTACATTAAATTTTCTACCAACTACTAACAATACAATAATAAATATTGCTAACTACTAACTATAATAATAAATAAAGCTTGCTAACTACTAACTACTAACATCTCAATACTTTCCCTCAAGCTGGAGCGTATATATCATAAGCTCCAAGCTTGTCACATATATATTTGATTTTTGGTTCTCTGAGAGATTTAGTGAATATAATTGCTAGTTGATCATTAGAATTGACGAAATCTGTAATAATACATCCTGACTCGATTTTCTGTTTAACAAAATGACAGTCAACTTCTATATGTTTAGTTCTTTCATGAAAAAATGGGTTAGAGGCAATGTGAAGTGTAATTTGATTGTCACAAATCAACTTCATGCTTTTGATTTCTTTCTATCTTAATTATTGAATGAGTTATTTTAGTTAGATAAGTTCACATGTTGCAAGTGTCATAGCTCGATACTATGCTTCAACACTTGATCTAGCAACCACATCTTGCTTTTTGCTTTTCCAAGAGTTCAAATTGCTTTCAATCATAATACAATATCCTGAAGTAGATCGCCTATCTGAGGGAGATTTTGCCTAGTCAGCATCAGAGTACCCAATATCTGGTGGTGATCCTTATCTTCATACAATAACCCTTGTGTTGGTGCTCTTTTAAAGTATCTAAGGATTCGAATCATTGCATCCCAATGATTATTGCAGGGAACTTGGGGAAACTGACTCACTACATTAATTGCAAATGAAATATCAGGTCGGGTGAGTGTCATATAGTTAAATCTTCCAACTAACCTCCTATATCTTCTAGAGTCTTTTAATAGCTCCCTCTGTCCAGGAACCAACTTAACATTAGGATCCATAGGAGTATCTACAAGCTTGCAATCTAGCATACCTGTTTCTTCTAGTAAATCTAGGACATACTTCCTTTGTGAGATAATAATTTCTGCTTTTGATTGTGCCACTTAAATGCCTAGAAAATATTTCAATTTTCTAGGTCTTTGGTTTGAAAGTGACTACAAAGGTGTTTCTTCAATTGATAAATTCCATTATGATCATTGCTTGTTATGACAATGTCGACATAGACAATTAGATAGATGTATTTCTTGTGAATGTCATGTCTGAAGAATACTGAATGATCGGATTGACATCGAGGCTCTTGAGGACTGTTTCAGACCATATAGTGATCGTCGTAATTGACATGCTAATTGAGACTTCCCCTGAGCAACAAATTCAGGAGGTTGCTCCATATATACTTCTTCAGTTAATTTTTCATGAAGAAATGTATTTTTAACATCAAGTTGGTGGAGAGTCCAATGGTACATAGCTGCCATAGAAATAAGGAGGCGAACAGAAGTAATCTTGGCCACTTGAGAGAAAGTATCATTGCAATCAATGCCATAAATCTGAGTATCCTTTAGCAACAAGGCATGCTTTTAGTCAAGTAATTTGCTCATCAGGTCCAAATTTCACAATAAACACTCATTTGCATCCTACCATAGTTTTTCCTTTCGGTAATGAAACTAGCTCCCAAGTTTCATTACTGTGTAATGCTGTCATTTCTTCCATCATCACATATCGCCACTTTGGAAGTCCTAATATTTCACTAATAATCTTGGATATAGTAACATTAGATAAGGTAGATATGAAAGCACTATACGAAGGAGACAAACGATGAGAATTAAGAAAAATTGTAAATGGGATATAAGTTTTGGGTGGAACGAATACCTTTACGGATGGCGATGGGAGGAGTAGCTGCGTCTATGTCTGGTACAGGAGCGACAGGAGACGGTACAACAGGTGATGGTGGAGCAAGAGGTGAGTCATTAGTCATTGGCAATGTACCTCTATCAAGAGAGCAAGAACTGTGATTGTTAGTTGGAAGAGTGTGTGAGAAGCGTTGTGAGTAAACTTGGAGAGGAGCTTTTATAGGGGAAACAGTCCGTGTAAGACTTGGGGCAGGTAGAACATCAGAAGTGAGTTTGGTTTTCTCACTTTTGAGTGAAAAACATGGTGATGACTCAAAGAAGGTTACATCTGCAGAAATAAAATACTTTTGCTTTATAGGATCATAGCATTTGTAACCCTTCTGAAGACGTGAGAAACACGGGAAAAGACACTTGATAGATTTTGGCTTGAGTTTATCCTTTTCTGAAGTATGATCATGAATGAAGCAAGTACAACTAAACACTCATAATGGTAAGTGATAAGGATCTTCTTTGGGAAATAGCATGGAGTGTGGACTTTGATTATTTAGTACAGAAGAAGGCATTTAGTTGATCAAATAACAAGCAGTAAGAACTGCATCCCCTCAAAAACGAAGTGAAGCATTATGATGAATAAAAATAGTGCGAGCAGTTTCTATGCGATGGCGATTTTTGCTTTCAGCGACTCCATTATGTTGAGGTGTATATACACACGAGGTTTGATGCGTGATTACTTGCAAGGTCAAGAAATTTGAGGAGGAGGAGGACAAATATTCCTTCCCGTTATCACTTCACAAAATTTTAATTAACTTTAAATTGATTATGGACTTCAGTATAGAACTTTTGGAATATAGGAAACAATTCAGAATGATTTTTCATTAAATCAATGAGAGAAATCATCAATAAATGTAATAAAATATTGAAAACTCATAGTTGTACTAACTTGACTCGGCATGTGTCTGAGTGAACTAAATCAAACATACATGTAGCCCTATTATTAACTCGTTTGGGAAAGGAACTACTAGTTTATTTTCCAAATTGACATGACTCATACTCCAAAGAAGATAAAACGGAAAGACTGGGAACAAACTTCTGAAGATTATTAAGATTCGGATGACCAAGGCGATGGTGAAGAAAATTAGCAGATGGAGTAGAAGAGAAGGCAATTTGTAAACTTGGATGATAGAGGTTGTACAAGCCTTGGGACTCACGTCCTGTTTCAATCATCCTCCCATACTCCGGTCCTGCACAATAACAAAATTAGCTGCAAAGATAACAGAACAATTGAGGCTTTTTGTTAATTTACAAACTGAGACAAGGCTATATGGGCACTCAGGGGCAAATAAGACATTTATCAAAGGGATTGATGGAGAAAGTTGGACATATCCTATACCCTTAATTGCAGTCTGTGAACCATTAGCAAGAGTGACAGTAGGTGCATCGTTAATAGAGTTGAGGGTAGAGAAATAGTATTTATTACCAAAGATATGATTAGATGCACCGGAGTCTAGAATCCATAGACAAATAGAGGAACTTCTAGTGAGGCAGGCAAAAGATGTACCAGAGTGAGCTTCCAGATTGTTTTGTAGCTTGATATTGTATATAATAATTGTAATCTACTCCACTTAATGTGATAGAGTTAGACTATTGGTTTCCTTCATCAGGTAGAGGAAGTATGCTATCTCCTTGAGTTTGAGCAATATGGGTTGTATGCCATCTCCTTGAGTTTGAGCAATATGGGCTGTATGCCGATTATTACCAGACTGATTATTTCTAGGTGGTCAACTGTGTAAGGCCCAACAGTTTTCTCGAGTATGGTCATCCTTGTCACAGTAGGTACAATGTGTTTTTCTCCCTTTCTTGTTTTGTGAGCTCCGTGACTTGGTATGAATTGCCAAAATTGATGTTTCTATCTCACTAGGTGTTGAATGTGAAGGAATTCGCATAAGTATGGCAAACACATCTTCCAAAGAAGGGATAGTAGGGCTTGTTAAAATTTGATCTCTCACAGAACCTAGGTCCGATCTTAGTCCTATCAAAGCTAAAACCATAAAAAAATTCTCTCTGCTTTTCTTGAGTGGCAATATTATCAGATAATGACACAAGTGAATTAAATTCATACCTAAGACTTTCAATCTATCCCAAATATCCAGTCATATCTTGTTGATTTTGTTGAAGATGGGCAATGTCAGAGACAACTTTATATATCATTTGCACATCATTAGTATACAGAGTTTTAGCGTTAGTCTAGACTTTATAACAAGTTTTACATGATTGAAAAATAGTAAGAAACCTAGGTTCTAGTGAATGCCCTAGGCGACTACATAATTGAGCATCAATTTTAATTCAAGCAGTTCTATTTTTCTCATCAATATCAGAATTATTTTTCTCTAGGTGATCTTTATATCCTTGTTCCATAAACCAAAGTTCAATAGAAGCAGCCAATGAAATGTAATTTTTACTATCCTCAAGTTTAACAGTAGTAATAGCAGGAAAATTGGAAGAGAGAAGAGGTCGGATAGAACCTGAGTTTTCTTCTAAAGCTTTAGCCATTTGGAGAATAACAAATCAACAATTTTGAAGTTTGATTAAGGTGTACAGTGGCCTTTAAACACCCGAACTTTGAAGTGGCAGTAGCTTATTTCTTGAAGTGGCAGTAGCTTATTTCTTGAAGTGGCAGTAGCTTAGCTTGACTTTAATGAAGAAGAAGAAGAAGAAGAAGAAGTTTTGAAGAAACACTAACCTGGGTTCAACGAGGCTCTGATACCATATGAAAAGATAGAGAAGAATTGATTTTTTCACTTCATTTTCAGTAAACATACACACATATATTTATATATGTTAGAGCCTATAATAAATAAGCCCATAATAAATAAAACTATTAACTACTATCTACCATTATATTAAATTATCTCCCAACTACTAATTACTAACAATACAATAATAAATATTGCTAACTACCCACTATAATAATAAATAAAGCTTGCTAACTACTAACTGCTAACATCTCAACAGTTTATAAGAGTTGGAGAGAGGAATATGTTTTTGCATTTGTACTGGAGCTCTTCTTGCTAGTGGAATCTATTGCTCTCTTCTGTTTTGAATTTGTTTATGTTTCATAAGAAGATGAGAGAAGAGCAAATAGAAAAGCTTCATTGAACTCTACTGCTCTCTTTCTTGGTCGTTGTTGCATTTGTTGGGATTTTTAGGATGTCAGGGACTTATTATGTATTGTTTAGCAAGAGAGAAAGTGAAGAAAACTTTAGCAAACAAAATTTTGTGGCACATTGGGTAATGCACACAAGTTCTTCGATGAAATGCCTCTTAGAAATTGTTCATGAAATAGGCTGCGTAAAATCTGGAGACAAAAAGAATTCTTTTTACATTTAATATTAATTTACTTTTCATGGGACCCATTGTTATATTAAATTTTGTCAGTCCACGGCAATGCAACTAACGGAGAAAAAGTCTGTTAATGAGCTCCGTCAGTAGAGGGGCAAAAATAGTTAGTTTTTTCAAAAATCTGGTATATTTGTTCCAAAATTTTGTTTAAGGGCAAATTTGTACCCTTGCTGTAACATGAGGGACAAAAATACACTTTCTCCCTTATTTAAGAGACTTAAGATTTTTTAATGGGTAGACTCCTAAATTTTTTTTGACACGCTTGATTATATATAATCGGAATAATTGTAATTCGTGAATTAGAAAAAGAGAAAAAAAATTGTGGTACTGGCACGGTTTTGCAGTGGGTTTGTAGAACTTTCCCGTCTCATTTGAAATCCAAAACTAAAGGAGCTAGGTTATGATCAACTACATTGTTTCTGCACCCCCTCCCTCGTCGACAAATTTCATTCTCCCATGAACTTGCATCAGTCCGTCCAAAACCTATCACTGACGATATTGTGATTCTTTACAGTGCACCACCACACACACAAATATTATAACTCTCAGGTACTTGCTCTTTAGATTTAAATAATTTCCCCTTACAGTTTGTGTTGTTAACAAAAATGTCATTCTTGTCTTTATTTTAATTTCCCCTTACATGAAGCCCGTTGCTTCATGTAGCTGACTCTTTCTTGCTAAGTAAATGAAAATATTTTCTCGCATTTTGCTTCTATTTCTCGGTGACTTTTTCAGAAAAAAAAATTCCAATCAGGTAAAAACACTAACACTCACTTGTCTTCTCTTCTTTGTTCTTTTCCTTTCTCTCTTCATTGGAAGTTCAAAAGAAAAGAAAAAAAAGGGCGGAAAGTTCAAATGAGCTGGTGTTGTTTGGTCACAAGGAAAATGTAGTCAACATATGAGAAAAATCAATATTTTTTCTTGATTATGACATTTTATGAGATGTGAAGTGAATAAATAGCATTTCTCTGCTTTGTTTGGTTTCATATTTTTCCCTTTCGGTTTCTATTTTACGAATAGTTTCTTAGAAAGTCAAATATTTCAATTTCTTTTTCTGTTTTTTTTTTCTGTGAAAAAAGAAGCAAAAGCTGATTTGAAGAACCAGATCCAAAAATTAATCCGGAATTCAAATACCAATTTTTTCCTAATCTTATGATTTATATCTGTATTTGTGTGTTCTTCTAGGCCTTTCTGATTAATTAGATTTTAGTTTTTTTTAGTTGGTATAGTTTTTAGGTTTATAAATTGTGTTCTATACTCGGTTTAATTTATGATTTTTTCCTCGTTATGTAATTTAGAGATAATGTTTTGAATAATTGTTCCAATGGATTCTTCTTTCATTGTTCTTATTTGTTGCTACTTCTAATTTGGAAGATGTCAAATAAGGAAGTTCGAGACTTTTATAATAGTCTTTCAAGGAAAGAGCTCCAAAGTTTATGCAAGAAATATGGCTTGCCTGCTAGAAAGTCAAGTTCCGAAATGGCAGAATCATTGTTCTCTTTCTTTCAGGTAATGCAATTTGAGCACGGTGATTGTTTGATTGTGCTTGATTTTGTTCATTATCTACTATTATACTTGCAAATTTGCAGTTATGCTATTATGTGAACTATTGCACAGGTTTTCAAATAATAGAAATGTATTTGTGATGTTATGATGGTTGTTATACTAAAGCCTTGCATGCAAAACCTCCTCCAAATTCGCTTCATTATCATTAACTTTATGAGTGTGTTATATTTATTATGACCAAAATTCTGAACATAGTATGCGAATACCATAATAATTGAAAGTGCTTTAAATTTAAAAAATCAAAAGTAGTAATTAATAATATGATTTTAATTGGTGATTGAAAGCAATATATTATAGCATTTTTAATTAAACTATTGCAAACTTGTGAATTAGATGTAATTTGCTAGTCTAAAAATAAATAATTAAAGGTTGACATTCTTGACAAAATGACGGATCAAATCATATATAATGTCCATGGTAATGCAATTTGAGCATAGTGATTGTTTGATTGCGCTTGATTTTGTTCATTATCTACTATTATACTTGCAAATTTGCTGTTATGCTATTATGTGAACTATTGCACATAGGTTTTCAAATAATAGATGATTGAAAGCAATATATTATAGCATTTTTAATTAAACTATTGCGAACTTGTGAATTAGATGTAATTTGCTAGTCTAAAAATAAATAATTAAAGGTTGACATTCTTGACAAAATGACAGATCAAATCATATATAATGTCCATGGTAATGCAATTTGAGCATAGTGATTGTTTGATTGCGCTTGATTTTGTTCATTATCTACTATTATACTTCCAAATTTGCAGTTATGCTATTATGTGAACTACTGCACATAGGTTTTCAAATAATAGAAATGTATTTGTGATGTTATGATGGTTGTTACACTAAAGCCTTACGTGCAAAACCTCATCCAAATTCGCTTCATTATCATTAACTTTATGAGTGTGGTATATTTAATATAACCAAAATTCTGAACATAGTATGTGAATACCATAATAATTGAAAGTGCTTTAAATATAAAAAATCAGAAGTTGTAATTAATAATATGATCTTAATTGGTGATTGAAAACAATATATTATGGCATTTTTAATTAAACTATTGCAAACTTATGCAAATAAATAATTAAAGGTTGATAATCTTGAGAGAATGACAGATCAAATCATATAATGTCCATGGTGGCAGCTTATGTGACAACTGTCAAGTAAGACCTTTACGCTCATGTTCTCAACTTAGCAAAAAATTAGAAAAGAAGACAACTTTTACCATATTGCATATAATGCGTTTGGAGTTCTTCCATGAATGTTCTAGCGAAGTTCAATTAGCTTTTTGGGCTTTGGGAAGCTGCATGGCTAAAATGGTGTAGTGGGTCCCTGCTCTAAATTTTCTGAAAGAAGAGTGGGGTGCGAAGTAGAATACAAAGAATATAGCATCAATTTATTTGTGTAAGAGAAAAAATGTATGAACTGCTTGCTTAGTTAGCATGGGGTTGGATGACTTTTTGGACCAGCTATCTTTGCTTGCCTGGGAGTAAGGGTGATTTATAGCAAGAAATTTAAAGATATGAATGTGTTTGAAGTTATAATATGACTAGCATTTTTTGGAATAGACACAGTGGATCAATTGAAGATAAAAACATAGTATAAAGGTGACAAGCGATGATAATTCAAGAAATTATAAATGGGGTGAGGATTATGACAAGAACAAATACCTTTTTTTATTGCAATAGGTGGAGAATGACGCGTTGGATGCATGACCGGCGTAAGTGAAGCGGATGAGGGAGGAGAGGAGTCATGTAGAGGACATATTTGCTCCGTACCTACAAGAGGAACATCAAGAGTATTGGAAAAAAGTCATCAAGAGTAGACTTGTAGTGGTTTAGGGGATGGTGAAACATTAGAAACAAGAAAGGTGGAAACTAGGAAAGTCTCAATAATGCCTTGTTGGTTTGTGGAAAAAATATGGTGATGTTTCAAAAAAGTTTATATCTGTTGAAATGAAATACTTGTTAATTGTTGGATCATGACATTTATAACCTTTACGGAGACGAGAATGTTCGAAGAAAACACACTTAATGGATTTGGGTTGGAAAATGAAATACTTGTTAGTTGTTGGATCATGACATTTATAATCTTTATGGAGACGATAATGTCCTAAGAAAACATACTTAGTGGATTTGAGTTGGAACTCATCTCTACTCAGTTTGTGATTATGAATAATGCAAGTGCATCCAAGGACATGAGTAAATAGAGGACAAGATGGTTGACCTGGGAACACAATGGAATAAGGACTTTAATTTATATAAATAAATAAATAAAAGAAGTCTTATTTGATTGGT
Source organism: Garcia nutans (assembly GCA_947685225.1). Taxonomy (NCBI): domain Eukaryota; kingdom Viridiplantae; phylum Streptophyta; class Magnoliopsida; order Malpighiales; family Euphorbiaceae; genus Garcia; species Garcia nutans. Next base: position 152,379 of record CANTUV010000046.1, read on the forward strand.
ATTTTTTATTTCTATATTATATCAATCAATATATATATTGATTGGTTGGTTGAAATACTTTTAAGTTGGATATATATATTTAGAATCCTTATCTAAATATCTAAATTCTAAATGAAATAAATGAAATTGTAAGAATTGAGGGGCATGCAATTGATTAAGTAGCATGCAATTAGAACATTCCCCTAAAAATGAGGTGACACATTATAATGGATAAGCATGGTATGAGCTGTTTCAATGAGATGTCGATTTTTGTGTTCAACTACACTATTTTGTTGAGGGGTATATGCACAAGAAGTTTGGTGAATGATGTCTTGAAAAGCCATGAATTCTTCAAAATGAAGAGACATATTATTGTGGATTATCACTATGTAAAATTTTATTATTATGGAGACAACAAATTAAGTTTTAATCTCAACGCAAAAATTTTGGAAAATAGTGAACAACTCAGATCTATTTTCTTTAAGAAATAACCAAGTATATTGAGAATAATCATCAATGAAAATGACAAAATAATAAAAACCTAAGTTGGTACCACCATGACTTGGACTCTATATTTCTGAGTAAACAATATGAAACATAGATGATGCTCTATAATTTAATTGCTTAAGAAAAATACGACGGCTATGTTTCCCAAGCTTGCACAACTGCATTTAATGGAAGAAAGTTTTGAAATACCAGGAATTATTTTGTAAAGTTTGGAGAGATTAGGATGATCAAGGCGACTGTGAAGAAGGACAATTGAAGTGGCAAAAGTAAAGGCAGTTGATGTGGCGGATTAGAAGAGAAAATATAATCCACGTGACTTTTGGCCTACACCAATCATCGTTCATGTATGCCGATCTTGCACAAAAACAAAAGTAGAATAAAAAATTATTTGTAGAATAAAAAATTAATTTATAATTAAGTTGTTTTGAGATTATACTAATAGAGATTAAATTGTAGGGATATTTTGGGGCATATAAGACTGAGTCTAAGGATAGAGAAGAGAGGGATTTACTTTTTCCAATACCTTTAATCATGGTTTGTGATCCATCAGCTAAAGTGACTGTAGGATATGGAGAAATGAGAGTTGTTAGGGAAAAGAAAATGTTTTTATTATCAAAGATGTGGTCAGAAGCACCAAAATCCAAGAACCAAGGTGCTTTGAGGGATGATCGTGTTAGGCAAGCACAGGAATTACCCGGGTTGAGTAATAGACACCATGGAAGACGAGGATTTTTGTTTTGAAGCTTGATATTGCAAGTATTCTTCATGCTCAGTTCCAATCAGTGTAATTGAATTGGATCCTTGTTGATTACTTTTATGTGCATCTAATAATTTTGCCATTTAAGCAAACTTGATATAGAGGAGCTACACCATGGTTGAGAAGATAAGGAAAAATCGTTGAGAATTTGCTGGGCACTTGGGCAAAGTACTGCTAAGTCCAAAACGTCGTCGGAAAAGTGATATGCAGCAACCACTAGAAGCAGAATAAGGAGGTGACCTTGCTAGTAAGGCCGCATCTAGAAAGGTAGCTGAAACACAAGTCATGTGCCGGCGCGTAGTTCACTGGTCAGGTTGCTGCATGTTGGGTTTCGGCGATGAAACTTCTGGGGAAGGCATACAAGTGTTCAGTGCTACCGGGGAGAGGGGTAATGAGGAAAAAGGAGGCTTGGACAAAGCTGGGCTGTTGTCCATTGAAAATCGGCAAGGAAAGATACCATGCCTAAGGCTACGATACCTTGAATATTTTGCTCTAATACCATGAATATTTTCCAGCTTAATTATTCCCTCAAGCTTGATGGGGATTTTATAATGAAATGAGTTTACACAAAATAGGAAATAAATCTAAGAGATATTTGTATAATATTCACAACTAAACTTAAGCCTAAAATCAAGTATATCACAATTTAAACTTAAGCCTAGAATCAAGTACATTGTAACAGTAAGCCTTTTCATTTATGGAGGTTGCTTCTTTTTCTTGAATGTGCTAGAATGCTTTTTCTTTATATGCTTGAAATTGATGTCTAAAAGTTTGACGAAGAGGGATTTGAGTTTGATATCCTCGGGTAAGAGCATAGATGAGAGTCAGGAGGTTTTACTTTCTCCATCTTCTGTAACAACTTTGCAGGCAGGAACACCATTCAATTTGACAGGAAATATAATAAGAGGTTTGCCCTTTACAAAATTTCTTTCTTCACAGTTTGCAAAGAGAAAGTAGTATCATATTTTCTGGCTGTCTTCTTACAAAATCAGCTTAGATTCTGATGGAAGTTAATCAAATTCTTTGATTACAGATAGCATTCTTTTGAGATCTTTTTCTAGGGAGGAAAAAAACCAAGGAAATAAAAACCTTAAATGCAATGAATCAGAAAGCTGTGTGGGACTTAGAACTTATGACAAGGTTTGACGCTTATCTTATTTCATTTGTGTGCTGTGTAGGCTTTACTTCATGTGTCTTCCTTGCTTTAGATTGACTTAGTCTGGCATTAAAGCTTCATAGGTTTATTAAAGTGGACCATTTTAGAGCTTCTCCCAAAAAGAATGCAGCATGCATGAGAAATAAGAATAATTGCTTCATAAATTTTATGAATAATTACTTTACAAATCTCATCTTTCGCAGTGAAACTTGCCAGTGTGATTGTGTAACTTTAATAATAATGAAATAGAATATAATTTTACTCAATTGCATTTTTGAAATAAGTTTAAGAAAATGCAAACTGGTAATAAGTATGATTGGCTTCTGCTGCAAAGGAGTTTGTATCTTTTTGGGATTTTTTTTAGCCTTCGTTATAACTGCCTTGTTAAATTTCTCTCGATTTGTCAATTCAGGGAGGTTTTGGTGGCTCAGTTGATTATTTTCTGGATGCATCCCAGTCTCAGTTTGATACTCAATGTGCTTCTATTGGTTTCATCCATAAGGAGCCCCTATCAAGCTTCAGTGGCAGGGTGGAAGATACACCCCGGATTCTTAGTGGTGTCAGTAATGTAGGTGTCTATCCTCAAGAGAATGCCTCTACTATATTAAAACCTTGTTCAAAAGCTCCTTCCTCTTTCGAATTTTATGTCAGTTCAGAAGAGGGAATCAAACTCTCTGTTGATTTGAACTCAAGCCCGGCAGACTGGATTAAGAAATACAAAAATCAGGTTTCTTTATGTACTAATGTGTGCAATTCCAAGTCTCGAAGTCTTCATCAAGAGCTTGGGTGCATCGGAGAAAGTAATATACAAACGAAAAGTTCTTTTCCTCAGAGTATTGATCCTGGTGAAATCAAGGATGGCCATGTACAAACAAAACCCTCTCCAAGTTTGGTAATGGAGAAAAGTAATGTAGGGATTGATCATCCAGCTGAAGGTAATCAATCATCAATATCATCATCAAAAAGACCATGTACCTTAGTTCTTTTAGAGGCATCAGATTGCACAGGGGAAGATCAGGGACCTATCTCATCCAAACCTAGTTTTGATGTGCAGAACCAAATAATTTCTACCACAGAATTCTGCTCTAAAAATGGGTATAATGTTGCTTTTGATTCATATATTACTATTCCTCCAGCAGAAAACACAGCCTGTAATTATGCTATTAACTCTATATCCAATGGCTCAATAGATATTGTTGCAATCGAGCATCCGAATTCAAAATGTGATGATGAAAGTTGTGAGAATTTGACCCTGCAGACCAGCAGTATTCTTGAGAATGATTATGTTGTGTTTTCTGGATGCTTGGCTAGTTGTTCTACAGAAATGCAGTTGTCAAAAACTGGAAATTACCACAAAGATGCTTCATGTTCACCCAAAAATGCTAAATTCTTGGTGCTAGATGATTCAAAGCACCATATAGGAACTGAGCAAGCTGTATTAGCCACCTCAAGTGAGAATGTCCCTTGCACGAACCATCTGCCCTCGTGCTCTGAAGAGCTGGTATTCTTTTTCCTCTCCTTTTTCATGTGAAATGCTACCCTTGGTGACATAAGAATATGCATTTCTAGATTGTGTATGTTCTTGGCTTTTAAATCATGTAGATTTGAAGGTGGGGCATATGCTGTACCACATTCTAATTATATGCTTACTTATGCCTCCTCATATCTACATAAAATTTTAGTGAAATAAATTGTTATTCTTGATAAAGATTAGATAAATCATGAGTTTGAGCATTGTAGTTCACTTCCTACAGTAAATTATTGAAAAATTGGTTGCATCTTAACAATGCTGCTGACTATTGTTTTCATTATAGGAATCGCCCAGTTTGTTTGTGATTTTTTCCCCACAGCAAAATACTTAGGAAAAATATGAATTATCAGAGAGACAAATACAGATGGAAAACAAAGTAGATTTGTAAGTTCTCATGTTTGTTATTTTCGTGTTTCAGAAGAATAATCCAGTTAAGAGTCAGAGGTGCCTGCTCCATTTCTTAAAACAGTAACATTCCCTTATTCCATGTTTAATTTCTTTACTTTGAGCAAAATAAGATGAGTTTTGTCAAATGGAGGTGTCAAATTTTATCATTTTAGATGATTTAGAGCTTTTATATTAATATCAGTTATAGGGAAGATGATGAAAATGTTATGAATGTTCTTACAATATCAAAATTATAAGCATCATAGTCTATTTGGGCCATGTTGGTGATCTGAGTTGCGTGTCTGCTGTTTTGTTGAAGTTCTCTACCTGGAAAGTTGTCTTTCTAATTATCAAATATCAGGTATTACAGAAGTACATTGGTTAAATATTTAAACTTCCTACAACGGCCCAGTTCACATGATTCTAGTACTCCTTGGTGACACATTTTGGCCTTTGGTTTCCTTATATTTTGTTGATGCCTTTTGCTGAGACAAATCAATTAGAGGTAGTTTTCCCTATTTAGCAATATTTTTTTTTTCTTTTTTGTTGACTAGAAGACGTGTTTAAAGAATGTGCTTAGCTATGAAGCAGCAAATATTGCATGACATATTGGGGCTTTTACAAGTCACTCATTTAGCAAGTTGATTCATTAAACAGAAAATATTCTTTCTCAACTGCCATTGTGCTGACCCAGTCAACATGCATAAAATTAATAGGCCAGCTATATTTGTGGAATGTTTGTGCAACTTTGTCATCTTAATTTCTGGGTTGAAAAGGAAAATCATGATTCTTCTTATCTGATCCTAAAGTTTTTGTTGCCATGGTGCATATATCATGGTCAGTGATTCTAGCAACACTGCTAAATTTTTTTATGTTATTCTACCTTTTGCAGGAATGGAGCAATATTGTTAATGGGATGGAGAGATCAGTGTACTTTCTTGTTCTTATAAGTTTTTGTTGTTCTGTTTTCATAGTATGCTATGGTCTGATCAAATTATCTGTACCCTTTCAGATGCTCACAAGTTGACAACTCAGCTGACAAGACCTGTTTAAATTCTGATAATCTGGAATCAAATGAAGGATTTCATAAGAAAAGGCCAATGGTAGACAGTGAGGGTCAAGACAGCTGTGGTAAGCGTGATGGAAAAATTTTGAGAACCATGAAGCACTCTGCTGCTGAAATTACTCCCAGAAGATCAATGCGACTTATCTTTAAGGTGCCTTTTTGATACATCACTTTGGCCAAATAACTAATTATTGCATAAGAGCACCTTGTTGCTAACTCATATTGGGTGCGAGGGTTTTGTTTTGTCAAGATTTCGGCAACCCCGTGCTCAGTTTGACGTGGTGGTATCTTTACAATATTTGTTTGTTTGTTTTTGAACTCATCTTTACAATGTTTCATTACCTTAATTTTTACATTTTGTTTTTATTCTAAAAATTTTTCATGGTTCATATATAAAGTGCAAAACACCAAAAAAGGATACTATGTGGGACTTAAAAATGGTTGTCCAGATTTTAAAATCCTGGTGAGGGATTCAGTGACAAAATCAAAATATGTTTAGGCATTGCTTTGAAAGTTCCTTGTAATTGCTCTCTTTTGGGCAGTGAGGAGGTGGAGTTGTCAATAATGAAAGTATTCGTGATTGGAAGGTTAGACAGTTTCTTTCTCCCTGACAAAAATGGGGAAAAAAATCAGTCTCTTGCTATCTTATCATGGATCTCAACATGTTACACGTTCTAAAATGTGACTGAATTTTCTTTGATCATCTGCATGCTGGAAAAATCAACTGATGGGATATCAGAACATCATTTCAATTAATCATGCATGGGACAGTGATGGTGCAATTTCATAGATTTTGATAGCAAGATTACTTTATTCCCCACCTCCCCCTATAATAGTTGTGCTTTGTGGTTGTTACACGTTGAATGCTATTTGTTCTAAACAAAGCTAGATGCAAGTGTAATGCCAGCCTAATCCCAACTCAGCCTAATATCATTTTTCTTATTGTGAGATAGGAAATTCATTTCGACGAAATTCTAAGAGATTATTGAAATTGTTTTTCATAAAAACAATTTACTTAATTTACTTGCAACTCAAATGAAGTTCAATATTAGAAAATGGAAAACATGAACTACTTTCCACCATCGTTCGATAACGTGCCATACATTTTTGCCACTAGGGTAGATTTTGTGCCTGTTTTAGATTTTTATAAGGCTAGTGTTCTCATCACATGTTTTTGCTTCATGCCTAAATGATATTTGTCAGTATACTGAAGATCTGTTCCTTTTTTTCCCTACTTCCAGTGAGTCCACGGAGTAATGCTGGGTACATCATGAATTGGTTTTTACAGCGTTATTGTATCATCATATATGGATCGAAAGTACAGTTCTAGTAAGTACAATGCTCTTCACCATATCTTTCTGCAAAACTGTTGGCAATGAAATCTAATCCTCTTCTTTCTGTTACTCCATAACATTTGAAATGAATCTGTTCAGATCCTTTGTACTGAAAAGAGTGCTTTTTTTTATACATATTGGTGAATGCTTCATTCATCATTGCTCAAAGTTCTAACTAGCAGGGCACTTGACCAATTAGAAGGCCATGTTAAGAGAACCATATCATTTGAGCATAATAATTTTGACTTGAGTTAAACTGGCAGAAAATTTAGAATGAAAAATCACAAACATCATCTTAAATTTTTGTATTCGGCAGGCTCTAGCACAAAATAGTGAAATATTTTTGCCACTTAAAATGGCAGAAATCTGGACAGAGTTCAAGTTTTACTGTTATAGGCATGCCATCTTACTAGTTGTCCCCCAACTTTGCAGGTTCTAAGTTCTTTGGAGAGCAGGACTTGAATAATATAATAAAATTACAAGGTATGTTTCAAGGTGTTGAAACCTGATAATTTTTATTTACTTCCTCATAGCACTCACAAAGGCGGTCTGATTTGAAAATTTAGTAAATAATCTAAGTTAGCAGTTGCTGATACTGAGGCAACTATCCGTATTGAATTTTTTCTTATTAACAAACATCGGATTTGTATGTTGATTTAGATTTTGTTACTTCCAATTCTTTTAATGCATTGGAAAAAAAAAAAAAGATCTGGCTCTGTATGTGAAAGTTGACTAGCTGAAAATGGATTCAGCAAAAGTTTTTAAAAAAAAAAAAAAGCTTATGTTTAGGTTTAATTCTGGGTCAAAGTTTTTCCTTGGCTTAGCTTGAATATTACTTGTCTTTTTTTTGGAAATTCCAAATTATTTCACTTTGTAAAATCAAGAAGATAAATTTTTTTTAAACCATAGATAATTTTTTTTAAACCATTTTTGAGTAATTGAATAAACAAGTACTAATTTTTGTCATATAATTGAGAAATTTCTTCATTTGTGTGCATTAGCTAAAAAGGACAATTAAAAGGATAAAAAATATATGGAGATCGCAGTGGCTAATTGTTTCAATTTGGATTGTTTAGGCTGTCCACGGAAGAGAATTAAATTATAGCATCATCACGACAATAAACTGATAAGGACATCAAAGCATAATATATGCAATAAAATTGTAATATTCATAATATACATTAATATATGAAAATATAGGTCATACGTATATATGGAAAATTGTTTTGGTTTTGATTTGCAGTTGCAGTGTGGGGATTATAGTGGGGTGGGAATTCTCATTTAATGGAGAGTACTCGCTCCTAATCTCATGAGAACTTTCTATGCGTTGTTAATAATTTCTTATGATGTTAATAATTTCTTATACTTTTTTAATAAATTAAATATAACAAAATTTTAAAATATTTAATCCATAATTGTCATTTTAGCGATAGATTTTAGGCTTCAAATAAACCATTGAAGTATAACAACTGTCTTGACTCAATTTTTTTTATTAAATATGTTTTTTTTTGTTAGAAACGGATCGTTTAGACTTGTACTGATAGAGGAAAATTAACTTGGTATTAAAATATTGAGGTAATATTATGGGATTTATTTTACATTTTTAAATAATTAAAAAAATGTTAAATATATATATTTTTAAATAATTAAAAAAATAAATATAGATTTTTAAAAATATTTAAAAATAATATTTTTTATAGATTAGAAAAATAAATATTTTATACTTTGCATCGTATTTTAAAAAAAAAATTGAAATTATAAATAATGATTCTTATTGAAACATTAATTTCTATATGATATAAAAATTAATTTTCATAATTTTTAATTTTGATTTTTTTATAAATTGTTAAATGTTGATAAGTAGAATATGATTATATCATTTGATCTCAAATGTAAAATAAAAATTAATTTTCATAATTTTTAATTTTGATTTTTTTATAAATTGTTAAATTTTGATAAGTAGATTATGATTATATCATTTGATCAAAATTATAAAATAAAAAAAAATAATTTTTATAATTTTTAAATGCTCTTAATTTTAATAAAAAAAACTTTTTTCTTATTTGAAAACTTTGAATATATTAAAATTTAATATATATTAATTTTTAATTATTTTATGCTATTTTATATTATATTATTTAATTTTTATTTAATGTTTTAAAAATATATATATATTTAATATTTTTTAAATTGTTTAAAAAATATAAAATGAATAAAATGGATCTCGTAATACATCCTCAATATTTTAACAGTAAATTAATTTTTTCTAACGGTAAATATCTAAATGGCTCGGTTTTTTTTTTTTATTTTAAAAAGGTATATTTAGTTAAAAAAAATAATTTAAAATTTGAGTCAAGGTAATGATCATACTTTAGGAGTTTATTTAAACTTTTGACGACTTATTTTATAATATTATTTTACTCTCAATTAGAGTCTATTACTAAATCATGAGTGTACATTTTACTATTTATATTTTAGCATTTGTCAGGGCATAAAATCATTATATGGGCGTGTTAAAGAAAAAAATTCATTATTCCATAAAATAAAAAAAAATAATTTTAAAAATTAACAAAATAATAACTAATTTCTTTACTATCAAGTTCAACATTTTAATTATTTGGAAATATAGAAAATCTTTTGCCATATCCTTTTATTTTTCACATGTGCACTTATATTTATGTAGGAAAGATCATAAACGATATGTTATAAATAGATAATTTAAGTCGCCAATCTCATTAACAAATATTAATTGTTTTAATTGAAAAACAAAATTTAATTATGTGGGTTATAATTAATTAAATATGTTTGTAGTAGTCACAATGATCATTAAAATCATTTTTATAATTCATGTTAAATCTATTTTCAAATAATAACAATAATTAAAAAATAAAATAATAAATAAGATATACATAATTTTAATTTTTGTTAAAATATCATAATCACGTGTTAACCAAATAATCTCAATTTTGATCTTCAGTACTCAAAGTGAATGATGCATTTAAGATGATTTTTAAGATTCTTGATGCACGGATGAAGTAATCAATATTGCCAGAATAGGACATAAATAGCGACCATTCTCAAGTTTTGGACGATCGCCCCTCAAGTTTGGAAAAAGAAATAGTCACAGTATTGTTCTCGGTGAGATGTCCAATCTAAGGGACGGCCCCTAAAAGGTCATGGGTGACCATCCACTTATATGAATGACTGCACCTCAAGTGGCAAATATTTCAACACTTACAGTAAAGAAAGCGGTGACAAGCGCAATATGAAGAACGATTAGATGACCGAACCTCGCGACCGTCCGTATATTTTAAAGCTTAAATCATAAAAATTGGCAGTATAGTTCCCAGTCTGAAGTGCGTTCAGAAGTTCAACGCGAGCCAATCAATTCGATTGTTATTCAGAAGAAGGGTGACTGCACCTTTCATATTTTGCCGATAATTCCTTTTGACAAATGAATCAGTGACACGAAGAATAGTCGTTAAAAGAGAAAATTTAAAATATGGAAAAAATGACCGTGCCAACAACCACAAGCTGGCAAATGATGGGTAAAAATTTCTATTTGAGCACTAACACTTGATCGTTGGAGAATTTTCAAATAGAGCAACTGTCCATGACCAACAGACGACCGCCTAAAGTGCCTGGGGAACCATTCATTATGCTTGGACGACTGCTACCTATGTCAGACATATTACAATTAAACAACTAGTCAAATATAATTGGAACTCACTTAAACATTATTAGTAACGGCTATTTAAACCAAAATTGGCTATAAATACCCCAAGAAACTTCACTTACTAGTGTTGGTGTGTTATGTAATAGCCAAAATTAACAACTTTCATTTCTTACATTAAAACTCTTTTTGTACTTGTTTGAGTGTTGGTTGTGAGCATTAAACACCATTATAAGTTTGAGTGTGAGTTTTTGCAACACTTAGGTTTTAAAGTGAGCTTGAGAAAACTCTTATTTGGATTGTGAGGAGATTCTGAAACCTTGTAAAAGTTCGATGTGAGCTTGTGAAAATACCAAGTTGGAGTTAAGCTTGTAAAAAATAAAGATTAATGGAACCTTAACAAGTTGTTAAGGAAGTGAATGTATGATTGAGGTAATCCGAACTATTATGAACTCTTTGTGTTTATTCTTCTCTACTCCACTCTTCTCTTGCTTTGTTTGCATTTAAATTTTTAATTTGCCATCACTTCTTCAAAATAACTAATTCACCTCTCTCTTGGTTGTCATCTTGGAACAACAACATGTAATATTTAGTTCATTCGTATATAGAAAACATTATAGTGTCTTACAAGATATGATTGTGTAATATGAAAACATATTATTGATTGGAGACATTTAATGTAAACACAACTATGTCTTAATTTCATAGTAATGGTCATACTAAAAAACATGTTATACATATTAGGATAACATTACTATGTTCACTTAGAAATGGTCGTGTATTATTAAAATATTATCCATATTAGTTTAACAATACCATGTCTACATAAATGTTACCGTATATTATTTATAAGTAATTTAAGGGCAGAACCATAGAATTAGAAGCCACAAGTACCCATTTGGTGGTCATTTCCCAAAAGCTATTGCTCAAGAAGGAAATGTTCATAGCCCAGGAGGTTTTAGCATTTCTATCAAACAATTTAGAATACGCAAAAGAAGGAGAGCGACCCTAAAACTAACCTAAGTTCATATTTGATTAATATATATTTGTATCATGTAATATAAAACTTAATTTAACGTACGCTGATACGTCCATGGTCACATACAACACGTTATTGTTATATATATATATATTGCATATAACATACATATTATTATAGTACATTACTGGCCTACATAAAGATAAACTTGAAATTAAGCTGCTATTAACCTAATCCTAAAGCTACTTGATAATCAAACACAAAACCCTCAACCATTTCACTTGTATGGAATGTTGCCTTTGCATCTGCGACATAAAGTATATATCAAATTACAATCAAATACATCAAACCAACTCAATGTGTCTAATTTCAAGTTAACACCAACCACAAATTTTTGGAATCAAACTCTCATATAAATTACAAATTTATATTAATTACAACTGTTAGTGTTGTGTCCTAGGCTAATGCGATGTACATTATTATTAGATTCAATAAAATAAATGATGAATTTCTTTACTGATTAAAACGATTAAAGTTTCATGAATAGATTATTCAACTTTTTAGTTTCAAGTATATGACTTGACAATAAAACCTTAAAAAATATGAATTTTATTCTAAATTATTACTGCTTGATCATTATTGAGGGAACAATGACTGATGATCATATTTTCCTTATCATGAATATGTGATAATAAGTATATGTTAGAGAACATTGTACTAGATAGACCCAAAATGAGGATACTACATGGATTAATATAATAAGTAATTCTCATCACAATAGTGCTATGTAGTCCTTCAACCTGAAATCACTATGGTTCCCTAAATGAGGAATTTTATATTTAACATAATTCTACATTATTTTTAAATGGATTTAATAAGGATTATTGTTAGACATTTAATAAATTATGGAAAGGGATATAAATGATTTAGATGAAATTTGTACCACTCATATTATGAGAGAAATATCTCTAGACTTCTTGACAAGTAAGACTAAGAAATATGCATAACCATGTTCAAATAAATTAATAAGGGTTATTAATATTATTTGTTAAGTCAGTTTGCTTGGAAATTAAGAAATTTTGATCAATCAATATAAGAATGATATATTCCATACCTTATGATTGATCTAAGATATTGTGTTTTATCAATATCTGATTGTGCATCAAGGTTAGTCGAATCTCCGATTTTTATTTAATTTGAATAGTCATAATGTCTTACTAGAAGCCGCTTATGATTTATAGGCTTAAAATAATTATTTAAGTGAATCTACAGGGTCGTACACATATAATGAATTAAAATAGGCATAATTAATCCGAGTCCTTTTCTATGCATTTTGGAAACGTTATGAAAATTAATATGTTTTATTTCTGTAATAAAATAAAATAAAAAACATTCTTAAGAATGCATAATTATTTTCTTTAATGGTTAAGGAAACATAATGGGGTTATATATGTGTATATATATATATATATATTTTTTCCAAAAGAGTTTTAGGGATTTTTTGAATTATATATAATTAATAAAATAAAATTTAAAATTAAAATAGATTTTTTATTTGTATATATTAGATATATATATATATAAATATTTTATTTTATTTTATTAATTATTGAGGATAATTGATAAAATAAAAATTTGAAATAAAAAAATAAGATAAAACACTAACTAATTCTCCTAAGAAGCCTATATATATACATCATATTTCCATCAGCCATTTAATGTTTTAAAAGAAAAACACTAAAGAAGGTTGTTAGTCAAATCTTTGGCCTAATATACTCTATTTTGATTTTAGGCAATCATATTGAATAGTACTAATATTTGCACCAAGTTAAATCTTGTAGAAACTTAAGATTTTGAAGAATTCATATTAGGCCCGATTGAACCAGTGAGCAATTCGATTGGACCTGAGCTTGAACTTTTAAAGCAATTCATCTAATGAAGTTCATGGTCATTAGTACTCCTAAAATATCACCGTACCATGGCAGCTTTGCCCGGACCAAAGGAAGTCCGACCAAATTGAGGATGAAAATTCGCTTTAAATCATCCAATTGAGTTTAAGGCCAAATGGTACTCCCAATTTCTTAGAATACCAAGATATTCCTATCGGACCTGGCTTTAGTCCTACCAGAGCAAGCTAGGAATAAAATTCCAAGAAGTTCCAGTGAGGTTCACACCCTGTAGTACTCCCAAATTCTCAGCATATCACTCACGATCCGACCGAATCAAGGATATACTAATTAGACCAGTGAAGTAGAATTCAAAAATTGTAGTCGTTATATGTCAAATCAATCATTGGTTGCACGTGTACTAGCCCTTGGAGAAGCGTCCCATAAAAATCAGTTTCCGATTGGACCAAGACAAGTCCGAGCATACCAGGCCCTAGTCCAACCCACACGACTATGAAACTGCTCTGAACAATAATTGAAGTGGGAGTCAATGTGCAATCAAGTTGACACCCACTAATTTACTTTTCAATGGCTACTTGAAGACTTGAAGGCTATAAATAGCTGAAAGAACTTCATTTCTCACAACAATTGAATATCAAATAGCCAAGAAAAATAATTTCAATTGCTTTCCATTAAAATTTACATTTATTGTATTTAAGTATTTTATGTGAGCATTAAACACCATTATAGAAGTTTGGTATGAGCTTTGAAACACTAGTTTTTAGAATTAGCCTAGGTAAAACTCTTGTTGGGTTGTGAGAAATACTCAAACCATTGTAAAACTTTAGTGTGATCTTGTGAAAAATACCAAGTTATAGTTGAGCATGTAAAAACTTATAGTTAGTGAAACCTCAACAAGTTGTTGAGAAAGTGGATGTAGGATTGAGGAATTCGAACCACTATAGATTGCTTATGTTTAATCTCGTCTTCTCTACTCATCCTTCTTTGCTTGCTCAAAATTTTTTATTTGCCCTCATTTTCATTAGACAACCAATTCACTCCCCTTCCCCTTTCTTGGTTGCCATCAAGGGACAACAATTAATATAAAAGCCTCAAAATTTCTTAAAGCTTAATTGTGAAATTTAGATCCTCAATGGCAGCCACTCTTTCTCCAACCACTTCTACTTCCACCTCCACTACCAATGCTTCTTTCCATGGAAACCTAAATTTCTATCTTATACCCTATTTTGATGGAACTGATTACTCTTGTTAGAAATACAAAATGTATTTGTTCCTAGATAGTGAATGAATTGAGCTATGGAAGTGAGTGATTAATGAATGGAAATTCCTATACAAGAAGTAGAAGGAGTCCAAGTGCCTCTTTCTAGAGCACAATGGACCAAAGCTCAAGAGAAAGATATTTACAAAAATAATTGAGCTTGCTCCATCTTGGTAAATTCTATGTCTAGAGAAGAAGTTGTAAGAGTCCACCACATTACAAGTGCATATGGCATTTGGAAAACTCTTGAGAACTATCATGAGGGCACCACCCAAGTGAGGTTCACCAAAATTCAAATGCTTATCCATGAGAATGAACTCTTCAAGTTAAAGTCAAACAAAAATGTAAACGAGATGACAAATCGGTTGCTTGCAATTGTCAATGACTTAAAGAAATATGGCAAAGTGTATGCTTAAGAAGATGTAAATAGAAAAATCTTGAGAGTACTTAGAGCACATCCAAAGAAGAACTTCGAGTCAAAGGTTTTTTCAATTGAAAAAGCTCATGACCTTAGCGTGCTAAGGGCCGATAAGTTTTTTGGGAAGCTTCTCACCTTTGAGATACACATGGATAAAAAAGATAACAAAAGTGAGAAAGATAAGAGGAAAGCAATAGCTCTTAAAGTAATAAAAGAAGTTGAGAGCTTAATTGAAAATGATAGTGATAAAGATGAGGAAACAACCATGTTGTTCAAAAGAGTAAGTAAATGAAAAATAAAGAGGAGGATGCAAGCAAAAAAAGGAACATTCTCTAAATTCTCTTTCAAAGACAAGGATAAGAAGAATGATGTTAAATGCTATGAATATGGCAAACCGGATCATATCAAAACTGAATGTCCCAAGTTAAAGAACAAGAAGAAATGGGACAAGAAAAAGAAGAAAGCTCTCAAAGCCACTTGGGATGATGATTCCTCAAGTGAAGAAGAGCAAGGAATTGCAAATCTTTATCGAATGGCATGGAAGATAATAATGACTCAAATGATGTATGCCTAAAATCTATAACCAATGAAAGTTTTGGGGTAGTAGATAGTGGATGCTCAAGGCATATGACTAGAAATACAAAACTCTTTACAACCTTTACCTATAAGCAATGTGGTAATGTAACATTTGGAAACAATGCTAAAGGTAAAATTATAAGCATTGGTTCCATTAGCACACTTGGTAAGAATTTGATTGATAATGTTTGATTAGTTGATGGATTAAAGCATAATTTACTGAGTGTGTAACACCCATATTTTCATTAAATATAGTGAAATAATTAATATGGAGGGTTAATTAGAATGGTGGAAGAAAGATATGTATAGTATATTCCTAATGTATACATAAAATATACATTGAATACCTAAAGTATACATGGTATATACATAATATATACATTGTCAATAAAAAACAAAGTTAGATAAAAAATAAAAAAGTTAAAATTAAATATAACAATAATATTAAAAAAATAAAAGAAGGTAAAAATTAAATTTTGGATGGGAAAGACATAAAATATCTAATATCTAATTAATTAATTGATAATTATATAAATATGCGTGGTTAGGAAGAAATGAAATTAAAAAGTTCATCTTCTTCAATGGTTTTGCTGATTTTCATTAGAGAGAAAGGAGAAATTTTGCTTCATCAACAACACCAAATTTCACAAGAATTTCAAGGAATTCAAGGTGATTTTGATGATTAAACAAGAATTCAAGTTTCCATCACTTTAAGCTTGTTTTGCTAAGCTTTATGAATATGTGAATTTTGGATTTGAGATGGAGATGGCTATAATTGTTGTAATGGATTTTTTTGAAGTTATTTTGATATGTAAGTGTTGATTTTATGGTTAGATATGGAAAAGAGGTTGTTTTGGTGAAGTTTGAGTGAGGTAATAAGGGAAACTATGGATTTAATGGAAGTTTGGATAGAATTTGAGTAATTAGTGATTATTTTATATAAAATGGGTATAAGTATGATTGTAATGGAAGAAATTTAATTATTATTTTGTTCATGAGAGATTTGGCCAACTTCCCTTAAAGTGAAGAAGTTTAGGGTTTAAAGAAAGTTAGGCCCGGGAGGTGATTTTTGCTTTATTTTGGAGCTTTTCAAGGTTAGTACATATTTTGTTAGTATTTAAATTGAATATCCATACTTGGCATCATCCACATCAATCTACTTTAGAGAATGTTACTATTCTTTAAAGTAGTATTGTGTAGTACTTTGTGCATTCTTATCAAAGTTGTGATTTGTGCATTGGTTTAAAACCCAAAAACCTTTATTTTAAGGTATGGCCATTGTCATTCAGAAATGTGGCTATTCACATAACCTATGTAATGTTGTTAGAAATGTGGTTGTACATTGGCATTGTGAAAGTGAGACATATTGAGACTATATAATTAAAGAATTATATGCAATGTGATTAGAAAATGTGAAATGGTTATGGAATACTGTGGAAATTGTGAAATAATAAACAGTGAAATGAATATGAGTAAAATGTAATATAATGAGTGATGTTTGTTTCCTTGCACAATTACTTAATCCAGAGAATTGAATTTGGTATTGTCGAGTTGGCATGCCAACGATATGTTATAACATTTTATACGCTTTCAGGTGAGATAAACTGGTATCATATTTATTATTACGCTTTTGGATGAGACACACTAGTACCGGACACTTTGGTGTCAAGGAGGCAGCCTTCAAGTGAGAGTGGTATATTGGTATCACATGACACTTGACCTCTGGTGTCAGACCTTGCGATGGTCAAATTAATCTTTCTGGGACCTAAATATTGTGTAAGGATTTATTGGACCCTAATGTGTGTGATTGTGTTATGTTTATAAAACTCATGTGTTCATGGATGTTAAATGAGCATTGCATTTTTTTATTGTGGAAAATTCATTTATATTAGTAAAGAGTTACATTATTTTAAATAAATACTTTATGTTATCAAAGTATTTATCGCTAAGCTAGTAGCTTAGCGTAATTGTAATTTATCGCGCAGGTGACAAGATAGAGAAATGAAGCCCTAGCATACCTGAGAGAGAGCCTACGACTTGAGGCTGGAGTTGGAGGTAAAGCTTTTGCCACAAGACCAAATCCTTTTTGGTGCTACATACATGCAAAAATGTTTATTATATATATACTGGCTTGTATTCTATAAATAAACCTTATGTATATTAAACAAAGTTGAGATATTATATATATATATATATACTTGATGAATAATGTTTTGAAATTTTGAAAATTTTGGATGTAAATTAATGAAGAGGTGGGTTTGAATTGAAATGAGAATTTTAGGAGTGCTATTTCCTTGCATGTAGTGTTTTGTTGATTTTGGAATTTATCAAAATTATAGACAAAACTCTAATAAATGTTTTCCCATATATGTTGTATTTAAATAAAGCTATATTTTTAATAGTTATATTTTATTATTAAATGGAAACTTCTACACATAATTACTATAGTATTCTTATATTCTCTCTCTATATATTATATATATATATGGAGTATATGTTTTATATGTATATAAAGTATAAGGATGTTACAAAGTGTGAGTCAATTGTGTGATAAAGGATACAACATCAATTTTGACTCTAAATGATGTAAGATCACTTCACCAAATGATGAACTTGCATTCAAAGGATAAATAATTGGTAATACTTACAAAATTGACCTACATTTTAACAATGATCTCAGATATTTAGTTACAATTAGCAATGATGCTTGGCTTTGACATAGAAAATTGGAACATACTAGTATGGACCAGCTTCAATGTATAAGCAAGGAAAAGCTTGTGGATAGGCAACCAAAGATGAAATTTCATAAGGATAAGGTATGTAAACCATGTTAACTAGAGAAGCAAAACAAAAGTTCTTTTAAGTCTAAAAGTATAGCAACTACCTTTAGACCTTTAGAATTGATTCTTCTAGATTTATTTAGCCCAAATAGAGTTACTAGTTTAGGTGGTAAACTATATGCATTTGTGCCTGTGGTGACTACTCTAGGTTTAATTAGGTTAATTTCTTGGCTCATAAGAATTAAGAATTTAATGTTTTCAAAATTTTTGCAAATAGAGTTCAAAATGAAAAAAACTATGTGATTACCTCTATTAGAAGTGATCATGGTAAATAATTTGAAAATGATAATTTTAAAAGCTTTTGAAATGAACTTAGCATTTCACACAATTTTTTTTGCTCTTAGGACACCACAATAAAATGGTGTGGTGGAAAGGAAAAATAGAACATTGGTAGAAATTGTTCGAACAATGCTCAATGAGTATATTCTCCCTTTATATTTTTGGGCCGAAGTCGTTAATTCTACATGTTATATTTCAAATAGAGTTTTTAAAAGACCTTTAATGAATAAAACTTCTTATGAGTTATGAAATGGAAGAAAATCCAAAGTTTCATATCTTAGAGTCTTTAGATGCAAATGCTATATATTAAACACCAGGGACAATCTTGAAAAATTTTCATCCAAATCGGTTGAATGAGTATTTTTAGGTTATTCCTCTACTAGCAAAGCATATAGAATTTTTAATAGAAGATCTTAAGTAGTTGAAGAATCAATACATATTATATTTGATGATACCTTTATATTCGGTGGTACCGTCCACCTTTATAAAAAAAAAAAACCTTTAAGCTTCATCATGGGAAATTTAGTGCTTTTGATGATTTTATAGGCACATTTAAAAGCCTTAAAGATAATGATATTCCAAAGGAAAACAAGAATGAGCAAGAACAAATGGTGCATCAAGAAGAATCCAAAATAGAAGAAACACAAGAGCTACCCAAAAAATGAAAATATAGAAAGGATCATCCCAAAGAATTTATCATTGGTGATACCTCAAAGGGAGTAACTACTAGATCAAAACTTAAATATCTAGATTCTAACATAACTTTTATTTCTCAAATTGAGCCAAGGACTATTGAGGAGGCGTTTAGTGATGAATATTGGGTGATCTCTATGCAAGACGAACTCAACCAATTTGAGAGAAACAAAGTATGAAAACTTGTTCCTAGGCCCAAGAACCATCCAATCATTGGTTGCAAATAGGTATATAGGAATAAACTTGATGAAAATAGACTCATCACAAGAAACAAAGCTCGATTGATAGCTAAAGGTTATAACCAAGAAGAAGGCATTGACTATGATGAGACATTTGTCTCTGTAGCTAGATTAGAAGCTATTAGAATTCTACTTGCATTTGCATATCATATGAATTTTGAACCCTTTCAAATGGATGTTAAAAGTGCATTTTAAATGGATTTATTATTAAAGAAGTCTATGGTGAACAACCTTTAGGTTTTGAAGATTTTAGACTTCCAAATCATATTTTCAAACTCACCAAAGTATTGTATAGATTAAAACAAGCTCCAAGAGCTTGGTATGATAGGCTTAGTGAATATATATTAGAAAATGGTTTTTCTAAAGGAAACGTTGATACTACACTTTTTGTTAAGAAAAACTTGCATGGCATTTTGATTGTACAAATTTATGTTGGTGACAATATAATTAGTGCTTCTAATGAAGCCTAGTGCTAAGAATTTGCTTCATGTATGGCTAGGAAATTTGAGATGAGTATGATGAAAGAACTCAAATTCTTTCTTAGTCTACAAATCAAACAATGCAAGGATGAGATATTTATCAACTAATCCAAGTACACCAAGAAACTTCTCGAGAAGTTTTGCATGGCTGGTTGCAAAACAATAAAAACGCCAATGAGTACATCCTTGAAGCTAGACAAAGATGAAGTTGGTAAGAAAGTAGATGAAAAGAAATGTCAAGGTATTATCGAATCACTTCTTTTTCTTACCGTTTCGAGACTAGATCTAATGTATAATATTTTTTTGTGTGCTAGGTTTCAATCATGCCCTAAGAAATCACATTTAAATGCCACTAAACGAATTTGGAAATATTTAAGTGGTACATTACATTTAGGACTTTGGTATCCTAGAAGTACATCATTTGACATTTTAGATTTTTCTAATTCGAATTTTACCAATAGCCTACTATATGGAAAAAGTACAACCGGTGCATGTCATTTTCTTAATGATTGCCTAGTTTCTTAATTTAGCTAGAAAAAAATGTCAGTTGCTTTATCTATCATGGAAGCTGAATATATTGTGGCTTGCTTTTGTTGCACATAAGTCATATGGATGAAACAATAATTTCTAAATTATGGTAAAGTGTTTTATTACATTCCCATCAAATATGATAATACTAGTGCCATCAATTTATCCAAGGTTTCAGTTCAACATTCTAAGTTCAAACATATAGATATAAGACATCATTTTTTAAGAGATTATGTTCAAAACCACAATATTCTTTTAGAGTTCATTAACACTCAAAATCAACTTGTGGACATTTTTACTAAACACTTAAATGAAGAAAGAATGAATTTCATAAAACAATATATAGGAATAATAAATGGAAGCAATCTAAATTGATTTGAATGCATTTTGTTTTTTGTTGATGGATTGCCTTATATTTGTTGATGATTTATTGATTGATTTGAATGTGAATATTGTTGATGAATTAGAATTGCTTGTAATTGTGTTCATTTTACATGCTCTAATTCTTCATTTACATTTATTTTAATCATACATTTAGGCCAAAAATTGAGATCTACACATATTGCCTCAAAATTTCCTTCATTTTGAAAATTTTTCAAGAGTCCCGATCGGACCACCCCATTGGTCCAACTGTACCTTATGACAATTTGTGTTAAAACCAAAAATTTGCCTAGACCATTCATACTTCAATATAGTCCATTTGTAAAGATTCAAAAATTTCTGGCCATTATGTTAAAAATAAGTTGTCCCGTCTAGACTTAACATAGTTCGACCAAAGCTTGCATTTTCCTAATGGACCAGCACTAGTCTGACTAGGAAACTTCACTAAATTTTAAAAAATATAACCATTGTCAAAATAGTCCCCCAACAACTATAAACGACTATAACTCCGCCCCCCTAAAAAAAAATTAGTTTTTGTGAATTTTTATCACATTCTCATCACCCAAACACTCAATCAAATCTTAAAATTTATTCTACTTTAATTCTCTTCAAACAAAAACTCAATGGCACTAAAAGAACATAAGAGAAAAGCCTCAAGAAAGGAAAAAAGGAAAAGACATTGCTACTTATTCCCATGGAAGAAACTCCAAGGACAAAAACTCATAGACCTAGACACCTTAATGAGGAAGAAAAGAAGAGGTATGCTTGAATTCTAGACAAGAAGACTGAACGCAACAAAATTCCATCTCTCTTCTCTCTTGAATCTATTGGGATAAAAAATGAAATTAGTGTCTTCCTATCAAACCTTAGGAGTGAATCATTTGTCTTTTTAGAGAGTGACACTCTTGGTTGAGAATCTCTTACCAAAGAGTTTCTCACAACCTTATTTATTGAAACGAAAGACGTAGAACCCTTAGGCTTCTATGGTATTACATTTAGACTTTTCAATTAAGAATACCAACTTAGATTTGATTATTTTGCCTTAATTTGGGGATTCAACAGGAGGGTATCATTCATTCCTCCGATCTAAAGATTTCACCCAAAATTCTTCTTGAGTTTTGGAAAGAAGTTTTAATTGGAACCGATTTCCACAAACTCTCAAATACCAAAAATTTGAGGACCCTCACCTTTTGGATCCTTTATAGAATAATCACCTATACCAAAAATTCTAGGAGTAAAAGTAATGAAAAGGTTGCCCAAAGAGACCTCATTTTTCTTTATTGTCTTGTGAAAGGAGAAAAAATCCAAACCATAAGATTCTTGATTGATTATTTTCTTACAATTAGAAACAAATCCATCAGATTCATCATGATTACTTCTTTTATCACTCAAATTTCCAAACATAAAGGAGCCCTTACTCCTACAAGTAGAGCAACCCTCTCCAATCCTCTTGACCTATTAAAAGCTCCCATCAACATCAAATATTTGAAACACTCTAAGTGCATAAGAGAAGTTGATGAAAGATTTGAGTATCTTTTTGGAGCTCAAGGAGCAATTGCTCAACAAAGAAAAAGACCTAGGATCCTAGATGAATCCCATGAAACCTTGCAAATGGAAATTCCTAGACCATAAGCTCCTAGAGATGAATGAGTTGGAGAAGAAGAAAGAGAAGATGATGATGATGATGAATCTCCAGACTTTTAGTTTTTAATTTTCTTTTGTGTATGGTCTCATTAATTTTGTGACACTTAATGTACAAAGATCATACATATTATTATCTCTTTATGTTTTCAATAAAATTAGTTTGTTTTTCTTATAATCATTGACTTTGCTTTGTTTGAGATTGCAATTGTATTTATTTTTGCCTTTGTCAAAGGGGGAGAAAATGAATTGAATTAGTATGCACAACTTGCAAATAACTTTGAATTGCCAAAGGGGGGAAATAATAATACAAAATTTAAAATAAATTGTCAAAGGGGAGAAATAATAAGTTGAACTAAAATTTCAAATAAATTAAACTAAATAGAATTTTACACATAAATTAACTTAGAAAAATAACCCATTAAGGGTGAGAAAATTAAAAGAACATTTACGCATATGTTAAGGGGGAGAATATTATTAAACTTTGTAAAATTTTTTAACCCAATTCATTTTACAGCCAAAGTTAAAAAGGGAAGATTGTTAGCTAAATCCTTGGCCTAATAAAAACTATTTTGATCTTAGGCAATCAAATTGAATAGCACTAATATTTGCATTAAGTTAAATCTTGCAGGAATTTAAGATTTTGAAGAATTCACATTAGGCCTGATCGAATCAATGAGCAGTCTGACTGGACCTGAGCTTAAACTTTCAAGGCAATTCATCCAGTGAAGCTCACAATCACCAGTACTCCCAAAATGTCACCATACCATGGCTGGTCCACTCGGACCAAAGGAAGTTCGACTGGACTAAGGATAGAAATTCACTCTAAATCATCTAATAGAGTTCACAACCAAATGGTACTCCTAATTTCTTAGAGTGGCAAGATATCCCGATAGGACCTAACTTCAGTCCGACCGGATCAAGCCAGAGATGAAAATTCTAAGAAGTTCTAGCGAGGTTCACACCCTATGATACTCTCAAATTCTTAGCATGCCAATCATGATCCGATCGAACTAAGGATATACCAACTGGACTAGTGAAATAAAATTCAAAAATTGTAGCTGTTATATGTCAGATCAATCATTGGTTTCCATGTGTACTAGCTGTTAGAGGAGTGTCCTACAAAAGTTAGAGTTTTCGACCAGAACAAGATAAGTTTGACTATACCAGGCCCTAGTTCAACTAGACCAACAACAATCCAACCATAAAACTACTCTGAACAATAATTGAAGTGGAAGAAAATGTGTAATCAAGTTGGCACCATTTACTTTTTAAACAGTTACTTAAAGGTTAAAAGGCTATAAATAGCTTAAGGAACTTCATTTTTCACAATAATTGAGTATCAAATAGCCATGAAAAAACACTTTTAATTACTTTGTTTTAAAATTTACATTTATTGTATTTGAGTGTTAAGTATGAGCATTAAACACCATTATAGAAGTTTGGTGTGAACTTTGACATACTACATTTTATAGTGAGCTTGGGTAAAACTCGTGTTGGATTGTGAGGAATACTCAAACTATTGTAAAAGTTTGGAGTGATTTCATGAAAAATAATAAATTAGTGTTAAGCTTGTAAAAATTCAAAGCTAGTAGACCCTCAACAAGTTATTGAGAACGTAGACATAGGTTTAGGAATCTGAATCATTACAAATTGCTCGTGTTCAATCTCTTCTTCTCTATTTATCCTTCATTGCTTGCTCAATTTTTTTTATTTGCCCTCATTTTCATTAGACAATTAAATCACCTCCCTTCTTGGTTGTCATCAAGGAACAACAAAGGACTTGAGAGATTTTCTGAGCAAAGTCTTCAGAAAAGAGTGCTAGAACACACAACTACCTACTTTAGAGTATAATTTGTTTGTGTGGATACATTAGAGGGTGTCTATATTTTACAACACTTGGATATCTATTAATTTACATAAAAAAGAAAGAGGTCACATTTTGCTACAAGTGGTAAGACAATTAACCATTCCTTTAATTTAATTGAAAAACATGGATCCTCTCTAGTTTTCATGGTTCACTTCTATGTTTTATTCCACTGCATTTTCATTTTTTTTCCATGGAAACCTAAAAACCACAATTAGACAACTTTTTTTAATATATATATTGTTGTCCCAAGATAGCAACTAAAAGGGGGGTGAATTGGTTGATTTGAGGAATTGATGAAAATTTGAAAATTAAGAGCAAAATCAAAGCAAGAGGAGTAGAGAAGAATGAGTACAATAGAATTTATAGTGGTTTGAATTACTTCAATCCTACATCCACTTTCTTAACAACTTATTAAGGTTCCACTAATCTTGAGTTTTTATAAGCTCAACTCTAACTTAGTGTTTTCACAAGCTCACACCCAACTTACACAAGGTTTGAGATGTTTCTCACAATCCAACCAAAAGTTTTTCCAAGCTCACTCTAAAACTTAAGTGTTTCCAAGCTCACACTCAAACTTAAAATGGTGTTTAATGCTCACACCCTACACTAAATCATTACCAATGTAGTTTTTGATATAAGGAAATGAAAAATGGTTTGCTTTTGCTATTACAATCTTAACAACCTCCTAAACAAGAAGTTTCTTAAGGCATTTATACCCAATTTGGTCTAAATAATTGTTATAATTAATGTGATATATTTTATTAGGCTAGCTTTTATGATTATACAGATTTTTCTTCAAGTAGTGATCGTCCTTTAATGATGAATGATTGCCCAGGCTTGTTAGGCAGTCGTATGTTGAACAGGGATGATCGCTCCTATTTAAAAAGCTTCCAATGGTCAAATGCTAGTGCTCTGCTAGTGAGGATCTACCCATCCTTTACCAACCTGTGACTGTGGGGATGGTCACCCTTTTAAAATTTTAAGGCTGCTCTTTTAACAGTCATTCCACGTGTCATTACTTAATTTAACAGTCATTTTGTGCCAAAATATGAAAGGTGTGGCCACCTTTAATCAAGATAGCGATCAAATTGGATGCCTAACATTGAACTTCTGAGCTTATCCAGGACCGCAAACTTTACTACCAATCTCTGTGATTTTGTCTAAAAAATGTATGGACGGTCGCCCATGAAAAGTGACAGTCACGAAATATTATTTTGTGACCACTCTTCATACCCCCCCGCCTATCACTGTGTTCCTTACTATGAGTGTTGGAGTATTTGTCACTTTAGGTGTCGTCGTCCCAATATATGGACAGTCGCGAACTTGCTTTTCACGGTCACTTCTTTGGTCAAGTTTCTCACCCCAAACCTTACTTTAAGTTTGGGGTGACCACTATTTGTGCTCTGTTCTGATAATATGTTGATCATTTTATACTTGCACCAAGTATCTCAAAAACATATTAAATGCACCATTCATTTTGATTGCTAATGATCAAAATTGAGGATATTTGGCTAACAATCTCCCCCTTTTTGACTTTGGTAATCAAATGGAATGATGATTAAGGATAAGTAGAATAATGACAATCTTAAATTTAAGGAACAAATTTTAAGGAGTAATTTATTCTGGTAAACTCCCCCTTAATTTATGCTTTATTGATATCATTTTATTTTCCATTTATTTGTGCCATGTTATTTTGTAAATGTTTTGTTGCATATCACTTTCTTCTTTATAATTGTAGTTGATGTCCCAATTTGATTTAATATTTCACTTGCTCATCATTTCTAATCTCCCCCCCTTTAACAAAGGCAAAAAGAAAAGAATCATAAATAGAAATATAAATACACTAGAGATTAAATGAAAATACATTCTTAACTTTAAACTGAAATGTTCATCCAAAAATAACATAAACAAAAATAGAAACAAGACACATAAAAGAAGATTAGTCAGAATCTTCATCCTCTGGTTCCACTTCTTTCATTTGGACCTTGCCCTTGTCAATAGGAGGGTGATCACTAGAGTTAGAGCTATCTCCTCCATCCATGGATTCTTCTTCAAAAGGGCGTTCTTCATGTTCACTCACATCCCAATCTTTGAGATCACATTGAGGCAACTCCATTTTTCCTTGTGTGTAAAGGTCATGATGCATGTGAGTTAGAAGGTCAATCCTCTTGTTCATATTCTAAAATCTCTTAGGCACATCCCTTTTGAAGTGAGATAATTGCTTTTGGAGGGATTTGATGGCGTTGAGTTTAAGTTTGGTGGGAAAGCCAGCTTTTCTATACTTGGAGGAAGAGGATTTATGTGGCATTTCTACAGCTGCTTCTATGGTATCACCTTCTCCTTCAATAGTATACCTAGGCATCTTTTTATTCCTATCCACTACACATTTTTTCCTAAATAGATATAGATATGTGCCATCAATCTTTCTAACGTAAACAACATGTTCTAGATACTCCATTGTGATAGCACTAGAGAAAAGATCAAAAGGGTTTCTCAGTTGTTGCACGGTGATAGAGGGTGACTATCAAAAATTTTGGTGTGTTGATGGGTATATTGTGAGTGAAAGCATAAAGAAATATCAAGTCCCTTTTGGTGACTTTTTCATTTCCATCAGCCCTTTGGTGGATAGTGTAGGTCATAATCCTATGGTGCATCCAAAGGGTGAGTAATTTAATATTCCTAGCTTTGGATTCCTTCACAAAGGAAGTCTCTATAGAAATTTCTTACCAAAAGGCAGAGAGAGTTTGGTTTAAGAAAGATGTGTCATTGTAAGAAGTGGCTCCTCCAACAGTTGGAAAATCCCAAATTTTTGTAAAATTTTCTAAGGTTAGGGCTTGATATTGATCAAAGAGTTTAAATCTAATCCCATACCAATCTAGGGCAGAGTATCACTCTTTTATGTTTGGAGAGACATCAAAAACTCTTTGCTCAAGCTAAAATAGCCTACCTCATTCGAGAATACAAACTTTCTCCATCCAAGGACATCTAGAAATCTATCAATCTCTTAGTTAATGTTGAGTGCCATGAGCATGCCTCCAAAAGGGCTTTTTATTCCTTCAATCTTTTTTTTTTTAGCATGGCATACCTAATGTCTTCTTCAGAGGTTTGGTGATGGGGTTTGTGAATTTTCTCTCCTCTTCTAGGTTGTGGAGGAGAGGGATGAGCCTTTCCTTACTCCCTAATAATAATATAAGAGGGCCTCTTTCCTTTTCCTTTAGATGAGTTCTTTTTAGGTGCCATTGAATGGATGAGGAGTAAAAAGAAGAAAGAAAAATAGAGTAGGTTGAGAGAGGAGGCTTTAGAGATGAGTTTTGTGTTGTAAGTGATGTTTATAAGGTTAGAGTGATAAAAGGAGTATAGTAACTGAAGTTAGTGGGTTGGGTTTAAATAGGGAGAATGTGAAAAACTAGCCATTCTAGTTGTTAGAGGATGAAAATGTAAAATCTGTCTGACAGTGTGAGAGGAGATTTTTGCCCCCACTCCCAAGTGGAATAATTCTTGGAACTTCGATACTATTAGGCTAGATGACTCAGAGAAAATGAAGTCACCACCCAGATGGGCCGAAAAAAAGAAAGGGCTGGATGACTCGATTTCTAAGGAATCCTCAATCCCCTAATGGGTTCAATTTGGGTACGCATAGGGAAGGTGAGAATGACCCAGCAACCCCATAACTCCCGATTCATTGGAACCGGCCTCCTTTTCAGGTCTAAATATTATTAAATTTTTAAACATTATAATAATATCCATACTTCATACAATTATTAATAAAATGGATCCATTCATAAAATAAGATAAAATAGTACATCACAAAACAACATGGGTACCCATCCTTAGATGGAAACATACCCTTACAGTCCTTAAATATTCATACAAATAAATAAAATAGGACACCCACCAATTGGTGAAAGCATGTCCCTTACAATAGTTTTAAAGTCTATAAAATAAATTACATAATAAACTGAATAAATACGATACACACATAGTGTGGAAATATGCCTTTTACAATCCTACAATCTAAATAAAAATTACAATTCCATTCAACCATTCATAGCAAAATAAATAATCCAAACATATAATTTAATCATCACAAAAATAATAAATTAGAGTTTAATAAATGGAATTAAAGCAAATCACAAAGAATTATAATCCATAAATAAATATTGACCCCATTATAAGGGATCGCGTACGGTGATCCCGCTAGCCGGTTAACAGGCAAAGGTCAAGGGGGAAGCACCCCTTGCAGGGGATTGGGAGGAAGCACCCCCAAAAGGTAGACGATTTACATGATATGGTTTTGCTGGAGAATTAGGAGCTTTTCTTTAACTAGAGTTTTATATTTATACAAATTAGGATTTTTCTTAAACTAGGGTTTTACATGTAAATTAGGATTTTAAAA
Source organism: Garcia nutans (assembly GCA_947685225.1). Classification (NCBI taxonomy): domain Eukaryota; kingdom Viridiplantae; phylum Streptophyta; class Magnoliopsida; order Malpighiales; family Euphorbiaceae; genus Garcia; species Garcia nutans. The sequence continues at coordinate 181,253 of CANTUV010000046.1, forward strand.
TAGAATTAGGGTTTTGAATGGAAATTAGGGTTTTTAGAAGACGAGGCTACTATTTTGGTTTTACGAAAACAAAGCTACTGTGGTTATATTTATAAACTTTGAGCCACTGATTATTTAATTCAAATTAATATTTTATTTGAGCGATTATTACCCCTACTGTGATATTAAGAAGCTACTGTGATGTTTAACTTAGGGTTAAATAAACTACCATGGATAAAGTCGTTTACTGGATATAAACTAATTGTTGGACTAAAAAACAAAGCTACAAGATGTTCTATAAAAATTCAAAAAGTAACTAAAAAACAATTCAACGAAATAAACAATAATGTTGTTATTGTGAATCTAAAACAGACTAAATAAAGGATTTCAAACCTCCATTTGTTGGTTCCACCGATATTTCACATTGATCCAAGCTTTATATTTGCACCAATTGTAGAACGTCGGTTGAATAAGACAAAGACAGTATGCTATTGCCTTTGTTTATGTTTTGATAACACGCTGTGTGTTTGTAGACCTTTAATTTTTGACCCAATCTAGTTTGACATTTTTAAACAGTCCAAAATAATTTTTATGATATTTTAATTAAATAATAATATTTATTACTTATAATATTTATTTTTAATTAAAATAAAAAATAATAAAAATATAAAAATATAAAAATCGGCGATGGAAGAATCAGCGACGAAAATCGTTGGCGAGGAATTGGCTTAAGCCAATTCACCGTAGGAAAAACCTGCGACGAATTGGCCTGGGGCCCGCGCCCAGCCCACGTGCCTTGCAGTAATTTTCGCCAGCATAATTTTTGCCAGCGCAATTTTTCTGAAACCCTATTCTACTTGGTTTTGGTTTTTAATTTTATTTCCTAAACGATTTTTATTTCCTTAACCAATTAGTATTAAATTTTTATTTTTCTTATAAATACTACATCAAAACACACAGAAAAAGGGATTGGAGACTTTGGACTTTGGATCTTTTAGAGAAGGAGATCGGACTTTTGGGATTAGGACTTTTGAAATTTTATTCAAGAACTATCCAAATTCCTTTTGGCAGTTGATTTACAATCTCAAGCTTGAAGGATCAAGAGGCAACAATCAGCAAACACTCCATCAAAGACAGCCCACACTGTCTTCGTTATTGTTCAACCAAAATTCAAAATTGTGGTGGAACCAACAACAGAGGTTTGAATCTTTATTTACTTGTTTATCTTTACAGTAGCTTCATTATTCAAATTGGATTGATTGTTTAAACGTGCAATAGATGATCAATTGTTCTACTTTCTTCTTCTTTTTCTCTTCTTCTTTTCTTTTCTTCTTTCTTCTTCTTCTCTTTTTTTTTGTTCTAGCTCTAAAAGAGTTGTCGTATTTGTACCAACTTGGGTTTCCAATAATGGATGAGTGGAGTGATATAAATCTTCTTTAACAGGGATAAATCATTTGTTACTCTGATGTTGTCTTGATATATTGGAGATATTAGAAAAACTTCAACTACCCTTATGGTCTTAAGAACTTCAACTCCCCTTATGGTCTTGAGAATTTCAACTATCTTCATGGTCTTTATTATTCATTTCTTTCTTTGATCTTCTTGCCTCTTCACCTTAGTGATCATAAGACTTGTCAAAAGTATCACAATAGCTCAGGTTAGGTTGTTGGGGTTTGTAAGCCAATGAAAAAAAAGCTAAAATTTTATGAAGGCTCAAAGGGACAACTAGGGATTGATATCTAATTGGATGGATACTAGTTGTTGGCTCGCTAAACAATTCATAGATCACCTCTCCCTTAAATAAGCAGAGTTCAATTTCAGCTTGAAAGTTTGTCAAAGCATGTTCTAAGACTGACTAGGACCTAGACAAAGGTAATTATGCAGGAGCCCTCTCTAAGTAAGCATACACAACTCAATGCTATAGAATAATTCTGTCATCTAGTAAAGTCATTCGAATCATGATGCATAGATATATTAATTCATTAACATCAAGCTAGATTTCTCATTGGTTGAGCACCAAAATGAACAAAGACCAACAAAAATTTTGATGAAAGTAATTTATTCAAACAAATTTAAATTTGAAAAACACGATTGTTCCAATTAAATATTAAAAAAAGTAAAATTGAAAAGCAACATTCAAGCTAAGGAAAGTTTGTTGAGTTAAGCTTCTTCTCCTTTCACATCTTCAATATCTTCATCTTGAAAGGATGATAAAACATAATCTTCTTCCAACCCTTTTCCCACCATGAAGGTTGCTGGTGGTGGCATTCTTCCAAACTTAGGCAAAGGGTTGTTCTTGGCATTGGGCTTGTCTGGCTTGAGTAGCTTACCACTATCAATCAAATATTGGATCTCATGCCTAAGACGAGCACATTTATCTGTTTCATGCCCTTGCATTTGATGAAATTGACAGAAGGCCTTGGCATTGAAGTTTGGTGGCAGTGGATTATGTAGTGGTCAAGGAGCTAACGGTTGTAACAACCCTTTCTTTTGCAGCTTGCTAAAAATCCAAGATAGAGGTCTCTCAAATTCTAAGAATTGTCTTTTATTTCCTTGATCAATCGCATTAACATCAACTTCTTTTTCCGTACTTTGATTGCTAGGCTGATAATTCCCTTTCTCATTCCTTCTTATTTAAAAGCGATTTTTCTCCCTTTCACACTCTTCAATTTGTAGACCAGCTTGGAGGAGATCTTTGAAATCCCAGATGAGTGCATGAGATATCCTCTCACGAAGACTGGGCAACACCTCTCTCATAATCATCCTTATCTGATCAAATTCATCGGGCCTCTTCTTGAGCAAAGCAGCCTTATTTCTCCATCTTTTCACATAGTCCACAAAATTCTCATTTGGTCGTTGCCTAATGGACTCAACTTCCATTAAGGTAACTTTGAGCTCGACATTATACCCATATTGCTTAATGAAAGCCTTGTACAACATGTCCCAATCTTTTTGAGTACTTTCCTCCAAGGTGTTAAACCAATTTTAGACAATAGGGTCCAATGAGAGCATGAAATATCTTAGAGTTTGAGCTTTAGTAGCTTAGGCAGACTGCATGGCAGTGATATACTGCTTCACATGGAGATGGGGGTTTCCAGTACCATTGAACTTTGCAAAAGATGGCATCTTGAACTTATAAGGGACCTCCTCATCTTATTCAAATAGTTTATCAATCTCGGACATCTCTTCGGTTTTCAGTTTCTTTTCAAATTTCTTTTCTAAATCAGCAATTATCTTTTAAACATTAGAATTTTTGGTTTTCTCCATAGCTGATCTTTCAACAATCTTTGGTTCTTTCTTCTTGTCTTAAGGATCTTGGTAGTATTGAGCCCAATCATCATCATCATCAATGATCACCTTTTCATTATCAAAAACCATGTCGCCAACTTTAGTCTTCCCTTTGTCCTTTGGCTTCTTAGTGCTAGCAGATGCTTCGGCATGATCTCCTAAAATTGCAACCAATTGGTTCTTCACGGTCTCGGCAATAGCCTCTTTTATTTCTTCCATCTTGGCATTGAGAGCATCATCCACCATTCTTTGAATTTGTTCGGGCTCCATTGCTTTTGGTGAGCAAGTGATTGAGTCGTTGCTAGATTCTTCATCTCCAGCTTAGGTCAGATTGTCGTAAGCTTTTGAATTGTCGTAATCCAGGGCTATGAGCCAGAGAGGATCAATGATATGAGATGCAAATGTATGTATGCATGTATGCACAAACAATTAATAAACAAGGACACATAGGACGTTCCTTCTAACCTTATAACATCCACACACGAATGGCGAGTCTCTTTACCTAGGTATATAGTTAACAAAATACCAACTTGAGGTATCTTGTTTTTGAATAATTTCCCTCGGATGTTTCAACCAATAGTTATATTTTCAAAAATGGAAATCAGCATGATAATTCTCATTAATTAGGTTTTAATCCATTCAACCAACTAAAGTAGCTTTTATGTTATATTGGATTAAAACTAAATTAAGAGGTTTATTATAAATAGATTTCTTACTTGAAAAAATTAACTAATGATTTATGCCAAAAACAAGCCCATGATTAATTATTCTTAGTATAAACTAGGCTCACAATTGATTTTTGGTATTTCATAATTGTCCTAAATAATTTGCAAGCTCTTTGTACGAAAAGGTTAGATGAAAATAATTTTGTTTCTAAGCCCATTGTAAAAATATCTTAGAAAAAATAGATTTTGGACTTAGTATTTGGGTTATGAGCAAAAGAATTTTTGATTTGTTTTTAGAAAAGTTTTATGTCCAAAGACCATCTTGAAAAGTTTTGAAAATAGCTTTGGTCTTTTAGATTTTAAAGAAAAATTTATTTTGAGCTCACAGTGTATTTAGGTCATATTATAAAAAGAACAAACCAAATAAGCCATGATTTAAGCTAAGATAAATTAACCATAGTCAAACAACATGCATTTGGGGTAAAAACCTAAGGAAAGTAACTAGACCAATTACATGAGCTTTAGTCTTTGGGTAAAAAGGCTTAGGTTTCCATAGCAAGTATATACCAAATGGTACGAGGCTATGAGTGGTTATGCCATGCTCGATTTCCATACCTTTAGTGAAAGTATGGTATCCCTTACATAACACAACACGGGTAACACGAGCGTCCTAACTCACGCACACAATGTAATCTAATATGATGCAATGGATAATATCATTATAAGAAATAATAAAATAATAAAAATACCAACGGAAACAACTTCTCTTATCCCCAGTGGAGTTGCCACTGTGAGCTGGAATTTTTGCCCCCACTCCCGGTGGAATGGTTCTTGCGACTTCGGCACTGTTTAGACTCGGGGCCTTAGAGAACACGGATCTAAGCCCGGAAAAAATGGAGTTGCTACCCGGACGGGCCGAGAAAAAGAAAGAGGTGGATGACTCGATTTCTAAGGAATTCCTAACCCCCTAATGGGTTCGGAAAGTTGGGTACGTGTGGGGAAGGTGAGAAATGGCCCAACACCCCCACAATGCCCGGTTCATTAGAACCGGCCTTCTTTACAGGTCTTAATATTATAAAATTCTTAAATATAACAATATTATCCATATTACATGCAACAATTGAAATAAAGCATCATTATATTAAAATCAAAGCAATGTTCAAGCAAAGCAAATTAATGGACACCCATCCGAGGATGGAAACATGTCCTTACATTGTTCATGTCTAAACTAAATAGGAAACCTACCAAAAGGTAGAAATATATCCTTTACATTGGTCTAAAATATAAAAGCAGTTTAAATTACATGATATTTAACTAATGAGGTACCCAAAAAGTGGAAACATACCTCTTACAACATTTGGAAATCTAGGTAAATCAATAAAAGTAAATAACCATTCATCGTAAGTAAATCATTCATCAAAGATATCAATCAAAATATAAAATAAACATCCATCCATGATAAATTAAATAAATCAAGCATTGAAATTAAATTAATCAACCACCAAAGCATATAAATCAAATCTAAAAAATAAAGCAAGTAAAGATACAAATTGAGGTTTACTGTTTTTATTGAAAGTTCTTTAATTAATATTTAGGGCTTTGAGATTTTAGTATTATTTTTATCATTTGTTTAGGCTACTGTAAGTTTTAAGAGAATTAAAAAGGATTAGGGTTTCATGAATCAAATTAGGGTTTAGAGGTAACATTATGAAAATAGGGTTTTAGAATATTAAAACATTTGGTTTATAGCCCTTGGTTACTGGATTGTTGTTTTGGATTTACTGTATTGAGTTTGAGTGTTTAGGTTTACAAGGTTTTGAGGTTTTATGGATTTGAGAAAATAGTTTAGAGTTTTATAAAGTTTTTAGAAATAAGAAAAAATGATTTAAGATTTTTTGGAAACAGAAAAGCATTTTTTAGGGTTTTTTAAAATAGAAGTAACAATCTAGGGTTTTAAGGTTTAGAAAAAATAAATTAGGGTTCTTAAGTTTTAGAAGAAATAAATTAGGGTTCTTGAGTTTTAGAAGAAACATAATTAGGGTTCTTAAGGTATTTAGAAACAGAAGAAATCATTTAAGGTTTTTGGAAACAAAAGAAACGAATTAGGGTTTTCAAGGTATTTGGAAACAGAAGAAATCATTTAAGATTTTTGAAACGAATATCAAGTTATTACATATTCAAAGATCAAAGTTTTGTATGTATATTATTATGAATCAAAGAAACAAAGCTATGAGTAGTTTATGATTAAGGATCAAACCCGCGTAGTTGGTTCCACTTAAAAAATTGCTTTCTGGATGAACAAAGACAAAGGCAACATTACTGCCTTTGATGGCTTGATTACTTGCTTGCTTATTCCTCTCAAGTCTGAAGTTCCACTATCCGATCCAAGTTCAACGTTCTTTTTTTCTCCAAAAGTTTTCTCTTTTTTAAAGTCCTATCGTTAATCCCCTTTTTCTGTGTTTTTAGTGTTATTTATAGGAAATTTAGAATATTAATTCCAATTGTTTAAGGAAACTATATTTAATTAGGAAAAGAAATCCGAAACCAAACAGAATTTGGTTTTGGAAAAAATTACGTTGGAAAAAACTCGCTAGTGAAATTTGCGATGAGCTACGAGGAATTGCGAGAGACAATTGGCACTGGCGGGCTGCCAGGCCATTTCGACCAACACTATTCGTCGCCGATTTTTCCGTAGTCGATTTTTATTTTTATTTTTATTTTTATTATTATTATTATTATTATCATTTTTATTTTATTAAAACTTATAAAAAATAAATACTAAAATAAATATTATTTATTAAAATAACACAAAAATTATTTTGGACTATATAAAATATATTGGACCGGACTGGGTCAAAAATTAAGAGTCTACACTATTTCTTTTCCTAAAACTTGGTTTTCTTGAGAAACATTTTCCAAACTAGTAGTATTTTTTAAAATGTCATCTAATGAGTTTGTAGTCTCTCATTAGAGGTGTTCAATTCTAAAGTAGAGTTTTTCAAAATAATAAAATCTTTTTTTTCAAATTTTGAGCATTTTTTCTTATAAAATTTCATTTTACAAAAGTATTTTTGAACTCTTTGGTTCATGTGTTCCAAGATGTCAACATCTCCCACATCATCATTAACATCATTATCCAAACTATCACTAGAAGATTTGGATAAAAGGTTTACCTCATTAAGGTCTTCTTCATCTCCCATAGTCATGAGATAGGTTTGTGATTTATCTCTCTTCATCTTCTCCACTTGAGGAATCATCATCCCATGTGGCTTTGAGAGTTTTTTTCTTCTCCTTGTCCTACTTCTCTTATTCTTCAATTTGGGACACTTCATCTTGATATGGCCAAGCTTGCCACATTCATAGCATTTCACATTATTCTTCTTCTCTTTATCCTAGAAGAATTGGAGTTGAAGAAGGAGCTTTTCTTTGTTGTCTTCTTTCTTCTTCTAAGTATTTCCTTTACCCTTTAGAAAGTAGAGCTATTTCATCTTCATCATCTTCTCTACTTTCGCTTCCACTTTTATTGTTATACCCTTTTTCTTCTCTTTCTCACCTTTATCCTCATCATTCTCAATGGTCATCTCCTGAGTGAGAAGCTTTCCAATAAGCTCATTAGTTGTAAGTTTGCTTAAGTCATGGGCTTCTTCAATGGATGAAACCTTGGATTTGAAGTTCTTCTTGGGAAGTGCTCAGAGGATCTTGTTGTTCACATATTCTTGAGAATATAACTTCCCAAACCTCTTCAAATCGATCACTATTGCAAGCAACTAGTTGGTCATGTCGATGATATTTTCATTTTGTTTCATCTTAAAGAGTTCATACTCATGTACAAGTATTTGGATCTTCTTGGACTTAACTTGAGTAGTGCCTTCATGGTAATTCTCAAGAGTCCTCCAAATCCCATAAGCTCTTATGTTGTGTTGGACTCTACCAACTTCTTTTCTTGACACTGAGTTTATGAGGATGGAGACGTCATGGTTGTTCTTATAGTTATATCTTATTTGTGCATCCATACATTATTCTTATGGGACTAGAACTTCTACTCTTTCAATGGTTTGAGTTAGAGGCTTCCACTCATTTAGTATAAAGCCCCATAACCCAACAACTTAATGCTTTCACTATCTAAGACTATACATATTTTGTATTTCCACATGGAATGATTAGTTCCAGCAAAAAATGGTCTAAGGTTAGTGTTTTAAGTTTCCATGAGTAGAAATGCTACAGGAGGTTAAGGAAGAGGTAGAAGTTTAGGAGCTTAGAGGTGGAATGGCAGTCATGGTCGATAATTATGCAATTAAGCTTAATGTGATTGTTTAGGCTCTAATACCACTTGTTGTCCCTTTAGACTACTAAGAGGGGGGTGAATTAGTTTCTTATTAAAATTAAAGGGTAACTTGAATTGCATAGGAAAATAAAAAGAAATTAGGGGAGGAGAAAATGGACAAGGCAATTTATAGAGATTAGAATAAATATATCCTACATCCACTTCTCAACTTGAGAAGTTGAGTATTACATTATCAACTTGGGTTTTCACAAGGTCAACCCTACCTTAGTGTTTTACAAGCTCACATCGAACTTTTACAAGGATTTGTGTTTTCCTCACAACCCTTATAAGAGTTTTTTCAAGTTTATTCTCTAACCTACGTTTTTTATGCTTACACCAAACTTGTTCAAATGTATTTTCTAATACTTACACCCCCAAACACTTAAGAAATTATAATTAAAAGCTTACAAGGCAATTAAGAAATCAAAGTGTAACGTCCCTAATTTTTAAAAATTAAATAACAAAATTAAAATTAAATTAGATAAATTAAATAAATAATCAAAATAGAAAATTGAATAATTTTAAGTGAAAAAATGGAATGTATATGTGAAATATAAATGAAATATACTTAAAATATATATAAGTCAACAAAAGTCAACTCTTTTAAATGAAAGGTCCAATGATATTTTTGTAATTATACTTTAAAAATTAAAATTATTAAAATAATTAAAAATAAATTATTTTGGATGGAAGATGTAATTTTGGGATTTTATTAATTAATTTATTAATTAAAAATATGATAAAATATTATATATATAAGGTTAAAATTCTAAGTGGAAAGAGAGAGAAAATCATTTGGTTTTCATCTTCTTCTTCTTTCTCTAAGGGCCGATCCACCATTGATGAACAACTCAGGGTTTTGCTTCTTCCAAGCTTCTAAAATTGAAGGATTTTCAAAGATTCAAGAGTGGTTTTAGTGATTTTCACTTGAAAAAAGTAAGTTCTCTAACTTTTTCTTTGGGTTTCCATATAAATTAAGATTATGTTGATTTTGGACTTTTGAAGTGGTATGATTTAATTGCTTAATTGGGTATGAATGAAGTTTTTTTTGAGTAGTTAATAATGATTTTAAGGGTGGATTGAAGAAATGGTTGAGTTTGAGTGAAGTTTGGTGAAGAGAAAAAATTTAAGGTTATGGAACTTTTGGGTTTGTGAAATCATGAGTTTTAATTGTGTAACTTGACTCAAAATGAGTTGTTTTGATGCATGAACAAGATTTTTTAAGTCAAATATTGGATTTGGTTAAGTTTGGTTAGAGTTTGGAAATGAAAGTGTTGATTTAGGATTTTGGAAAGTGAATTTTTGAAGTATGGTTAATTATTTTATTTTAATCTTTAAAGCATGTTGTTTAATGATATTAGTGATGGAAATAAGCTTAGATTGATAATTGAGTTGAGTTGGAATGGAGAACCTTCAATGGTGAAGGTTATGCCATTTTTAGAGTTTTGTACTTAAGCATGTGTTTAGCTAATGTAACTGGTTGAAACATGTTAAAATAAGTTTGTAATAATATAAATAAACTTAAAACACTAATTTGAATGGCTTAATATTATTTTTCAAAGTTAAAATGATGTAAGGCTAAATTTTGAAATTTTGTTTAGAGTGATGTTTAATTAAGGTTTGATGTTGAGAATGCCTTAAAATGTAATATTAAATGATTATTTTTAATCATATTTGGTATAGGCATTAAGGAGAGGTGATTTGCCCAATCTTAGTATTGAAGGGTATCTTGGAACAGAAGGTTGGAGATTGTTTTTGAGCTTGCTTTTAAGAGCTTAAAGAGGTAAGTACAAACTTTTAATGATTTGGTTATGTTGTCATAAATTTGGGCTTAACACATTTTAGTTGGAAAATGTGTTAAGCTACTTGATGCATTGAACATTCATAAACATTGTGGTATGACATGTGATTTGTCATGCATGCATCATGTGCATTGTGAAAAGCAATTGTTAATGGCTAAATTGTATAAAATGTAAAATATGTGAATTAAGTGAAAATGACCCAAAATATTTGGGTAATTAATTTTGATGTGAAATGGAATACATTGTGATGAAATGATGAATTAAAATGAAATGGCATTGATATGAATAAGAAAAAAAATGAAAATGATGCATTGTGAGAAAAATGTGAAAATGAGGCAATATGCCAAATTGATATTGAGAAATGAAGCAATATACCTAGTTGAATATGAGAAAATGAGAAAAAGTTGAATATGAAAAATATGAATTATTTATGTGCCTAGTATGTTATTCAATTTTCAAAGTTTTGTGTTTGGCGGCATGCTTATAAGGCTATCCTCATTATTCACCTTCGGGGCTAGATGCTATGCATCACTGTGATATGATTTGCCTTTGGGGCTAGACGTTTGGTGTCACTGTGATATGATTTGCCTTCAGGGCTAGCTTTTGAGCATTACTATGATTTGCCATTGAGGCTAGACACTTGGTGTCAACATAGACCAAAACGGTAACTCTGAATTTGAATAATGTATTAGTTTATTTGGGCACATGCTTGTATATGTGTTTATGTGAATTAGTAAATGATGAAAGAATATATTTAAAAGTGAGCTTGGATGTCATATTATGACATGGCATACAAATTTATTATGCATTGCATTGTATTTCAGTTTTATTGTTATCAAGTTTGTACCCTAAGCTTTTAGCTTAGCGCGATTGTAACTCATCGCGCAGGTGGCAGGGGTGATCCAGTTTAGCCGGAGAGTTCTTCTAGACCGAATCGGGTCTAGATTTGAGTTGATTATAGAATTAATTTTTGGAGCATCAAGATCAGAGACACTGTCAACATATATATATTTTATATTATATAGTACATTGTGATATTATGTACATTATGCCATGTTTTTGAAGTATATAATGTAAATTATAAAGAATATTTTGGATAAATTATAAAATGTGGATTTTACATGTGTTTTGATAAATTATTTGTGTATATGTATAAATATTTTGAGAAATATGGAGAACTTCAGAAGTGTTGGGAAAATGTGAGATGTATTGTATATTAGGATATTTTTGGTGCAGGTTGTGTTTTGTTGAAATTTGGGGATGTCCAAATTACAGACAAAATTTTGGCAAATTTTTTTCAGAAATTTTTATGAAAAATGCTTATTTTGGAACTTATGGTTTATAAATAATATTTTATTTATTATTTAAATATACATTTTATAGTATTTTACATTTTTAAATCAGGTTATACATTTTTAAATATACATTTTATAGTATTTGACATTTTATAGTAATAGCTAAAATTTTATTAAACCGGGTTGTGACATTTTTATATCTATATGCGTATTTTATATATACTGGATGTATGTATTATATGTATATAGGGTATAAGAGTGTTACACAAAGTGTAAGAGTTTGGCTATTACATGCTTAAAAAGATACATTGAATGATGTTTGGTTAGCTATTTATAGCCTTCATAACTGTATAGAGTCATTAGAGTTGAGTACAAAAGGATAAAGCTCTTACTAACTAAAATCTCATGCTTTAAATGCTATCAGAGGCATCTTATGGTTTCTTGCCCAGTGTCACGGTCGTAAGACTTATTTTGTGGTGAAATTTGTTGAGGCATAGTTGCAAGATTTAATTTGTGTCTACCGGCTAATATATGTGTCACCTGACAAGTCGATGGTCCCCATTTTGCACCACCTTTGTGAATATCATGGTCGTGTCTTTCTTCATAGCTTTCATGAGGCTTCAAGGATGAGAAATCTTCAGAAATTTTCTCTCCTCATGGTTATCTATATTTGGATCATCTATGTCCCGTAAATATTTTAGTTTATACAAATCTTGCAATCGCACCAAGTCGAAATCGCAGTGATGGACTGACTGTCACATAGCGATAGGTACCGATACGCTTGGCCGCAAACCTTTTTGCCAAAATGTTCACTAACCCTTCCAGCAATCTCACAATCACACTCTTAGAAGTGCGATCGCGAGATGTCTTGTTGTCTGAAGTGGCCTCGGACCATTAGCCGTGAACCATACTATGATTCAAGTGATTTTGCTCCTTAAAGGGATCATCGCGCTTTTGCTCTTGCGATCCGTCCTTGTAATTGTGCACCTTATTATGTGATGGAGATGTTCAAGTATTCTTAGGTTGCAATCACATTGGCATAAGGGCAGCCTTGCTAACCAAAATAAGATGTGATCTTTAATTTTTTTTGAAGTCCTGGGGGCAAAAACACTTAGTTTAAACATTAGAACACTTCAATCCAAAGTCCAACTTGAAATTATAATCGTGTTTATACATTATCAATTCGTTATTTTAGGAGAACTGCTCTCGCATTTGAATAATACAATCCTAAAATAGAAAATTAAAGATAAAAAAATTATTGGTCATTCGTTAATAGTGAAATAAACAATAAGAAGCTCATTATAATAAGTTTTAATGATTTACATCCACTTCTCTTGCTCTCTAGTTCATGAATTTCTAACAAGCGTGATTATGAATTTGCGCATGCAGGAATAGATCCTGCAAAGTAGGCTCACATCCATTTGGTATTATCTAGATGCAATAAAGAATTCAAGTTGTGATTTACTAATTTAAATATGAAATTACTTGTAGGAAATAGTTAATACTTACATGACATTTTTTATGCTTGTGATGAGAGATGAATCTTTAGTATGTGTAGAAGTGATTCTTCAATCTTTACTCAACATTTAAAATTAGCTCTAATTTACTCCAATGTTGAACCCATATCTCCTAAAAAATACATGCAGGTCATTGTCGATTACTCCACAATCTATTAATCATGTTTACATATTGCTTGGTTGTTTCCTTTTGCTAAGCGATTTTCACCGAGGCATCCATCTGTTCTCCCATATAAAATACTTTTGCAATAATTCAATTAAATAAGTATCTCTAATAATAAAGTTTTGACCACTATAAATTATATTAAATTCTATGAGTTTGAATACCTCGAACTCCTCTTATAGAGATCCTTACTCTTCAAAGAGAAAATGGCCTACCTAAACCATTATAAATCAATCCGTACAACAAATATTTTCGTGATCCTACGTGCACAAGAATAAAAAGGCTCTAACACGTAAAATAATAGAGATTTTAATATATATAAAACACATTACAATATTTAACACATAAAACATCACATAGTGAAATTTTTACAAATATAAATAAGTTACATATCTTTATCTACAGTAATGCAAGTGCAACCAGTATCACACTGCTCTAGCTAAGCTTACTATGCTAAACGGTGGTGCTTTACTAACGGAGGTTGTGGAATATCTAAGCTCCAACCTAAAGATGGTTTTGTGGTCGACGACCCAACAACAATAGGAGTGGGTAGATATGTCGAAGGGGTTTTCTCTATACCTCGAACCATCTATACATATATAATATCTTAATACAGTCACAAATATAACATTAAAGAAACAAACAAAAAAAAGAATTATTCACAGTCAATATATTCATTTTTCTCATTAATTCATCATCATTTTCTTCATATGTTTCTATATTAAATTCTACTTCATTCAGATCTACTTCTTCATTATTTGTGCCAGAGCTACTAAAAGTTGTATTCGAATCATTCAATGGTCTACGTTCTTCATCAATATTACTTGTTTGGATTTCATGCCCATGCAATTCATCTTCTTGATTTGCGATGGTTGCCATATTTGAGTTTTCAACCAATTTTGAAATATCTACAAAGTTTTCAACCAATTTTGAAATATCTACAATGGGCCTAGCTTTAACGTTAGAACTGCAAGCCAATCAACTTTATCTTATCTCAAAATATAATATGGTAAATATGTTACTTGACTAAGAGTTTCGAATGATTCCTTTTGTGATCCAAATGAAAAGAGAAGAATAAGAGAGCAAAGATTAGGGATTTCAAAGAGAAATGGGTTCTAGCGGTTTCGATTTTTTAAAATGAAAGAAGAAAAATTTTTCAATTTTTCTCTCAATTTGTTTTGTATGCCGAAGGTATTTTTGTCAAATGTGGTGTATTTAAGGTTAATATTAACCCCTTTGTGAATGGTATTTTAGAGGTGAATCTATATATATATATATATATATATATATCCATATATATAAATCCATCAATGCAAACACTTAGGAGTTGTTTGGCTGTGGAAAATAACTCCTCTTTTCCAGAAAATTTCTATACAAAAATGGAAAATAAAGTTTCATAATTAGTTAGAAATATTATCCATTTGAAAAATTATAATTACTATATTTATTAGTTAATAATTGAATTTGATAAAGTTATTTTAATTATTTTATAAATAGAAAACACGAAGTCTAAAAAAACAATGGGAGTTTGTTTCCCACTTCAATTCAAGCTATTTTTTATTTTTAATTTTTATATAATATTTTTATTGGATAAAAATTTTTATACTTAAAATTTGAGACTATTTTTAGATTGGTTTTAAAATAATTTAAAAAGTTATTTAAAATGATTATTTAATTGTGATTCCATTTTAATTTGAATATATATAAAAACATTTAGATTGATAAATAGTTTAAGTAATTATATTTTATATAAGATTATTTAAATATTATAAAAAATAAAACTTAGAAAACAAGATTAAGTAAATATTTTTTTTAATTTTTCAAATTTCCATTTGAAAAATAGTTAGAAAATGAAAATTTTAAAAAATCAAGAAAAAAAAATGAAAATAGAAAATACTTTTTAAAACTAAACAAACTACTAGGCTTTTATCCATCCTAATTCGTTAAAAAATTTTGAATCTCTCATTTGTATTAATAGAAATATATCTAATTTGAACATAATAAAATATCATATATTAAAAACAATTAAAATAATAAAAAAAATTGACTTCAATTTTTTATGATAATCTCTAGTCATATTACCAGCAATATTAACAATTATGTAAGAAACACATTCAATTTGGTGACCTTTTTTTTCCCATCAAATCAAATTTTATAGTTTTTAACAAGCTGTTTACTTGAATATCAATAATAAATTTAAAACTTATACTTTTATTAAAAAGGTGCATTATCTAACTGTTTAGTTTTGAAAAATATTTTTCTTTTTTCTTTTTTTTAGTTTCCTTTTCTAGTTCTTAATTTTTTAAAATTTGATTCTCTAACTATTTTCTAAATAAAAATTAAAAAAAAAGTCTATAAGAATCAAAGTGGAAAATAAAATTTTATATTTTTATCAGAGCATGTTTTTCATTTAGAAAAAAAAAACTAAAAATGGTTTTTTAAAATTCAACTATTAGCTAATAAATATAGAAAATTATTTTCTAATTTTATAAATAAAAAATATTTTTAACTAAATAACAAATTCGATTTTCTATTTTTCTTTAGAATTTTTTTTTCAAAAACTGGAGTTGTTTTGTATAACTAAATATCCCTTAATTAAAAAAAAACACATTAAGTTCCAAAAAATAATAAAATTAATAAATAGAGTGAAAATTGATGAAAATAAAACTAGATAAAAATCTAAATTATCATATTTATAGAAATATATGTTTATTAAATATAAAATTAAACAAAAAAAAAAGAAGCATGGGCATGGTTGAATTGGAAATTCTCTATCACATATTGCTACTGTTTCCCCTAAAATTGAATAATGATGGGGTTAATTGGCAATAGGCAAGTAGTTGAATTCGGACTATTGATGTAATACCCGTTAATTTGCTAAAATAAAATTTAATTAGATTAAAATAAATATTTTAAGGAAAAATAAAAATTTGATAGTGTGAAGAATGAAATGTAGATGTTGTATATATGTTAAATATATAAAATATATAAAAGTCAAAGTGAATAGTAAAGTCAAAGGGAAAAATGGTAAATATACTTTATAAAAATTAAAAATTAATTAAATAATTTTAAAAAAATAATTATGAGTGGAAGATGAAAATTTTCTATTTAAAATAATTTTCCATTTAAAAAATAATTATGAGTGGAAGATGCCAATATTGCATTATATATGTATAACATCATTTCTTAATTTTACTTCAGTATGTACTACTAGGCGATATGCTTAGTGCGATTGAATTCTATCGTGCATGTGACAAGGTTGATTGATAGAGTGACATTTTAATCAATATTTTATGAAATTCTAACCATGATATTAATTGTTTTTCAATTAAATTTAATTAATTTAATTTGTTTGATTTAGAATTCTTATATTTAGCTTGGAATGGCAAGATGCGAGATTTTTAAGGATAAATGATGAAAAAATTGAAGAAAGTTCAAATACAACGCCTGTGGCAATCTAAGGCCACGACCATGGGTTTCAACTTGAGTCTACCATGTCAAAAGAAGAAGAAAAAGGGAAGTTCTAGAATAAAATTGAATGTCATGGCCGTGGCAATCCAATGCCACGCCTGTGGGATTAAAACCCTTACTACCCAAACAAAAGAAAATGAAGAAAAGTTAGAGTTTCCACCTCAGTTTAAACGACACGCCCGTGGCCAGCCAACACCACGACCATGGCCCATCACACTAACCTTGGCAGCTAAAAAGTTTGACAAAATGAGTCAGAATTCACACATGCTATAATTGTGGCATTCAAAGGCCATACCCGTGGAGCAGTATTTTAAGATTTTGAGCTGGAAATTTGGAAAATGAGCACACCAACCAAGTTTTACTTCAACATTTTTCAGTTTTTCTCCACTAAAGAAGTTTATAAGCACTCTATATAAACACACTTTCTCCCAAGGTTTCAAGCATCTAAGAAGTAGAAGATTTAGATTAGACTCATCCAAGAAATAAATTTAGTTTTAGAATTCCTTTGGAAAGAAGACTGAAACTAGGTTCAAAGAAGAAATCCAAGATCCAAGTGGAGTCTTCTTCAATCCAAAAGAATTAGAGTTTGATCTTTCTTTTTCTTTAAATTATAATGTCTTCAATGATTGTTTTTAATATTTGCATTTCTTATTTTTCAATTATGAGGAACTAACTTTCATATTAGGGTTGGCCTTTTATATTGAATTTACTAGGGTATAATAAATGCTTATTTGATGTAATTAAGTTTACCCTTGATTATGTTGTTATCTTTGATCTTAATACTTTAATTATCTGGCCAATAATTAATTGATTGAGATGTTGTGAGATGGATGGAGAGTGAAAGCACAACATTAGTCAAAGGAGGTAACAATCTTAAGAAAGTTTTCACTTAGAGATAAGGTTAACGCTTAAGAAGTTAATTCAAGATTCTTATAAAATTTAATGAATTGATTTAATTACTTATGATCATGAGAGTAGACATAAGGATTAAATTGATATTGGTTCTAGTACTTGAGAAATACTTAAACCAAATTTAGACGAATCTAACCATTTATGAAAGGGAAACTAAATTAAATTAATACTTTTGAAATACATAGTAATTCAATAAAGGTGGCTTAACCCTAAGTTTACAAATTAATAGATTTACAGTTAAAAGTAATTTATTTTAATTTAAGTTTAATCATTAAATTAAATTTTGATTATCCAAACAATAAACAGTTTAATTATTTGGTATTTAGAATTAGCCTCTTCGTGGGAATGATACTCTACTTATCACTTCATTACTTTATTTCGACCTGTGCACTTGCAGACAACTTAAGCACAATCATAACAAGCTTTTGGTGTCGTTGCTGAGGAGGAAAACAATTCTAATATTAATAATATTAAATTATTATTGCTTTGAATTTTTTATTACTTCTTTACTTTTATTGAAGAAATTCTAGTTACATGTAAAGAAATTTCAACACAAAACTTGAACCATATAATCCAGAAATTGAACAGTAGGAAGAAGAACAAGGAAGGAAAAGAAAAGCAAAAAAATCTATCAAACTCCCCCAGGAACTTCAGAAGAAATTGAACCATTGCTTGTCCTCAAGCAATTAAAGTCTTTTACTATAGAATTCCTTATATGTTGACTTTATGTACAAAAATTTAAATAATTAAAACTTCAAAATGTAGATCTTAAATTTAGCTTCATAACTCTACTTATTTCATTCTCCCCTCCTTTACTTAAGAAATTTAATTAATTGCAATCAATCATTAAACCTTTAGAATAGCAAATATTCTTTTTATGCAAACTTAGCCTATTCTCATATGCACATTTAATTGAGCTTTCTCCTCTAATATTCCTTGCAAAATTAAGAAAAATTAGAAGGACTTTTATTGGGTTGTAATGGGGTTTATAGAGGTGAGGGCTAGAATAACGCTTAAATGAAATAGGTTACTTTCC
Source organism: Garcia nutans (assembly GCA_947685225.1). Taxonomy (NCBI): domain Eukaryota; kingdom Viridiplantae; phylum Streptophyta; class Magnoliopsida; order Malpighiales; family Euphorbiaceae; genus Garcia; species Garcia nutans. Next base: position 199,705 of record CANTUV010000046.1, read on the forward strand.
TTTCAAAAAGCTTTTCTCATTTTTCCACACTTAAGAATACTTTGGCCTTTGCTTCTTGCCTGTTTCTTTTTATTGGTTTAGGGAGAATATATATATATATATATTTAAAATAAACTCCCCTAAACTTTAAAATTAAGAATCTATTTAAAGGATCCATAATCGAATAAATTTGAGAAACTTTTTCAAAAGAAAAGTAACCTTAAAAAGGGTAGTAGTTTTGGTAAATTAAATAAAAGAAAAAGTCAAGCTAAAAATCTTTATTTTAGGCTTAAAGGGTAAACTAAAGGCAATGTTAAAACTGATAGATATAAGAATTTGATTATACAAATAATACCTAAATTATTTTTTTCTCTTCTTAGCAAGGTTTAATTTCACCTTGAAAGCTCTTTTAAACATGTTCTAGGCCTAGGCAAAAATAATATGAAAGAATATAAGTTTTTTAAAAATGTTAATAATCAATCACTTTCAACTAAATAAAAGGGTTTATTTGGTTCAAAATCCATAAAAAAATAGTTATTGAAAGTGATTGAACTTAACATATAAAATAACATATAAGTATTCTATAATGAACTTTGATTCTTCTAAAACAACATAGATAAAAATCCATTCATCTTCTTTTTTTTAACTCAAATATAAAATTAATACTAAGTCATAAAAATAAAAATAAAAATAAATTGAACCATAAACCTAAATTTAGCTATAAAAATTTTAAAAGAAACATGAAATAAAATATCCAAAAGAAAATTTACTAATAAAGTACCATAAGCATTGAAACGTTCTATAACCAAAATAGAATGGAAAACTCCCCCAAACTTGAAATACCACTGACCTCAATGGTCACCATCACCATCATGATCGCCGAATGGAGAGGGCTACCGCAGAGGTGGGTAGCATAAGTTGAACTGGGTGAAAAAAGTGTTGATCTACTCACTCAATCCAGTTATTTGAATAGAAACAGTATGGACCTCAGTCTCGACACCTCCAAATATTTGCTCCATGTTGTGGAATCACTACGCCAAGCGTTATTCCTACGGTTCATCTCATATTCAAAAGAATCAAGTTTGTTAGATAAATATTCAAAAGAATTTGGCGGAACAGATAGTCCAGCTTCAGAAGGGCGATGAGGAGAATGGTGTTGTTCCTCGGGTTCTTCATCTTCCTCCCTAAGTAAATCCTCCTCATTTATTTCAATGTCGGCATTAGCAGGTCCTAAAACCAAATAACATTTACCCCTCTTTTCTGCTAATTTCATAGTAAAGACAGTACTCATATCAATGGTTATCTTACCAGACATAGGTGTAAGGTGATCACATCTGATATTCAAATAATCTACAATTTTTGTGATCATTCCACCAATAACTATTTTACTATATTGTTTGACTACTTCCTCACATCTTTTAGCAAACCAAATTCTAGCATTAAATGGAGTTTCTTGTAAAGCATAATAAAAAAAAATGTAACTCCTTAGAATTCACATGTCCTTGACTTTTGCCTCTACCAAAGATAGTATTAGCTAGAACAACATATATATACCAATAGAATGGATTGGTAAAATTAGTAGCCTTGGAATTTTTGCTATTGAATCGATTAAGGCCTCCTAATCTAGTCCAGGTTTCCTGCTCATTAAATCCTTCAGTAATTCCATATGTCCCATGCAATTCAAACATTCCTATGGCATCGACTATAATATCCCAAATTATACCCTAAAATTTTTGAAATAATTATTGTTGAAATTAGATTTAATGAAATAAAGTATATTTATGTTTAAGTAGTAAGAAAGGAAAGAGGAGTGTGTATATGTTGTTTATATGGAGATATATACAATATATACAAGTCAACATTTAATTAAGGTCAAAATAAGATTTATTAATTATTTATAAAATGGAAATTTAAATTAAGTGGAAGTGGATGATGATATTTATATATTATATTATTAAAATTTTCTTGGTTGAGATTTAAAGAGATGATTGAGTGGTTAAGAGAAGAGTTGAGTGGTTGACTTTGCTCTTCTTTCTTCATCTTCTTCTTCTTCTTTCTTTGTTGGCTGGCTATCTCCATAGCAAGAGAGAAAGAGAGAGTTTGCTCTTCCTAACTCAAGATTGAAGGATGTTTCAAGTGATCAAGTTGGAATTCTAAGGCTTTTCATCACTTTTAGTAAGTTTTCCACTTGATTCCCTTGTTTTCTTTTAAGTTTGTGTTTTGAGTTTGGTGTTTGATTGTTGATGGTATGTGTATATTTGGTTATGGTGTATTTGAGAGTGTTTGGTCTTATTGGTGTTGATTTTGGAATTGGTTTGAAGAGAAAGAGTTCGGTTTGGTGAAAGAGCAAGTGTTGTGTTTTGGGCATGAGATGAGTTGTGATTTGTGTTAGATGTATGCTTGAATTGTTTTGGTGTTTTTGCAAGTTATTATGGTTTATGGGTGTGTTTAGTTAAGTTTGTTTGGAGTGGAAGATGGTGAAAGAAAGAGGTTTGTTGGATGTGATGTTGTTGTTGCCGGAATCAAGATTTTTGGCCTGACACGCCTATGAGCACGGCCAAGTCTTTGGGCGTGTCAATAGTTCTATTTTCTGGGTGGGTGACACGACCAGTGACACGCCCATGTCACTGAGAGTGTCACAGCTTCTGTGTTGTAGTAGCATTGACACGGCCAGTGACACGCCCATGTCACTGAGCTTGTCATAGCTACTGTGATGTTGGTGGATTGACACGGCTAGTGACATGCCCATGTCACTGAGCTTGCCATAGTCACTGTGTTGAGGAAGGATTGACACGGCCAGTGACACGCCCATGTCACTGAGCGTGTCAAAGCTTATATGTTGTAGATATAGGGCACGGTCAAGGACACGCCCATGTTGTTGAGCGTGTCATGTGTAGAGTTTTTCCTAGTTGGTTCTTATCCATATTATCTCATGTGTATCTCTAAGTAAGCGTGTATCATCCCTTTTGGATTAGGTTTTCAAGAGATTGAGTTGCCCTAATCCAAGTGTTGAGGATTCTTGGAAGAGGAGTTTGATAGATTAGTGTGAGTTGCTCTTGAGGTAAGTACAAACCTTACATGGTTGCATACATTTATATGACTTTGGGACTTAACACATTTGGTTGTAAATGTGTTAAGTAATCTATTATATTGTTGATATATTTGATTAATGCTATGATTTGCATAATGTGAAAGATATGATGATCATTCAAATTATATGTACAATGCAATTGGTTGTGTATACCCCAATGATGAGATGTGAAGCCATTGTTGTTGGCTATAATGATGAAATGAAATAATTGGGGCATGTTTGCCTAGATGATTATGAGGAAATGAGAATGGAATTGATAATGAAATAATGAAAGAATTGTGTGCCTAATGTGTTTTTCAATTTTCAGAGTTTTGTTGTTGGTGGCATGCCTAATAGTAACAATCCCTTGAAGCTGGGTTTGGCTTGATCCTTGAAGCCAAGTTGGGTTGAAGTTTAGCATGCTTAACTCCCCTTAAAGCTTGGTTGGGTCTAGTCTTTGAAGCCTAGTTGGGATGTTACAAACCCTTGAAGCTGGGTTGGGTTTGGTCCTTGAAGCCAAGTTGGGTTGATGCTTAGCATGCTTCGCTCCCCTTGAAGCTTGGTTGGGCCTAATCCTTGAAGCCTAGTCGGGATGATGATAAATGTGATAATTGAACCAAAACATTAACTCTGAAAGTTGAATGGCATATTAGTTTCTTTTGGGTCCATGCTTGTCTTTGTTTAAATGTGAATCGTGAATGGTGAAACAAATAAATAATAAGATTTAATGTAAGGTTTTGAAATATGAAATTCTTATGTATTATTTATGATATATGAATGTGTGACATTAGCATTACATTAAAGCATATTGTTATTGTGGTTTATACCACTAAGCCGTTGGCTTAGAGTGATTGTGGTTCATCGCGCAGGTGACAGGGTAGAACTGGAGAGTTTAGCTAGACCGAGTCGAGTCTAGGCTTGATAAGTGTTGATTGTAGACTTAAAGATCAGAGATGAACTGCCAAACATGTATAAACTTTATGTTTTGTAAACATTGATTTTGATATATTTATATATGTAAATACCGCTACATTTTTCGCTGCATAATGAATAAATGTTTTACCTGTTATGTTCTATAATATATATATATATGAAATGTTTTAAGTTCTCATATTAATGCAAAAGAGAAAAATTGCGTTGTCTAATATAAACCGTGGCACTCCTGTATCCGGTATATGTATATTACAGATGTGGTATATGTAGTATGCGTATATGGGGTATAGGGGTGTTACATTGACAAATTCAATAATACTCCAGTTATAATTTTGATTGGCTAATCTAAATTCCACTTTACCATTATGAGCAACATGTTTATCATATGGTATGAATTTAAATACACTTAAAAATTCTAAAGTCAATTCATTATAAGTGGGAAACTGCATTGAAGCAAGCATAATCCATTGCATATCCGTGAGCATTTTTAACAAATTATCTTTCTATCCTAGTTTCCTAATCCAATCACCATCAATAAATCTATAATGAATAATTTTCTGAGAACTAAGTTCATGGTACCTTTTTCGTTAAAACTCATCTCGAAAGCAAATTTGTGGATACCTGTTTGGTAACCACGAAGGTGGTGATGAAGGTGGAGATTGAGTCAAAGATGATGAAGACTCTATTGGCCTCTTACTTTTTGTAAAAGATTTGGTTCTTGTCATTTTAATTGATGAATGTGATGAAAATTACTGAATTTTGGGTGAAAATTGAGGTTTGGGAGTGATTTTGGATGTGGGAAAAGAGGTTGGGGTCGTGGGATTTGAAATGGGTGGCCAGGGTTTGCAAAATGAGGAGAGAGAAAAAAATAAAATGGTTATATAGGTGTTGGAGTGCCATGAGTGTGGCCTGTGGTGGAAAATGTTTGGCATATTCAATTTATACCCCCCACGGTCATGGGTTTTGGGTAGCCACGGTCGTGGTATGCAATCTGCTTCTGTCTTAGAATGCCAAAATTTTGGACAGATTAATTTTTATTCCCAAGGCTGTGGTTTAATTGAGCCATGGTCGTGGCATTGTGAATGCTTCTATCACTTCAAAATTTCTTTCTTTCCTTTATTGTTACAGGTTCAGGATGAATCCCACAGCCATGGTGGCGATATACCACGGTCGTGGCCCCCCTTTTTCTTGTGGTTTTGCAATCCCAATCACCTAAAAATCAAATTTTAAGTAAATTAATAAAAATATTTAAAGGAAAAAGAATCAAATTCAAATAAAACAAAGACATAAATATAATTGGGTTGCCTCCCAACAAGCGCTATGTTTATAGTCGATAGCTTGACTATCTCTGATGTTGAGTTTTTATTAGAAATGGTAGACACTTCTAATATCTATTGGATCACTAACATAATTAGGCTTCAAACATTGGCTATTTACTTTGAAAGTTTCTTCTCTTTGATTTTGAATGTCAATTGTGCCATAAGGGTAAACTTTTACAATTTGGAATGATCCCGACCAACAAGATTTTAACTTTCCAGGAAAAAGCCTTAGCCTTGAATTGTACAACAAAACTTGTTGTCCTTCATGGAATTGCTTTGGTTGGATTGACTTGTCATGCCATGATTTTATTCTTTCCTTGTAAATCTTGGCAATCTCATAAGTGTCAAATCAAATTTCATCCAACTTAATTGCAAAAGTTGCTTTTGTCCTACTACTTTTAAATTCATGTTCAACTGTTTGATGGCCCAATATACTTATGCTCCAACTCAACTGGTAAGTGGCATGCTTTTCCGAAGACAAGGCGATATGCAAGCTATTTTGTAAGCCCAAAGGGCATCATCAAATTTAAAAGACTAATCTTTTCTTCAAGTGCTAATTGTTTTCTCCAAAATCCATTTGAGTTTCCTATTTGATATTTCCACTTGCCCACTGGTTTGAGGGTGATAAGGCATTGCCACCTTGTGATGTACTACATATTTCTTAAGAAGAGAGTCAAAGTTCTTATTACAAAACTAAGTACTACCGTCACTGATCATAGCTCTAGGAACCCCGAATCTTGTGAAAATATTCTTCTTAATGAACTTAGTTACAACTTCAGAATCATTTATTGGACTTGCAATTGCTTCGACCCATTTCGACACATAATCAACTGTCACCAAGATATATTGATTATTGCATGAAGGTGGAAAGGGTCCCATAAAATCAATTCTCCAAACGTCAAAAAGTTTAACTTCAAGGATTGAATTGAGTGACATATCTTGTCTGTTTGAAATATTCCTAGTTCATTGACAGTAATCACATGACTGAACAAAATCTCTTGTGTCTTTGTACATTGTTGGCTTGAAGAATCCAGATTGTCAAATTTTAGCAATTGTTTTAGAAGTACTAGAGTGACCACAACATTCTTTCGAATGATAGAATTCCAAAATGCTTTTAATTTCCTCTTCTGGTACGCATCTATGAATCATTTCATCCCCATAATGCTTAAATAATAAAGGTTCCACCCAAATATAATATTTAACTTCAGAAAGGAATTTCTTCTTTTAAGCATATGACAGTTCTGGTGGAAGAACATTACCTATCAAATAATTAATAAAGTCAGCATACCATGGAATAGAATTTTTAATAGATAAAAGTTGTTCGTTAGGGAATGACTCATTAATGGGCAGCGCTTCTTTATCCATTTGGTCCTCCAATTGCGAAAGGTGTTTTGCTACAAAATTTTTAGCTCCTTTTTTATCTTTAATTTCAAGATTGAATTCTTGAAAAAGTAAAATCCACCGAATCAATCTTGATTTAGCTTCCTTCTTTCTCATAAGATACCTGATTGCTGCATGGTTAGTATAAATAATAACTTTATAGCCTAAAAGGTAAGATCAAAATTTGTCCAAAGCAAAAACTATAGCAAGCATTTCTTTTTCTATTGTAGCATAATTAATTTGAGCGTCGTCAAGGGTTCGACTTGTATAGTAAATGATATGACTTTTTTTATCCTTTCTTTGATTCAAAAAAGCTCCAATTGCATAATCACTGACATCACACATGAGCTCAAATGGTAAAGACAAATCTTGTGGTGAGATAATTGGAGTTGTTATAAGAGCTGCCTTTAATCTATTAAAAGTAATTAAACATTCATTAGGAAAATTAAAAACATCATCTTTATTTAATAATTCACGAAAGAATTAGCAATTTTTGAAAAATCTTTAATTAAATGCCTGTAAAACCCTGCATGTCTTAAGAAACTCTAAATTCCTTTAATTTTAGTTATTGGTAGTAGTTTTTCAATGACTTCTATTTTAGCTTTGTCCACTTCAATTCCTTCTTTAGAAACCTTGTGTCTAAGTATAATTCCTTCTTCTACCATGAAATGACATTTTTTCCAATTGAGAACAATGTTTGTTTCTTTTCATCTCTTAAGCACATGTTCCAAATGTTATAAACAATTATCAAAAGTGAAACCATAAACTGTAAAATCATCCATAAAAATTTCAACAATTAATTCTACAATATCAGAAAAAATAAACATGCATCTTTAAAAAGTAGCCGGCGCATTACACAGTCCAAAGGGCATTTTTGTATAAGCAAAAATTCTATATGAACATGTGAATATAGTCTTTTATTAATCCTCTGGTGCTATAGGAATTTGAAAATAGCCTAAATATCCATCTAATAAATAAAAGTAAGCATTACCTGTAAGTCTTTGAAGCATTTGACAGTAATGGAAAATGATCCTTGTGGTTGGCTTTATTCAACTTTCTATAATATATACAAACACGCCATCCAGTGACTATTTTTGAGGAAATTAATTCATTGTTTTCATTTATTAAAACAGTCACCCCTCCCATTTTAGGAACTACATGTATAGGACTTATCCAATAACTATCAGAAATTGGATAAATTATTTTATATCTAATAACTTTGTCACTTCTGCCTTTACTACCTCTTCATATTTGGATTTAATCTCCTTTGTTGATCTATCACAGGCTTAGAATTTTCGTCCAGTAAAATCCTATACATACATATTGAAGGGTTAATTCCTATAATATCATATATAGTCCAACCTATTATCTTTTTATATTTTCTAATCAAATTCAAGGTTTGACTGAACTGACTTTCTAATAAATTAGCATTAACAATAATAGGCAAGGTATCATTGGGTCCAAGAAATGCATACCTGAGATGATTGGGAAGAGGCTTTAATTCCAATTATAGAGCTTTTGCAATAGAAGGAGGAGGCAAGGTTTTACTTTTTCCAAGTGCTTCAAACTTCTAAAAGTACATTAGTAAAGTTATTTCTAATGTTGAAACAGAAATAACTTCTTTATTTTCATCTTCTTGAGTGGAACTTCATTAAGATAAGTTTCCAAAGAATTTTGAATATTTTTTTCACAAAATTGTTGCACATATTCATCTATAACATCAACCGGAAAACAATCATTAAAAAATGTAGGATGTTTGGCTGCTTTTGTTAAATTGAACTCCACATTTTCCTCTTCTACTTGCAAAGTGAGTTTTCCTCCACAAACATCAATCAAAGCTCCAGCAGCTGCCAAGAACGGCCTTCCTAAAATAAGTGAATTTTTACATCTTCATCCATTTCTAGAATCACAAAATCTACAAGAATATAGAGCTTATCCACTTTTACTAGTACATCTTCCACCACTCCAGTCGGGTACTTTATTGATTGATCTGCTAACTGAAGAGACATCCTTATGGGTTGAATTTGTGTGAAACTAAGTTTTCTGCAAAAAGAACTAGGCATTAGACTAACACTAGCATCTAGATTGCATAAAGCTTTATGGAAATCTAATTCACCAATAGTACAAGGAATAGAGAAACTCCTTGGATCTTTTAATTCTGAAGGAATTTTATTTTGAATCACCACAATGCATTCTTTTGTGAGTGCAATTTTTGCATTTTCTTCTAACTTCCTTTTATTAGATAGCAACTCCTTTAGAAACTTCACATAGGCAGGCATTTGAGCAAGTGCTTCTACAAAAGGAATATTTATGTGAAGTTATTTAAATACTTCTAAAAATTTTTCATATTGCTTATCTAATTTTTGTTTCTTTTTCCTTTGTGGAAAATAAATTGGAGGCACATATGGTTTAACAATTTCTCTTGGTGCTTCCTTTTCTTTAACTTCTTTTTCCAGATTTTGGCTTTTGTTTGGCTGAGGATCTTCAAGTTGCAAACCACTTCTTAGTGATATAGCTTTGCAATGCTCTCTTGGGTTGATCTTCATTTGGCTTGGAAGAGTTCCTTGGTTGCAAGTGTTGAGAGAACTTGTAATTTAACCTACCTGTGTCTCAAGGTTCCTATTCTGAGTTAGAGATGTTCAATTTTCTACTTAAGCTTATCATATTTCTTTTTAAATTTATCAAATCTTTTCAATGTTGCTCCAATGAATTTCTCCGAAGAAGATTCATATGATGGCTTTTCAGGCCTTGAATTTGATGTTTCATATATGGAGGTTGGTATGGTGCTTTTCAATTGCCTTGATTTCCCGATGACAAGTTAGGATGATTTCTCCATGTTGGATTTGTTTGTGTTCCCTTAAGAAAAATGCAAATTCTTATTTTGATTGCCCAAAAATTGGACTTGCTCCATAATTCTGCAATCTACTGTATCATGGTTTCCTCCACATCCTTCACAAGTTGAAGATGAAGTAAGGCTAACATGCTCCAATTTCTTGGTGATTGTATCTACCTTAGCTACAAACAAAGAAAATTTATCAATTTCATGTAAACCTGTAACTCTTTTATGAACACTATGTTCTGAAGTCCAATGGTAATTATTTGCTGCCATTTCTTCAATTAAATCATTTGCTTCAGAAGGAGTTTTGTTCATAATTGCACCACTGGCTACTACATCTATTGTGCCCTTAATATTTGGATGAAGACCATTATAAAAAGTTTGAATCAAAAGCCATTCAGGGACTCTATGGTGAGGATATTTTCTTTTGCAAATTTTTGAAATGTTCCCAAGCTTCATATAAGCTTTTCTCCATCTTGTTGAATAAAGCTTGTGATATCATTCCTTAATTTAGCCGTTTTTGCTGGTAAAAAATATTTTGCTAGAAATTTTGCGGCTAACTAATCCCATAGAGTAAATGTACCTAGTGCCTTAGAAGTGAGCCAATCCTTTGCTTAATCTCTTAACAAAACTGAAAAATGTTGTAAGTGGATCGCATCATCAGACACTCCATTAATTTTGAAAGTGTCACACATTTCAAGGAAAATTAGATATGTGAGCATATGCATCTTCATGTGGCAAACCATGGAAAACTAATTATTGAATCAAATTTATGGGTACCGGCTTAAGATCAAAAGTGTTGGCTTGTACTGGTGGTTTGGTTATGCTAGACCTTGGTTGCACAGAAGGCATAACATATTGCTTAAGAGATGGTTGGTTCTTCGTCAGAAAAATCAGTAGGAATATTTATCTTATGAATTTCTTCTAAAGTTCCTTCCACTTTTTGCTTTTCTTTCCTTTCCTTGTTCTTCTTCCTACAAAATCTTAATTTTTAGATTATATGGTTCAAGTTTTGTGTTGGGATTTCTTTACATGTAACTAGAATTTCTTCAATAAAAGTAGAGAAGTAACAAAAAATCCAAAGCAATAATAATTTAATATTATTAATATTAGAATGGTTTTCCTCCTTGGCAACGGTGCCAAAAGCTTATTAGGATTATGCCTATGATGTCTACAAGTGCACAGGTCAAAATCAAGTAATGAAGTGATAAGTAAAGTATCATTCCCACGAGGAGGCTAATTCTAAATACCAAATAATTAAACAGTTTATTGTTTGGATAATCAAAATCTAATTTAATGATTAAACTTAAATCAAAATAAATTACTTTTAATTGTAAATCTATTAATTTGTAAACTTAGGGTTAAGCCACCTTTATTGAATTACTATGTATTTCAAAAGTATTAATTTAATTTAGTTTCCCTTTCATAAATGGTTAGATTCTTTTAAATTTGGTTTAAGTATTTCTCAAGTACTAGAACCAATATCAATTTAATCCTTATGTCTACTCTCGTGATCATAAGTAATTAAATTAATTCATTAAGTTTTATAAGAATCTTGAATTAACCTCTTAAGCGTTAACCTTATCTCTAAATGAAAACTTTCTTAAGATTGTTACCTCCTTTGACTAATGTTTTGCTTTCACTCTCGCTCCCATCACACAACATCTCAATTTAATTAATTATTGGCCAGATAATTAAAGCATTAAGATTAAAGATAACAACATAATCAAGGGTAAACTTGATTAAATCAAATAAGCATTTATTATACCATAGTAAATTCAATAAAAGGGGCCAACCCTAATATGAGAGTTAGTTCCTCATAATTGAAAAACAAAGAAATGCAAATATTAAAAATAATCATTGAAGACATTATAACTTAAAGAAAAAGAAATATCAAACTCTAATTCTTTTGGATTGAAGAAGACTCCACTTGGATCTTGGATTTCTTCCTTGAACCTAGTATCACTCTTCTTTCCAAAGGAATTCTAAAACTAAATTTATTTCTTGGATGAGTCTAGTCTAAATCTTCTACTTCTTAGATGCTTGAAACCTTGGGAGGAAGTGTGTTTATATAGAGTGCTTAGAAATTTCTTTAGTGGAGAAAAACTGAAAAATGTTGAAGTAAAACTTGGTTGGTGTGCTCATTTTCCAAATTTCCAGCTCAAAATCTTAAAATACTGCTCCACGGGAGTGGCCTTTGAATGCTACGGTCATGGCATGTGTGAATTCTGACTTGTTTTGTCAAACTCTTCAACTACCAAGGTCAGTATGATGGGCCACGATTATGGTGTTAGTCGGCCACGGGCGTGTCATTTGAACTGAGGTGGAAACTTTGACTTTTCTTTTTTTTCTTTTGTTTAGGCAGTAAGGGTTTTAATCCCACGAGTGTGGCATTGGATTGCCATGCCCGTGGCATTCAATTTTATTCTAGAACTTCCCTTTTTCTTCTTCTTTTGACATGGAAAACTCAAGTTGAAACTCATGGTCGTGGCCTTAGATTGCCACGAGCATGGTATTTGAACTTTCTTCAATTTTTTTCATCATTTATCGTTAAAAGCCTTGCATCTTGCCATTCCAGGCTAAAATATAAGAATTCTAACTCAAACAAATAAAATTCATCAAATTCAATTGAAAAACAATTAAAATCATGGTTAGAATTTTACAAAATATTGATCAAATTGTCACTCTATCATTGATCTAGAGGATCCGAAGAGAACTACTAGACCTAGTCAGGTCTAGACTGTGATTGTTTGCTTTTGGAGCTTACCGATCTGCCATAGACCATAGCCTTCTACATTCCATATATACTTTTTATACTTTAAAAAATTTTATGGGAGTGTATTTTATATTTATAAATGTGTACATGATGTAAACTAGAAAGGGTTTTTGGGTTTTATGTTGGATATGTGAGATATAGTATATATATGTATTGATATATAAATATTTGTGAAATATTGGTTAAATTGAGCCATTAGGCTTTTGGGAAAAATGGATGTAATGAATGAATATTTAGGAGTGTATTTTATACAGGTTAAGAAACTTAAATTTTGGGATGTTCAAAATACAGATGAAACTCTAGCGAATTTTTTTCAGAGATTTTTCTTTAAAATATGTGTATATGGTCTTTAATTTATTATTAAATATATTGGTTTAATTAATACATCACATTATAAGTGTAAAATTATTGATTTGAAAATTATGAAAAGTTTTGGTAACGTTGTGCCATGACATTCTAGTACTGTATATGCATATTTTACATATACTGTGTGTATGTACTATACAGATATATGGTATAAAGGTGCAAAATTTATTTTGGCATCAGAGCATGTTTTCAGATTCTCGACTTAGGTGGATTTTTGGAGAGAGAAAATGAAATTTTAAATATGATTTTAACATGTCATACATGCATTGCACTAGCAATTTATCTGGTTCCTGATATTGTGATTCTTTCTGTATTTACAGACATTGGTATACATGGCATCTCAGATGCATGAGTCTGGTAAGGGGAGCAGCAAAAGTGTTGCTCCTGGAGAGGGTGATGTTAAATCTGATGCAAAGATTGTTGGGGTGACATCGATTCTAATTAGACCAGCTATTGAGGAGGTTTCATCAGGCTGGGTATGGCATATGGTGGAGCTATTAAGGCAGGCTCTAGTATAGCAGCCGCGCCGCAGCCACAACCACCATTAGCTGCAGCAGTAGCAGCTACCGATCAGAAAGTATGACAAACTAAGAGAATTTGGAGCTACTGATTTTTTTTTAGCACAAACTATCCAGCCGTAATGGAGTAGTGGCTAGATAGAGTTCAGAGGATATTTATTCAGGTACAAGTCAGCGTAGAAGAGAAGTTTGATTATGCCATGTCTCTTCTGCAAAGGGATGCTTACGACTGGTGGAAGATAGTTCCCCATGCTACAGATGATCCTCTGGTGTTGACATATGATGATTTTCTATAGGAGTTTGATAAGAAATATACTCCTTAGGAGTATAAGGATGCTAAAAAGAAATAGTTTCTGGGTTTAAAGCAAGAATCAAAGACAGTGATAGACTATGAGAAAGATTTCATCAGACTGAGTGAGTATGCAGGAGGGATCATGTTTGATGAGTTTGACAGGTGCCGAAGATTTGAGGAGGGTTTGAGGCCATCAATCATGTGTTTGGTGGTAGCATCATGGTACGAAGATTTCTTTAACTTGGTTGCAGCTACCAGAAGTGTAGAGAAGGCATAGAGACTTGCAGCAGTTGCCAGAGTATAAAGCAGAGATAGGAGACCTTAGACTAAGACAGGGTCTTCATCATCAAAGAGAGATATAGAAGGTTCTTCACAGAGGTCTAGTAGAGACCAAAGGCAGCCTGGTAGGGGGTCTCAGCAGCAGAGGAAAAGTCAAAGATCTACTACTTCAGTGGCTAGTACTTCGACTCCAGTTATACAGAGATATCCTCTACCTACTTGTGCCCAGTGTGGTCAAATTCACAGGGGCATTTGTTAGGGTATCAGTTTGTAGTTAGCGAGCTATTTAAGATATGGGTCCCATGATCATTTTATTAGAGATTATCCAGAACCACCAATGGATAGATAGAATGAGATAGCAGTTTTCAGACTTAGTGATAGAGGGGCTCGAGGTGGTAGAGGTGGTAGGGGTGGCTGGATCCAGTCAGAGAGGGGAATCCACAATAGGTACTAGTAGACCAGAGTAAGCAGGGTCATCGCAGAAGGTATATGTGATGCAACGACAGCTGAGTGCTTCTGATGTTGTAGCTGGTACATTCTCTTTACTCAGTATTTTTATGCATGTATTGATTGATCCTAGATTGACACATTCACACATCAATGTATCCATCCTACCTATGAGTGATATGCATTATGAGTCATTAGGGTTTGATGTCTTTGTGACTAATCCTTTAGGGCACAGTGTGGTAATTAGTAGGGTATACCGAGATAGTCCAATTGTTAAACATGATAAGAGTTTCTCAATGACCTGATTGAGATGCCCTTTAGGGAGCATGATGTTATTTTGGATATGGATTGGTTATCCAGACATGGAGCTATGGTAGACTGTTAGTAGAAACATGTTACTCTAAAAACACATGATGGGAAAGATGTTGTGGTATCTGATGAGCAAAGGCACCTCACATCTATGTTTTTTTCAACTTTATTAACTAGGAGGATGATCTAGAAGGGGTGTGAGGCATATTTGGCTCATGTTACAAATACCAGGATAGTGAGGTCTCAGTTGGATGGTATACGTACAATAGCAAAGTTTCCAAATGTGTTCCCTAATGATTTGTTAGGGTTACCTCCAGAGAGAGAGGTAGAGTTTGGTATTGATTTAATACCTGGTACCACTCTCATCTCTATTACTCCTTATCGAATGGCACCTATTGAGTTAAAGGAGTTAAAGGTGCAATTGCAAGAGCTACTTAATAAAGGATTCATCTACCCTAGTGCATCACTGTGGGGAGCACCGGTATTGTTTGTAAAGAAGAAAGATGGCACATTGAGGTTGTACATTGATTATCAATAGTTGAATAAGGTAACCATCAAGAACAAGTATCCATTTTCTCGCATTGATGATCTCTTTGATCAATTGAGAGGGGCTGCAGTATTTTCCAAAATTGATTTAAGATCAGGGTATCATCAATTAAGGGTGAGGGATGCAGATGTACCTAAGACTGTATTCCGCATGATATATGGCCATTATGAGTTCTTAATGATGCCTTTTAGGCTAACGAATGCACCAACTGCATTCATGGATTTGATGAATATGGTGTTTAGGCCATACTTGGATTAGTTTGTGGTGGTGTTCATTGACGATATCTTGGTATACTCTCACAATAAAGAAAAGCATGACAGATATTTACGAATTGTGTTACAAACCTTAAAGGAGAAACAACTGTATGCCAAGTTGTCCAAGTGTGAATTTTAGTTGGATCAAGTGACTTTCCTCGGGTATGTTGTTTCAGCGGAGGGTATAAAGTTGATCCGAGTAAAGTTGAGGCAATATTGAATTGGAGTCCACCAAAGAATGTGACTTAGAACAGAAGTTTTCTGGATTGGCTTATTATTATCATCAATTTGTGAAAGGATTTTCCATGATAGCTTCACCACTCACTAGATTACTTTAGAAAGATGTGAAATTTTTATGGACTGATCGATGTCAGGCAAGCTTTGAGCAATTAAAAGATATGTTGACTTAAGCTCCAATTCTTACTTTACCTGTAGAGAGCAAACCATATGTGATATATAGTGATGCATCATATAGTGGTTTAGATTGTGTGTTGATGCAGAAAGGTAGAGTTATTGCATATGCTTCTAGATATTTGAAGCATCATGAGTTAAACTACCCGACTAATGATTTGGAGTTGGCAGCCATTGTATTTGCATTGAAGATTTAGAGACACCATTTGTATGGAGAGAAGTGTTTTATTTATACTGATCACAAGAGTTTGAAATATCTGGGTGTTCAAAAAGAATTGAATCTTTAACAAAGATGATGGTTAGAGTTGATAAAGGATTATGATTGTTTGATTGACTACCACCATGGCAAGGCAAATGTAATTGTAGACGCCTTGAGTCGGAAGTCAGTGGCAGGGTTAACTGCCTATGCTCATGTGTTGCTTATTGAGTTGAGAGCATTGCATGCTATATTTGAGGTTTGTAATGATGATGCTCTTATGGCTTAGTTGCAGGCGATGCCATTACTAATTGATCAAATTAAAGAAGCACATGCATCAGATATGAAATTCCAGAAGATTGTGGAGGATTGCAAAAAGGAGGAGAGTAGAGATTTTCTTGTGAGAGATGATGGTGGTATATGGTACAGAGACAGATTGCATGTTCCTGAGGATGTGGATTTAAGAAAGAGGATTTTGGAAGAAGCACACCATTCTTCATATGCTATGCACACTGAAAGTACCAAGATGTATCGGGATTTAAAACAACATTATTAGTGGTCTAGTATAAAGAGGGAGATAGCATAGTTTGTTTTCAGATGTCTCACCTGTCAGAGAGTGAAGGCTGAACATCAAGTTTCTCCAGGATTTTTGTAACTTGTATCAGTACATGAATGGAAGTTGGAGCATGTAATTATAGACTTTGTAGCTGGATTACCTTTGACCTAGAGAAATCATGATGCAATCTGGCTGATTGTGGATAGATTGACGAAGTCGGTACACTTTCTTCCAATAAGGGTGGACTACTCCCTTGATATGTTGGTTGAATTGTATATCAATGAGATAGTGAGATTGGATGGAGTCCCAATTTTAATAGTTTCAGACTGAGATCCCAAATTTATATTGAGATTTTAGAAAAGTTTACAAGGTGCACTGGGTACTCGGTTGCATTTTAGTACTTCATTCCATTTGCAGACAGATGGACATTCTAAGAGAGTGATACAGTTGTTGGAGGATATGTTGAGGAGCTGTATCAATGAGTTTACAGAGAGCTGGCATAGGCATTTTGTGAGCGAAGATTTTCATTCTCACTCCCATGTGGAATGGTTCTTGAGACTTCGGCATTATTAGATTCAAAGTCTTAGAAAACATAGGCCTAAATCCAAAGAAAATGGAGTCACCATCGGGATAGCCCAGGAAAAGAAAAGGGGTGGATGACTTGATTCCTAAGGAATCTCCAATCACCTAATGGATTCAAAAAGTTGGGTATGTATGGGGAAGGTGAGAATGACCCAGCACCCCCATAAACGCCCGGTTCATTAGAACCGACCTCCTTTTTATGTCTAAATATTATTAAATTCTTAAATATTATAAAATCATTCATACTACATGTGAACATTAAAATAAAGATCTATTGTATTAAAATCAAAACATGTTGAAATAAAATAATAAATATGCACCCATCCATGAATGAAAATATGCCTTTACAATTTTCCAATATCCAAAAGAAAGACAAGATAAATAAATAAAATGGGACACCCACCATAAGTGGAAATGTGTCCCTTACAATAGTCCCAAAACATAAAATAAATTACATTCAACTTAATTAATAAGATACCCACAAAGTGAAAACATACCTCTTACATCATTAAAACAAAAGTAAACCAATAATAATAATAATAAATATTCATCCATTTATCATAAATTAAATAAATCATCCATCACAAATTAAATAAATCATCCATCAAGACATATAATAAATTACACAATTAAATCTAAGGGTTTAAAGCATTAAACATACGAAATTGACATTTTTATATTAAATTTTGGGTTTGCAAAGTTAACAATATGGTTTTAGGGCTTTGGGCTTTTGGATATGAAAATTAGGTTACTGGATTATGGTTTTAGGATTGAGGTTTGGGAAATTGAATTTCTAAATTAGGATTTGGATTTGGGTTTGGGAATTAAGCTACTAGAATTAGGGTTTTTAGGTATATTGGATTAAGATTTTAATATTTTGGGATTAGGGTTTTAGGTTTACCGGATGCTAGGGTTTTAGTATTTTGGAATTAATTTAGGATTTTGATATTTTGGAAATAGATTTTGGATGTAGGGTTTAGGTTTTGGGAAATGGATTTTGGATTTAGGGTTTAGGGTTTAAGTCTTTTAAGAAAATAAGATTCTTGGTATTTTTTTTGAAAAGGGATTAGGATTTTTTAATTATTTTGGGAAAACAGTTTAAGGTTTTGAAAATTGAAAAATAGATTAGGGTTTTGGAAGTTGGCAAACAATTTTAGAAAATAGATTAGTGTTTTAATAATTAAGTCAGTGATTTAAATCAAACCTTAAGCTACTGGATGAATAAATAGATTGAGATTTGGTTTTGTAAAATATATAATTAGGGTTTAGTAATGTAAACTACTGGATTAAAATAATAATCAAAAAAGAAATAATCAAAGTGTTTAAAGAAGAGAAAACATGGATACTATATGTTTAAACTAGTTAAATTTAGAAAATAGAACCTGCGTTGAAGGCTCCATCAAAATAGGCTGATCCAACTTGTTGCTTTGTACCAATTATTAATTCTGGCCGAGCAAAGACAAAGACAATAGTTATTGCTTTGGTGTGTTAATGCTTTGTTAATCAGTGCAAATTGCTTTGATAATCCCTGATTGTTGATGAACATTGATGGCTGATTAATGTTGCTTACTACCTTATGATTGCCTCTTATTTTTAGCATTAAACCTTGTTATTTATAGACAAAGAGAAACTTAACCCTAAACCTAATCTTGCTTAATCCATGTTTTAAATCAATTCTAGCCTAATTGGGAATCAAATTGTCGGCCAAAACTGTTTTAAAATTAGGTTCTCAAAATCGACATGGAACCAGCCCATGTCGATTGGGGTGTGCCTAGGTGTGCCAAATGACATGAGACTTTGTTCATGTCGATTTGGGCATCCAAATAGACATGAGCAATTCTCATGTCAACTTGGACACCCCAAGTCGACATGAGCAGCCTCGGACCCTCCCAAATTAAACCGGTATAAAATATTTTAATGCATGGGCTAAACTGATTTAATTTGGGATGAACAAATTTAATTTTTTAGCCAAACAATTTGAACCAATTGAATTTATGCCTTTCAAAACTGGACCGACCTATTTAAAAGTTATAAATTAGGTTTAAATCTTTTAAGGTCGGATCAAATTTATTTCGGCATTTTTTAATTAGGACCATACCAACTTAGGACCAAAATTAAGGGTCTACACATTTGCCTCTGGTAGAGTTTGCCTAAACAATAACTTTCAATCCAGCACTGGAATGGCACCATATGAGGCCTTGTATGACAGGAAGTGCAGGACACCTTTATGTTGGGATGAGGTTGGTGAAGAAAAGTTGGTAGGTCCTGATTTGATCAAAGAAACAAAAGATAAGGTTAGTGCAATTCGAGATCTATTGAAAGTAGCTTTAGACTAACATAAATCCTATTCAGATTTAAAGAGAAAAGACACAAAGTTTAGTGTGGGGGATAAGGTGTTCTTGAAAGTATATCCATGGAAGAGGATTCTGAGATTTAGTCGAAAAGAAAAATTGAGTCCTCGATTTATTGGGCCATATGAGGTATTGGAGAGAGTAGAACCAGTAGCCTAGAGACTTTTACCGCCTGAGTTGGATCGAATACACAATGTCTTCCATGTCTCTATGCTTCAGAGGTATAGATTGAACCTATCTCATGTTTTATCAGTATAGTCTATTGAGGTGAATCTAGATCTAACTTACGAAGAACAACCAGTGGCGATCTTGGCACGTGAGGTAAAGGAGTTGAGAAACAATAAGGTGCCATGATTAAAGTTCTTTAGAGGAATTATTCCACTTAGGAGGCAACATGGGAGAGTGAGCAGACGATGCGGAGCTAGTATCCTTAATTATTTTAGAGCTGATGCAAGGTAATTTCGATGACAAAATTACTTAAGGAGGAGAGAGATGTAACACCCGTTAATTTGCTAAAATAAAATTTAATTGGATTAAAATAAATATTTTGAGGGAAAATAAAGATTTGGTAGTATGAAGAATGAAATGTAGATGTTGCATATATGTTAAATATATACAACATATAGAAGTCAAAGTGAATAGTAAAGTCAAAGGGTAAAATGGTAAATATACTTTATAAAAATTAAAAAATAATTAAATAATTTAAAAAGAAAATAATTATGGGTGAAAGATAAAATTTTTCTATTTAAAAAAATTAAATAATATATATATGTGGATGGGAAATGAAAGAAGAAAGAAAAGTCAAAATTCAACTTCAACTTCATCTTCTTCCTTCTTCCCCATCCTTGGCCGAAATCCCCATTAAAGAGAAAGTGAGATTTTTGCTCCTTCCAACCTCAAAATTTTCAAGATTTTCAAAGGTTTTGAGGTGAATTTAAAGATTCTCCCAACAAAGGTAAGCTTTCTTACCTTATTTGAAAGTTATATGGATTTATTTCAATATGTGTAATTTGGAAATTTCTTGGAGTGTTAGTTAATTTTATTTATGCTTATGGAGCATGTTATTTTGATAAGTAGGCAAGGATTTTATGGTTGGTTGGAGGATTGGATTAAATTTTGTTGGAGTTTGAGGTAGTATGGTTTAGGGTTTTGAAAAGGGTTTTGTTCAAGATTGTTTGTTCATTTGGTTTCATCATTTAAATCATATAGTTTAATGATTTTTATGGTGGAAATAAACTTAAATTAATATTTTGAATTGGTTAGAATGAAGTTCTAAAGTTTAAGTGGCTTAGGCTAAATTTTAGGATTTTGAGAAAAATGGTGTACATTGTATTTTAATACTTTAAATGTGTTAAAATATAATGTTAAAGATGTTTTTGAGCTTAAAACTCTATTTGAAATTAGTAAGAATGGTTTTGTAAAGTTAAAGAACTTTATGGCTAAGAAAAGGGAAATTGAAGGATTATGTTTTAATTGATGTTTGGTAGTTGAAACACCTTAAAATGTGATGTTAATATATGTTTGTTATTTACATTTTGGTTAGGTATTGAGTAAGTTGTTGTTCCAACAACTTAGTAAGTAAAGAGACTTTTGGAAAAATTGTGAGAGTTGGTGTTTGATAGCTTGGATGTGCCCTTGTATAGAGGTTAGTACATACTTTGACAACTTATATATTAATTGTATTTGAGTTGGCATAACACATTGTGATTTTGATGAATGTGTTATGCCACTTTGATATTTGTTTCAATATGATATATGGCACTATACCATTAAAAGTATGTGAAATATAAATTATGTTAAATGCGATATATTACTTGAATAATGTGAATGTGTGTGTATGACATTATTTGAAATAACAATGCTTGGTTTGCATTAATTATGGCATGATAAGCCATTGAGAATGGCTAAATGAGATGTTTGTGAAAAATATAAAAGTACAAGTTGTGCATTAGAATGTGAAAGTAAATCATATTTGCATTGTGTATGATTGTGGTTTGTGGATACCATAATATGAGTCGGGATGTGAAAACATATTGAAAAATGAATGTGTTTTATGTGTACCTTTTACATTATCTAGTTGCCAGAAGATTACGCTTGGATGCTGACATTCCATACGCCAAAAGGGATGAGAGACTAGGTGTCACAGAGATGTGCCTATGCCCGAGTGAGACACCAATGGTGTCAAAGATATACACTATATGATAGACCAAGGCAACGAGCCTGGGACTAGATAATTATATAAGGAGGTTGGGCCCAATATATGTGTAACACCCCCATATCCAATGCACACACACTACAACCACAACAATGTAGCATAAGTGCACCAAACATAGGGATGCTACGGTTCTCTTAACATTCAAAACACTTTAAAACTTGATACAATACCCTTATCATTATATATTATAGAAAAGTAAATCATTTACTTATAAAACAAAACATATTAGTTATATATATATATACATTTAAATATTACACAGCGGAAGTTATAAAATATGTACATATTTACATATTAAACATTTCTTTACAAAATATAAAGAAGTATACATGATTGGCAAGTTTGCTCTGATCTTTAATCTCACAAAATGGATTCTTCAAGGTCTACTCTCACTTGGTCTTGATGAACTCTCGGGTTCAACTCTATCAACTCTATTACCTGCGCGATTAAACACTATCGCGCTAAGCCAAGGGCTTAGTAAGATAAAACATGCAATGGATATGTTTTAATGCAATACAATGTCAATTCTAATTCATATCATATATGTAACAACATAGATGCAAAGCTAACAACATCCCTTTACATTTTATAACCAACATACATATATGCATATCACATTTCAACATCATTGCATATACTTCATTATTTAATCATTTAATCATCCATGAACAACAATAAACAAATCATGACTCTCATTAAACAAAGACAAGCATTGGGCCCAAAACACACTAATATGCCATTCAATTTTCAGAGTTAATGCTTTGGTTTTTATGATCACATTTATCAATATCATATACCCAACTAGGCTTCAAGAATTAAGTTCAACCAAGCTTCAAGGGGAGCAAAGCATGCTAAGCTTTAACCCAACTTGGCTTCAAGAACTAACCCAACCTAGCTTCAAGGGTGGTAACATCTCAATTAGGCTTCAAGGATTCAATCCAACCTAACTTCAAGAGATTGTTACACTTATTAGGCATGCCACCAACAACAAACTCTTAAAATGGAATAACACATTAGCCACACAATTCATTTAGTTTTCATTCTCAATTCTCATTATCATTTATCTCCATTGAATCACCTTAGCCAATAACAATGGCTTCACATTTCATTTCACAATATAATACTTCATTATTCAAGTGTATATTTATCTCATCCATGATCACATTATATCTCACATAGCATCATTCATAAATATCAACATTTCATTCCACATTACTCATGAAACACATTACTATTCACAATGCATAACAAAACATTGTTCAATCTCAACAATGCAAGAACAATTTATATTAGTCATAGCTTTAGGATCATCCACAAGTGTTTGATTAAGTCGTTCCTTGGTTTAAGTATATTTATGTTTAGGTTTAGAGACCAAACTACCTTTGAAGAATCCAAACCATGCAAAAAGAACAAAGAAATCAAACAATATTCAACTCATTTGAGGGACACGCCCAGCCCACTTGAGGAACACGGCCGTGTCTCTAAAAATAAAAGAGGCAGTAGCCAACACAAATAAATGACATGGGCGTGTCTCTTCATTGCTTCTGGCCGTGTCACCATAAACACAACCTTAACTAAAACCAACACTTTCTCAATTGCACTCAAACACAATATTCATCATATAACATGTTTCAAATGAACATAATCAATGTTCTAAACACATATTCACCACAAGAATTACTTCACAACACATTAATATAACAATTAAACACACATCATCTCAAAACACTAAAATCACCATCCTTCTCCACCTTTCAAAATCAACATTTACCACTTCCAACAACAACACCTATTTAAACTATTAACTTAAAACCAATTTAACACTTGAAAACAAATCATAAACACATCTCATCATCAAATCATCAAACCCTAATTAACTTCCCATACCACTTCAAAAGAATGAAAGAAATCAAAGGGAAGATCTTACCTTAGTTAAAAACTTCTTGAATCAACACTTGAACACTTAATCTTCCTTCAATTTTGAACTCAACTCATCAAGAACCTTTCTTCACCTCTTGCTTCCCTTTGTCTATGGAGGAGCCGGCCACTTCATGAAAGAAAGAAGAAAATGATCAAGACACAAAGTCAAATTTTGCTTTTAATCTCCACCAAGTAATCTTATCCAAGCAATTACCAAATTGCCCTTAACCATATAACTAACCTTTTTGTCTCATATAAGCCCACATATGTAATTACACACTTAACACAAAATATCTCTCTTCCTTTGACTCTTCCTTTGACCCATTTATATGTTATATATATCATCATATACACAACATATACCATTCTCTCTAAACCCTAATTCTTTCCCAAAACACCTATACATATACTTTTCTTTTCTCACTTTAAACCAACAACAACAACAACAACAACAAAACTTCTAGGGCATAAATGAGGATATTACAATTCTCCCCCTCTAAAAAGAAATTTCGTCCTCGAAATTACCTGATATCAAATCTGAAACAACTGCGGATATTGCTCTCGCATGGATTGTTCATTTTCCCAAGTTGCTTCTTCTTTTCCATGATTCTTCCACAAAATCTTCACAAGTGGCACTCTCTTGTTTCTCAACTCTTTCACATCACGTGCCAAAATAGCAACTGGTTCCTCTTCAAACGTCAAATCAAGATTTAATTCAATTGACTCAATCGGCAACACATGAGATGGATCCGACCTGTACCTCCTCAACATAGAAACATGAAATACGTTATGAATCCGATCCAACTCAGGTGGCAAAGCAAGCCGATAAGCAACTGGCCCAACTCTTTCCAAAACTTCATACGGTCCAATGAAACGAGGACTCAATTTTCCTTTCCGACCGAACCTCAAAATCTTCTTCCAAGGAGATACTTTCAAAAATACCTTATCTCCCACATCAAACTCTATGTCTCTCCTCTTCAGATCTGCATAAGACTTCTGTCGGTCTGAAGCTGCTCTCAATCTGCCTCGAATCAGCTTTACTTTCTCTTCAGTTTCTTGAATCAAATCAGGCCCAATCAACTTACCATCTCCCAGTTCACTCCAACAAAGAGGTGTCCTACACCGTCTACCATACAGAGCTTCGAATGGTGCCATACCAATGCTAGATTAGTGACTGTTGTTGTATGCAAACTCCACAAGAGGTAAAAACTTATCCCAACTTCCAGAGAAATCGATGACACAGCTTCTCAACATGTCCTCAATAATCTGTATCACCCTCTCTGACTGTCCATCCGTCTGTGGATGAAAAGCAGTACTGAAGTGCAGTCGAGAACCCAAAGCACTATGCAAACTCTTCCAAAACCTGGAAGTAAACCTGGGATCTCGATCAGATACTAAAGAAGTTGGAACACCATGCAACTTCACAATCTCATGGATATACAGCTCAGCCAACCTCTCCAAAGAGTAATCCATCCGCACCGGAAGGAAATGAGCTGTCTTAGTCAATCTATCCACAATCACCCATATGGCATCATGTTTCCTTTGTGTCAATGGCAATCCAGACACAAAGTCCATTGTCACTCTATCCCACTTTCACTCAGGCACTGACAAAGGTTGAAGCAACCCGGTTGGAACTTGATGCTCTGCTTTAACCTTCTGACAAGTGAGACATTTCGATACAAACTCAGCAATGTCTCTCTTCAACCCAATCCACCAGTAATGCTGTTTCAAATCATGATACATCTTAGTATTGCCCGGATGCATAGCAAACAATGACTGATGAGCTTCTTCCAAAATGACCCTTTTCAAATCAGCATCATCGGGTACACACAATCTGCTATTGAACCAGAGACTTCCATCACTCTTCACAATAAAAACTCTACCCTTTCCACTCTGACAATCCGAAACAATCTTCTGTATCTTCTTATCGGCCAACTGAGCTTCTTTTATTTGATCTAACAAAACCGGCTTCAATTGCAACTGTGCTAATAATGCACCATCATCACAAGGTACAAAACTAGCACACAATGCTCTCAACTCAACAAGCAACGAGAGCGAGAAAACTGTCAAACCTGCTAAAGACTTCTGACTCAAGGCATCAGCAACAACATTTGCTTTACCTGGATAATAATCAATCAAGCAGTCGTAGTCTTTAATCAATTCTAACCATCTCCTCTGACGAAGATTAAGTTCTTTCTGGACACCCAAATACTTCAAACTCTTGTGATCAGTGTAGATGAAACATTTCTCCCCAAACAGATAGTGGCGCCAAATCTTCAATGCAAACACAATGGCAGCCAATTCCAAATCATGGGTCGGATAGTTAAGCTCATGCGGTTTCAACTGTCTAGATGCATAAGCTATAACTTTCCCTTCCTGCATCAATACACACCCCAAACCTCTATGTGAAGCATCACTGTAGATCACATATGGTTTGCCTTCAACAGGTAAAGTAAGAACAGGCGCTTGAGTTAACATTTCTCTTAACTGCTCAAAGCTCGCCTGACACTGATCTGTCCACAAAAACCTCACTCCCTTACGAAGCAATCTGGTGAGTGGAGTAGCTATCAAAGAAAACCCTTTCACAAACCGCCGGTAATAGCCTGCCAAACCCAGAAAACTTCTAATCTCTGTCACAGACTTGGGTGGACTCCAATTTAAAATGGCTTCAACTTTACTCGGATCAACTCTAATGCCTTCTACAGAAACAATATGTCCGAGAAAAGCTACTTGATCCAACCAAAACTCACACTTCGACAATTTGGCAAACAACTGCTTCTCTCTCAAAATCTGCAATACAATCCGCAGATGCATATCATGTTCCTCTTCATTCCGCGAATACACCAGAATATCATCAATAAACACTACCACAAACTGATCCAAATAGGGCCTAAACACCCTATTCATCAAATCCATAAAAGCTGCAGGTGCATTCGTCAGACCAAAAGGCATAACTAGAAATTCATAATGCCCATACCTGGTCCGAAAAGCGGTTTTAGAAACATCTTCAGCTCTGACTCTCAGCTGATGGTACCCAGATCTCAAATCAATTTTAGAAAACACAGCTGCACCCTTCAATTGATCAAAGAGATCATCGATTCTAGGCAAAGGATATTTATTTTTAATAGTCACCTTGTTCAATTGCCTATAATCGATACACAACCTCATAGTACCATCCTTCTTTTTCACAAATAGCACAGGAGCTCCCCAAGAAGAAACACTGGGGCGAATGAATCCTTTGTCCAACAACTCCTGTAATTGCACTTTCAACTCCCTCAATTCTGCTGGTGCCATTCTATAAGGAGTAATAGAGATAGGAGTGGTACCAGGCAACAATTCAATACCGAACTCCACCTCTCTCTCAGGAGGCAATCCTGGCAACTCCTCTGGAAAAACATCAGGGAAATCCGCAACTGTGGCAATACTATCAATGGGAGAACCCTTCACTCTAGTATCCACCACATGAGCAAGATAGGCTTCACACCCCTTTCTAATCAATCTCCTAGCTGCAACAGCTGAAACAAATAAGGAGGCTAGCTGTTCCTGCTCATTAGATACTATCACCTCTCTACCATCACCCGTTCTCAAAGAAACAATTTTCTTTTTACAATCCACCACAGCTCCATGTCTAGCTAACCAATCCATGCCTAAGATCACATCATACTCCTTAAATGGCATCTCAATCAAGTCTCCAAGGAACTCCTCACCTTACACCCTCACTGCACTATCTCGGTGTACCTTACTCACAACCACACTATGCCCTAACGGATTTGTCACCAACACATCAAATCCTAGGGACTCAGCATGCACATCAAATACAAGCAATACAGATGCACTAACATATGAATGCGTGGAACCTGGATCAATCAAAGCAAGTACGGAAAAACCAAATAAGGAAAAAGTACCAGCAATGACTGCCGAAGCATCTGGCTGCCTCTGCATAACATACATCCTCTGGGAAGATCCAACCTCCTCTGGTCTACTCTCCCTGGATGTAGCACCTCCTCTAACACTGAACCCAGATCTGCCTCCCCGGCTGCTACCTCTGCCTACTCGACCTCCCCTCACACTAGGTCGAGAAGCTGCAGTATCAACTGACATCTGCTCTTGCCTCTCAGGACAATCTCTCACAAAGTGATCTGGCGATCCACATCTGAAACAAACCCCTACTACACCAGTCTTCCAGCAAGGACCACCATGTGGCCTACCACAATGGATACAGACGGGTAAGGTGGATCTCTGAACCATAGGGGTCGGAGCACTCGCCACTGAAGCTGCAGGTCTAAATCTCTGCCTCTGTAACTGCACTGACCTACTAGCTGACCTCTGACTTCTACTAACTCTAGGAACAAAACTTCCTTTACCTCTCTTAATAGAAGAAGACCCTGCCTCGAACTGGGGCCTTCTAACCCTAACCTCTTCTTCTGAAGCAACCGCAATACCCTGAGCTCGCTCTACACTTCGAGCTGCTGCCACAAGCTGTGAGAAATCCTGATATCTGGATCCAGCTACTAAGCACATAATCGAGGGCCTCAATCCCTCCTCAAACCTCCGACATCTATCAATCTCATCAGCAATGATACCCCCAGCATACTGACTCAATCTAATAAACTCAACCTCATACTCAGTTACAGTCTTGCTATCTTGCTTCAGACTCAAAAACTCCATCTTTTTCATGTCCTTATACTCCCTAGGAGTATACTTCAACTCAAATTCCCTCAGAAAATTAGTGTAAGACAGTGTTGGAGGATCATCCATAGAATGGGGCACCGTCTTCCACCAATCGTAGGCATCCTTCTGTAGCAAAGATCTTGCATAATCAAACTTTTCCTCTGAGGTGGCTTGCAACTGAACAAATACTCTCTGAACTCTATCAAGCCACTGTTCTGCTACAGCCGGATCAACTGTACCAAAGAAATCCTCTGCTCCATATTTCCTTAGCTTATCATAGTGCCTCACTGGTACTGAAGGCTGAGGGGGTGGTGGCACTGGTTGCACTGGTGCTTGTCTCATAGCTTCCATCATATGCCTAAACCAAACTGGCGGAACTTCCTCACCAACTGGTCTACCCGACACCGAAGCAGGTGCCTCCTCAACACTATCAACCCTAGCTCCCTCATCAGGAGCAACGCTCTCCTCACTACCCTCAACCGACTGGCGTGAGTGAGAATCCATCACAACCTAAGTCTGCAAACACAACATACTACATCTTATTAAAGATCAGAGGTTGCCAATCCCATACATGTATATTATTCAAAAACCACTTTTAAAATCAAAATAATCTTTTTCTTACATTTTACCTAGGTTGAGAATCTCAAACCTAGGCTCTGATACCAAAACAATTGTAACACCCCCATATCCAATGCACACACACTACAACCACAACAATGTAGCATAAGTGCACCAAACATAGGGATGCTACGGTTCTCTTAACATTCAAAACACTTTAAAACTTGATACAATACCCTTATCATTATATATTATAGAAAAGTAAATCATTTACTTATAAAACAAAACATATTAGTTATATATATATATACATTTAAATATTACACAGCGGAAGTTATAAAATATGTACATATTTACATATTAAACATTTCTTTACAAAATATAAAGAAGTATACATGATTGGCAAGTTTGCTCTGATCTTTAATCTCCCAAAATGGATTCTTCAAGGTCTACTCTCACTTGGTCTTGATGAACTCTCGGGTTCAACTCTATCAACTCTATTACCTGCGCGATTAAACACTATCGCGCTAAGCCAAGGGCTTAGTAAGATAAAACATGCAATGGATATGCTTTAATGCAATACAATGTCAATTCTAATTCATATCATATATGTAACAACATAGATGCAAAGCTAACAACATCCCTTTACATTTTATAACCAACATACATATATGCATATCACATTTCAACATCATTGCATATACTTCATTATTTAATCATTTAATCATCCATGAACAACAATAAACAAATCATGACTCTCATTAAACAAAGACAAGCATTGGGCCCAAAACACACTAATATGCCATTCAATTTTCAGAGTTAATGCTTTGGTTTTTATGATCACATTTATCAATATCATATACCCAACTAGGCTTCAAGGATTAAGTTCAACCAAGCTTCAAGGGGAGCAAAGCATGCTAAGCTTCAACCCAACTTGGCTTCAAGAACTAACCCAACCTAGCTTCAAGGGTGGTAACATCTCAATTAGGCTTCAAGGATTCAATCCAACCTAACTTCAAGAGATTGTTACACTTATTAGGCATGCCACCAACAACAAACTCTTAAAATGGAATAACACATTAGCCACACAATTCATTTAGTTTTCATTCTCAATTCTCATTATCATTTATCTCCATTGAATCACCTTAGCCAATAACAATGGCTTCACATTTCATTTCACAATATAATACTTCATTATTCAAGTGTATATTTATCTCATCCATGATCACATTATATCTCACATAGCATCATTCATAAATATCAACATTTCATTCCACATTACTCATGAAACACATTACTATTCACAATGCATAACAAAACATTGTTCAATCTCAACAATGCAAGAACAATTTATATTAGTCATAGCTTTAGGATCATCCACAAGTGTTTGATTAAGTCATTCCTTGGTTTAAGTATATTTATGTTTAGGTTTAGAGACCAAACTACCTTTGAAGAATCCAAACCATGCAAAAAGAACAAAGAAATCAAACAATATTCAACTCATTTGAGGGACACGCCCAGCCCACTTGAGGAACACGGCCGTGTCTCTAAAAATAAAAGAGGCAGTAGCCAACACAAATAAATGACACGGGCGTGTCTCTTCATTGCTTCTGGCAGTGTCACCATAAACACAACCTTAACTAAAACCAACACTTTCTCAATTGCACTCAAACACAATATTCATCATATAACATGTTTCAAATGAACATAATCAATGTTCTAAACACATATTCACCACAAGAATTACTTCACAACACATTAATATAACAATTAAACACACATCATCTCAAAACACTAAAATCACCATCCTTCTCCACCTTTCAAAATCAACATTTACCACTTCCAACAACAACACCTATTTAAACTATTAACTTAAAACCAATTTAACACTTGAAAACAAATCATAAACACATCTCATCATCAAATCATCAAACCCTAATTAACTTCCCATACCACTTCAAAAGAATGAAAGAAATCAAAGGGAAGATCTTACCTTAGTTAAAAACTTCTTGAATCAACACTTGAACACTTAATCTTCCTTCAATTTTGAACTCAACTCATCAAGAACCTTTCTTCACCTCTTGCTTCCCTTTGTCTATGGAGGAGCCGGCCACTTCATGAAAGAAAGAAGAAAATGATCAAGACACAAAGTCAAATTTTGCTTTTAATCTCCACCAAGTAATCTTATCCAAGCAATTACCAAATTGCCCTTAACCATATAACTAACCTTTTTGTCTCATATAAGCCCACATATGTAATTACACACTTAACACAAAATATCTCTCTTCCTTTGACTCTTCCTTTGACCCATTTATATGTTATATATATCATCATATACACAACATATAACATTCTCTCTAAACCCTAATTCTTTCCCAAAACACCTATACATATACTTTTCTTTTCTCACTTTAAACCAACAACAACAACAACAACAACAACAAAACTTCTAGGGCATAAATGAGGATATTACAATATGTGGATGTTTAATGTGTTGTTTAATGTGTATAAATAATGTTGATATTTATAGTATGATGCAAATATGGCATTCTATATGTGTAACATCATTTCTTAATTTTACTAAAGTATGTACTACTAGGCAATATTTTTAGCGCGATTGAATTCTATTGCGCAGGTGACAGGATTGATCCGGAGGATCCGGAGAGAACCACTAGACCTAGTCAGAACTAAACTACAATTGTTTACTTTTGGAGCTTATTGAGCTGTCACAGACCAAAGCCTTCTGCGTTCCATGTATATATTTTGTACTTTAAGAAATTTTATATGAGTATATATTTTGTATTTATAAATATGTACATGATGTAAACTAGAAAGGGTTTTGGGTTTTATGTTGGATATGTGAGATATAGTATATATATGTATTGATATATAAATGTTTATGAAATATTGGTTACATTAAGCTATTAAGCTTTTTGGAAAAACTGGATGTAATGAATGAATATTTGGGAGTGTGTTTTATGCAGGTTGAGAAACTTAAACTTTGGAGATGTTCAAAAAACAGATAAACTTCTACTGATTTTTTTTTCAGAGATTTTTCTTTAAAATATGTGTATATGGTCTTTAATTTATTATTAAATATATTGGTTTAATTAATACATTACATTAAGTATAAAATTATTGATTTAGAAATTATGAAATTTTTTATAACGTTGTGTCGTGATATTCTAGTACTGTATATATACATTTTATGTATATGGAATATATGTATTATATGAATATACAATATAAGGGTGTTACAATTGATACACCTAAAACAAGGCTAGTTATTTTGGTCATCCTTCTTGTACTATTTGATGTAAGAATTTATTTTGTTTAAATGAACAGTATAATATTTTATGAAGTTCTTTTGTTCTTGATTGAGATAAGTATATTTGAAGTGCATAATTTATTTGTAAATAGTAATATTTTGTTTTATTATCTTGATTTTTATAAAATTGATGTTATAAATGAAATAAAAAATTTTATTTTTGTTAAATATGAAAATATAATTTTTAAATGAATTTTCTACAATCTCATGGAATTTATTCATGTTAAATAAGGTTATATATTCACACTTGTCACATTCAGTATAAATGAAAATTCATTTTTAATTTATAAAATTATGTATGTTTAAAATTATTCTATATTTTTTTATTAATAACAGTATAAATTAGTAAATTAATAGAATTTTAAACTTAAAAATGGTAATAAAAAATAAAATTTTAAAGAACTTTTAGTTATGAATAAAACATGTACTTTATGAATAAAGTAATTATTTATAATAAAATTAAGTTAAAAATAAAATGATATCTATTCATTCCAAAGAAAAAGAAATTAATTAAAAAAACTCAGATTGGTCATCTATACATGCATTAAGTAATAAGTGGATGGTTCTAATTATAGTAGTCATCAACTACACCTTATGGATGAATTATTATTTTATATTTTACTGAATTATTATATTTAAAAAAGTTTAAATATTCAATATCACAATATGCTATAAAATGTAGTTTAGTTAATCATTTATTTAATATGTCTTATTTATGAAGTATTAATTTTCATAATTGTATATATTTGTTAAATATAGGGAAAAAAATTTAATGTGCAGGTTGAAATGTGTATGCTTTCCATCTATACTCATTGAAGAAAAAAACTAAAATTTTTTTTACTGAAAAAAAGATAAAAAGTAAATTTTTAACTCTTATAAAAATAAATCTTATAAGAATAAATAGGATATATAAAGGTTATTATTCTATTTTTATTTTTACATTCGCAACTATAATTTAATAATAATATATTTAAATTTAAATTTTTAATTTATGAATGCTAAAAACAAAAAAAAATTATTTCTTATTTTTTCTATTAATTCTATATTTATTTAATTTTAACTCGAATTAATTAAGAATAGAATTAATATTTTTTATATGTAAAATATATGTAATTGTTGATAATTAAATTAATGAATAAATTACAACAAAATCCCAGAATTCAGAATGAAAAAAGGGGATTTGTTTACCTATATATAAAAAAAAATTAAAAAAGAAAGAAAGAAAAACAATGGTCGATGTCATTTTTATACAAGGCTGCTTGATTTTCTCTCGGATTTTGCCTACGTCCGTTATTCTATCAAATAGGTTTGAGGGGCTTTAGATTTGTGATGTAACCTTATTATTTAATATATATTCATTAAATTAATTTATTATAATTTATTACATTTTATAGTCAAAAGTCAAGACAGATTTATTTTATTATATTGCCTAATTATTTATTTTAGAATTCCTGCAGCAATATCACAGCCCTTCAGAGCTACGTCATAGTCAATATCTTCTAATTTAATCAACTTTATGATATTCGATTTCTAGATTTTTATAATATTTTATTCTTTGACAATTGATAGATATACTTCTGTTCACAATTAATAGAGATATTTTTCATTTTATAAAAATTAATATGTCTGAAAAAAAAAGAATAATTATATTTTTTCTATAATTTTATCTATCAAATTTTATTATTATTTTAATATCGAATATAAAAATTAAATTTAAATTTATTTTCAAAATTAAAAATATATATACTAAAAAAAATCTGCTAGTTAATAAGATTTAAAATTATAAATTTTTGAAATTAGTCAAATAAATTTTTTTTTTTTACTAAAAATGTAAGTATTAAATTAAAGATACATGATAATCTATTTTCTTTTCAACTCCTATTTGAGCCTATATAGTTTACCATTTCCATCACTAATAATTATTTTAATAAAAAAATAATTCATTTTTAAACTATATATATTACGTACGATAACAGAGAATGTAAGATTGTTTTTTAATTCAGAATAAACGTTGAATTTGAAATCCCCAGATCTGAACACTGGTTCTTTGATGGTTTATGAAATCAATCAAAATTTTAGAAAGAAATGCGAACTCTACATTTAATCACAATACATTTTTTTTAATGAGGTCTTATTATATCCTATCACCCTTTTAATGGTGATTAATTGCTACTACTATTATTAAGTGAGGATTTATTTTTTCAATTAATTTATTATTTAAGTTATTTATTTATTAATTAGTACTTTTAAGACATTCAATAAATTAAACCCTTTCAAATTAAATGTAAGTGTGAAGGGTGTTGATAAAGATTATATACATATTTATATATATCAATGGAGCTTAAATTTTAAATAAAATAAACTTCCTAAAATTTTAAGGAATTAAATATTAATTAAATGATTTAATTTTTTTTATTATCTATATAAAGAATTTCATAAAATTATTGATATAAAATTGAGAGATCTTGATAAATTGTGTATATGTTTGGTATATGATGCCATATTATGTAAATTTACTTTTATGTACAAGTTCCTATTGTAAGCATTAGTTTGTTTTGTATACGGTAGTTTGGTAATTTTGTATTGTATATATAAGCAACAATTTGTAGACTTTTCAACCAATAATCAATTTCAACTGCATCATTCAATTTTCTTTTTCTACTGCTTTCTTTCATTTTCTCTTGCACATTCCAAAAACCTAACTTCATATGGTATCAGAGTTGTGCCTGTGATATTCATTTGTTCTTTTCTCATCAATTCTATTGTTTTTTCTTCTTTAATTATTCATTTCTTTCTTCAATTTTTTGAAATCAAGATGATTTCTCCAATTTTTTTAATCTAGGTTTTGCTTTTTCTAAATTTTAAGTGTGTAAGTCAGAATCATTGTATCTTTATTGATTAGAGTTTAAGATTTTCTATCTAAAAGATTCCTAGATTGGCTTTTGCCCTTTTTTTTCTCAGATCGACCTTTTTGAACCCTAATATGTTTCTTTTTTCAGTTTAAACCTTCTGAGCACAAAAACCCTAAATTTGTTATTCATTATCTATATTGTTTGAAGTTTGAGAAATCTATTCTCGATCTCAGATGTGAGATATCTAAACATAGTTTCTTTTAGATCATCTGTGTTTTTTGCAAAATCACTTTCTACAATGGCTGAAGAAGGAGAAACTTCGAGTGTTTCTGATCTACAACAGATACAAAGGAGCTACTAGTAAAGATGTTGGATATATGTACCATTTACTGAACTCTAATCATCTAGGGATGATTTTGGTAAGCACTACTCTCACTAAACATAATTTCTTCTCTTGGAGTTGATCTATGAAGATAGATTTCACCACCAAGGTGAAGCTAGATTTTATTGATGGAAAATTCCCAAAACCAAAGGAGAATTCCATTGAGTTTGATGAATGGAGGTGAGTTGATTGCATGGGCATCTCATAGATACTTAACTCCATTTCCAAGGAGTTAGTTGAGCGTTTCATGTATGTAAAGCCTACTAAATAGCTCTATGATGAGCTGGAAGGGAGATATGAGGAAAGTAATGGGCCTCTGATCTACAAGATACTGAGGGAAATTAGTCTTGTTACACAAGAAGGCTTAAGTGTGACAAGTTACTATAGGAAACTTAAGAAATTGTGGGATGAGTTAGGGTGTCTTATTCAGATGTCTACATATATCTGTCCTGCAACCAAAGAGTCTATAGAACTAGCTAATTTGACTCAATTGATGCAATTTCTGATGGGCCTGAATGATCAATACGATCATGTCACTAACCAAATCTTGTTACTGGAGCCACTACCATCAGTGAGTAAAGCTTATTCTATGGTGTTGAGAACTAGAGAGAGGCTCATGGTAGTACTATTGACAGTCTTAATGCTAGCGCTTCACTAGGTAGAGGTTAATCTTTTGGGAAAGGGATTTCTTAGTCTTTTGGACGAGGTATTGGTCAAGGAAATATTAATGTTGAGAATGTTAGGAATTCAAGGCAGGGATGTGAATAAAGCAGAGTGGCATTATACTCATTGCAATATGAAGAGACATGAAAATGATAGTTGTTTTAAACTGATAGGGAATCCAGACTGGTATTTTGAGAGTAGGAAACGACAAACACATGACAAATTTGTTGCTTAAGTATAGCATAATATGGAATAGGCAGGAGTGGAGTCTAATACAGCTAAGCAAGCTAATTTAACTGTGACCATTACCTTAGTGGTAGAAAAAGAAGTTTAGAGACTTCTTATGGGAAAAGGGGTGGCTGAAAGTGCTTCTGCTAACTGCATCACTTATTCGGGTATAGCCCAATATCATAACTTATGGATTGTTTCTATTATTAATGGTTTTTTGGATAATAGACTTAGGAGCCACTTGTCACGTGAGTTTTAATAGCATACATATGACAAATTATTGTTAATTATTTCCTTCCACTACTATTTATTTGTCTGATAAGACCATGACCATAGTTAAACACACTAGTACAATTGTGCTTAGTTATAAACTCACTTTGAATAAAGTTTTGCTTGTCCCTCAATTCAAGTATAATCTATTGTTAGTTAGTCAACTTGTTCAAGGCCTTAATATTTACCAAACACATTGTTTTTTTACCAGACCTTTTGACTAGACAAGTCACCCTTCAAACTGGTTTGTATATTCTTAATCTTACTAGCTTTATAGTAAGTATTATACAATTTTTTTAAGAATAAGAACCCTGCTTTATTGAATGTTGCTGAAACTAATTCTCATTCATCTTGTTTGTTTGATTCTGTTAACAATGTTTCTTTGAATAATTTTGTCTATGTTCCACTTGATTTGGTTTACAAACTTTTGGATCAAATATCTCTCAATAAGATTTAACATTTACCATTCAAAGTTCAGGTGATTCTGGTTCTGTTACCTTTTGTGATGTTTATCCTATGTCTAAGCAACACATGTTATATTTTTCACATAGTTCTTCTACTACTATTAAGCCTTTTGATTTGTTGCATATTGATCTCTGGAGATCTTATAGGGTGCCTTCACTCCCTAAAGCACATTATGTGTTAACAATAGTTAATGATCATATTAGAGCCACTTGGATCTTTCTCCTAAAGCACAAAATTGAAATCCTTACCCACCTAAAATACTTTATTTCTTATTCCACTAATCAGTCTTCTACATTTGCCAAATGGGATAGACAATGTCATAGAGTTTATAAATGCTCAATGTCAACAGTGGTTTCAAATTTTGGCATTATTCATTAAAAAAGTACTTCCTACACTCTATAACAAAATAAGTTGTAGAAAGAAAATATAGACATCTTTTAGTAGTTGCAAGATCCTTGATGTTCCAAGCCAATTTACCCAAACAAGTCTAGAGGGATGCCATTCTTACAACTACACATATCATAAATAAATTACCACTCATATACTATAATGGAAAACCTCATATGAAGTCTTCTGTGGTAAACCTTCAGATATAACTTTCTCAAAGTTTTTTGCTGCCATTATTATTCTACCAACACTAAACCCCATAAGGATAAATTTGAGGCAAAAGCTAATAAGTGTATTTTCATTGGCTACGCCATTGGACAAAAGGCTTACAAATTGTTTGATCTACATACTCAGTCTATCTTGATATTTAAAGATGTCATATTTTTTGAAGACATTTTCCCTTACAAAGTGTGTAACATCCTAAAATTTTTGAAAATTTCTAATTTTTAAAAAATTTGATAAAATAAATTATAATTAAAAAGGATAAATTAAATTAATGGTTTTAAATGAAAAATGAAGGGATTTTAAATGAAAAAGTGGAATATATATATGATATATATGCAAAATATACATAACATATAAAAGTAAACACTTTTTAAAAGAAAAAGGTATTTTGGTAATTAAATCTTATAAATTCAAAATTAATAAAATAATTCAAAAACAAATTATTTTTAAATGAAAGAGGGAAATTAGGACTTTTAATTTATTAAAAAAATAATTAAATAATTAAATATTAAATTATTTTAATATATATATATGTGTGGTTTTAAAAAAAGATGAAAGGAAAAAAATATTAAAAGTCTTCTTCTTCTTCTTCTTCTCTTTACTTTGGCCAAATTTTCCATGGGAGTTAGACCAAGAATTTGATTCTTCTATACTCCATAAATTGAAGGAATTAACAAGTTGCAAGTGGATTTTTGGTGATCTCCACCAAAATTAGTAAATTTC
This sequence comes from Garcia nutans, assembly GCA_947685225.1. Classification (NCBI taxonomy): domain Eukaryota; kingdom Viridiplantae; phylum Streptophyta; class Magnoliopsida; order Malpighiales; family Euphorbiaceae; genus Garcia; species Garcia nutans. The sequence goes on from CANTUV010000046.1 coordinate 237,993, forward strand.
CATCTCTTTTCTTTGAATTCCTTGGAAGATGAGATTATGTGAGTTTTGAGATTTTGATGTAGTATGTTATAATTGTTGGAATTGGTGTGTATGATGTTATTTTGGGTAGTTAACAATGATTCTAAGGTTAGATTGAAGAGATGATGGAGTTTGGTTAAAGAATGGTGAAGAGATAGAGAATTTAGGGTTATGGATTTTTGGGGTTTTAAAAACATGAACTTTAATTGTGCAAATTGGTTCTAAATGAGTTGTTTTGATTCATAAACAAGTATTTTAAAGTCAAATATTGGATTTGGTGGTGTTGGGTTGGAGTTTGAGAATGGAAGAGGAGATTTAGGGTTTTGGAAAAGTGACTTTCCAAAGTGGTTGAATTGTGTGATTTTATTTGTTCAAGTATGTTGTATAGTGTTAAAAGTGACGAATATAAGCTTGGAATGAGTAATGGATTGTGTTGGAATGAAAAACCTTCAATGGGGGAAGGTTATGCCATTTTGAGATTTTGTGTATAAGAGTGTATTTTTATAATGTAAATGATTTAAATGTATTAAAATATATTTTTAATAATATAAATAAACTTAAAACACTAATTTAATTATAGTAGAATGGAATTCTAATGTTGAAGTAAGGAAAGGCTAAATTTTTGAAAATTTGTAGGAGTAATGTGTAATTATGGTTTAATGTTGGAAATGCCATTAAAAGTGATACTAAATGATTATTTGTTATCACATTTGGTTTAGGCTTTGAGGAAGGTTGACTTGCTTCATCCAAGTGGTGAAGGGTTAAGTTGGAAAGATTGGATTGAAGGTTATTTTTAGCTTGCTTTGGGTTACTAGTGGAGGTATGTACAAACTTTAAATATAATGTTTATATTTGCATAACATTTAGACTTAACACATTTTGGTTGAAAAATGTGTTAAGCTACTTGGTTCATTGATTGTGTATGAATAATGTGCTATGACATTTGTAATGTCATATATGTGTTAAATGCAATGTGAAAAGCCATTGATAATGGCTAAATTGTGTAAAATGTGAAATGTACATATTATGTGAAAATATCCAAAGTAATTGGGTAATGTGTTGTGAATGCAAAAATGAAATATGTTTAATAATGAAATGAATTGATATTGATAAAAATGAGAAAAATAAGAAAAATGAGAAATGTGAGAAAAAAATGTGAAAATAAGGCAATGTGCCTAGATTGAACATTTGAAAATGAGAAAGAGATTAATAATGAGAAATATGAATAAATTGTGTGCATAGTATGTTATTCAATTTTCAGAGTTCTGGGTTTGGCGGCATGCCTATGATTGCCTACGGGCTATATGCTGGAATGATTAAAAGACTGGGTCGTAAGCCAGGCCAGCTGATAAATATGATGTTTTTGTGGTAACAAGACTAGGTCGTAAGCCTCAAAAACTGTAGCAGTCTAGCCGGGTTGAGGACCAAGATACTGGGGCCTAAGGGTCTAGCCGGGTTAAGGTCCAAGAGACTGGGGTTGTTACATTATTCATGGATATATTGCCTACGGGGCTAGACACATGGTGTCATTATGGATCAAAGCAGTAACTCTGAAATTTGAATAGCATATTAGATCCTTTTTGGGTCATGCTTGTCTTTGTTTTAATGTGAATTATGAAATATTTGAAAAATATAAGAAAGTGGAATGATGTGACATCTAAATACATTGTGCATTGGTATTGCATTGAGTTATATTGTTATTATCAAAGTTTGTACCACTGGGCTTTGGCTTAGCATGATTATTTTTATCGCGCAGGTGACAGGGTAAACCCAGCTGAGCTTGTAGTTGAGCTTGTTGAGTTGCTATCGAGATCAGAAACACTGCCAACAGCATGTATATATTTTTATGTTATTGTACATTATTGAGTTTTATGCATAATATATTATGTTTTGGATTTTACGTATTGTATATTATAAAGAATGTTTGGGTCAATGTATTTGAAATGAGAGAGTAAGTGTGATTTAAATTATATATATCTATATATATATATAAATGTTTGAGAAACTTGGTGAAATTGATAAGTATGGTTGAGATGGTGATTGAAAATTATTGGGAGTGTTTTCTTTTTTGCAGGTTAAGTAATTGCTAAATTTTGGGATATCCAAATTACAGACAAAACTCTGGCGAATTTTTCCCTGAGATTTTTATATATATTATTTATTTTGGTTCTTATAACAAGTAAAGAATATTTATATTCTATTTAATTTTTATATATTTAGAATTTGAAATTTTAAATTGGAAATATGAAAAATTTTTATTAAACCGGTCTGTGACATTTTTGTATCGTATATGTGTATTTTACATATGCTGGAAATATGTATTGTATGTATATAGGGTATAAGGATGTTACATTTGCTTTGGTATCAGAGCCTAGGTTTGAGGTTCTCGACCTAGGTGGAATGATAGAGAGAGAAAATGGGGGATTTGAAAATAGTTTTTAATTGTAATACATGCATTGGCACTGGCAGTTTCTAATCTCTGATATAGTATTTTCTGCTTTGTTTGCAGATATAGGTAGTTATGGCGTCTCGACCGCATCAGGCTGCTGAGGGTAGTGCAGAGAGTGTGGCTCCAGATGAGGGTAGAGATGGTGGTAGAGTTGTATCTGCTGGTGAGGCATCTATTTCTGTACCTGTAAAACCAGCAGCTGATGAGATTCCGCTTGGCTGGGTATGACATATGGTAGAGTTGTTGAGGCAGGCTTCAGTTCCACAGCCGCCACAGCCATAGCTGCAACCGCAGTTGCCGGTGAGGCAGTATGATAAGCTGAGAAAGTATGGGGTTGAGGAATTTATTGGTACTATAGACCATGCTATAGCAGAGCAGTGGTTAGACCAGGTTCAGAGGATATTTATTCAGTTACAGGCTAGTCCAGAAAAGAATTTTGATTATGCCAGATCTCTTCTGCAGAGAGATGCATATGATTGGTGGAAGACGGTTCCACATGCTCTGGATGATCCACCAGTCCTGACCTATGATGATTTCCTGCGGGAATTTGAGCAGACGTATACTCCGAGAGAGTATAAAGATGCAAAAAAGATGGAGTTCCTGAGTCTGAGACAGGACACCAGGACAGTGACCGAGTATGAGATCGAGTTTATCCGGTTGAGTCACTATATTGGTGGGATCATTTCTGATGAGTTTGATAGGTGCAGGAGGTTTGAGGAGGGACTGAGTCCCTCTATCATGTGCATCATCACAGGCTCTCGGTATCAGGATTTTTTTCAGTTAGTTGCAGCTGCCAGGAGTGTTGAGAGGGCACAGAGTCTTGCAACAGCTGCCAGGGTTGAGGAGACCAGAGTTAGGAGACCCATAGTGAGGCAGGGTCTTCATCAGTGAAGAGAGGCCGAGAGGGATATTTTTAGAGGTTTAGTAGGAGTCAGGGACAATTTGGCAGGTCAGTACAGCAGCAGAGACAGAGGCAGAGACCTGCAGTTTCAGTGGCTAATGCTTCGACTCCAGTGGCTCAGAGACCTACTCCACCTACTTGCGTTCATTGTGGTAGAGTACATGGAGGTGTCTGCTGGTGGCGAGGTGCTTCGGGAGTGTGTTTTAGATATGGGTCATCAGACCATTTTATCAAAGATTGTCCTGAGCCACCAGAGATTAGGCAGGCAGATACTGCATCTTCTCGACCTAGTGTCGGAGTGGGTCGTGGTGGCAGAGGTTTTAGTAGAGGTGGTCGACCTGGATTTAGTTAGAGAGGAGGTTCTACATCCGGAGGCAGTAGGCCAGATGAGCCTGGGCCATCTCAGTGGATTTATGTGATGCAGAGGCAGTCAAATGCTTCAGCCATCATTGCTGGTACATTTTCTTTATTTGGTATTTCAGTCCTTGCTCTATTAGATCCTGGATCTACTCATTCATACATAAGTGCATCTATCTTGCTTGTGACTAAATTGCATTCTGAGTCCCTAGGATTTGATGTCTTGGTGACAAATCTTTTAGGGCATAGTATTATGGTGAGCAGGGTGCACCGAGATAGCCCAGTTGTTGTTCAGGATGAGGAGTTTCTCGGTGACCTGATTGAGATGCCTTTCAGGAAATATGATCTGATTTTGGGCATGGATTGGTTATCCAAGCATGGGGCTATGGTAGACTGTCAGAAGAAATGTGTTACTTTGAGAACACATGATGGTAGGGATGTGATGGTATCTGGTGAGTAAAGGTATCTTTATCTATGTTTGTTTTAGCTGTTTCAGCTGGGAGGATGATTCGGAAGGGATGTGAGGCTTATCTTGCTCATATTGTAGATACTAGAGCAGTGGGATCCCTGCTTGAAAGTATACCCACAGTTGTTGAGTTTCCAAATATTTTTCTTGATGAGTTGCCAGGGGTACCTCCTGAGAAAGAAATAGTGTTTGGTATAGATTTGTTGCCTGATACCGCTCCTATCTCTATTACCCCTTATCGGATGACACCTGCTAAGTTGAGAGAGTTGAAGGTGCAGTTACAGGAGTTGTTGGATAAAGGGTTTATCCGCCCTAGTGTGTCCCCGTGAGGAGCGCCTGTGTTGTTTGTGAAGAAGAAGGATGACACCATGAGATTGTGTATTGATTATAGGCAGTTGAATAAGGTAACCATCAAGAACAAGTATCCTTTGCCTCGGATAGATGATCTCTTTGATTAGTTCAAGAGAGCAGCAGTATTCTCTAAGATTGATATGAGATCAGGGTACCATCAATTAAGAGTCAGAGATGTGGATGTACCCAAGACAGCTTTTTGCATGAGGTATGGGCATTATGAGTTTCTGGTGATGCCCTTTGGATTGACAAATGCACCAGCAACTTTTATGGATTTGATGAACAGGGTATTCAAACCATTTTTGGATCAGTTTGTAGTGGTCTTCATTGATGACATCTTGGTATATTCGCGTAATGAGGAGGATCATGATAGACATTTGCGGATCGTATTGTAGACTTTGAGGGAGAAGCAGTTGTATGCTAAACTGTCTAAGTGTGAGTTCTGGCATGATCAGGTAGCTTTTCTTGGTCATGTGGTTTCAGCAGAGGGTATTAGAGTTGATCCGAGTAAAGTTGAGGCTATCTTGAATTGGAGTCCACCGAAGACTGTGACAGAGGTTAGAAGTTTTCTGGGATTGACAGGCTATTATCGTCGATTTGTGAAGGGTTTTTCTATAATAGCTATACCACTCACCAGATTACTTTGGAAAGGAGTTAAATTTGTATGGATAGATCGGTGTCAGGCGAGTTTTGAGCAGTTGAGGGAGATGTTGACTCAGGCTCCTATCCTTACCCTGCCTGTGGAAGGTAAACCATATGTGATATACAGTAATGCTTCACACAATGGTTTAGGTTGTGTTCTGATGCAAGAGGGTAGAGTCATTTCTTATGCCTCTCGACAGTTGAAACAGCATGAGCTGAATTATCCGACGCATGATTTGGATTTAGCAGCAATAGTTTTTGCCTTGAAGATTTGGTGGCATTACTTGTATGGGGAAAGGTGTTTCATTTATATGGATCACAAGAGTTTGAAATACCTGGGTGTTCAGTGAGAGCTGAATCTTCTGCAGAGACTGTGGTTAGAGTTGATTAAAGACTGTGACTGTTTGATTGATTATCATCCTGGTAAGGCAAATGTTATTGCCGATGCCTTGAATTGAAAGTCTTTGGCAGGTTTGACTGCTTATTCGCTCTCGTTGCTTGTTGAGTTGAGAGTGTTGCATGCTAGATTTGAATCTTCTGATGATGGTGCTCTGATGGCTCAGTTGCGGTTGAGGCCACTCTTGTTGGATCATATTAGGAAAGCTCAGCTAGCAGATGAGAGAATTCAAAAAATTGTGTTGGTTTGTCAAAAGGGGGAGAGTCGAGACTTTTATGTGAGGGATGATGGTAGTCTATGGTACAGAGATAGATTGTGTATTTCTGATGATGCAGAATTGAAAAGAATGATATTTAAGGAAGCACATCAGTCACTTTTTGCTATGTACCCTGGGAGTACCAAGATGTATTAGGACTTGAAGCGACATTATTGGTGGTCAGGAATGAAAAGGGACATAGCAAAGTTTGTATCCAGATGTCTCACTTGCCAGAAAGTGAAGGCTGAGCACCAAGTTCCTTTAGTGTTGCTCCAACCTTTATCAGTGCCAGAGTGGAAATGGGAGCGAGTGACAATGGATTTTATGACTGGACTACCTTTGACCCAGACAAAGCATGATGCAATCTGGGTGATAGTTGATCAGATGATGAAGATAGCTCATTTTCTTCCAATTCAGATGGATTAGTCTCTTGAGAGGTTGGCTGAGCTGTATATCAATGAGATAGTCAGGTTGCATGGAGTCCCAGTTTCTTTAGTGTCAGATTGAGATCCCCGGTTTACTTCGAGGTTTTGGAAGAGTTTACATGATGCTTTAGGTTCTCGATTGCATTTTAGTACTGCTTTCCATCCTCAGACAGATGGACAGTTAGAAAGAGTGATACAGATTCTTAATGATATATTGAGGAGCTGTATCATTGATTTTACCGGGAATTGGGACAGATTTTTACCATTAATTGAGTTTGCTTATAACAACAGTCATCAGTCGAGTATTGGGATGACTCCTTATAAGGCTTTATATGGCAGGAGATGCAGGACACCTTTGTATTGGGATGAAGTTGGAGAAGGTAAACTAGTTGGTCCCGATTTGATTAAGGAAACATAGGAGAAAGTGAAGGTGATTCGGGGTCGTTTGAAAGCAGCTTCAGACCGATAGAAATCCTATTCAGATTTAAAGAGAAGAGACATAGAATTTAGTGTGGGAGATAAAGTGTTTCTGAAGGTGTCTCCATGGAAGAAGATTTTGAGATTTGGCCGCAAAGGAAAGTTAAGTCCTCGTTTCATAGGACCATATGAGGTGCTGGAGAGAGTTGGTCCAGTGGCTTACAGACTAGCTTTGCCGCCTGAATTGGATCGAATACATAATATTTTCCATGTCTTGATGCTTCGGAGATACAGGTCTGACTCATCTCATATCTTGTCAGTGGAGTCCATTGAGGTGAGTCCATATCTGACTTATGAGGAAGAACCAGTGGCGATTTTAGCACGAGAGGTTAAAGAATTGAGGAATAAGAGGGTATCACTTGTGAAAGTCCTTTGGAGGAATCATGCCACTGAGGAGGCGACATGGGAAAGTGAGCAGGCAATGCAGAGTCAATTTTTCCATTTGTTCCAGACTTGAGGACATGTAATTTCGAGGACGAAATTTGTTTTAGGGGGAGAGAATTGTAACATCCTAAAATTTTTGAAAATTTCTAATTTTTGAAAAATTTGATAAAATAAATTATAATTTATAAGGATAAATTAAATTAATGGTTTTAAATGAAAAATGAAGGGATTTTAAATGAAAAAGTGGAATATATATATGATATATATGCAAAATATACATAACATATAAAAGTCAACACTTTTTAAAAGAAAAGGGTATTTTGGTAATTAAATCTTATAAATTCAAAATTAATAAAATAATTTAAAAATAAATTATTTTTGAATGAAAGAGGGAAATTAGGACTTTTAATTTATTAAAAAAATAATTAAATAATTAAATATTAAATTATTTTAATATATATGTGTGTGGTTTTAAAAAAAGATGAAAGGAAAAGAAATATTAAAAGTCTTCTTCTTCTTCTTCTTCTTCTTCTTCTCTTTACTTTGGCCAAATTTTCTATGGGAGTTAGACCAAGAATTTGATTCTTCTATACTCCATAAATTGAAGGAATTAACAAGTTGCAAGTGAATTTTTGGTGATCTCCACCAAAATTAGTAAGTTTCCATCTCTTTTCTTTGAATTCCTTGGAAGATGAGATTATGTGAGTTTTGAGATTTTGATGTAGTATGTTATAATTGTTGGAATTGGTGTGTATGATGTTATTTTGGGTAGTTAACAATGATTCTAAGGTTAGATTGAAGAGATGATGGAGTTTGGTTAAAGAATGGTGAAGAGAGAGAGAATTTAGGGTTATGGATTTTTGGGATTTTAAAAACATGAACTTTAATTGTGCAAATTGGTTCTAAATGAGTTGTTTTGATTCATAAACAAGTATTTTAAAGTCAAATATTGGATTTGGTGGTGTTGGGTTGGAGTTTGAGAATGGAAGAGGAGATTTAGGGTTTTGGAAAAGTGACTTTCCAAAGTGATTGAATTGTGTGATTTTATTTGTTCAAGCATGTTGTATAGTGTTAAAAGTGACGAATATAAGCTTGGAATGAGTAATGGATTGTGTTGGAATGGAAAACCTTCAATGGGGGAAGGTTATGCCATTTTTGAGATTTTATGTATAAGAGTGTATTTTTATAATGTAAATGATTTAAATGTATTAAAATATGTTTTTAATAATATAAATAAACTTAAAACACTAATTTAATTGTAGTAGAATGAAATTCTAATGTTGAAGTAAGGAAAGGCTAAATTTTTGGAAATTTATAGGAGTGATGTGTAATTATGGTTTAATGTTGGAAATGCCATTAAATGTGATACTAAATGATTATTTCTTATCACATTTGGTTTAGACTTTGAGGGAGGTTGACTTGCTTCATTCAAGTAGTGAAGGGCAAGTTGGAAAGATTGGATTGAAGGTTGTTTTTAGCTTGCATTTGGGTTGCTAGTGGAGGTATGTACAAACTTTGAATATAATGTTTATATTTGCATAACATTTGGACTTAACACATTTTGGTTGAAAAATGTGTTAAGCTCCTTGGTTCATTGATTGTGTATGAATAATGTGCTATGACATTTGTAATGTCATATATGTGTTAAATGCATTGTGAAAAGCCATTGATAATAGCTAAATTGTGTAAAATGTGAAATGTGCATATTATGTGAAAATACCCAAAGTAATTGGGTAATGTGTTGTGAATGCAAAAATGAGATATGTGTAATAATGAAATGAATTGATATTAATAAAAATGAGAAAAGTGAGAAAAATAAGATAGATGTGAAAAATGAGAAAAGTGAGAAAAAAAATGTGAAAATAAGCAATGTGCCTAGATTGAATATGTGAAAATGAGAAAGAGATTAATAATGAGAAATATGAATAAATATTGTGCCTAGTATGTTATTCAATTTTCAGAGTTATGGGTTTGGCGGCATGCCTATGATTGCCTACGGGCTATACGCTGGAATGGTGAAAAGACTGGGTCGTAAGCCAGGCCAGCTGATAAATATGATGTTTTTGGGGTGACAAGGCTGGGTCGTAAGCCTCAAAAATTGTAGCAGTCTTGCCGGGTTGAGGACCAAGATACTGGGGCCTAAGGGTCTAGCCGGATTGAGGTCCAAGAGACTGGGGCTGTTACATTATCCATGGATATATTGCCTACGGGGCTAGACACATGATGTCATTATAGACCAAAGCAGTAACTCTAAAATTTAAATAGCATATTAGATCCTTTTTGGGCCATGCTTGTCTTTGTTTTAATGTGAATTATGAAATATTTGAAAAATATAAGAAAGTGGAATGATGTGACATCTAAATACATTGTGCATTGGTATTACATTGAGTTATATTGTTATTATCAAAGTTTGTACCACTAGGCTTCGGCTTAGCGAGATTGTTTTCATCGCGCAGGTGACAAGGTAGACCCAGCTGAGCCAGAGTTCTTCTAGACCAGGTCGGGTCTAGACTTGTAGTTGAGCTTGTTGAGTTGCTATCAAGATCAGAAACACTGCCAGCAGCATTTATATATTTTTATGTTTTTGTACATTATTAAGTTTTATGCATAATATTAATGTTTTGGATTTTACGTATTGTATATTATAAAGAATGTTTGGGTCAATTATTTGAAATGAGAGAGTAAGTGTGATTTAAATTATATATATCTATATATATAAATGTTTGAGAAACTTGGTGAAATTGATAAGTATGGTTGAGATGGTGATTGAAAATTATTGGGAGTGTTTTCTTTTTTGCAGGTTAAGTAATTGCTAAATTTTGGGATATCCAAATTACAGACAAAATTCTGGCAAATTTTTCCTAGAGATTTATATATATATTATTTATTTTTGTTCTTATAATAAGCAAAGAATATTTATATTCTATTTAATTTTTATATATTTAGAATTTGAAATTTTAAATTAGAAATGTGAAAATTTTTTATTAAACCGGTCTGTGACATTTTTGTACCGTATATGTGTATTTTACATATGCTGGAAATATGTATTATACGTATATAGGGTATAAGGGTGTTACAAAGTAATTCCTTGCTATAAATCTTCTCCTATCTTACCTGTTGATTTCTCCTACTCAAAATGATTTTTTTCCAATGCTTCTACTATTTTATCTAACAGTTTTTCTTGCCTATTTCAACGTATGATCCTTCGTTTCCTTCTCTTGTGGTTTCTTCTTCTATTTCTCCAAAATCCATAATCCCTACTGTTTTGAAAAACAATCCTGCAAATGCGCCTTTAAGACACAACACTAGGCTACAAATGGACAAAATTAAGTTTAAGCCTAATGGGACAATTGAAAGGTATAAAGCTAGGCTTATAACTAAAGGCTATAACCAGGTAGAGAGAGTAGACTATTATGATAGCTTTGCCCCTATGGCTAAACTAGTTACAGTAATGCTGCTATGAAGCCTTAGCCAATCCATCAACTGGATATTAATAATGCATTTTTGCATGGATTTATGGATGAAGAAATATATATGCAGTTACCTGATGGTTATCATGTTTCTAGTGATAATAAAGGTGTGTAAGTTGAAGAGGTCTCTCTATGGCCTCATACAAGCTTTTGGGCAATGGAACCTTAAATTCAAAACTACACTATAGAAATTGGGTTTTGTTCAGTCATCTAATGATCATTGCTTGTTTGTGAAATCTGTTGTTTCTCTTTTTCTGGCCCTTATTCTGTATGTTGATGATGTCTTTGATTAATAATAATGATGAAGCTGCTAGTAATAGGGTTATAAAGGATTTGGATGGTGCTTTCACCATTAAAGACTTGGGGTATGCTACATATTTCCTTGGATTAGAAATCCATAGAACAGGTAAGGGCTTGTACCATAACCAAAGGAAATACAATCTAGATATTCTAATAGATATTGGTTGTAAACCAGTAAAAACCCTTTTCCTTCTGGCTTAAAAATCAATGATGATTCTTCTGAGTATTTCCTTAAGACAGAAAAATATAGGAGATTGGAAGGCAGATTGCTATACTTAAATCTTAGCAGGCCTAGCATCTCTTTTTTTACCTAATAACTAAGCCAATTTATGAGTGGCCCTAGATATCTGCATCCCTAGATATCTTCACTGGGGTACAATGTAATGGTCAAGATGTTAAACAGGAACGTTTTAACTAATATTGAAAAATTTGATAGTGTATAGTGACAAAAGTATTGTGGATAAATGCTATATGTAGAGAAGAGTAAATTGTATATCTCAAAAATTTACTGAAGAGATTATTTTTATTGTTTTACGAGATTAAAACTCGACTTAGAATCAACGGTTAAGAATGAGGGTGCACCATAGTTATTATGAGCATTCACTCACTTGATTAAAAAATATTATATATATATATATGTGTGTGTGTGTGTGTGTTTATGTGTATGTGTGTAGAAATTTTTGATTTCCTCTCCATCTTCCACGCCATCATCACCATCTTCTCTCTATTTCTTCTTCCTTTCATCAAAGTAATCAAAGATTAAGAGATAATCACATAAAGGTATAGATGTTTAGAAGAATAAGATAGAAAAGGCAAGAGTATCAATAAGTAATCAAAGGGAAAGAGAGAAAAAGAAAGAGAAAGAGGAATTTTGAAGAGGTATGTGCTTTTGATTTATACTTTGCAAAAATATGAATTTTTATGAGTTTTAATGATTTAATTGAATGATTGAGGTATGTATCATGATATATTTCTGGAAAGTATTGATTAAATGGATTGATGAGTGAAAACTAACTTTGATATGATGGTTTTGATTCTTAACTCAACCTTTATGAGAATTGAGTGGTTTGATATTGTTTTTATCCATATGAAATAGTTAAAAGTTTGATTAAGTGAAGTTTTAGTAAAATATTTGATATGAATTCTTTTTCTGTCAAAACTTTGAGTTTGATACATTATTATCTTAGATCTTCAATATGTTTGTGTTTAATGAAGTTAAAAGTGCATAATACATGATTTTGGGGTGCCATGGGCGTGACTTAAAGGTGTCATGGGCGTGGCAATCAAAGTTGGAACTGTTGGAGGAAGAATTACTCAGAAAACAGTCCCAAAATCAATGCCACGACCATGGCAATTAAGTGCCACGACCGTGGGATTGAAAGTGATGTTGTTTCTTCAAAAAGTTTGATAAAACAGAGCAGGTCTCAATGCCACGGCCGTGGCCCTGGAAGGCCACGCCCGTGGGGGTTCCCAAGGACATTTGACAGTTTCATTTGGTATTCCACGGGCATGAGGTTGTGATGCCACGACCGTGGGGACCTAAATAATGTGTTTGGCTTGTATTTTGTGATATACGGGCCTAGTATGAGACTAATATGTTTATGTTTCTTACTTTTGTTTTGAGAATTCATGTGTATGTGTTAAAAGTATGAAAAAGAGTGATAAAATTTAGATATGTGACAAATATATATCATACTAAATGTTGATAAGAGTATTGTACCAATGAAGTGATATAAACAATTTAGTGTTAATCCAAATTAATGAATTGCCCAAATCATACTAATTTTATATCTAGTTTTGGATTGAATGGCTAACCAAAGGAAGGATAGCCATAGTGATAGTGGGCACCGTGTGCCATTAATGAACACATTGTGTTATCAGTGATAGTGGACATAATTGTCATTATACATTCTTGAGATTTGGTATTAAAATTGCTACACTAACATGTTATTCAAACCTATGATCTAAGTTTAGTATGTATGGGTATATTTATTGAAGATATCTAAATTGAAAATATATGCGAACATGATAGTTGTGAATAATGGAAGAAATGCAAAATAATAATATAAGTCAATTACTTGAAATTGGCTTACTGTGTTACAATGTAAAAGTGATTGTTAATATATATATTAATATTTACAAGTGAAAGTTCTAATGCACGGAATAGAAATGTTATGTTCAAGGTATTGAATTAATCAATAACATTATAAGTGTTGTAATGATTGGAAGTGTATATAAGAATATAAGATACAAAGTGCTCCAAAGTATAGTACTAAATTTAAGTGCTGAAAATTATAAATTGAATGAAATTATCCTATATGTGAAATTGAAAAGTAAGACTTATTGAAAAACTAAATAAGCGTATTGTGAACAATGTTATCAAATGAGAAAGCAAGTCTTAAATAAAATTATTCTTAACGATTAAAGTTGCAGTATCGAAAGTATTGTATAGCATGATAACTTTTATAAAGGTAAAGCTATTATTTTGTGTAATCAGTATAATATGTTGGTTTGTTACTGAAATTAGTTAATATATTGAAATACTTCTTAAAACTAAGTGTTATTACTATATTTTCATAAGTATTTTTCTTTAATATTAAGTGTTAAAATATGTTTATACAAGCACCACTAAGCTTTGCTTAGCGTGTTAGAATTATTTTCTGACACGCAGGTATCAGGACATCGGAGCAAATTAAGAAGTGAAATTAAGAATCTCAGAAAATTACCAATAGTACAGATAAAGATCTTGTGTATATTGTACTCATAAGTTATAAAATGTATATATATATAATTTAGTTTGGCTATTTGAGAGATTGTACAAATTTGTAAACATGAAAGGAATACATGTATTTAAAGAATGAAGTTTGAGAATTCAAGTGAATGATTATTAAAGAAAGGAATGTATTATATAATCATTTGATTTGACAAATGTATGATAGTTATATGGTCTGTAACTAGTATTTGGATTATTGGATATTTATCTAAATGTTGGACCTATAAGTGTTGTATTATACAGATTGTATTATTATTTGAACATTTTATAAATATGAATTGATTGGGACACGTACAGTATATCGAATAACATTCTCTGATAGTTTTTATGTAAGAATTGTCAGAGGATGTAACATATAACCTTACATGTTCTGAAGTATTTGAAGGGTAATCCTTCATCTAGTCTTTTTTATTCTGCCCAGTCTTCTCCCACACTCAGTGCTTACTTTGATGCTAACTAGGGTACTTGTGCTCTGATCATAAAGTCTTCAACTAGTTACTGTGTATTTTTGGGCTCTTGTTTGATCAATGAGAAAACTATGAAACAAACTACTGTTACTAGATCTTTAGCAGAGGCTGAATACAGAAGCATGGCTAGTACTATTTGTGATATGCAATTTATGACTTATCTTATGCAAGATTTTAAGTTGCATGTTGTTCTTTCCATCCCTTTGTAATGTGATAATAGGGCAGCTTTACACATAGCTGTATATCCTATTTTTCATGAAAAGACCAAGTGACATTGACTTTCCCATCATGAGGAACAAGTTGCAAGAAGGTTTTATTTCTATCTCTCAAGTTTTATCCAAGCAACTGCTGGCAGATATGTGTTTACCAAGGCCCTGGGTGCTCATTCTCATTCTTTATTAATTGTTAAATTTAAAAAATTATAAATCTCTTTACAAAAATATTCAAATAATATGAGTCTATTTTATTTATAATTATTATAATATTTACAAGTTGCATAGTTAATATTTATAATAATATCTGCATTATATATAATATAATTTATATATATATATATATATATTGCTTTGCTAGACTAACTGAAAAGACAAAGATGAGTTAATTAATTTTTCTAAAGGAAAGGATGAATCTAAATTAACATTTCAAACCTTATTTTAATTAAATCATCTTATGCAAGAGTATAAATAAGCATTATGCAAGAGTATAAATAAACATTCCCAACCATTTAGTTAAATAATGATTAGATTATGATGGTTAAAGTGTTAAAAGGATTTTTGACACATCAAGATACGTAGTTATTTAGAATTACATTTTATTTCATTTTTCATACACTTGAAAGCTCCCATTTTAGCTCTATATTTGTATCATGCAATGCAACTAACTAAATTTTCAACTAACCTACACTTGCCAAAAAAATATATATGGTCATGCAACAAAGATTTTGAGGAAAAATTTTTAAATTTCTTTTGAATATCTTCAACAAAATTTATATATTTTTTAATATAAAATAAAATCTCTCTTGTAGCTATCTATCAAAATATTTAAAAAATCAATTATTTATAGCTTTATGATGAAAAAATTAACTAAAATTGTTTATATATTAAATTAGATTATTAATATATAATATGAAAATACAATCATTAAATTTAAAAAATTCTATTGAGATTGAGACACAAATATTTACTTATATAGTGGTAAACTTGACCAGTTATGAAACAGAGCATTATACTTGCACACTTAATTGCAAAAGCTATTTAATGAGATAGAGAAAATACGAAAGTTTCAGCTTTATTTATTGGTGAATGGATTTATTATTTATATTTTATTATCTAAAATTTTGTTTTTGAGATTATATTTTTATGAATTATTTAAGTTTTAGTGTAATCATCAAACTTAATTGATTATAGGAATTTTATCAATATAATTCACAAAAAAACTGACTCATAATACACATCATTTCAATTTTTAATGAATAACAAGGCTTCATTTGCTATGCAATTAAGATAATGCTAATCTTAATATACTTTTCCTATCCTGAAATATATTTTTTAATTTTTATTACGCAATCAATCTATTAGGCCATTTTTATTATTATGTTATTAATATACATGATAATATTTATGAGATGAACAATCATTTTTTTTAATTTTTTTTATAAAATTTAAGATTTAAAATTCAAACTTTTTTTTTTAAAAAATCATATAGTGCACACCAAAACAGAGTCTAATAATAATGAAAATTTTTTTTGATAATCCATGAGTTGAAAAAAATAAACTGCTTTTTTATTTTTGCTAAAATTGATTCAATGAGGCAAAATAAATATTCATGAAAAAATTAAACTCAATTAATTAAAAAAATAAATTAATCGAGTAAGAGTTTTAAAATTTTTTTATTTTAACTTTATGAGTTATTGCTATGATAATAATACACAATATCAAAATTAGTATTCCCTAATAGTAAAAAGAAAATTTCAAGAATTGTTATAAATGTTGACATAATTTTAGGACTTTGGATGTTATAATATATATATATATATATTGCAATATTACTACATTTATTACTTAAACCAAAGAAATGCATGAAAAATTGACAAAGAGGCAAAAAGGGAAAATAAAAATTCAAAAAAAGTGAGGATAAAGCAGTAATCTAAGGCATGAAAACATCAAACTGCATTAACTGCCCATTTAATGCCTTCACCTACACACCTATATTCAGAAGCTCCATTTTTATGGACATTTATTTCTCCCTCTCTCCCTCCCATTCTTTCCTCAAATGACAATACTCACTGCAACCACCATCTTCAACAAATCTACCTCACCTACAAGCATTTTCTTTTTCATCTAAATCCTTTAATCCTATCCTATCCATGCAAAACATTCACTCTTAACAGAGCTTCCTTTTGCTAAAAATGCCCTCTTTTTTTACTTTTGAATGAAGCTCACTTTATGGTTTCAGTCATGACCTCATGCCTGTTTATTGTTTAGAAGTTGTAGAAATTCACTCTTTCAGTTCTTGCGTAAGTTTTTCCTGGAGCAGAAAGGTATAGAAAATTGGAAAAAAAAAAAAAAGACACTACCTTTTCTCATGGGTGCTCAAGAAAAGAAGAGCAGTTGAGTTTTCTATTGGCAGTGGTGTGTTCATGAGATCGTGTATAGAGCTTCTTGTCAAAGTTGAGGGCTTTTTTTATCTTGGTTTTGGTGAGTTTAGTTGGTTATCTTGACATTTTTTCTCCTAATGTATTTGGTTCCTCATTCATATGGTTTCTCCATTTCCGTCGCTGCATAATCTTAGAAGTTTTCTTCAAATTCTCTTGCCTTTTTTTTTTCTCTCATCGACTACAAAATAATCATGTACGCTTGATTGTTTGGTAAATATGAGAATTCTCCATCTTGGTTTTGAGAAGCCTAATATACAAGTCACAATCTGTAAGTCCTTGTCTATATATCTATAGTGTTTGTGAGTAACTATCAAGCCATAAGGTTGAGAATTGAAGGTAACTATGATCTTTGATTGAGATTGAGCTTGTGCGATGGGAATGTACAGCCATTTGGTTAGAGATTTTCTTACCTGGGTCTTGAAAATTTGCACATATAATGTGGTTCTACTAGATTTATGGTGGATGGTTTCAGGACTGGGTTCCATGTCTTCCATTGCCATTTCGTATGGTGAGAATGGCCCTGTTTTTTGTCGCCTAAAATCAGATGGGTCTCATCTTGTGACTTGTTATGGTTCAAATTCTGCAATAATCTATGGCACCCCAGCTCATTTCCCGTTTATTGGCCTAACTGCTGGAGATGGCTTTGTTTGTGGCCTTCTAATGGGGTCTAACCAGCCATATTGTTGGGGAAGCAGTGGTTATATTCAAATGGGTGTTCCTCAGCCTATGGTTAGAGAGGCTGAGTACCTAGAAATCAGTGCAGGCGATTACCATTTATGTGGTCTGAGAAAGCCATTAACAGGCAGGCATAGAAACTATTCTCTTGTTGATTGTTGGGGTTATAACATGACCAAGAACTATGTGTTTGATGGGCAGATTCAATCAATTTCAGCTGGTTCCGAGTTCAATTGTGGGTTGTTTTCTCAGAATAGGACTGTTTTTTGTTGGGGTGATGAGACCAGTAGCCATGTGATCAGCTTAATTCCTAGTGAAATGAGGTTTCAAAGGATTGCAGCTGGTGGATATCATGTTTGCGGCATTTTAGAGGTCAATTTTAGAGCCTTTTGTTCGGGGAGAAATTTGAATCTTGAGGAAGAGATCTCTGTGGCATATTCAGGTCAAGGAAATGTTGATTTGCCTCCAAGTGATTCTATGCTTTCTGTTGTTGGAGGAAAGTTTCATGCTTGTGGAATCAAGAGCTATGATCACGGAGTTATTTGTTGGGGTTTTATAGTAAAACCAAGCACCCCAGCTCCTAATGGCATTAAGATATATGAAATTGCTGCAGGAAATTACTTCACTTGTGGAATTCTTGCTGAAAAATCTCTCCTTCCTGTTTGCTGGGGTCTTGGGTTTCCTAGCTCTCTCCCGTTGGCAGTCTCACCAGGACTCTGCAAAAGCACACCTTGCATGCCTGGTTCCTACGAATTTAGCAATGATAATCCACCTTGCAAGTCTCCCAATTCTCGTGTTTGTTTGCCCTGCAGAAATGTATATGAAAACTGAATGCACTCTGAAATCAGACCGTCAATGTGATTATAATTGTTCAAGTTGTTATTCAGCAGAATGCTTCTCAAATTGTTCTGCGTTGTATTCTGAGGCTGCTGCTGCTAAAGCAAAGAAAGATGATCGGTTTTGGTCATTGCAATTACCAGTAATCATTGTAGAGATAGGATTTGCTGTGTTATTGGTTATTGTCGTATCTACAACTGCTATTTTGTATGTTCGCTACAGATTAAGGAATTGCCAATGTTCTCAAAAGGAATCAAAGTCCAAGAAAAATAAAGGGAATGGTGCTTCATTTCCTAAAGACAATGGAAAGATTGGCCCTGACTTGGATGAACTTAAAATAAGGAGAGCTCAGATGTTTTCTTATGATGAACTTCAAAGAGCCACAAATGGGTTCAAAGAAGAATCCATTGTGGGAAAAGGAAGTTTTTCATGTGTTTATAAAGGGGTATTGAAGAACGGGATAGTAGTTGCTGTTAAAAAGGCAATAGTGTCTTCTGATAAGCAGAAGAACTCGAAAGAATTCCACACTGAGCTTGATCTACTATCAAGACTAAACCATGCCCATTTGCTCAATCTACTTGGTTATTGTGAAGAAGGTGGAGAAAGGCTTTTGGTTTATGAGTTCATGGCTCATGGCTCCTTGCACCAACACCTTCATGGAAAGAACAAGGCCTCAAAAGAGCAATTCGATTGGGTTCGAAGAGTCACCATTGCAGTCCAAGCAGCTCGAGGAATTGAATACCTTCATGGTTATGCTTGCCCACCTGTTATTCATCGAGACATCAAATCTTCCAACATTCTCATTGATGAAGAGCATAATGCTCGAGTAGCTGATTTTGGCCTCTCTTTGTTAGGACCAGCTAACAGTAGCTCACCGTTAGCTGAACTACCAGCAGGAACACTTGGCTATCTTGATCCTGAGTACTATAGGCTTCACTACCTCACTACTAAATCTGATGTTTATAGTTTTGGTGTGTTACTTTGGGAAATCCTTAGTGGCAGGAAGGCTATAGATATGCAGTTCGAAGAAGGAAACATAGTTGAATGGGCAGTTCCTCTGATAAAAACTGGGGATATAGCAGCAATCTTGGACCCAGCTTTGAAACGTCCATCTGATTTGGAAGCTTTAAAAAGGATTGCAAATGTGGCTTGCAAGTGTGTGAGAATGAGAGGCAAAGACAGGCCATCAATGGATAGAGTAACAACGGCTTTAGAGCGAGCACTTGCTCAGCTAATGGGCAGCCCATGTAATGAGCAACCAATATTACCAACTGAGGTAGTTCTTGGAAGTAGTAGATTACACAAGAAATCCTCTCAAAGATCTTCAAATAGATCAGCATCAGAGACTGATGTAGTAGAAGCTGAAGATCAAAGAAACGAGTTTCGAGCACCTTCTTGGATAACATTTCCAAGTGTTACTTCATCCCAAAGGAGAAAGTCATCAGTATCAGAAGCTGATGTTGATGGGAAAAACTCAGAAGCAAGAAATATTGGCTATAATGGAAATGCTGGAGGTGATGGCTTAAGGAGCTTGGAGGAAGAGATTGGGCCTGCTTCACCTCAAGAAAGATTGTTCTTGCAGCATAACTTCTGAAATGATCTTCTAAATTTTGGGTTTCCAATTTTAGTTTCTTGTAGGATGAAAATTTATAAAAGCCAAAAAAAAAAAGTTTATTTTGGAGGATGTAATTTTATGGATTACTAGTAGCTGCCACTACTAGAAGTGATTATCCCCACGTCCATGTTCTTGTTTTGTTTTTGTAACCTTAAGCTGGCAATTTTATGAATTCAATTCTAACAATTGATGTTTTTTCATTTTTTATTTTTGTTCCAACTAAAACGTAGTTCATGTTTTTGCCAATGATTGGATTTACAATTTGATATAATAGTAGTATTGGTAAATTTGTAATAATTTGAGGAAATGTAAATGGACACATTTAAGGAGTTGTCGAGGTGTTAATAGAAATGTAATTATAACTTTCCCTCTTTTGCCTAGATTCTTTAATTGGTGACGTGCGGAGTTTAATTAATTATTTCTTTCATTCATATTTTTACAAAAGCATAAATTAAAATTAAAATTATTTTTATGAAAAATTATCAGAAATATTGATGGCCATTTTAACACTATCCAAATAAGCCGTTCTATTTATAATGGATAGAGATGGTAATCTATCTATAGAATATTTTTGGATAAAAATATATTATCCATTAAGGTAGGTTTTGATATAATATGGAGTTTATGCCATGGGCTTTTCATAAAAAAATATAAAAATAATAAAAATAATTTTAAATTTATCATATTTATAAATTATTTACTAAAATTTATAAAATATTTATCAAAATAATAAACTTTTATTAGTTTACAATGAGTTTATCATAGGTTTATTATGAATTTATAAATTTTACATAGTTTGTAATAAATTTATAATAAAATGATTAAAATATTCTATAAAAAAAATAAAAAAAATTAAAAAATATGATAGAGAATATTATTTTTCCTTATGTCATTGAGTAATACACTATACATTTACCTATTAACTTATATTATATTTAGGAACATACTGATTAAAGGATTTCAACCCTTAATTTCAAATAAATATGAGAGGCATTTTCTCATTAAATCACTTTAATATTTTTTGTTATTTTGAAACTCTAAAAATAAATAGAATATATTAGTACACCATACATAATATAAATATTCTAATAAAAATATATAATTAACAAAACATACATAAGAGTTGTATGTAATTTTTTTTAAAATTTCATTGATGATTAGAACGATCCTGTCTTTACATTACACCTAACTAAAATGGGTGATTAGTGTAGAGAATTGAAGATTTGTATTTATTGTTACCTCTGCTGGTACATTTACAAGAATATATATAGAAGATTACATGATAACAATATGTTACATTTAAATATATTTGAGTTTTGAATAAATAAGATAAGGGGGAGATTCTAGGATCTTCAACTGAAATCAGTTACAGCAGTCGGGAGGCTTATCTCCAATATGCCCCTATAAGCTTGTGCTCCCATTGAAGAGACCAAGCTTGGAAAGAAACTGAGACAACCGATGCTTAGATTGTGGTTTCGTCAAAAGATCTGTAGTTTGATCCTTGCTAGAAACATGAAAGACAGAAAGATTGCCTACTTGAACCTTCTCTCGAACAAAGTGATAATCAAGAGGAATATGCTTCATACGAGTGTGAAATATTGGATTCGTGCAAAAATATATAGTGCCAATATTGTCACAGTAGATAACAGGCTTAGAGGCAAGCTTGGGCTGAAGCTCAAAGAACAAAGATTGAAGACATGAAATTTCAACAGCGGTGGAGGCAAGAGCTCGATATTCTACCTCGGTAGAGGAGCAGGCAATGGTGTGTTGCCTTTTTGAAGATCAGGAAATAGGTGTGCCACCAAAATAAATTATGTATGCACTGGTTGAAAGATAATTGTCCTTGTCTCCGGCCCAGTCAGCATTAGAGAATGCAGTAAGGTTAAGTTGGCTATGAGGTCAAATAGCAAGACCATGACAAACTGTGCCTTTGACATAACAGAGCAATCGTTTAGTTGCTTTCCAGTGATTTATACTCGGTTTATGCATGAACTGAGCTAATTTATTGACAACAAATGTAAAATCTGGACGAGTGAATGCAAGGTATTGTAAGGAACCAACTAAATTGCGGTACTTGGAAGAGGCATGATTGGAGCTGCCATCAAGAAGTGACAAGGATGGCTTCAAAGCCATAGGAGACCCGACAGGCTTGGATTCAGTCATGTTATACTTGTTGAGAAGATCCATAATGTATTGGTGTTGTGATAAAAACAGGCCTTCACGAACTGAAGTAACTGAAATTCCCAAAAATTGATGAAGAGAACTAAGATCATTGATAGTAAAACGTATGGACAAACATGATATACACTGCTGAATGGCATTGTCATCATTGCCCGTAAGAATAAGGTCATCAACATATATAAAAAAATAGAGAACACAACCATCACGATTGCAAATGAAAAGAGAGGCATCAAACTTTGATTGAGAGAAGCAAAAATCAAGCAAAACATCCTTCAATGCCATATACCACACATGAGGAGCCTGCTTGAGCCCATAGATTGACTTTTGTAAACGACAAACAAGGCTGGGAGATTGCCTATCAACAAAACCAGGAGGCTGTTGCATATAGACTTCCTCTGACAGTTTCCCGTGCAAAAACACATTTGTTGACATCAAGTTGTTTGATTTTCTACCCATAAGAGACAGCCATAGTAAGCACCACTCGAATTGAGGTGGATTTGATAATAGGACTGAATGTTTCACCAAAATCAATTCCAGGGCTTTGATGGAAGCTTTGGAAATAACCCAGGCTTTATATCTAGTGATGGAACCATCCGAATTGTGCTTAATTCGAAAAACTCACTTACAACCGATGGCTTTTTCCCTGTCGGAAGAGAAGACAAGTCCAAGCACCATTTTTAATTAAAGTATTATATTCACTAGATAAACCTTCATACCACTTAGGGTCACGGTTTGCCTGACTTACACACGTAGGCTCAATGGAATCAGAAGTAGGATATTTGGTGATTATGAAAGCTCTTTTGGGTTTAAAAATATTGTTTTGTGATCTAGTGGTCATTTGATGAGTGCGTTGAGGAGTTGTTTGTATAGACAAAGGAGGCATAGAAGAAGGAGATGTAGACTGTCGAAGAGAAGAGGATGGGGAGGAATGTGAAGATAAAAAGGGACTAGAAGATAAGGGACATACCTAAGTGGCAGGTGACGAGAAGGTGTTCATCGGAGGCACAAGTGCAGATTGAGGATTAGTGGTAATTGAATAAAACACTGGTTCTGAATTGAAAGAAGAAAACCAAGAAGTGGAGTTTGATTCTGACACACGAGGGAGATTTGGATTGGCAAAGGCATAAGGGAATGCATCCTCTTTAAAGTTGACAGGTCTTGAACTATAAATACGACCAGTCTTGACATCAAAGCAGAGGTAAGAATGTTGATTAGTTGAGTGACCAAGGAAGATACAAGGAAATGACCACAAAGTAGTATAATAAGAAAAGAATAGATACCCTGGAAATAAAATAGGTAAACTCATTAACGAACTCCTCATCCTCTTCTTTTTATTTTACATCTAATTGTTTTATGTGCATTATAGGATAGGATAAAAAGATGATTAGAAATCCTTTATTTTTTCAATCCAATCGCTCTTTTGATTTTGGAAAAAAAAATTCTTTATCAATATATTTTCTTCTACACATTCATCCCCCCTCATAGTGGAGAATAGCTAATAGTTAGGAATCATTAAAAGAACACAGATTAGAGTAATTCAGTTGTGATCCATAGAGTTTTTCATATGGAGACATCATGGACAAGGTGGGAGTAGGTGGGCGATTAATGAGAAAACATGCCATGCGAAATGCAAATGACCAAAATTGAGTGGGTAGGGAAGCTGTTTGAAGCAAGGTGAGAGAAGTTTCAGTAAGGTGGCGATGTTTCGTTTCAGAAATGCCATTATGTTCTGGTGTGTGTGGTGGAGTTAAGAGATGTTTTATGCCATGTCGTTTAAGGTAGGTGGATAATGCAATGTATTCACCACCACCATCTGATTATAGTATAGTGATTTGAGTTTGTAATTCTTTTTCAACTTGAAGACAAAAAATATGAAATATTGATGCAACTTCAAATTTAGTTTTCATGGGAAATAACCAAGTAAAATGAGTGAAGTGATCAACGAAAATGACAAAATACTTAAATCCATCAATTGAAATGGTTGGGGCAGGCCTCCATACATCTAAAAATATGAGTTCTAAAGGTTTTGTAGAAGACACAGTAGACTTCCCAAATGAAAGTTTGTGTGATTTATTACCAAGGCAAGAAGTACACTTGAAATTATTCGAAATAGAAAAAGATAATTTAAAAGCTAAGAACTGGAGTATCTTGATAGACGGATGACAAAGATGATGATGCCAATTAATAGAGGATTTAGAGACTGCAACTTGAGCTGAAGTGGAGCACGCACATCCTGAGGCCACTCATATATGCCATTAACATTCTTGCCTTGGAGTAATTTCACCCTTATGAGAAGAACCTTCATAATAAAATGATTGGGGAAAAATTCAATAAAAGTTTGATTAGTGTGACAGAACTTTGAAGCAGAGATTAAATTAGTGTTAATGGAGGGAACACAAAGAACATTGGAAAAATCAAAGGAGTGTGAGGAAGAGTGTTGAAGGTTTGTGTGACCTACGTGAGTAATAGGCAAACCTGACCCATCATCGATTAAGACTTCAACCGGTCCATGGTAGTCTGAATAAATGGACAAATTGTTGAGGTCACCAATGATGTGGTGGGATGCTCCACTGTCAACAAGCCAATTCTGATTGTTTAGCTTACCAACCACCGTCATGTGGGCTGTTGGAGTTGATGTTGGTGGTTTGATCTTGAAGCAGTTCTTCGCAATATGCTCTATTTTGTCACAAACTAACATTGTACAAATGATCTAGTAGTGGTTCCATGACCTCTTGTAGAACGAGATTAGTTACCGTGAAATTTGTTATTGGAGGAGCTTGGGTTGGAATCATTAGACTACTGGTTGAAGTCCCATGCGTTTCCCGTACGATGAGCAAGATTGACAACATTAAGAGTGGTTCTCAGTGAGTTTTTTATATTTAATAAAATTATCATAATCCATCGGCTTGTCGTGCAGCTCTTCAAAGGAGATAAGAGTGTCTCGTGCTCTTATGGCAGCTGTGAGCTCTCTAAATTCTGGTCCAACTCCATTTAAAATATGAATGGTGAGATCATCATCAGAAATTGGTGTGTCAATCAAAGCTAATTCATGATGAATGGCCTTGATAGATTAAAGATATTCAGTTAAGGATTTGTCGCCACGATTGAGGGAAAGCTGTTCTTTGAGATGTATAACACGAGAGCGTGATTTGTTGGCATAGAGAGGACTTAGTTTCTGCCATGCATCATAGGAGGTATGAGCAGAGGAAACCAGAGAGATAATTGATTCTAAGACTGAAGCTAGAATGGCGTGGAGGATCAAGCTATCTTGACAAATCCATATAATATAAGAAGCATTCGGTTGGGTGGAATCATTAATGGTTGTGGGTGAACAAGTAGTGTCTCCAGTTACATAGCTAGTGAGGGCAAAATCAGTGAGAAGTGCCATAAACTGAGCACACCATGAAGGATAATTGATTGGTGTTAGTTTTAATGGTATTTAGGTTGCAACATTGATAGAAATAAGAATATCTTTGCTAGTTGTAGGGATGGTGGTAGATGTAATTTGTGGAGTATTGGTAGTTGAGGTTTTAGTTAGACTATCATCGGCCATAGAGAGAAAGAGAAAAAAATAATTGCCGGTTAAAGCCAATGAGGCTCTGATACCATGTAGAGAATTGAATATTTGTATTTGTTGTTGTTACCTCTGCTGGTTCATTTACAAGAATATATATAGAAGATTACATGATAACAATATTTTACATTTAAATATATTTGAGTTTTGAATAAATAAGATAGAGGGAGAGATTCTAGGAACTTTAACTGAAATCAGTTACAGTAGTCGGAAGGCTTATCTCCAATAATTAGAGACCCAATCTATAATCAAAAAATTTTTAGCAATGGCAGAAGGAAACCAATATGCTACCTAATTACATGTTCTATTAGCAAATGATTTTATTCATTAAAGAGGCCAAGAGCTCTTTGAAGAGCAAAAGGGGGATCTAGTTCTCTGCCTTGAAAGTAGGATTCATTTGTAGCCTTTGAGAGACTCTAACAAATACATATGACTCTTGGGATTGAGTACAATATTAGTTCTATTCAAGCTTTTAGGCATCTCTCTAGAGATGAAGAATAATTCTTCACAACAACTACAATATCACCTTTGATAATTTGCTAGTACTTAGTAGAATACCACTCCTGGAATTTGATTAGTCACAACATCTTGAAGACATGTATATACAGTAGTATAGAGTTTTCTGGAAGAAGTTAGAAATTAGCTCCATGATTTGAGAGTCCTCCTTTACTTAGCAGCCATCTTGATCTTTTAACTTCAAAATATTATTGGCTTGTCTGCGTTGGTGAGTAGTCATATGAAAAAGCCTCATATTCTTATTTCTAGCTTGCCAACATTTAAGCCTAGAGCACTGGAATCAATATTGTTCATCCATTCTCCATAAGACATTTAGTACCTCTAGAAGCTCTTTCTCTTTAACATGTAAATCATCTATGCTAGGACTGGGATTAACTTCTTCTAATTTCTTGATATCTTCAATTCATTTATGAGCATTCGAATTATGAGATCGTGTAATATCCTCATATATGGTCTAGAAGTTTTGATTATGTTGTTGATGTTGTTGTTATTGTTGTTGTAGTGATATATTGGATTGAATATATGTGTTAAATTGCAAGAGAAAAGATTTTTGGAAAGTGAATGCTTGTGTATATGTGTTTTGGGGAAAAGAATTAGGGTTTAGAGAGAATGGTATATGTTGTGTATATGATGATATATATAACATATAAATTGGTCAAATGAAGAGTCAATGGAAGAGATATTTATTTGTATTGAGTGTGTAATTACATATAAGGGCTTATATGAGACAAAGTTAGTTATATGATAAAAGGGTGATTTGGTAATTGTTTGAATTGGAACACTTGGTGGAGATTAAAAGAAGAGTTGACTTTATTTTTGTGGTTCATTTCTTCTTTCTTCTTTGTGTGGCCGGCTCCTCCTTAGACAAAGGAAAGCAAGAGGCAAAGAGAAGATCTTGTGGAGTGAAGCTCAAATTGAAGAAAGATTAAGTGATCAAGTTGGTGATTCAAGAAGTTTTGTAACTTTGGTAAGTTCTCTTGTGATCTTTGTGTTTATTTGAAATGATATTTGAGTTTGATAGATTTTTAAGAGTGTGTTGGTTGATTTTGAGATGTGAGAAGTGTTTGAGTGATTGGATGATGGATGTTGAGTATGGATTGAAGAAAAGAGTAAGTGGTTGGAAGAGATGATGTTGTATATGTGGTAGGGGTTTTGAGATGATTTTGTGTTTGGTGTTTGATGTGTATTTTGGTTTGTTTTGGGTGTGTTGCAAGTTTGAGATGAGTTTTGAGTATGTTTTGTTAAGATTATTTGAAGAGGATGTTAATGTATAGAAGTGTGTTGTTGAGTGTATGGTTGTTTTTGATCGGAGTCTTGATTTGTGGCCGGACACGCCCATGAGCACGTCCAGGGTTTTTGGGAGTGTCAATTGTGTTGGAGGCAGTAGGTTTGACACGACCAGTAGCACGCCCGTGTTATTGAGCGTGTCATAGCTACTGTAAGATTTGAGAATTTACACGCCCAGGAACACGCCCATGTTGTTGAGCATGTAAATGTTTCTGTGTTGTGGAGTTAGGGCACGGCCATGAACACGCCCGTGTGGGTGAACGTGTCAGGGTTGAGGTTTGCCCTAATTAATTCCTAATTGGATTATCTCTTGTGTATCCCTAAACAAGTATATGCTATTACTTTTGATTTAAGTCTTGAAGATAGTGATTGATCATTGATCTAAGAGGTTAAAGAATCTTGGACAAGGAAATGTTAGGAGTTGTATGAATTGTTAGTAAAATAAGTACAAATCTTGTATTATTGCATTGTGGCATATGATGATAATGGCAATGTATATGATACTATGTGAACAATGTGATATTTCATGTATTGTGACTCATGTGATGAGTAATGTGTTTGGTTATGTTTATATCAATAATGCTATATGTATAATGTGATGGAATAAAATGCTATTGTGATTGGCTATGGTAACTTATATGTGATATGAGGCCATTGTTATTGGCTATGATGAGAGTTGAGAATGGAAATGATAATTAAATAATAAATGATTTGTGTGGCTAATGTGTTATTCCATTTTCAGAGTTTGTTGTTGGTGGCATGCCTAATAAGTGTAACAATCTCTTGAAGTTAGGTTGGATTGAATCCTTGAAGCCTAATTGAGATGTTACCACCCTTGAAGCTAGGTTGGGTTGGTTCTTGAAGCCAAGTTAGGTTGATGCTTAGCATGCTTTGCTCCCCTTGAAGCTTGGTTGAACCTAATCCTTGAAGCCTAGTTGGGTTTATGATATTGATAAATGTGATGATAAAACCAAAACATTAACTCTGAAAATTGAATGGCATATTAGTGTGTTTTGGGCCCATGCTTGTCTTTGTTTAGTGTTGATTATGAATGATTAAATGAATACTAATGAGGTATATAATAGGATATTGAAATATGATATGTCTATTTATGTTGAGTTATGAAATGTAAAGGTATGTTGTTAGCTTTGCATATATGTTGTTACATGTATAATATGGATTGAGAATTGGCATTGCATTGCATTAAAGCATAACATTAGCATGAATTATCTTACTAAGCCGTTGGCTTAGCGCGATAGTGTTTGATCGCGCAGGTATTAGGGTTGAACCCGAGAGCTCTTCGAGACCGAGTGAGAGTAGACAGTGAAGAGTTGATTTTGGGAACTTAAAGATCAGAGGAGACTTGCCAATCATGTATAACTCTTTTATATTTTGTAAAGTAATGATTTTAATGTACATATGTGTATATTTGTAAATATGAAATTAAATGTTTTCATATATGTAAATATTTGATAAATTCCGCTGCGTAACAACTAAATGTATCTATATATATATCTATTTAGTTTTGTATTGCAAGTTATCTACTTATCTTTCTATAATGTATACAATTGAAAAATTATGGTATCATTTAAAATGTTTTGAATGTTAAAAAAAAATCCGTAGCATCTCTATGTTTAGTGCATGTATACTACATTGTGGTGTTTGTAGGGTGCATGTATTGAATGTAGGGGTGTTACAATTGTTTTGGTATCAGAGCCTAGGTTTGAGATTCTCAACCTAGGTAAAATGTAAGAAAAAGACTGTTTTGATTTTAAAAAGTGGTTTTTGAATAACATATATGTTTGGGATTGGCAATCTCTGATCTTTAATAAGATGTAGTATGTTGTGTTTGCAGACTTAGGTTATGATGGATTCTCACTCACGTCAGTCGATTGAGGGTAGTCCCGAGAGTATTGCTCCTGCTGAGGGAGCTAGAGTTGATAGTGTTGAGGAGGCACCTGCTTCGGTGTCGGGTAGACCAGCTGGAGAGGAGGTTTCGCCAGCCTGGTTTAGACATATGATGGAAGTTATGAGGCAAGCACCAGTGCAACCAGTGCCACCACCCCCTCAGCCTATGGTACCAGTGAGGCACTATGATAAACTAAGGAAGTATGGAGCGGAGGATTTCCTTGGTACTACTGATCCAGCTGTAGCAGAA
This sequence comes from Garcia nutans, assembly GCA_947685225.1. Taxonomy (NCBI): domain Eukaryota; kingdom Viridiplantae; phylum Streptophyta; class Magnoliopsida; order Malpighiales; family Euphorbiaceae; genus Garcia; species Garcia nutans. The sequence goes on from CANTUV010000046.1 coordinate 267,625, forward strand.
CAGTGGCTTGACAAAGTACAGAGGATCTTTATTCAGTTGCAAGCCACCTCGGAGGAAAAGTTTGATTATGCAAGATCTTTGCTACAAAAGGATGCATATGACTGGTGGAGGACAGTGCCCCATTCTATGGATGATCCACCAACCTTGTCATATGCGGATTTTCTGAGAGAGTTTGAGTTGAAGTATACTCCTAGGGAGTACAAAGACATGAAGAAGATGGAGTTCTTAAGCTTGAAGCAAGATAGCAAGACTGTAACTGAATATGAGGTTGAGTTTATTAGATTGAGTCATTATGCTGGTGGCATTATAGCTGATGAGATAGATAGATGCCGGAGGTTTCAGGAAGGATTGAGGCCCTCTATCATGTGCTTAGTGGCTGGATCTAGATATCATGATTTCTCCCAGCTAGTGGCAGCAGCTCGAAGTGTAGAGCGAGCTCAAGTTATTGCAGCTGCTTCAGAGGAAGAGGTCAGAGTGAGAAGGCCCCAGTTTGAGGCAGGGTCTTCTTCTGTTAAGAGAGGTAAAGGAAGCTTTGTTCCTAGAGTTAGTAGGAGTCAGAGGTCAGCTGGTAGGTCAGTGCAGTTACAGAGGCAGAGATTTAGACCTGCAGCTTCAGTGGCAAGTGCTCCGACCCCTATGATTCAGAGATCTACCCTACCCATCTGCATTCATTGTGGTAGGCCACATGGTGGTCCTTGCTGGAAGACTGGTGTAGCAAGGGTTTGTTTCAGATGTGGATCACCTAATCACTTTGTGAGAGATTGTCCTGAGAGGTAAGAACAAATGTCAGTTGATACTGCAGCTTCTCGATCTAGTGTGAGGGGAGGTCGAGCAGGCAGAGGTAGCAGCAGGGGAGGCAGATCTGGGTTCAGTGCTAGAGGAGGTGCTACATCCAGGGAGAGTAGACTAGAGGAGGTTGGATCTTCCCAGAGGATGTATGTTATGCAGAGGCAGCCAGATGCATCGGCAGTCATAGCTGGTACTTTTTCTTTATTTGATACTTCAGTACTTGCTTTGATTGATCCGGGTTCCACACATTCTTATATTAGTGCATCTGTTTTGCCTGTGTCTGATATGCATGCTGAGTCCCTAGTATTTGATGTGTTGGTGACAAATCCGTTAGGGCATAGTGTGATTGTGAGTAAGGTGCACCGAGATAGTGCAGTGAGGGTGCAAGGTGAGGAGTTCCTTGGAGATTTGATTGAGATGCCATTTAAGGAATATGATGTAATTCTAGGTATGGATTGGCTATCTCGACATGGAGCTGTGGTAGACTGTAAAAGGAAAATTGTTTCTTTGAGAACTGTTGATGGTAGAGAGGTGATAGTATCTAATGAGCAGGAACAGCTAGCCTCCTTATTTGTTTCAGCTGTTGCAGCCAGGAGGTTGATTAGAAAGGGGTGTGAAGCTTATCTTGCTCATGTGATAGATACTAGAGTGAAGGGTTCTCCCATTGATAGTATTGCCACAGTTGCAGAGTTCCCGGATGTATTTCCAGAGGAGTTGCCAGGGTTACCTCCTGAGAGAGAGGTGGAGTTCGGTATTGAATTGTTGCCTGGTACCACTCCTATCTCTATTACTCCTTATAGAATGGCACCAGCAGAATTGAGGGAATTGAAAGTGCAATTACAGGAGTTGTTGGACAAAGGATTTATTCGCCCCAGTGTTTCTCCTTGGGGAGCTCCTGTGCTATTTGTGAAGAAGAAAGATGGTACTATGAGGTTGTGTATCGATTATAGGCAATTGAACAAGGTGACTATTAAAAATAAATATCCTTTGCCTAGAATCGATGATCTCTTTGATCAATTGAAGGGTGCAGCTGTGTTTTCTAAAATTGATTTGAGATCTGGGTACCATCAGCTGAGAGTCAGAGCTGAAGACATTTCCAAGACCGCCTTTCGGACCAGGTATGGGCATTATGAATTTCTAGTTATGCCTTTTGGTCTAACGAATGCACCTGCAGCTTTTATGGATTTGATGAATAGGGTGTTCAGGCCCTATCTGGATCAGTTTGTAGTGGTCTTCATTGATAACATTCTGGTGTATTCGTGGAATGAAGAGGAACATGATATGCATCTGCGGATTGTGTTGCAGATTTTGAGAGAGAAGCAGTTGTTTGCCAAATTGTCGAAGTGTGAGTTCTGGTTGGATCAAGTCGCTTTTCTTGGTCATATAGTTTCAGCAGAAGGCATTAGAGTTGATCCGAGCAAAGTTGAAGCTATATTGAATTGGAGTCCACCCAAGTCGGTGACTGAGGTTAGAAGTTTTCTGGGTTTGGCAGGTTATTACCGGCGGTTTGTGAAAGGGTTTTCTTTGATAGCTACTCCACTCACCAGATTGCTTCATAAGGGAGTGAGATTTGTGTGGACAGATCAGTGTCAGACTAGCTTTGAGCAGTTGAGAGAAATGTTGACTCAAGCACCTGTTCTTACTTTACCTGTAGAAGGCAAACCATATGTGATCTACAGTGATGCTTCACATAGTGGTTTGGGGTGTGTGCTGATGCAGGAAGGTAAAGTTATAGCTTATGCATCTCGACAGTTGAAACTGCATGAGCTTAACTATCCGACCCATGATTTGGAGCTAGCAGCCATTGTGTTTGCATTGAAGATTTGGCGACACTATCTGTTTGGGGAGAAATGTTTTATCTACACTGATCACAAAAGTTTGAAATATTTGGGTGTTCAAAAAGAGCTCAATCTTCGGCAGAGGAGATGGTTGGAATTGATTAAAGACTACGACTGTTTGATTGATTATCATCCAGGTAAAGCAAATGTTGTTGCTGATGCCTTGAGTCGGAGTCTTTAGCTGGTTTAACTGTTTACTCGCTCTCGTTGCTTGTTGAGTTGAGAGCTTTGCATGCCAGTTTTGTACCTTGTGATGATGGTGCATTGTTGGCACAGTTGCTTTTGAAACCAGTTTTGTTAGATCAGATCAAAGAGGCTCAGTTGATTGATATGAAGATTCAGAAGATTATTTCAGATTGCAAGAATGGGAAGGGTAGAGATTTTATTGTGAAGAGTGATGGAAGTCTCTGGTTCAAGAGCAGATTGTGTGTACCCGATGATGCTGATTTGAAAAGGGTCATTTTGGAAGAAGCTCATTAGTCAGTGTTTGCTATGCATCCAGGTAATACAAAGATGTATCATGATTTGAGACAGCATTACTGGTGGATTGGTTTGAAAAGAGATATTGCAGATTTTGTGTCGAAATGTCTCACCTGTCAGAAGGTTAAAGCAGAGCATCAAGTTCCAACAGGGTTGCTTCAACCGTTGTCAGTGCCAGAATGGAAGTGGGATAGAGTGACGATGGATTTTGTGTCTGGTTTGCCATTGACACAAAGGAAACATGATGCCATATGGGTGATTGTGGATAGATTGACTAAGACAGCTCATTTCCTTCCGGTGCGGATGGATTACTCTTTGGAGAGGTTGGCTGAGCTGTATATCCATGAGATTGTGAAACTGCATGGTGTTCCAACTTCTTTAGTGTCTGATCGAGATCCCAGGTTTACTTCAAGATTTTGGAAGAGTTTTCATAGTGCTTTGGGTTCTCGACTGCACTTCAGCACTGCTTTTCATCCATAGACAGATGGACAGTCAGAGAGGGTGATACAGATTCTTGAAGATATGTTGAGAAGCTGTGTCATTGATTTCTCTGGAAGTTGGGATAGGTTTTTACCTCTTGTGGAGTTTGCTTACAATAACAGTCACCAATCCAGCATTGGTATGGCACCATTTGAAGCATTGTATGGCAGACGGTGTAGGACACCTCTTTGTTGGAATGAACTTGGGGAAAGTAAGTTAATTGGGCCTGATTTGATTCAAGAAACTGAAGAGAAAGTGAAATTGATTCGAGGCAGGTTGAAAGCAACTTCAGACCGACAGAAGTCTTATGCAGATCTGAAAAGGAGAGACATAGAGTTTGATGTTGGAGATAAGGTACTTCTGAAAGTGTCTCCTTGGAAGAAGATTTTGAGGTTCGGTCGGAAAGGGAAATTGAGTCCTCGTTTCATTGGATCGTATGAAGTTTTGGAAAGAGTTGGGCCAGTGGCTTATCGGCTTGCTTTGCCACCTGAGTTGGATCGTATTCATAATGTATTTCATGTTTCTATGTTGAGGAGGTACAGATCGGATCCATCTCATGTGTTGCCAATTGAATCTATCGAAGTGAGTCCAGATTTGACATTTGAAGAAGAACCAGTTGCTATCTTGACATGTGATGTGAAAGAATTGAGAAATAAGAGAGTGCCATTGGTGAAGGTTCTATGGAAAAATCATGGAAAGGAAGAAGCAACTTGGGAAAGTGAGCAAACAATGCGAGAGCAATATCCTCAGTTGTTTCAGCTTTGATATCAGGTAATTTCGAGGACGAAATTTTCTTTTTAGAGGGGGAGAATTGTAATATCCTCATATATGGTCTAGAAGTTTTGATTATGTTGTTGATGTTGTTGTTATTGTTGTTGTAGTGATATATTGGATTGAATATATGTGTTAAATTGCAAGAGAAAAGATTTTTGGAAAGTGAATGCTTGTGTATATGTGTTTTGGGGAAAAGAATTAGGGTTTAGAGAGAATGGTATATGTTGTGTATATGATGATATATATAACATATAAATTGGTCAAATGAAGAGTCAATGGAAGAGATATTTATTTGTATTGAGTGTGTAATTACATATAAGGGCTTATATGAGACAAAGTTAGTTATATGATAAAAGGGTGATTTGGTAATTGTTTGAATTGGAACACTTGGTGGAGATTAAAAGAAGAGTTGACTTTATTTTTGTGGTTCATTTCTTCTTTCTTCTTTGTGTGGCCGGCTCCTCCTTAGACAAAGGAAAGCAAGAGGCAAAGAGAAGATCTTGTGGAGTGAAGCTCAAATTGAAGAAAGATTAAGTGATCAAGTTGGTGATTCAAGAAGTTTTGTAACTTTGGTAAGTTCTCTTGTGATCTTTGTGTTTATTTGAAATGATATTTGAGTTTGATAGATTTTTAAGAGTGTGTTGGTTGATTTTGAGATGTGAGAAGTGTTTGAGTGATTGGATGATGGATGTTGAGTATGGATTGAAGAAAAGAGTAAGTGGTTGGAAGAGATGATGTTGTATATGTGGTAGGGGTTTTGAGATGATTTTGTGTTTGGTGTTTGATATGTATTTTGGTTTGTTTTGGGTGTGTTGCAAGTTTGAGATGAGTTTTGAGTATGTTTTGTTAAGATTATTTGAAGAGGATGTTAATGTATAGAAGTGTGTTGTTGAGTGTATGGTTGTTTTTGATCGGAGTCTTGATTTGTGGCCGGACACGCCCATGAGCACGTCCAGGGTTTTTGGGAGTGTCAATTGTGTTGGAGGCAGTAGGTTTGACACGACCAGTAGCACGCCCGTGTTATTGAGCGTGTCATAGCTACTGTAAGATTTGAGAATTTACACGCCCAGGAACACGCCCTTGTTGTTGAGCGTGTAAATGTTTCTGTGTTGTGGAGTTAGGGCACGGCCATGAACACGCCCGTGTGGGTGAACGTGTCAGGGTTGAGGTTTGCCCTAATTAATTCCTAATTGGATTATCTCTTGTGTATCCCTAAACAAGTATATGCTATTACTTTTGATTTAAGTCTTGAAGATAGTGATTGATCATTGATCTAAGAGGTTAAAGAATCTTGGACAAGGAAATGTTAGGAGTTGTATGAATTGTTAGTAAAATAAGTACAAATCTTGTATTATTGCATTGTGGCATATGATGATAATGGCAATGTATATGATACTATGTGAACAATGTGATATTTCATGTATTGTGACTCATGTGATGAGTAATGTGTTTGGTTATGTTTATATCAATAATGCTATATGTATAATGTGATGGAATAAAATGCTATTGTGATTGGCTATGGTAACTTATATGTGATATGAGGCCATTGTTATTGGCTATGATGAGAGTTGAGAATGGAAATGATAATTAAATAATAAATGATTTGTGTGGCTAATGTGTTATTCCATTTTCAGAGTTTGTTGTTGGTGGCATGCCTAATAAGTGTAACAATCTCTTGAAGTTAGGTTGGATTGAATCCTTGAAGCCTAATTGAGATGTTACCACCCTTGAAGCTAGGTTGGGTTGGTTCTTGAAGCCAAGTTAGGTTGATGCTTAGCATGCTTTGCTCCCCTTGAAGCTTGGTTGAACCTAATCCTTGAAGCCTAGTTGGGTTTATGATATTGATAAATGTGATGATAAAACCAAAACATTAACTCTGAAAATTGAATGGCATATTAGTGTGTTTTGGGCCCATGCTTGTCTTTGTTTAGTGTTGATTATGAATGATTAAATGAATACTAATGAGGTATATAATAGGATATTGAAATATGATATGTCTATTTATGTTGAGTTATGAAATGTAAAGGTATGTTGTTAGCTTTGCATATATGTTGTTACATGTATAATATGGATTGAGAATTGGCATTGCATTGCATTAAAGCATAACATTAGCATGAATTATCTTACTAAGCCGTTGGCTTAGCGCGATAGTGTTTGATCGCGCAGGTATTAGGGTTGAACCCGAGAGCTCTTCGAGACCGAGTGAGAGTAGACAGTGAAGAGTTGATTTTGGGAACTTAAAGATCAGAGGAGACTTGCCAATCATGTATAACTCTTTTATATTTTGTAAAGTAATGATTTTAATGTACATATGTGTATATTTGTAAATATGAAATTAAATGTTTTCATATATGTAAATATTTGATAAATTTCGCTGCGTAACAACTAAATGTATCTATATATATATATCTATTTAGTTTTGTATTGCAAGTTATCTACTTATCTTTCTATAATGTATACAATTGAAAAATTATGGTATCATTTAAAATGTTTTGAATGTTAAAAAAAAATCTGTAGCATCTCTATGTTTAGTGCATGTATACTACATTGTGGTGTTTGTAGGGTGCATGTATTGAATGTAGGGGTGTTACAGATCGATTCCATTTCTTCAAACTTTAGGCAATAAGTAGGAGCTTTTAGGATAAACCTTTCAAATTACTACATTTAGATGCTTGAGACCAGGTCTCCTTCACAATTTCTTCATATTCCCTTTTCTTCAACCATTTTAGCTCAAATTTAAATTCTTACTTCTGATAAAGTCTTATCGATTACAGTGCTAAAATCAATAGCCTATGGTTAGAGCCTACGAAATTACGATGAATTACTAATCAAGATTTGCAAACAAGGTTATCCATTTTTAATTTACTAACGAGGAATTTACATCATTTACCCCTTTTCCAATTTTCCTTTTCAAATATACTACACACTTTCTTTTTTTAAATTATACTACTTTTTTTCAGTTTTTTGTTTTGTTGAACTTTTTTTTTTCCTTTTTCCTTTTTACCTTTAGCTCTTTAAGAGTGTTAAAAATCCTTCCAACTCCTTTTTTTACGTTAATTTTTGCTCTTTTCTTATTTTTTTCAATTTTTTTATGTTTAAATTTTTATCTTGTTTTATCCAAAATATTTTGTCATATTCTTATAAATATACAACATATATAATACATGTACAATACATTAAAACATCTACCATACATTAACACTACATCAATAATTTTATTTTATATTCTTCTAACACATACAATATATAATATATCAATCATTTTACTTGCACACAATATCTATAATATATCTACAATACATCAAGAATTTTATTTTATATTCTTTTTACATACACAAAATATCTACAGTACATCAACAACACATCTACATTTTTATTTTGTTTTCTTCTTACATTCTCAAAATATCTACAATACATATATAAGATATCAACAACGCATCTTCATTTTTATTATGTTTTCTTCTTACATTCGCAAAACATTTACAATATATCAATAACGCATCTTCATTTTATTCTGTTATCTTCTTGCATTCGCAAAATATCTATAATATATCTATAATAGATTAACAATACATCTATATTTTTATTTTTTTTTCTTCTTACATTCGCAAAACATCTACTACACATCTATACTTTTATTTTGTATTTTTTTTATTTTGACGATTTAAATCTTTTTTTTAAGAATGTGAAGATTTATTGAAGAAAACAAAAAAGAAGATGAATATTATGTTGAAGATGAAAATGAAGATGAAGACTAAACTCAATATGGAGATAAAAATTTTACCTTTTTGATCTTCTTTTTTCTAGTTTTCCTCTTTTGATTTTTTTCTATTTGAAACAAGCTTTCATATCTGGTTGTATGCAAAAGTGTTGAGCTTCGATGATGATGATGAATCTGGGTGCATGCAAAATTTTTGTTTAATTTGTTGTTGAATCTTCTTTTTTATATATATATATTGGTGATGAATATTTATTGATTTTTTTGATTGATGATGATGAATAAAATGATGATGCATATGTGTTTATTTTTTTTTATTTTGATGATGATGAAGAACGAAGAAGAAGAAGATGATTATGATAATATAGAATGCATATCTATATTTCTAGATTTGCATGCAGATTTTTATTTTATTTTATTATTTTTTTTTTGACTTTTTCTCCTTGTTTTGATGTTGATGAATGGCATTTTGTTGAAGAAAAAAGATAATAATGGAGTTTTGTTGAAGAAGAAGATGAAGATGATGGAGAGAAGATGAAAATGTTATTTCCTCCATTAGTTACACATAATTTTGTTGTTTCAATAAGATTTTTCTAAACTTGTAAATATTTACTAAAATCACTGTATTTTTGTAAATTCTTTTATTTTTTAGGTAGTTTTGTAATAATTCCTTTACTAATCCCGTATCCAGTCTTTATTGGGTATTCTTGCATCCCTCCTTCCTATTCAACCATGTGAAAATGGGCCCTTTAAAATCGAAGTCTATTAGTTTGTGCTCCTGTAAAACCCCCTTTCTTCTTATGACTAAATAGAATCAGGTCGAAGTCTCCTATAACAACCCAAGGAATAGAACTTCCAGGATTAAGGTTTGAGTAGCAATAAAAAAATTCTTTATTTCTATGATTATAAGGGCATCCATATTTCTATAACAATAAAAAAAGTTATTATTTGGATCATAAATACTTACATGGATCAAATTAGAGTCCTTATTGATTAACTAGATATAACATCCATAATTTTAAATACACTAAAAGGAGTAATACAAAGGGATAATAATAATAATAATAAGTTAAGAAAAAAGAATATTTCTTCTTCTTCTTCTTCTTCTTCTTGGCCAATTATCCTTAAGAAAGAAAAAGGAAGAGAAATCTTCTTTATTTACTCAAATTTTCACCTAAAATCAAAAGGTTTCAATTATGATATACATGGGAAATAGTTTAGGGAATGAAGAAAATATGATGTTAATATATTGAATTTGTGATTAATTGGTTCAATTGAGTTTGAATCAAGACGTTAGGGTTTCTGAAACTTTTGGATTAAGGATTTTTTATGGGGTTTAGTTATGATTTCCATAATTAAGAGTTAATTTGAGTATTTTAAATATGAATATGTATTTAATTAAAGAATTATATCTATGTTGATTTAGTGGTATATTTTGGCCAATTTGGTTTAAGAATATGGAGAATTATTTTCTTTGAATTGAGTTGATTTTGGAGCAAATTGAGGTTTGTACTTTGGAAATATTTAACTAAAGTTGTTATGTTTTTTACACAAACTTTCTTTGCAATTTTAAAGTTGCTACTTGATTATATTTGTGAAATTCATATTGAATTCTCTGAATTCCAACATAAATATAATATAATATGAGATTTGATTTGGTTATTTAAAAAAGAAAACTAATACTTTATGGTATTTGTAGTATATATGATGGATTAAAATACTTTAAAAGGTCATTTGAATTATGAAAATTATATATATTGATTATATGAATTTTAATGAATTATGAGAAAATTATGGAACTGATAATTTGAGATGGATTTTAAAAGATTGATGGAAATGTTATTATGTTTTAATGTCCTACATATGATCTTGATTTGTAATATTGAATTTGATAATATCGAGTTAGTATGCTAACGATTATGGTTGTATCATGGCGTAATTATTATATTTATGCCTACGAGCAAGATATTAAGGTATCACAATGCTTCAGTGTTGATACATTATGATGTCGAGGAGAATTGTGACATGATATTTATACTCTTTTGAGAAAGATATTTTGGTATCATGACACTTTATCTCCAGTATCAAGACCTTGGGTTGTGATAGGCATGTTCAATGTTATTGAGACTTGGACATTTGTGTCAGGGTGTAATTTAAGTATGTTGTGATTTGAAATGTTAAATATATGCATTTGTTTAAAATATAGTCTAAGTTTATGAAATTCTTTTTAATTATTGATTATTTCATTTAATGAAAAATTTATGTTTATTCTGTTACAATAGGGATTTTCATTTTATTTATTATTTATTTATTTTCAAAGTAAGTACCTCTAAATTGTATAGTTAGCGCAATTAAATTTTATTATATAGGTGACAGAGTCACAGATAGAGGAAGTCTGATTGGTCTGACAAAGCCTAAAGTTCTTACCATAATACAATTCCAAATGATTCTGCATATCATGTATAGTTTTTGCATCTCATACATTTTTTGCTTTGTAATTGTAACTATTTTATAATTGGCAAACCAAGTAAGGTTTTGTAAATATTATGTTTATATAAATGTTCTATATTATTTTTGTCTATTAATATTTAGTTTATATTTTGTTGTTTTGGGATGATAATTGGAGTAATTGTAAAGTTTGTGAAAATTAAATTTTAGAAGTGTATTTTTTTCCTATAAGATTTTCAATTTTGAAGATTTAGCAATAATGATTTTATAAATAAAACTCTGACAAACTTTTCATAGAAATTTTTATGTAATTTAATCAAAACTGCAATTTAACTAATACTACTTATTTGCTCTATATATTTGCATATATGTTATTTTAATTTTTGGATAAGCTTGGATTTTATACTAAGTTTTTTTAAAAGCAAGTCTTTCTACATTGTTAGACAAATGATCTCAATTTTGATCCTTGACAACTCAAATGAATGATCCATTTAACATGTATTTGAAGAATCTTGTTGCAGGCTTAGGTTGCTTCAAATAAAGCTGAACAGAACACTTCTAGCGGTCGCACCACACCTGAATACAACCGCACCATTCAATTAAAGGATGAAACCTTATCACAGTAGGTTTCGCGGTCAGAAACCTGACCTCAGTAGCAACCGCACCTAAAGAAGAGCGACCGTCCAAAGTTATGAACGACCGCTACCCAAGGAACTCAAATCATTCTAATCACAGTAAGGTTTGCGGTGACAAGAACGGCGAATGATACGGCCTCGCTTACCACTTTAGCGACCGCGCGTTCATATTCGCGACCGCTCTGCCAATGCAGGAGAAAATTGCTTAAAGAGACAGTAGTGTTCGCGACCTCAAGTGCGTCCAGAAGTTCGACGCGAGTTTGTCAGATCGACCGCGAGATGCTACCTAGGGCGACCGCGACATTCAAATTTTGGCGGACATCTCTTCTGCCCTGTTAGAGAATGACACGTGACATGACCGTTATAAACCCACTTCAACATTCAAAAAGGGCGACCGCACCTTTGTTAGGCGCGACCGTCCCAAAAATCACAACATGGGCAAGATTCCTACTGCAGAGCACTAAAATTCGACCGTTGAAGCTTTTTTAAATACAGCGACCGTACATTGTCCAAGGACGACCGTGTGTGATGTGAGCGTGACCATCCTTGTATGAAGGATGACCGCGAAATACATCGGACAGTTTAATAATGAAGGTCTAAACTGCCAAGACTTTATTCTTACTATCAATAACGGCTAGTAAGACCACATTGGCTATAAATACAGTGCTTCTATAAGAAAAGAAATATAGAAGTGAAGCAATATAGAATTTGATAGCCAAGCAACAACTTTTCTTTTACTTAAACTTACATTTGAATTGTAATGAATGTTAGGTGTAAGCATTGAAAACACCATTGCATAAGTTTGAGTGTGAGCTTGGAAAAACACTTGGGTTGTGAGAGTAAGCCTTGTAAAACTCTTGTTTGGGTTGTGAGAGTGAGCCTTAAAAACTCCTTAAAGGTTCTTGAGTGTAAGCCTTAGAAAACACTTGTGAAGTTAGGTGTGAACTTGTGAAAACACCAAAGTTGGAAGTGAGCTTGTAAAAACTTCAAAGATTAGTGGAACCTTAACAAGTTGTTAAGGAAGTGGATGTAGGATTGAAGTAAATCCGAACCACTATAAATCTTGTGTGTTCTTTCTTTCTTCCATTACTCAACCATCTCTCTATTCCGCATTTCTATTTTATTGAATTTTTTAATTGTCATTATTTCTTGAGGAAACCAATTCGCCCCCCTCTTGGTTTCCATCTTGGGACAACAATTGGTATCAGAGCCTGAGATTTCTTAAACTTAATTGTGAAATTTGATCCACTATGGAAACTTCTTCTTCATCAAACTCTCATGGAAATCTTAACACTATTTTTTAGACCCTACTTTGATGGAACTGATTATTCATACTGGAAACACAAAATGTATTTGTTTCTAGACAGTGAAGGGATTGAACTATGGGATTTCGTGGAAAGTGAATGGAAACCTCCCATTTATGAAGCTGAAGGTGTTCAAGTTCCACTTCCCAAAGCACAATGGTCAGCTAGCAATGTCAAAGATCGATTCAAGAACAATAGAGCCGCTTCCATCTTGATGAATTCCATTTCAAGATAAGAAGGTGGAAGAGTTCAACATTTAATTTGTGCACATTGCATTTGGAAAACACTCGAAAACTACCATGAAGGTACGACTCAAGTGAGATTTACCAAGAAACAAATGCATGTTCATGAGTATGAGCTATTTAAGATGAAATTAAATGAAAATGTCACCGACATGACCAATCGCTTGCTTGCTATTGTCAATGAACTAAAGAAGTATGGCAAGGCATATGATCAAGGTGATGTAAACAGTAAAATCTTGAGAGCCTTAAGAGCTAGAAAAAACTTTGAATCAAAAGTATCATCCATAGAAGAAGCTCATGATCTCAGCACATTAAGAACCGACGAGCTAGTTGGTAAACTACTCACATTTGAGCTACACAGTGAGAAAGAAGAAGATCAAGGTGAAAAAGAAAAGAGAAAACCAATTGCACTCAAAGCAATCAAAGAAGTTGAGAGCTCAAGCAATGAAGGTACTGATGATGAAGATGAAATGGCAATGTTCTCAAAAACAATCAATGAATGGAAAAGGAAGAAAAGATTACAAGCAAACAAAGGTACACCTCCAAAATTCTCCTTCAAAGATAAAGAAAAGAAAAATGAGGTAAAATGCTATGAATGTGGAAAAACTGGTCACATTAAATCAGATTGCTTCAAATTAAAGAACAAAAAGAAATGGGATAAAGAAAAGAAAAAGTCTCTCAAAGCCACATGGGATGACTCTTCTTCAAGTGAAGAAGAAGAAGAAGAAGGAATTGCAAATCTATGTCTCATGGCTATTGAAGATGACTCCAATGAGGTAAGTACTCAATCCTTTGATCTAGTAGCACATAATGATACAAATGATATAGATGATAGTGATTTGATTGAGCATATGAACTTTAAAATAGAAAAATATTTTTCTAAAATGATGCTTTATAAAGAGAAAAACTCTAAGTTAGAAAAAGATTTTATATGCTTAAAGAACTCTACCTTAGAATTGAAAACCTCAAATGAACACTTGATGAATACGATAGGAGAGTTAAATAAAAACTCAAATGACTTAGAAAAAGTTATTAAAGAAAATGAAACATTGAAGCATGAACCAAAAGAACTAAAAGAATCAATTTCCAGATTTCATAAAGGAAAGGAAGCATTAGACACATTAATTAATAACCAAAGATCACCTTCCTTAAAATATGGATTAGGATTCAATGGCTCAACCAACATTGCACCAAGCAAACCAACATTTATAAAAGCATCTACAATTGAAATTTCTGATGTTCATATCAAAGATGCTTGCACCAAGTCTAAAAGTACCAAAAGAACTTCTTATGGTTTGCTAGGAAGTAAAGCCAAAAATAATTATGCATTTTTATACACTAAACCTGCACAAAAGAAATCACATACTTGTAGTTGTATGCATGATACTATAAATACAAAAAGAAAAATGCATAAGTATAGAATACCATGGCAATGCACATATTGCATGAAATTCGGACACAAAAATTTTTCTTGTTAACTCATCTCAAGTTAGAAGGCACTTTTACTACTAACCATCAAGGACCCAACTTCATGTGGGTACCTAAAAGAAGATGATCACTATTGCCTTACAGGTATGCCTAAAATCTACTATCAACGAAAGCACATGGCTTGTGGATAGTGGATGCTCAAGGCATATGACTGGGAATGCAAAGCTCTTTACAAGTATTACCTACAAACATGGAGGTAATGTGACTTTTGGAAACAATGCTAAAGGTAAAATTATTGGCGTTGGCTCCATTGGTTCTATTGGTAAGGATTTAATAGAAGATGTATGGCTTGTTGATGGTTTGAAACATAACTTGCTAAGTGTTAGTCAACTTTGTGATAAAGCATACTTTGTCAATTTTGATTCCAAGGAATGCAAAATCACAAATTCAAATGATGTTATCATATTTAAAGGTACTAGAACAAACAACACTTATAATGTCAACATACATTCAAATCATACATGTCTAATGTCCACTAATAATGATGCATGGTTATGGCATAGAAGACTAGGACATGCTGGTATGGATCAATTGAAATATATCTGCAATGAAAACTTAGTTGATGGCCTACCTAAGATAAAATATGACAAAGATAGGATTTGTGAACCTTGTCAACATGGTAAGCAACATAAAAGCTCATTTAAATCAAAGAGTGTTATAAGCACCTCTAGACCTTTAGAGCTCATTCATTTGGACTTGTTTGGACCAAATAGAGTTACAAGCCTAGGAGGCAAATCATATGCATTTGTTCTTGTTGATGATTACTCTAAATTCACATGGGTTAATTTCTTAGCTCAAAAGAATGAAGCCTTTAATTACTTCAAAACATTTGCAAAAAGAGTTCAAAATGAAAAAGGATATGTGATCACATCTATTAGAAGTGATCATGGCAAAGAATTTGAGAATGAAAATTTTGAAGGCTTTTGCAATGAACTTGGCATTTCACATAATTTTTCTGCTCCTAGAACTCCACAGCAAAATGGTGTAGTTGAAAGAAAAAATAGAACTTTAATTGAAATGGCTAGGACAATGCTCAATGAATATGATTTACCATCTTATTTTTGGGCAGAAGCCGTTAAGACAGCTTATTACATTGCAAATCGTGTTTACAAAAGGCATTAAACTAATAAAACCTCTTATGAGCTATGGAATGGAAGAATACCCAGAATTGGATATTTTAGAGTATTCGGATGCAAATGCTTCATATTGAATACCAAGGATAATCTTGGAAAATTTTCATCCAAATCAGATGAAGGCATATTCCTAGGATATTCATCATATAGCAAAGCATATAGGGTATTTAACGTGAAAACTCTAGTTATAGAAGAATCAATGCATGTTGTATTTGATGAATCATCTAATCGTGATCAGAAGAAAGGTATTACTTTCAATGACCCTGCAGGTACTCTTGAACCTCTTGAATCTATTGATGCTCCAAAGATCAATCAGCATGAACTTGAAGAAAAGACTCAAGATCTACCTAAGGATTGGCAATACAAGAAAGACCATCCTAAGGAACTCATCATTGGAGAAACATCTAAGGGAGTAATTACTAGATCTAAAATTAATCATGTAGATGTTAATTTTGCTTTTGTTTCTCAAATTGAGCCAAAGACTGTTGAGGAGGCTTTAAATGATGAAAATTGGATAACTGCAATGCAAGATGAACTTAATCAATTTGAAAGAAATAATGTTTGGCAACTTACTCCTAGACCTACAGATCACTCTATAATAGGATGCAAATGGGTCTATAGGAATAAGCTTGATGAGAATGGTCACATTGTTAGAAATAAAGCAAGATTGGTAGCCAAAGGCTATAATCAAGAAGAAGGTATTGACTATGATGAAACCTTTGCCCCCGTAGCCAGATTAGAAGCTATTAGAATATTACTCATGTCACATGAACTTTTAAACTCTTTCAAATGAATGTTAAAAGTGCATTTCTAAACGGACTTATAAGCAAAGAAGTTTATGTTGAACAACCTCCTGGTTTTGAAAACTACAAATTTCCTGATCATGTTTTCAAACTTACCAAAGCTTTATATGGATTAAAACAAGCACCAAGAGCTTGGTATGATAAACTTAGTGCATATTTACTTAAAAATGGTTTTTCAAAAGGAAAAGTAGACACAACTCTTTTTGTTAAAAAGGACAAGCATAACATTTTAATTGTACAAGTTTATGTGGATGACATAATATTTGGAGCTACTAATGAAGCCTTGTGCAAAGAATTTGCTTCTTGTATGACTAGGGAATTTGAAATGAGCATGATGGGTGAACTCAAGTTCTTCCTTGGACTGCAAGTCAAGCAATGTGAAGATGGGATCTTCATCAACCAATCCAAATATACAAAAGAACTCATCAAGAAATTTGGAATGGATGGCTGCAAAACTAGCAAAACTCCTATGAGCACATCCTTGAAATTAGGTAAAGATGAAAATGGTAAAGCAGTAGATGAGAAGAAATATCGAGGTATCATCGGATCACTACTTTACTTAACCGCTTCTAGACCTGATATAATGTATAGTGTATGTCTTTGTGCTAGATTTCAAACTAATCCTAAAGAATCACATTTGAATGCCACTAAGGGAATTTTGAAATATTTGAGTGGTACAATGCATTTAGGACTTTGGTATCCTAAAAACACATCATTTCATATCATAGGTTTTTCAGATGCAGATTATGCTGGTAGTATCTTAGATAGGAAAAGCACTACAGGAGCATGTCACTTTCTTGGTAATTGTCTAGTTTCTTGGCATAGTAAAAAACAAGCATCGGTTGCTTTATCCACAACGGAAGCCGAATATGTTGCAGCATGTTTTTGTTGCACACAAGTATTATGAATGAAACAACAATTGCTTGACTATGGTAAAGTATTTAACAATATCTCCATTAAATGTGACAACACTAGTGCTATCAATTTGTCTAAAAATCCTATCCAACACTCAAAATCCAAACATATAGATATTAGACATCATTTCTTGAGAGAAAATGTACAAAATCAGAATATAATCCTAGAATTTATAGATACACAAAATCAACTTGCTGATATATTTACAAAACCCTTGAATGAAGATAGACTTAACTTCATTAAACTTAATTTAGGAATGATTGATGGAATCGCTTTGAATTAATTGCCTATCAATAAAGTTTCTATGTGCATGAACTTCTTTTTGTCTAAAACATGAGAAAATTCTTCCATCTTTCCTTGACTCTTTCATTTCTAAGTGAGTCGCGTTCGCTCCATTGTCCATAGCGATCGCTATCTCGTCTTCCAGATTCATTCAAATAAAAAACTCTGTGCGCGGTCGAGAAAATTTGTGCGCGGACGCAATAATTTGAACAGTTTCGACCGTTACAGATAGTTTCTTCACCCGCAAGCGTACTGATCATGCTAATGGTCGCTAGACCGCATTTCGCGATCGCACCCTTTTGAATGTGCGACCGCACTCTGTACACTCTGCTCGAAATTTTGTAACCGTTGGCTGTATGACAGGTCGCAACTCTTAACTTTCAACAGTCATAAACGGCTATTTTCTTAATTTCTTCTATTTAAGAGTATGATACATCAGTTTCTTTGATATTTTGGTTATTAAAGCATATAAACTTCCCTCTGAATCTTGAAAATCCTCTCAAACTCATCTGTTTCTCAAATCACTCTCTGTTTTCCAGTTTTCTTCTTTTTCTTTCTATTCTAATGGCTCCCAAAAAGAAGACAACCTCTAAAATAAAAGGAAAAGCAAAGAGAGCTCCAGGAATCACAATAAGAGAACCTATAGATGATCCTCCATCTCCTCCACAATCTAAAAGAGGTGAGAAAATTCACAAACCTCATCACCAAACTTCTGAGGAAGATGTTAGATATGCTATGCTGAAGAGAAAGAAAGTTGATGGAACCAAATCTCCTTTTGGTGGGATGCTCTCTGCCCTAAATATCAAGGACGAAATTGAAAGATTACTAGATGTCCTTGGATGGAGAAAGTTTGTATTTCCTGAAGAAGTAGGTTATTCCAGTTTAACCAAGGAATTTCTTATGTCTTTCCAAATAGAAAAGAGTGCTAATTCTGCACTGGGATGGTATGAGGTTAGGTTTAAACTGTTTGATCAATACCAAGCCTTAACCCTAGAAGACTTTGGCAATATTTGAAACTTTCCTACTGATGGTATAACCTCCTACAACGATCAAATCTTTTCCAACCAAACTCTCTCTGCATTCTGGCAAGAAATTTCTATAGAAACTTCTTTTGAAAAAGAATCAAAAGCCAGACACATCAAATCCCTCACCCATTGGATGCTCCATAGGATTATCACCTACACCATCCATCAAAGAGCAGATGGGAATGAAAAAGTAACCAAAAGAGACCTCATCTTTTTATATGCTTTCACCCACAACATCCAAATGAACACAACCAAGTTCTTGATTGACACCCTCTATCATAATGCAGTTACAAGAACTGAAACTTTCTTCTTATCCTCACAGATTACTCAAATAGCTAGGCACCTGAACCTTCTAAATGATCTGAACCTAGCTACATTGAGAAACCCTTTCAATCTAGCCTCTAGTGCCATCACAATTGATTATCTAGAACATGCTGGATGTGTAAGGAAGATTGAAGGCATATATGTATACTATTTTGGCAAGAAAGAAGTTGTGGATAGACAAAAGAAAAGGCCAAGGTATACAATTGAGGAAGAGGGAGACTCTGTGGAAGTTGCTGTGGAATTACCTCCAAAAGCTACTTCATCAAAAGCAACTCAAGAAACTACCTCATCCTCTACTCAACTCATTCTCAATGCTATCAAATCTCTCTCCAGGAAACTCTCTAGGTTCAAGAAAAGTGTCTCCAAGAGATTCCAGCACTTGAACAAGAGAATTGACCTTATATCTCACATGCATCATGATCTATATGATATGCAAGGAAAACTGGACTTGCCTCAATGCAATCTTGAAGATTGGGATATAAGTGATCATACTCAAAGCCTTCCTGAAGAAGAAGAGTCCATTAGTACTAGCTCTACCTCTTTTGCTCCTCAAGATAAAGGAAAAGCTCCTTTAGTAGAAGAAGAGATAGATGAGGATGATGATTCTGAATAGTTTAATAGTTTAAATTTTCAAGATGTTTAGTCTTAATAGTTTGCATTTTATGTTTTGTCTTGAATGTTTGTTGCTTAATTTCCTTGTACTTTCCTCCATCTTTTAATAAACAAGATGTTTACTATCTTTTTAATCAACTTCTTACTTTCTATTATGCATTTTGCCTATGATAATGGGGGAGAAATAGTAAACAACTTGGAACTTGGAATGATTGTTTAAACATGATTCAATACACCAAGATAATCAAATAATATCAATGCACCAAGATTACTTAACCATGATTCATGCATATGTTAAGGGGGATCATTTTAGACTTATTATTTTTCTTATCATTCCATTTGAATTGTCAAAGTCAAAATGGGGGAGATTGTTAGACAAATGATCTCAATTTTGATCCTTGACAACTCAAATGAATGATTCATTTAACATGTATTTGGAGAATCTTGTTGCAGGCTTAGGTTGCTTCAAATAAAGCTGAACAGAACACTTCTAGCGGTCGCACCACACCTGAATACAACCGCACCATTCAATTAAAGGATGAAACCTTATCACAGTAGGTTTCGCGGTCAGAAACCCGACCTCAGTAGCGACCGCACCTAAAGAAGAGCGACCGTCCAAAGTTATGAATGACCGCTACCCAAGGAACTCAAATCATTCTAATCACAGTAAGGTTCGCGGTGACAAGAACGGCGAATGATACAGCCTCGCTTACCACTTTAGCGACCGCGCGTTCATATTCGCGACCGCTCTGCCAATGCAGGAGAAAATTTCTTAAAGAGACAGTAATGTTCGCGACCTCAGGTGCGTCCAGAAGTTCGACGCGAGTTTGTCAGATCGACCGCGAGATGCTACCTAGGGCGACCGCGACATTCAAATTTTGGCGGACATCTCTTCTGCCCTGTCAGAGAATGACACGTGACATGACCGTTATAAACCCACTTCAACATTCAAAAAGGGCGACCGCAACTTTGTTAGGTGCGACCGTCCCGACAATCACAGCATGGGCAAGATTCCTACTGCAGAGCACTAAAATTCGACCGTTGAAGCTTTTTTAAATACAGCGACCGTACCTTGTCCAAGGACGACCACGTGTGATGTGAGCGCGACCATCCTTGTATGAAGGACGACCGCGAAATACATCGGACAGTTTAATAAAGAAGGTCTAAACTGCCAAGACTTTATTCTTACTATCAATAACGGCTAGTAAGACCACATTGACTATAAATACAGTGCTTCTATAAGAAAAGAAATATAGAAGTGAAGCAATATAGAATTTGATAGCCAAGCAACAACTTTTCTTTTACTTAAACTTACATTTGAATTGTAATGAATGTTAGGTGTAAGCATTGAAAACACCATTGCATAAGTTTGAGTGTGAGCTTGGAAAAACACTTGGGTTGTGAGAGTAAGCCTTGTAAAACTCTTGTTTGGGTTGTGAGAGTGAGCCTTAAAAACTCCTTAAAGGTTCTTGAGTGTAAGCCTTAGAAAACACTTGTGAAGTTAGGTGTGAACTTGTGAAAACACCAAAGTTGGAAGTGAGCTTGTAAAAACTTCAAAGATTAGTGGAACCTTAACAAGTTGTTAAGGAAGTGGATGTAGGATTGAAGTAAATCCGAACCACTATAAATCTTGTGTGTTCTTTCTTTCTTCCATTACTCAACCATCTCTCTATTCCGCATTTCTATTTTGTTGAGTTTTTTAATTGTCATTATTTCTTGAGGAAACCAATTCACCCCCCCTCTTGGTTGCCATCTTGGGACAACATACATGTTTTAACTATTGCAGCACTAACGTATTCTATGTATGTATTTTTATATATGTAGGGTATAAGAGTATTATACTGGACTAACTAGTTGTCCTTCCACCAAAGGGATATACCCCATGGAAAATACCAATGGATCAACATACTTAGTAAAATGGAAACCAAAATACTCCATGTACTTCTGCTTCTATTTTTTTTTTATTTTATAGAAAGATCAACCTTGGGAGGTATTTTAAGATATTTTCCTTGAGGCTCCTTCTTATCAAGGTTGGCCCAAAGCTTTGACAATTTTGACTTATTACATTCATGGTTATTGGGTGGCTTTTGACGAG
The DNA here is from genome assembly GCA_947685225.1 of Garcia nutans. NCBI lineage: Eukaryota > Viridiplantae > Streptophyta > Magnoliopsida > Malpighiales > Euphorbiaceae > Garcia > Garcia nutans. The sequence goes on from CANTUV010000046.1 coordinate 289,010, forward strand.
CCACCAACACCATCAATATATACATCCAATTGCGCCAAACCATCCTCCTCCCTTCTTTATCCAGCTAATAATTTCCATTTCTTTGGAAATTTGGATAAGTGGGGTAGGCTCCAGCTATTATCATCTAATCCTAATTGTTCTATGTTTAGTCCTAACTCCTAACTTTAAAGGAGGAAAGTTCACTCGTTCCCCATCTTAGTCTAGATCATATAGTGATCCCACTAGAGAATATCTGATGTTACCAAATTCTCTCTCATTATTGATATAAGCCCTATCTATTCTCCCTTATGGATCCTTAACCAACTCATTAGTAATATCTACTTTAGGCCTTTTAGTAATAGACAAAGATTCATTGCAGTGGGCTTGATTCCTCTTAAAATAGTAAATTGGGATCAATGGTGTACAAACTAGGCTATAAGTCTTGAGCCGTCATTATTAAGCTCTTATGAAAAAAGACTCACATTCGAAGCTAAGGTTGTAGTATCTACTTCTTGATGACATGCGATATTGGGGTCCTTTAAAGGCTGAGTCAAATGTTGATATGTTTATTCACTCCATAATTAACTCTAACACATCCCTACACATCATACTACATTATAACAATCCATAATAGTCCCCCGAAAACACTCCATAATTAACCTTGACACATACTAAAACATCCTTACACATCATAGCACACCATAACATTCCAAAACAACACTCCATAATTAACCCTAACACATCTTTATACATTATAACACACCATAAGATTCCATAATAGTCCTTAATAAGACTCCATAATTAATGGTAACACATATTAACACATTTTTGCACATCATAACGCACACAACAAAAAATTAGGTAGTTAGTGACCTTTTTGTTGTGATTAAAAATTGTCACTATATGTTTATATATTATTGCAACAGTTTAGTAACCATCACAAAATAACAATGGTTTATAATATTCTACAAGGGTTTTAACTATCAAAATTTAGGAATGTAAATTGCCAACATTGATTTGTTATTAGTGACGATTATAATAATTTCTAAGTACTCATTAAAAGCATGTAGTTTTGTTTTTTGCTCATTTTTTATAATTTCTTTTTTTTTCATCATTGTCTTTCACTCGAGCTCTCCATGTCACTTAGCCTCTTTCTCATCTCTCTCCTTCTCTCTCTCACTCTGGCTCTCTTCTCATCTCTCTTTCTATTGTTTACAATACCACTAAAGAAGCTCCGATGTAATATCCTCAAGTATGCCTTAGAAGTTTTGATTTTTTAGTTGGTTTTAAATGTGATTGAATGTATATGTTATTTGATAAGAAAAGAAATTGGAAGAGAATGTTTATGCATATGTGTTTTGGGAAAGAAAAGAGGGTTTAGAGAGAAGTGTATATGTTGTTTATATGATGATATATATAACATATAAGTTGGTCAAAGGAAGAGTCAAGGTGATGGTTAGTGGAAGAGGATATTTATGTGGGATATGTGAAATTACATGAATGGGCACATAAGAGACAAAAGTTAAGTTAAAAGGATGAAGGGCATTTTAGTAATAATTCTTTTGATTTGTGTGGTGGAAATTAAAGGAGAGGTTGACTTTTATTTGTGGATCAAATTTCTCCTCCTTTCATTTTGGTGTGCCGGCCATGGAAGAAAAGAGAGAGGAAGAGAGGTGTTCTTGATGCTAGAACCAAATTGAAGAAGGAATCAAGAGATTTGGTTAAAGATTTGTGGAATTTCTTCATTTAAGGTAAGTACTTTCTTATTCTCCTTTGTTATTTTTGAATTGGGTGTTTGAGGTGAGTTATGATTTGTTATTATCATAATTAAGTGTGTTTGAGATGGGTTTGTAAGTGTTGGGATTGATTGTAAGAAAAGAGGTTAAATTGGTGTTGGTTTTGGTTTTAAAGTGATAAATTAAATGGTTGTTGATATTGAAAGAACAAGAATGATGTTGGTTTTAGGGTTTTGAAGTGATAAGTGAGTAAATGTATGGTTAATGTGAATATTGTGCTATACATGCAAAATAAGTGTTAGTGACTTTGATGAGGTCTATTTGAATAAGTTTATGTTGTGTGTTATGTGTTTTGGTTCATTGCAAAGAGATGTGGCTATGTTTAGGGTTTTGTATGAGAGACCCGTAATTTGGGGCGGTCGCTATTATGTTAAGTGCGGTCGCTATTATATGAAGTGCGGTCGCGACTTAGGTCGGACTTCTGACAGCGAAACCTACTGTGTTAGGGTTCATCTTTTGATTGTGAAGGGCGGTCGCGACTTAGGTCGGGCTTCTGACCGCGAAACCTACTGTGATAAGGTTCCATCTTTCGATTGTGTATAGCGGTCGTACCCTGGTTTGTAGCGACCGCGAGTAATGTTATGTTCTGTTTTATTTGAAATAACCTAATCCTACAATAAGATCCTCAAACACATGTTAAATAAATCATCCAATTGAGTTGTCAAGGATCACAATAAAGATAATTCTTAATGAATGTGTAATGTGTTGGATTATGTATACTTGAGTGATGAAGTGTTATAATGTGATTAATATTATGACTTGTATAGTGTGGAAGAAATGAGGATCATTCACAAAGGTATGTGCAATGCAATTTATTATTATAATTACTTTTATGATGAATTACCTTGGTGTAAATTTAGACATAAAGAGATGTGAAACTAATGTTTTGAGTTATAATGAGGTGAATGAGATGATTGAATAATAATGCATTTGTTAGTTAATGTAATTGATGTTGTATATTCATATGATGAATCAAATGTGATATGAAGCCATTGTGATTGGCTATGATGATTCAATTGAAATGGAAATTGATAATGGAATAAGTGTGTACCTAATGTGTTGATTCAACTTTCAGAGTCCTGTTTTGATGGCATGCCTATGAACCATTGGATAGGTGAAATGGGAGGCCCGTAAACCGATTCCAATTGGTAATTATGATATGAATTCCTGGATAGGCGAAATGGGAGGCCCGTAAGCCGATTCCAGATGAGAAATGTGAAAATGGAATGATGGTGAAATGGGAGGCCCGTAAACCACTTCCATTTGTAACAGTTTAGCCGGGTTGAGGATCTCCTCATGTTAATGGGTTGATGGTCCAAGAGACTGGGTCTGTTACACTATCCATGGATAGAGATATGATACATGTTGCCTACGGGCTTGATTATTGTGAATATGATCAAAGCAGTTGACTCTGAACTTTGAATAACATATTAGTGTTTTTGGGCCCGGGTCTGTCTTTGTTTTCAATGTGTTATATAAAGGTTGAACTAAATGAGTAATGAGATCTATGATTACCTTTGTTGGAAATGTGATTCTTAAGTGGTGAATTGTGAATAAATAATAACATGAAATGTTATGAATTATGATATGTTAATGGGTGTATTGATATATTGATTGTGAATATTAGTGATGGATCTGTGATTGGTGATAATGATACGTATTTATGTAGATAACATATTAAATTAGAAGAGACATATGAAAGGTGCAATTAAGAATGAAAATACAAACATGCTAAGAAATTATAAGTACTTAGTATTAATATATCTTGTTATGTTGGAATTTATATATTGTATGTTTATATGTTATTTGTACTACTAAGCTCTCGGGCTTAGCGCGGTTGTGTAATCGCGCAGGTGACTAGGTGGAAGATATGAAGTATTTCGGTAAGCCACGAGAAGAGTATGAGTTTGTCGAGACCAACTAGAGGGTGATGCATACATGTATATCTTTTGAATTATAATGTAATTCTTTTTATGAAGCATATTCAGTTGTATAAAGGAAATTTTGATAAATGTAAGATTAATATATATGTAAGGTCATTAAAGTATAATGATTTCGTAAATGTTTCTTTCAATTAATGTATTGTGATTTGAACACTGTTAAAGGATTTTCTTAAATAGCGACGAAAAGTGACATTCTTATGCTTTATATATGTACTGTATGTATGCTAGGTATATGTATAGTATTTATATGGAGTATCGGGGTGTTACATCCGATGTCATAGTAAGAGAAAAAACTCACCAATTAGCTAGGGTTTTGGTTTAATTAAAAAATATGTTTCATCTCTCTCCAATAAGCTTTTAATGTACATTATCAGGTAATATTTTTTTTTTCTTTTTAGACTTTACTTTGTTTATTAATTCTTTTGGGTCTTCAATCAAGTCAGATGTATGATTAATAGAAAATTTGTTTTTGTTATTTGAATTTGTTATAAATTGATTGTCTTTTTTCAATTGATAAATATGGGAAGAATTTATCTTATTGTCCTTTTTTATCCAATACATATTTTTTCGAGGTTCATTCATCTTTTATGATTTTGTTTTGTTTTTATTTTTGTTTATCATGCATGTGTTTGACTCTAGAAAAATTATGTGTTTGACTCTAAAAAAATTAAGGATAGAACTAAGATATGATAATTGATAATAAAATGACTGAGGAAACATGTTTACTACTCCTATATCTATCCAAGGAATTATTTTAATTCTATAAACGTATGTTAAGAATAATATATTAAGGGGATCGATTATTATATCTGTGAAAGCTTTTTGAATGAAAAAAATAAGATGTTTATAGTATTTCAATCTTACTTTGCATGATGAATGGGTTGTGTTGTAAAACATTAATCCATTCAAAATTTAAATAAACTATCATTTACTTTTCCTGAAAATGACTCCATTGGGAAAAAGGATTTGTATAGTTGAGTGTTAGCCTAAGGGTTAGGTCAATCTAAATTTTTATCTTGACAATCAAATTGAAAGCATTTAATGCTTTTCTTTAATGATTATATGATTAGGGATTATGTTAGAATTGGACAACTTTCAAGTGCTTAAACAAATTTCCAAGTGCATTAGAAAGACCACTCAGTTGCAATAATATCGCGACCATAATTGGCTAAACCAATATAATTAGCCAATAGACACAAAATGCATTGCGGTAAGATAAACAACCGAGAACTTGAGAGGCAAACTGAAATCATGACCTCGATCACATATCGAGCCATCCTTCATTTATCTAATTCCAACCTTAAGTCACAGAGAAGCTTACGGTAAGAATTCAAGAGCAGGATAGTTAATCATGATTGTGGTTTGACCTCAAGACTGTGGAATAATTAAAGAGAAAATTTGGTTAAAACACAAAGAGCATCATGATAAAGCTTGCTAATGCCTTAGTGAAATGCAAAATACATATTGCAACCATGGCATGTATCTTGACCGTGACCTTCAAAGGGTAGTTAAGAGAATGCGGTTGTAATTGGCTAACTAGCCAAACGCTAACACATTAGAACTAGCCATTGAAGCATAGTTAGAACCAAAGGGAAATTGCGACCATCATCATGCAATAGAGACTGTGATTGCATCTTTACAATTGGCTCTGCGACCGTGATTAGGCCATGACATTGTATTTAATGCAAAAGATATGATAGTTGGAGCTCAATCTCTCATTAACAACTATGCAACAAGAAAATTGAGCTTGGAGGCTATTACTACCTCCCTCCTACCATTATTTATGACAAATAATTGTAATCAATATAGTCAAACTCTTACAATTTGAATTCTTGAGTCATCCTTCTTTAATTCTTATTCTTTTGAGTTGTTAGAGTATTAATTCTTATTTTAAGGTTGTATGTGAGCCTTAAACAATTACAAAAATTTAGTGTGAGCTTTAAAACACTATATTGAGTATTAACCTTGGGAAAATACTTGTAAAGGATTGAGAGTTAGCCCCAGAGAGAAAAACTTTTGTAAATGTTTGGGAGTTGAACTTATAAAAACTCTAAAGAGTTCGTACAATACTCTTGGATGTAGCTACTATAAAAATTGTGTGTTCTTTCTTTTTTTTCTTCTAGAGTTAGTACAATACTTTTGGATGCAGCCACTATAAAAATTTTGTATTCTTTCTTTTCTCCTTCTACTCTTTTCTTTAATTCATTAGCCAAAAATCAACAAAAGTGCCATACTTATTCATAACATCTAGTACTCAATGTGCAAAGGACCAACATTGAGTACTAAAAGATGCCTTCTTTTTTGTTTTGTTTTCTAATGAGATGGATGCTTACTTATGAAATTAATTACAATTAATTTGTTAGAAAGAGGCTTAAAAATTATTTTCATTCAATAACTATAATGAAGAGAAACCTTTATTTTAGCCTACACACACAAATTCTTCCAACTTTTTTAGATATATAAATCAATGACAAATTAAGAACATTAAACACTTCCCATGGATGCTTATAGTTTGATTATTGAAGTAGTTCTTTTTTTTATCGGAAATAGAAGATATCATTAAAGAAGAAGGGAATGCAACCTAAATAAATAAATTTTATCACCTAGAAAACCTAGATGTAAAAATCTTTCAATAATAGATCTAATACAAATAGATTTAGCACCATCAACAAAATCAACAGTAAAACAGAAGATGGTAGAAGAGTGCCATAGATTCATCATAGAGAGGCACATAAAAGGGAGCATACTTGACCACACCATTGAGGAGGAAGCTAGATATTGAGAAAGAGTAATCTGAACATCAGCAAATCGGAGCCCACTTACCTTCGTAGTCTTCAGAATGCTTAGAGCAACAAATCAATCTTGATAAAGAATAAAGAATGTCATAAGCCATAGAAGGTTAGCTAAACCAAGAAAAACCTCTGCTATTTGATGATATCTTCTCCAAAATATTAGATCTACAAAACTAAACCATTCCACCATGTAGGTGGAGAATAAAAAAGACCACATTAGAGTTAGATCCAGGAAAGACAAATCAAAATACAAAGAAGCTAAAAAATATGCAACAAAAACCAAAAAAAATGAAAGATATAGGGTGGTCATTAGCCAAAAGACCAACAACCACCCTAGATATTAGTCGGCAACCACAAAGAATAAGAAAGACAATGCTTAGGAAAGAGGAGCAAAACTTCTAGAGAAAAATTCTTCAAGTAATTCTATTTCTTGATTCAATATACTTAAATTAAGTAGCCAGACCCTTTGTTTTATTGACAATGATGAATCATAAATTTCATCTCACAAATTATTGGTTTCTTTGATAAGCATTTTAACTTAATTTTAGTGATGGTTTTTTGTTTTAGATGATATAAATTGGTTTTTTGTGGCGTTTGTTGCTTTGAGAAATTAGACTAACTTCTACCTACCTGACACATAATTAAATACTAAAAATTGATGCATAGCCACATCATAGTAGGGGCAGTTAGTCTTGTTATTGTTACCTTGAGACTATAGTAATCATTAAACATAACTGAAAAGCTGAAATATTTTGCATGATTTTTTTTCTCCATTATGCTATTATATCACTGCATATGTTAAGTTAGCATTTGTGAACAACATTTCTAAGTCAGTAGATCATTAGAATCTGAAATCATTAAACCAGTGTTCTCACAATAGAGATAATTGAACCATCTTGAATTTATAATTTTTTTTCATGAGAAGTGGAAAACTAAAAGCAAGTAGAGGAAAAAACTTGTTTAATGCTTTGATAGATTTTGGTATAAATGTTTTCTTTTTCTCCTTTTTTTTTAGTTTTTATAAATGGTTCAGTATATTAGTTTCCTTTCCAAAGGAAAAAAAATGCAAAATGTTAAGACCGACAAAATGAAATTAAGGGTAGTGCATCATAAAACATAGAGTTTTAACCACCAAAGTATAGCCTAACAGTCAGGAGCATGTGTGGCTCCCGCTTAAGTCTCATATTTGAGTCAAGGTATTCTGTCTCCCTTATATGTAATTAATAAAAAAAACAGCAATTTTTAATTTGGCGCATTGATTCACATATCAAATTAAAAAATTTGTTAAAAACTTTTAAAAGAATTGGTTAACTCTCATATATAATTTGATGAAAATTTATCATTTGGTCGATTAAAAAATTGCTGGAAATCAAGGGCATATCATTTTTTTTTTTTGCACATGCAAGTTTATGGTTTGTTTCCATAGTGACCCTTTAAGCTATTATGATAATGGTTAATTTTAACCTAAGTATGCATATTTGCACCATATAACGTTTCTTCTAATGTTCCAATTAATGTTTATGTTTCTTTTAATACAATAAAGTTTCCAATTATTAATTATGAATTATTACTTTCATTTTATAATGAAATTTTCAAGTTCTGATAGTTATTACAAGCACTGTAGTAATTATTATTTTCTCCAAAACTGGTGGTTTTATTGGAATATGGGTTTAACCATCTTTATGGAGGAGCTACATATATTTGCTAGTGTTTAGAGGTAATTTTTTTCTTACCAATTTTCTTTTTTTTTCTTTTGAAATTGTGAACCTCGGTTTTCCGCCCGAAAAGGATCCGGGCGAAAGTTCACTCGTTGTCAGGAGTCGCCACTCAGTTTATTTTGTTCGAAGGGAAAAACTAAGAAAACCCTTGTTTGACTCCAATAACTTGTCCAATGTAAAGGTTTCTAGTCTGCGAACCCAAGGAGGATTCGGGGACTATGTCATGTATTTGACTAACTCGACAATAAAATAAAAAAAAAGAAATGAATGTAAGAGGGATGAAGAAAACAGAATAAAGAGATTGTTATTAAAATGTGGACTTGCTATTTGGGGTGAATCCCAAATATGCCTACATACTCCCGTTTGAATGGGAGATCAAAGCCCATGTAGTTCGGAAAAGCCTATTTAAAGGCGATGAAAATTATGCTTCATGCATGTGTGTGCGTGTATGCTTCGTGCATTTATCGGGCATTTTGCCAAAATTATGAAATTTAGCACTTAGTGCAAAATTGTTGAATTTAGGTACTTCGTACCAAAAAGGTTGAGTTTAGGCTTCATGCCAAAAGTTGATTTTAATAGTGACGTTTAGGTACTTAGTACCAAAGAGATGCAATTTAGGCTCCGTGTCAAAAAGGTTGATTTTATTTACTGCTTAATGCCGAAAGGTTGATTGATTAGTCCATTAGGCCCTCAGACCTAAAAAGATTAGGTCTTTGACCAAGAAGAAATTAAGAAGAAGATGGAATGTCAATAATATGCTCGAATTGACGAAGGATGAATTATGATATTACCTTGTTTAGAATTTTTCCACTTCTAAGTTCCAGATCTAGATTTCTTGCACTTCAGAATAAGATTCTCGCTTCTTGTGACACAAAGTTAGAAATAAATATTTCGACAGCACAAGGTCCCGGATCCAAAAAATCGAACACTTATTCTGAAAATCTGAATGCCTTTTATAGGCAAAATCGGACTGGACGGCGGCCGAGCCGCCAGTCACGGCGGCCGGGCCGCTGTCCTGGCCCACCGCGACTAGCGCTATTTCTGCTAAAACTGACTTTTCGGGAGCCACGGGCCTCCAAAAATTATTCCGAGACCATATCCATGATCCTTGCGTCGTACCGGACATTTCAAGTACCATGAAGACATACTTTCGGTGGACTTTGACCGTTGTCCCCCGGTCCGGCCTGGTCTGAGGAAATTGGCTTTCCGAGCCTCAAAATTCGAGTGTTCACAATTGCCCCCCACTGGGGTCCATAAAAATGATTTATGGAACTCAGTGGTCTTCTGAAGAGCGAATTTTGAGCGATGTGCAAAAAGACCCGCGTTTTCATTTTTTCCTATAAATAGGCTCATTTCATTCAATTTTCATTTGCTTTCATTCATTCTTCTTCTTTCACTTCTTTCAAATTTTCTTTCGACGATGGATTTCACCGGCTTTGAAGACTTCAAAATCCCACTCCCTCCCTGCAATCTTTTACTTGAGGAGGAGAAGCACAGTTCTCGGACCGGCTGCTATGAGGTGAGTACTTTCCCGTTTGTTCATCTAGTATGCATGCTTAGAAATTTTATCTATTTCCAGTAAGGAACTTAGAAATAAATTTTAGGAACCTTTCCTTTACATGTACTAGTATTGAATTAGGATCAGTACCAGGCTTCATTATGTTCTGCCATCAGTAATTATTTCTAGTAAAGAACTTAGAGAAAATCCTTTAGGAATCACATTCGGCTGGGGAAAGAACTTGAATTTTTCTGAAGTTGTCCCCAAATTTTCTGATTTTTTGATTTTTTGATTTTGATTTTTTGATTTTTTTTTAGGACTCTACAATCAAGATATCTATAGCTGAGCGTCCCATGGTCACTATTCCGACTTAAATCTTTGATGCCGGGCATCCGGTGGGGGATCTTATCAGACCTGCTTTCCTTCACCATTTGAGGGCTATTGATGTGGGCAGAGATATCCACCGGGATTTGATCTGTGCTTTAGCCGAGCGCTGGTGGCCTACTACTGACACTTTCCATTTTTCTTGGGGGGAGATGACAATGACGCCTACTGACTTTTCCATCATTTCTGGGATTCCCTTTGGCGTTGAGATGGTGGAGTCCTATGATGACTGGCGGCAGGACATTTCTTCAGCCGACATGATTACTTTGATCGGGGTTGACTATCCTCGATATCAGGCGCCTCGCTGCATTCAGCGGAGGTGGCTTGTGGAGCAAGCGCCAGGTATCTACACTGGTTACGAGACAGGCAACCTTACTGCTGACCAGGCAGCCAGGTTTACCTTGCTTCTCCTGTTTGCTAGCTCCTTCTTATCAAACAGGAAAGATGCAGTGAGTCTCAATGTGCTGAAGAGCCTACTTGACCTGACACGGCTTCATACGTACGATTGGGCTAGCATGATGCTGTGTAGGTTGTATGATGACATGTCAGACCTCTGCTATACCCGTATTGCTCCGTGTGGCTTATATTACTTCTGGGAGGTAATGTAAAGAACATTTCCCCTATCTTTATATATGTTGACATACACCAACTCTGATACCTTCTCTTTTTTTTTTTTTCAGACTTGGGCTTACGAGTACTTTCCTGACATCGCCCCTTTTCTTCGTGAGATACCTGCCCCCGCAGATCCTCTTTCCCCCATTGCTTGGAGGTGGTATAGAGAGAGGGTAGAAGTACCAAAGAGGAAACTTCCCATCAGAGGGCTGAGATCATTCTTCAACAGCTGCCCAATGGACTCAGTAAATGCTTTATCATCATCTTTTTTATTATATTAGAGAAAATGATTCACTAATATAACAAATTTTTACAGGTTGCATCTGAAGTGATGTCTAACCGACTGGCAGAGTGGATTGCTCAAGATTACAGCTTTCGGCGATCAGAGTTTCTGACTCGCCGTCGATTCATACTTCCCCATCTAGAGTTTCGATGGTATTATCTCGCTGAGAGGGTGACTTTCCAGATCGCCGGTTTCCATGCAGTTCCCATGGATCCCCCTGATGATATGCTATCTTCAACACTTCTGCCTGTTACTGTGTCCCAGTATGAGGGCGACCCTTTCAAGTCGGCTTATGCCCCGGATGAGGATGATTATGACTTCTACTGTCTTCATCGACTGATGCCACGCATTGGGACACGATTTGACTCTGTACCCCCTTATCGGTCTTCCCACTCTTCGGCTCCCACTTCTAGCACTCCGAGAGACCATCCCTCTCCAGACCGGCGAGCTGACAGACCCTCTTCCTCTAGGGCTGAGGCTTCCGCTTTCAGGGCTGGACCATCACACACTGGAGGAAGCAGCAGCTCATCTCATTTGAGGCCTCCCGCATCCGTCCTTACAGCTACAGGCCAATTTGACCCTATTTTAGCCGACTTGAGGCTGCCTTATGCTGCTCGTTATCATGCACCTTGTGTTTGGGTGACCCAACCAATTAGTGCAGAGGGTGCATTATATCGGAGCTTTGCTCATGTCACTCAGGTATATTCTCATAGAACTTTTCATGAAAAGGATTCATAAAATTCTCTTGAGATTGATTGTGATTTTGTCTCTTTCACAGGTACCAGAGGGCCTGATCACGGAAATGGCGGCACTGATTACTGCTTTCTCGGATGAACTGTCTGGTGCTTGGACTGAGGCTGCTTACGAGAGGCAGAGCAGGCCGCAAAGACGGAGAGGCCGGCACTGATTTTTTTTTTCATACTTGTCTTGAACTATGCTTGCTGTATTTGAACTATTCCCCTTCTGTACTTTGTACCTTTCATGTTTTTCAGCTGTTATCTGAACTTATCTGTAAACCTGCACTCATTTGTTAGTATTAACAGCACATATGTATGCATGATGCTTTTTCTTTTTAGAAATCTCTTTTAAAAATAAATCCCTGACACAATCCCAAAAAATAGCACATAACAGGGCCTAAACAGGGCCAAAACACGAGAATTTTACAAAACATCAAAAAAGAGGAATCAGGACGGTCGGCGGCGGCCGAAACGCCCGAAGTGGCGGCCGAGCCGCCGTTTTCGGCGGCTGAGCCGCTACCCGGGCCAGACCAGTATAAAACTCAAGGTTGTCTTACATCTGTGGGCCAGAAAGCAATCCTTTTACTGCAAGATCTTATTATTATTATTTTTTCAAATAATAATGAATCCCCTTTTTAATCACATTATGCATAATTGGACCAAAAGTCTCCACAATGTTGAAAGGATCAACATGGGGAGGTACGGGTTGAAAGCTGTCGCCACCCTCAGAGGTGTAGCTGTAGACTGGGATTTCTTGCACTCTTGCATCAGGTTTTGGGATCCCCAAGCCCATGTCTTCAGATTTGGGGCTCGGATGGAGGAAATGTGTCCTCTTTTTGAGGAGTTCTGCTCGATCATTGGGTGCGACCCAAATGCCCCTCTTGTGAGGCATGAGGTCCAAATCGACTATGTGGGATCTTTTCAGAGGCTTTTTAGCTTCACAAAACCCCAAGCCCAAGCTATGATGGTAGATGGGGATAAGGCGATGCTGCTTCCCCTAATTGATGAATTCTTGACCGCCGATTTTGAAGACGATATTCAATTGAGGCATAGAATGCGAGCCTTCGTCTTTCGTCTGTTAGCTGGGTTCCTCTTCAACCGTGACCCCGGCTTTGGAGATTTGAAACTTTGCCCAATGGTTAGGCAAATGGAAGAGCTCAACTGTATCGGGGGCACGATCCTGGCTGAGACTATTCAGAGTCTCGACAGATGTGCACTTGGATTTGAACGTTGGACCGTCACCCCGGTCATCCTTCAGGTAATTTATACCTTTTGTTTTTTGCTTATTCCATCATCTCTCTTTTCCTTTGTAAAATAGAAAGGATCTATTTTTTTCAGGTTTGGCTGAGAGATCATCTTCGAGTGGTTGCAGCCCCCCAGACTTTGACCTACAACCCTTCGCAATACCGCACCAGGAAAATTCAGATTTCTTTTCCCTCTATGGCCGAATGGACTGTTTGGCTGTTTGAGCTTGGACCGGAAGAATTATTATGGTTCATCCCTTGGTATAGGATTCCTCAATTCATGGAGGCAAATGCCATGCACAACCATGTCTACCTGCTTGGTACAGTGCTTCCCGCGTCCTCAGGCAGATGGGTATTGATCAGAGAGTTCCCCTTCCTGTTGGGCTTACCATTGCTTCTCCTATTACCCCCGGGGTTACTCGGGCTGTTCTACAGACTTGGGTCAGAGACCATCGGATGATCAGGCCTTGTGCAGAGCCTTCCCTCGTTCAGCCCACTCCAGAGTACAGGACCTGGTTTATAGCTGAGGTTTGGCCCATTGAGAAACCGAGGAGGTGTGCATTGCTGCAGGAGTTGGAGGGAGAGGAGGTGGTTCCTCTTAGTGAGGAAAAGGTAGATATTGTGGAGAGTTCCGGGACTAAGGAAGACGCCGAAGACTCTGCCCCCTGTTGGAGGCGTAGGATTCAGATCCCAGGGTGACTCCATTGTCTTTTCTGTTTTTGGGTTGTTTTTACCTTTTTGGTTTTTTGGGGAATATGACTTGACCTTTTTGTATTTTATAGGCTGAATGACTCTTTTTGTAACAGATGATTCTCTTTTTGTAATGAATGATTCTTAATGAATGACCCTTTTGTTTGCTTTCCAAGCATTATCTACTTTATTTATTTGCTCTTATTTTTGCCTAAGCCGTCCTTTCGGATTTTCAACTTAGCGAGCTCTTACCCATTCTTGCCTAAGCCGCCCTTTGCGGGTTTTCAGCTTAGCGGGCCCCACTATTGCCTAAGCCGCCCTTTGTGGGTTTTCGGCTTAGCGGGATCTTTTATTTTTTTTTTGTTGTTTTTTTTGTTTTTTTTTCCTTTTGGCAAAAGAAAGATGAATGAATGATTTTTATTAAAATTTAGACCGTGCTCAAGGAGAGCTGCCTACATATCTCGAATTAGTTTGCGAGAATCAGGTCTAATGTAGTTCCTTACAATGCATGATCATGCATAATATTTCTTTAGTTGATCCAGATTTCATGGGTTTGTGAACTCCAGACCATCCAAATCAGACAAGATGACGGCTCCGCCGGAAAGTATTTTCTTCAAAATGTAGGGTCCCGCCCAATGAGGACGAAACTTCCCACGAGGATCTGTAACAGGTGTTCTAATCTCTTTCAGAACCAAACAACCTTCTTCCAACTTTCGATCTTTGACCTTTTTGTTGAAATGTCTGGCCATTCGCTTCTGATACCCTTGAATCCGATGTAGAGCTTGGAGTCTTTTTTCATCCAAACCCAACAACTGATGATGATAATTGCTAATCCATTCAGCTTCATTTATCTGACTTTCTTGAATTATCCTCGCCGATTGAACTTCCAGTTCAACGGGGAGTACTGCTTCCATTCCGTACACCAGGGAATACGGGGTTGCCCCAGTAGGAGTTCTAATTGATGTCCTATATCCCCATAAGGCCAGTGGTAACTTCTCATGCCAACGTCTATGTTTTTTGATCATTTTTTGTATGATCACCTTTATAGACTTATTTGCTGCTTCTACAGCTCCATTTGTTTGGGGTCTGTAAGGAGAGGATTTATGATGTTGGATCTTCTTATCCTTCAAGAGTTTAGCAAACTCTGCTTGGAAATGAGTTCCATTATCAGTGATAATTTCAAACGGCGTTCCGTACCGACAAAGGATGTTGGTTCGGACAAACTGTGCTGCCTTTTTGGCATCTAATTCTGCATAGGAAGCTGCTTCAACCCACTTTGTGAAGTAATCCACTGCTACCAAGATAAATTGATGTCCATTTGAGGCTTTTGGATGTATTTTGCCAATTATATCTATTCCCCAAGTAGCGAAGGGCCATGGAGAAGTGATCGAATTCAGGGCAACAGGAGGTTGCTTCTGTAGCTTAGCAAATATCTGACACTGATGGCATTCTTGCACAAATGCCACACAGTCTGCATTCATGGTGGACCAACAATATCCTAGATTGGCTATTTTCCGAGCCAAGGTGATCTCATACATGTGTGGTCCTGATTCGCCACCATGTACCATTTCCATTATCTGCTTAGCCTCTGCTTCATTCACACACCTTAGGTGCATTCCATTCCAACTCCTCTTGTAGAGGATATCTCCATTAAGAATGTAACCTGTGGCAAGCTGCCTTATTGCCCTCTGATCAACCTTTGATGATCCCTCCGGATAATTTCCATCCTTGAGATAGGTCTTGATGTCCCAAAACCATGGTTTACCATCGGCCAAGTGCATTACATGGGCGGGTTGCTTTTGAAGCTGAACTTTCAATGGACGAATGACTTTCCCCTCCCTGATATTGATCATGGAAGCTAAAGTAGCCAAGGCATCAGCAAACTGATTCTTTGCTCTTGGGAGATATTCGAAGGACAGATCATTGAACTGTTGTGCCAAATGATCAAGGCGTTGTAGGTAAGGAACCAAACGCTCTTCTCTTATCTTCCATTTCCTTAAAGCTTGTGATACTATTAAAATAGAATCACCATAGACCTTTAGGTCCTTAATCCCCAATTCCAGGGCGGCTTCAAGCCCATTGATGCAAGCTTCATATTCTGCTTCATTGTTTGTGCAGCTAAAGTCAAGTTTAACTGCGAATGGAATGTATTCTCCACAAGGAGTTTTGAACACAATCCCAATTCCATTTCCATGATAATTGGATGCTCCATCAAAATACATCTCCCAAACACTTCTTTCCATATTCAAGAGGTCTTTATCAGGGAAACCCATTTCTCGCATCTCATCTTTTACGGGTAATTCTGCTAATTGGTCAGCTATTGCCCCGCCTTTCACAGCTTTCCTTTGAACAAATTTCAAGTCAAAGGCTGCTAATGTTGACACCCACTTTGCCATTTTGCTGTCCAAAACAGGCCTCTCCATAAGGAATTTCAATGGACTCTGTTCTGCAATGACATAAGTAGTGTAAGAAGACAAGTAGTGTTGCAACTTCGTGCAAGCCCAATACAACGCTAAACACAACTTCTCAATCCTGTTATACTTTAACTCATAGTCCAGCATCCTTTTGCTGAGGTAGTAAATTGCATTTTCCACCTTTGTATCTTCGGCTTCTTGAGCCAACATTGCCCCCCATGGCTTCATCTGTTACAGACAAATACAAGAGCAGAGGTTTTCCCATTCTTGGAGGTTGTAGAATTGGCGGACTTAACAAGTATTCTTTGATCTTGTCGAAGGCCTTCTGACAGTCTTCATTCCATTCTTGTGAAGCACCTTTTCTCAGTAGCTTAAAGATTGGACCACAAGTCTCAGCCAACTGTGATATGAATCGACTGATATACTGTAATCTACCTAGTAAGCCTCTAATCTCCTTTTCTGTTCTTGGTGGGGGCATTTTCAGAATAGCCTTTGACTTTGCTGGATCAACTTCTATTCCTTTTTTGCTGACCAGATATCCCAAAAATAAGCCCGATGTTGCTCCAAACAGACACTTTGCAGGATTAAGCTTCAAATTGTACTTGCGAAGTCTAAGGAAGAACTTCTCAAGTGCTTCAACGTGTTCCTCTGGAGATTTTGACTTGACAATCATATCATCGACATACACTTCTACTTCTTTGTGTATCATGTCATGAAAGACTGTTGTCGCCATCATTTGATAGGTAGCCCCTGCATTTATTAATCCAAAAGGCATAACCCTGTAGCAGAAAGTGCCCCATTCTGTAATGAAAGCTGTCTTCTCTTTGTTTGGTGGGTGCACCAGGATCTGATTATACCCAACCGTAAGATCAGTCATGGAAACCATCATATGCCCAGCCATCCTGTCTATCAGCAAATCGATGTGAGGTAGCGGGAAATCGTCCTTGGGACAAGCCTTATTCATATCTCTGTAGTCAACACACATTCTGACCTTTCCGTCTTTCTTCGGGACCGGTACAATGTTTGCTAACCAGGAAGGGTAGGCAATTGGTTCTATGAACTTATTGTCCAGCTGCTTGGCAACCTCCTCTTTAATTTTCAAAGACCATTCTGGCTTCATTCTTCTCAACTTCTGCTTAACCGGCTTTGCCTCTGGGTATAGCGGAATCTTATGCACTGCTATGGCTGGGTCTATTCCCGTGACATCACTTGCCTTCCACATGAAGCAGTCGACATACTTCCTGATGCAATCGACAACCTGTTCTTTATTCACACAATCATATGCAATGTATGTATGTTCATTTTCTTTGCCAATTATTATCTTTTCATTTATTTCTTTTATTTCATTTATTTCATTTTTGCTAGATAATACTTGGAAAGCAAAAGACACAGGGTAACCAAGAATCTGAACAGTTTCATTGATAATGATGGAGTCATTCTCCAAGATTACATTAGACTTGACATTAGGGCTTTCTAAATCTGAAATTACAGAAGACTCAGAATTAGACTTTGACTTGGTGTTTGACTCAGAACAAGACTCGGTACAAGACTCAAGTTCAGGGTGTGACACAGGACTAGGTTTGACCTCAGCAGCTTGTCCCTCCTCGGCGTACCAGTTTCTCAGCGGTCCATCTGTAGTCTTGATCAGCTTTGTGAAATCCTTATTGTCTTCAAAATTGGTTATCATAGCAACCTCATTAAAGAGACTAGGCCGCATGAAATCTTCCATTTGGGGGTCAGTTTCAGGTTCTGGCTCTTCTTCTTTCATGGCCACAACATCAGCAAACATTTCAAAACCCAGTAGCTTCTTTCCGGTCATAGGAGAATAGAATGGTTCCTGAAAACCGCAGTAATGAACCGCCTTTCCAGGTTTGCAGAAGTGACCATTCAGAGTTCTAAAGTAAGGGCGCATTTTGATGCTTCTTGCCCCCCCAATTTCTCTTTTTCTTCCTTCCACGCTCAAACTCTTCTATTTCATCGTCTGTAGGTTTGTACCCCAAGCCAAAAGTTCCCTTATTCTCAGGCTCTTCCCATGGCCGTACTACGGGTGTTTTTCTCCCAGACGTCATCATTTCCATCCCGGGCAATAGACCTACTCTCAGCATCATTCCCACTAGGCAGTTGATTTGGACCTCCTTAAAGTCATATGAGACAAATGGCCCTTTGGGTTTTTCACATTCTATGCATTGAACTGTGTCGTAATGAAAGCCAGTCAAGGTCAAGGCGGTTTCACCAGGAACAACCTCAAGGAGAGACTGATCCATGGTTTTCCTGTTGATTTCGCAGGTGTCCCCTTTGATAGTGATGATTTTTCCTTCAAAAGGGAATTTAAGTTTTTGGTGTAATGAAGAAGGTACAGCATTAATCTGATGAATCCACGGCCTTCCAAGGAGGAGATTAAAGCTCGCGGGTACATCAATGACCTGGAAGGGCACTTTCATTTTCACCGGCCCAATAGCAATTTCTAGAGTGGCAACACCCAAAATTTCTCTTCGAGTGTTATCATATGCTCTCACAATCTGATCAGAAGGTGTAAGATCTGTAGCCTCCAACCCCAGACAGCTTGCTACTTTCAAGGGACACACATTTAAGGCTGACCCATTATCAATGAGAACCATAGGCACAGTCTTTCCCCCAGTCTGTATGGTGATGTATAGAGCATCATTGTGTTTCTTACCGTCTTCTGGTAAATCCACATCAGAAAACCTGATACTCAATGCCTTGGTTGATTGGGTTAAAGTGGCCACCAAAGCTTCTGGGATTGTGTCCACAGGTGTATCAAGTTGACTCAAAGCTTCGCTGAGAGCCTGGCAGTGTGGGAATGAGGAAGCAAGGAGCTCCCAAATTGACACCTTAGCTTGGGTTTACTTAAGCTGAGTAAGGACAGGGTCTTCTTTTGGCTCTGGAGTCTTCTTATGGGGGTGATTTGAGGTTGTAGGGGTTTTTCCCAAGTCAAGTGGCTGATATTGTCTTCCACTTCTTGTCAGAGCACTGACCTCTTCAGCGAGGTCGTTCAAATCTAACACACACACTTCATTCATTTCCAAGAGAAGTTTGAAAGGATCAAACAACTCTTCTTCCACAGTAATGGCGTGGATGGAATGATTGGGCAAAGGGTTAGTGTTGATGTTTGGTTGCCTCCTGAGAGGAATGATGTCACCACTATCCACCAAATCCTGGATGCGGTTTTTGAGTGTCCAGCAAGCATCTGTTTTATGCCCATTCCCTTGATGGTATTCACAGTATTCATTGACTTTATAACTGGAAGGTAATGGGTTTGGAGGAGGTCTTGGGTCCAAAGGCTTCAAATATTTCCCTTCCACAGTCTTTTTAAACACCAAATGAAGGGGTACCCCAAGGTCAGTATATTGCCTTCTTGGCTGATTTCTCGGACCAAGATTGCCCATGCGTAAAGGATTCGCAGGGGCAATATTGGCCACTTGATTGACCTTGCTTGAGGAAGGAGTTTGGCTCTGTTTCTTATATTTCGAAGCAGCCCCCTCATCCACTATCTTACCCAACTGTATCAAATCTTCTACCTTTGTTGCAGTCGCAATGAGCGATTTGAAAGTAGGCAGATATTGGGTTTGCAGTTGAGCCTGATATGTAGGTCTTAAATTCCTGATTATGATGTCAATCTGCTCTTGTTCCGAAGGGCGATTGATCATTTGGGCGGCCTTTGCCCTCCACCTCGTAAGGAACGAGGAGAAGGGTTCATTGTTGTTTTGTTTGGTAGTCTCAAGTTCTCTTCTAGTGACATCCACCTCAATATTGTAGTGGTATTGAGAGTTAAATGCATTGCAGATGTCTTCCCATGTCTTAATCTTGGAACGGTCCAGACTCACAAACCATTTAAGGGCAGCCCCAGTCAGGGATTGTTGGAAGAGTTGAACAAAGAGCTCATCATTTAAACCCCATGGGCTCAAGGCCCCCACATACATCTTCAAATGGGTTTTAGGGCAAGTGGTCCCATCAAATCTGTCCATCCCCGGCATCTTGATTTTTGGAGGTAATCTGGCTTGGGGAAACAAGGATAAAGAATCCATGTCTACCACCTCTTTATGAGTTTTCATTGCAGTGATTGACCTTTCCAGCAATTCAAGTTTTCTTTTCAGTTCATCAGTTTCAGTGACATTCTTAGAGGGTGGATCCTCCAAATTGATGACAGGGGTATTCTGAGCAGTCATGGGGGTACTAGTTTTTCCCACAATAGGTTCGTTCTCTAAATTTCCAGAAGTAGTGGCTGTCTTTGGTACCCCTCCCAATTCAGCCAAGATGGCTACCCTCTGGGCGGCTAAAGCTTCATCAATTCTTTCTTGCATTCTAGCTTCAATTTCCTTAACCTGACCATCCAGCAAAGCCTTAATCTGTTCAATTGTGGCCATTTCAGTAATTGGAGTAGTTGGTGAAGTTGGGGTAGTAGAACTTGTAGGGGATAGCACAGTTGGTGTTGATGTGTCTGGTGTAGGTGAAGGCACACGGACAGAGGGTACCTGCAAAGGTTAAGGGCAAGAGATCAGGGTGGTGTGTAGGGTAGGAAAACTCTTGGTCCACTTATGTACATCAAAATTTTCCCCCAAAACAATGTTGTTATGTTGCATGAATGCACCTCATCACATCACAATTCATTTTAATGGAATGCGGCACTATCATTGGGTACATACAACCTAAGGGAAGGTTCTATTGTTATGTAAAAATAGAGAATCGGCTTATCATAGGGACCCTTGAGTCTTGAGTAAGATATACCTAACCACATGTGAAACAAGGAGTTTCGCGTGGGTCCAACAGTACGATTACTCATAGGCCACTCCAAAAGGATTGGAATGGTTTGCGACAACAGGGAGGACGCTTTGGCTGTCCGCCGGCATAATCAAGGAGACCTACCGGTCAGCGCTACTTGCTATCCAGACTCAGAACTTTGAACAGAAAGAGAAGAAATTCATTTGAAAACAATTTTTTATGCAATGGAGGAAAAGGATTCCCCCATATATGCAAGAGAAAAAGATTCTCTGAATGACAAAACAAATGCACAATTTATCAAATAAGGGACCATTAAAGGAAAAATATTCCTTTTGTCAACTTTCAATCCAACATCCTTAAAGAAAGGATATATAATGCTAGGGTACCCTGCAAAATGAATAAAAATACCCTAAAGAAGGGCAAATCAGTTAAACGAATAATAATAACAGTCTACTATAATTCCATAAATCATTATTATTATCATTTTTTATTATTTTTTTTGTGTAATATATAGCCATTATTTTATTTATTATTATTTTTTTATGGTCCCCAGGAAGATATTTTTTTTTCAATTTTCAGTACTAATGTCTTTAAAGAAAAGACAACCATTGCTAAGGTACCCTGCAAAAATAAATAAAAATACCCTAAAGAAGGGCCAGTTAGTCAAATAAACAATAGTAGTCCACTAGGATCACATAAATCATTTTTATGTTCCCCAGTGGAGTCGCCAATTTGTGAACCTCGGTTTTCCGCCCGAAAAGGATCCGGGCGAAAGTTCACTCGTTGTCAGGAGTCGCCACTCAGTTTATTTTGTTCGAAGGGAAAAACTAAGAAAACCCTTGTTTGACTCCAATAATTTGTCCAATGTAAAGGTTTCTAGTCTGCGAACCCAAGGAGGATTCGGGGACTATGTCATGTATTTGACTAACTCGACAATAAAATAAAAAAAAAAGAAATGAATGTAAGAGGGATGAAGAAAACAGAATAAAGAGATTGTTATTCAAACGTGGACTTGCTATTTGGGGTGAATCCCAAATATGCCTACATACTCCCGTTTGAATGGGAGATCAAAGCCCATGTAGTTCGGAAAAGCCTATTTAAAGGCGATGAAAATTATGCTTCATGCATGTGTGTGCGTGTATGCTTCGTGCATTTATCGGGCATTTTGCCAAAATTATGAAATTTAGCACTTAGTGCAAAATTGTTGAATTTAGGTACTTCGTACCAAAAAGGTTGAGTTTAGGCTTCATGCCAAAAGTTGATTTTAATAGTGACGTTTAGGTACTTAGTACCAAAGAGATGCAATTTAGGCTCCATGCCAAAAAGGTTGATTTTATTTACGGCTTAATGCCGAAAGGTTGATTGATTAGTCCATTAGGCCCTCAGACCTAAAAAGATTAGGTCTTTGACCAAGAAGAAATTAAGAAGAAGATGGAATGTCAATAATATGCTCGAATTGACGAAGGATGAATTATGATATTACCTTGTTTAGAATTTTTCCACTTCTAAGTTCCAGATCTAGATTTCTTGCACTTCAGAATAAGATTCTCGCTTCTTGTGACACAAAGTTAGAAATAAATATTTCGACAGCACAAGGTCCCGGATCCAAAAAACCGAACACTTATTCTGAAAATCTGAATGCCTTTTATAGGCAAAACAGCAACGGCGGCTGGGCCGCTGTCCTGACCCACCGGGACTCGCGCTATTTCTGCTAAAACTGACTTTCCGGGAGCCACGGGCCTCCAAAAATTATTCCGAGACCATATCCATGATCCTTGCGTCGTACCGGACATTTCAAGTACCATGAAGACATACTTTCGGTGGACTTTTACCGTTGTCCCCCGGTCCGGCCTGGTCTGAGGAAATTGGCTTTCCGAGCCTCAAAATTCGAGTGTTCACAGAAATTAAGTAAATCATAACCATGATTTCATATTTTTAACTGATAAATATTGATTGAAAATATGTCAAACAAAATCCCATTTTTCCTACCCAAATGAAGAGATAAAAGTTAGAGAAATTTACACTGAATATCTCCGTTTTTACTCCTATTTTCAATTTTACATATAAAGTAACATTTAAACCTTTCTTTCATTTAAACATTTTTCCCTCTTCAACAGATTGTGATATCAAATTTTCCCTGAAAATAACTTCATTGTTAATTCTATATGCAAATAAGCTTGTAATAGTGTCTTTCTTATCCACGAAAGTAGTCATATTACAAATTAGGGGACTATCGTAAGTAAGTTCTACCCTAAGCTTTACAGATACATTAACATCATTTTTCGATAAACTTTTATGTTGTGTTTCATAACTGTAATCATAGGACGCCAGATTCTCAAAATCATATTCAGGCACTTCATGGATGCATTTATTGACTGGCAACATCCTTGCATTTGCTTCATCTGCCTCTATGTTATGTGTATCTTATTATGATATTGATCTTTTGATATTGAATCAAGTCCAGGTATGTCTCTCTCGATATATTTTTCAAATCAAATGGATCACTATTGTCATGGCTAGATTTCTATATATACTCTCTCTTCAATGGTAACAATAATGGATGTTTTATTATATTCTCACTAACAAAGTCAATGAATATCTAAAGTGTTATATCATAAATAATATCATAAAAATGTTGTCTATCATGTCATGTAATGAATTTGAACATGATATTTTGATTAAATGTCAATATTCAACAACTTTGATACAAATTTCTTCTGGCCATTGCAATCGGTCTCTTTATTCAACATAAAAAATTCATTACCTCTACCAATATTTGCAACAATCATGATTAAATGTTCCACTATAATGTAGGAAAATTATTATTTCTTCTTCCATTCCTGCAAGCATAAATAAATAATTCATTATCATATAAATGCGTCGAATAAATAAACAAAAAGTATACATATTGAGCAATACATAAACATATAAATAAACAATGTTATGTAGTATTATAATAGGGGATTATGATATGCCATATAATAATTTCCATAATAATCCATATAATAATTGACACCATAGCACCCCATAATATCCCATAACATTCCACATCATATAACAATCCATAATGGTGTTTGAGAAATACTCCATAATACCTGACAATATTCCATAACACCCGCTAATAATCTATAACACCACATAACAGTCCATAATATCCATAACACTCTATAACAATCAATAACACCCATAACAATTCATAATAGTGTTTTGGAAATACTCCATAACACTTCCTAACGCACTCAAACGCACTCACTAACAATCTATAACACATCATAATACTCCATAACACTTAATAACAAGCTACAAAACCCATAACAGTGTTTCAAAGACACTCTGTAATAACCTATAATATTTCATAACACTCATTAATAATCCATAACATCATAAAACAATCCATAACATCTTATAACACTTCATAATAATCAATAGACATCCCATAATAGTCCATAACATCCAATAATATAATAATCCATAAAAATATTTCCAAAACACTCCATAAGACCCCATAATACTCCTAACATACTCATTAACAATTCATAACATCCCATAATACTCCATAATATCTATGCCACTCTATAAAACCCTATAATAATCCACAACAAAACACTCCATAGCACATTCTAATACACTCATTAACAATTCATAATATTCCATAACACCTTATAACACTCAATAGCAATCTATAATAGTCCATAATAATATTTTAAAAAGGCTAAATACATATGTCGCCTAATAAACTTGTCGCGTTTAGTCACTTGCTCCTTAAACTTTCAATTTAATCATATAGCCCTCTAAACTCGCATTTTCTTAATTTATAAATATAAACTCGTTGAGTTACACCGAGTCATTTCGAGTCACCGAGGTATCTATTTTGTACAAAATATACAAATACAAGAAGCAAAGTGATTAATATTCATTAATATAAGTGTCTATTAGCAAAAAATAAAAAAATACATGGGATAAAGTAGTTAAAATGAAAGTTTATGGGATAAAGTAACTAAACATGATAAGTTCATGGGACTACATATATATTTGACTTTTTTTAAAAACACTCCATAAGATCACATAACACTTTCTAACACACTTGCTAGCAAAATATAACACTACATAACAATACATAATATTGTATAATAGTTCATAATATCCCACAACACTCTATAACAATCCATAATACCCCATAACAATCGATGACAATGTTTTAAAAGCACTCTATTAAACTCCATAACACTGGATAATAATCTATAACACCCCATATAATCCATGCAGTGTTTCAAAAATATTTTCTTAAACTCTATAACACCCTATAATAGTCTATAATACTCCATAACTCTTAATAAAATTTTATAACAATGCATAATAATGTTTCAAAAACACTCCATGAGACCTATAACACTTTCTAATACACTCACTAACAAAATATAACACCCCATAACAGTACATAACACCCCACAGCAGTTTATAACATTATATAACACTCTATAATAATCCATAGCATCTCATAACTCCATAACATTGTTTCAAAACTACTCCATTAAACTCCATAACACTCTATAATAATTAATAACATTCCATAATAATTCATAATAGTGTTTTAAAAAACACTTAAACTACATAATACCTCCTAACACTCTATAACACCCCTATAACACTCTCTTAAACTCCCTAAAAAACCATAAAGAGTTTGTTATTTGCAAATACAATGGAATAAGTCTCGATGAAAATGAAGAGGAGGCGATAAAAAAGGTTTGTAATAAGAGTGAGCTTTTGTTTTGAGGACAAAGAGTATTATTGTCCAAAATAATGTATTTAAGATGAACGGGTCTAAAGTTGGTCAACTCATGATGGTGTAGTTTTCTGACTAAATCCCAAAGAAAAATTTCAGAATTCTAATTTGTATTTTTAAAATATGGGAAGAAAATAAAAATAAAAACTGACATTTTCAGAATCTAAATACTCAAAAATTTAGAAAATCATTTAAAAACTCTTCACTAAAGGAATTTAAATTTTTCCCTTTATACCATCATTATTATTGGAATTTGAAATTCCAAAGTATACTTGAGCAATAAATTGACATCACAATTTTAAAAAAAATCAAATTTTCAAAAATATTTATGTAATTGATGTCTCATTAATGTAAAGAATTTCAAATGAAAATAAAATGATTCCTAAAGTAATTCAAGCTAAGATCATGACTCATAATTTACAAATGTCAAATAATTAAATATCATGAGGATAAAAAATTAATAAAATTCAAAATTGTAAGTCCTTAAATTTGGGGATGTTTCAAACTTCTATAACAATTTTTAAATTTTTTTTCATTTAAATTAGAGAATTTTCTGATTTTAGAGATGAAAGCCATAAGAAAGAAGATAACTTGCACTAAGTTCTTATTGGGAAAATAAACAATGGGGCTCGCAATACATTTGCTCTCCAAATTGAGAAAATGTGATTATTTGAGAAGGAGAAATGAAAAGAAAAAAAATTTGCCAACTTACCTCTCTTAACGCATTTTGTTGAACTGAAATGGTTGACCGTGTAAAACATTAAAAGTGGTTTTGGTTATAATATTTTATTTAAATAAAGTTATATAAAAAAGTAAATGTTGAAAAATTAAAATAAAATTTGTTATATTTTTCGTTGGTAGAAGCTATTAAAAGTTGTGCCGATCAATTAACTCATCCAACTCATTAGAAAATTACAATTTAAGTTTAAAATGTTCTTTTGGGATCTTTTCTAAGTTGACTTCACTAAAAATATTCAAAATTATAAAGAAATTACTAAAATTGTTGTGAATTTAAACTAAATTTTAATCTTTGGAAATTCACATACGTTAAAACATAATATCTATGATCATTATACTATTAACTAATGATTTTATTTTCCTAGAAATATTATACACATCCGATAATAAAATATGAACATTTACAATACTATCTTAAAAAATTAATTTTATTTTAAAAATACTATATAAAATAAAATATTTACACTTAAAAAAAATTGAGTAAATTTTTAAAAATATTTAGTTTTTTGCTAAAATAAATTTTTTTAAAATATTATAATAAAATAATAAAAATTAATATTTTAAACTATTTTTCAGTATATAAAAATTATAATTTTTTATAAAAAAAATAATTTTAATCATAAGAAATAAATAAAATTCAAAAAATATTTAAAAAATTTAAAATATATAAAAATATATTAATAAAAATTATCAAATTTATTTTTTAAATAAATTTTATGTATTATACACACGAAGAAAATAAAAAATATATATAATTTCATTATGTAAATATTATGTAGATATTCTATGTATTTATAAATATTGAAGATATTTTGCAGATGCGTTAATATTATGTATTGGTTATCTAAGATGTATATATTTTAAATAAAAATTATTAAATATTATATGAATTTGTATGAATTTTAAATGGGTATTATGAGAATAAAAATTAAAAATATATATATTAAATAAATATTTAAAACATAGATGTATATTAAATGTAATGTAAATGTATTTTAAATGTAGATTGTATTATTGAGTATACAATTATTATATTGTATAGATTTTTTTTTGTGTATATTAAAAATATGATATTAAAAAAATAAAATAAAAACCTAAATAAAATAAAATAATTAAAATAAAAATTACATAATAGAAAAAAAAAAACAAGGTTGAAAAGTAAATTTGAAAAGCAAATTCACTGGTCCGTATTATTGAAAATGAAACCTGATCTCGAGGTAAAGAAAGTAATTTCCTCAACAAAATATAGACGTGAAATACCATTGAACACAATATCAAATACAATGATATCAAATATTGAAAAAAAAGAAATAAAGAAATAAAAATCAATATCCAATATGTATAAAAAGCCAACCTGAGTCCTCTAATTGTGTGGTGAATTTGATCACATCAATATAGTGAACCTGAATTTTTATGCTGGTCCTTTACATTAACCAATATTATCCAAATAACCAAAGTTACATTTTCAAACAAATATTTTCATGAACTCTCTTCCCATTCATTGCATATAATGCCAGTTTCTTAACCTTCTTTTTTTCTTCTTTGGATAAACACTATGAACACTTTCATATATTTACATATTTACTTCATCGGCATATGGAGGAAAAATACAAAAAGAAAAAACACCTTAAGCCACCATTAAACAAAAATCTAAAGGTGCAAAACTTCTTGTCCAAACTGATTTTGGTCTTTTAGCCTTTGGTGAATTGCCATTAACTTTTTCAGAAAAAGAATAATTTGCTATAATTCCGTTTGATTATCAACTTTTTCACATCTTGAGACACTAGAAGAGCATCTTCAGCAGCTTTAATCTTAATCTTTAAAATACCATGATGGGTCGCAAAGCAGCTGACAAAAACTTGCTAACACAAAATTAATTCCAAACCGAGGGATTTCTGAATTGTGTTGCCATTGCATTCAACAGAAAACCAACAAGTTTGTCTTTCTCAACTTCCTTCTCTTTCTCAAGTTCAAGATGACGAACCTAGAAAAAGTATATAAATAAATGCAATGAACTGATAGCACATTTTCACATGATAAGATTTGGGGTAAAGAGCAAGTTAAAAAAGGAATAATGATACAGATTTAATCAATTATGGTCCCTTGGGAGGATGTTTGTGTGGTGTAATGATTCCGATACCAAGAGCAGCAGAAACTTGCTTACCAAATAACCAGATATAAATAAAGGTATAGATTTATGAGACCATTGCATATCGGAACTTTCAATAATACATTTGCATAAAGCATTTAGCTTCTGCCTTTCATCAAAGAGAGATTGTTAACTCAAATATCAAGGTCACAAGATAGAACCAGGTTTCTATGATTCAAACTCAAACTTGACAATGCAATGATCAATCTGGATTTGTTATCAAAATATGCATGACATGATATATATACTATATTGTTTAGTTTTTTTTATAATGCCACGTAGACTTTCTAGTTTCCACAACATTGACATTGGTCATTGGTTGAGGATGAGATCTGGTTACTGCATAATATTATTTTTGACAGAATAGCTGCTGTAAACATATTAATAAATTTCGAAATTGACTTGGAAGTAATACCTTGACTGTTTCCGTTTGTGACCGACCTGCATCTGTTATGATGACAAGGCATCTTATATCATGCTCACCTGTATACTCGTACTGCTCTGTAAGGCTTGGATCAGGTATAGGAACAAACGCAGCCTGAGTCATAAATAATTGGTCAGCAAATAGCAACAAAGGCCTTTTGAGAATACACTGCAAAATTCAACTTCTAACCTTTATATTTGCTTCCCATAGTTCAGCAATTAGTTCCATTCTCTCAACCAATAAACCCCCTCCTCCTCTTGAACAAACAAGAATATTGGCACTCACTTCATGTCTGTAGCAACCAATAGAACCAACAGAAAGATTGGCATCTATCTATAAGAACATATTTGAAAACTGGAACAGAAAATGAAAGAAAAAAAGATGAAGGAAACTGCACCTAACAAGTTTGCAATCCACAAGACAATGTTGAATTATTGTCTCCAATGCAAGGCTAGTACCAACAGCACCAGGAGGATTCATTCTCTGGAAGAAAGGATACAGAACTATCAACAACTTTTAACCAAAACAAATACTTTCTTCACCAGGCTTCTAAGGGTGCGAAGTATCCAAGTAAAAGCACAGAGACATCTCAGTAACTATGTCACTTGATTAAGGAATAATATACATGCAGGAAGCTGGAATTTCATTTTATTTAATTTCAAAAGACAAATATAAGTGACATTTATTGAAATAAGTTGCAAATGGCTGAAATCTAGTCTTACATAAACTCCACGCATGTATGTATTTACCACTGGTGCCACACACCAGCCAATGATATCCATCTTTAAGATTTTACTTTTCTTATTGAAACACAGCTCAATATTCAAATATTATTGAAAAATAATTCCAACTTGCAAAAAACTGAAACTTCTGGCTGTTATTTCATTTTGGCAGGTAGATAAAGCAGACATGAAATCTCAGGCTGCAAATCAGAGTAAGTGAGGTGATTCAGTATATAAGCATCACAATCTCATGCTTGCATTTGACACCAGGAAAAAGACAATCTTGATCATATCCTAAACTGGTAGCTCATTTTTCCCACGTAATGGGGAAGAGGACCAAGGCTATCTTTGCTTTTATTGGCTGATTGGATAAAACTTCCATAACAACTATGGAGAGAAAGACATACAGTTCAAGTCTAAGTTAGAGTTTGAACTGATTCTTACACTAAAGGTCGTTCAGTTGTTGCCTTGCCTTCTTTGCCTTGCCTTGCCTTCCTAGTGAATAAGAAATTGGCTATTCTTCCTTTTTTGTTTTCTTTTTCCTTTTCTTTTTTCAAGTTTTCACAATAATTCACATACACTAAGACCTAAGTCTTATCCATTTATAGATTGAGTTTCAACAGTACAAGGTTTTTTTAGATCTGTGAAATGAAAATTGCAAGCAAGTAGGAGAGGGATTTTTTATCTACTTTAACAAGGAGAGGGATTTTTTGCAAAGAGTAAAAATCTTCATGCAACAAATGGTTATATCAGCTGGTCTAGGAGGATCTTGCATAGTGAAGTAAGAGAAGCCTTGAAGTATATGAAAGTTGGTAAAGCTTGTGGCCCGGATGGTATTCCTATAGAGGTTTGGAAGAACCTTGGAGAGGTAGGAGTTGGCTGGTTAACTAAACTCTTTAATGCTATTGTGAAAGGACGTAAGATGCCGAATGCCTGGAGGAAGAGTATCCTGGTGCCCATATATAAAAATAAGGGAGACATTCAATGCTGTACAAATTATCGGGGTATCAAACTTATGAGCCATAGTATGAAATTATGGGAAAGGATTATTGAACACAGATTGAGGAAGCTTACAAGAGTTTTGGAGAATCAGTTTGGGTTTATGCCAGGGAGATCTACCATGGAGGCTATTTATCTTCTAAGACGACTAATGGAATTGTATAAAGAGAAGAAAAAAGATCTCCACATGGTATTTATTGACTTGGAGAAAGCCTATGATAGAGTACCAAGAGAAGTGTTATGGTGGGTTTTGAAGAGGAAAGGAGTCAGCGGCAAATATATCAACATCATCAAGGACATGTATGAGAATGCATCCACTAGTGTGAAAACACCTGGTGGAGACTGTTACTGAACCACTGCATGTTTGAGCTGCTGAATTAGTCAGCAGTGGTAGTCTCCTTTCTGTTTTGAATTTCTGTTTTATTTCCAGTTATGTAGGAGGGAGTTCCTCCATTTTCTTATTCATGCTGTTAGTGGGAGGTTATTCTTCCACATAGGTTACTGCTCCTTGTTTGTAGGAGGAGTTAGTTCTGCTCTTGTGTATATATATTCAGCAATACTTGATGAATAAAGGATATGATTAAAAACCCAATTCAAGTGTTCTCTTTGAGGTAGCAGTCTCCCTCTAACGAGTCTGATCTTCCCTGACATCCACCATAGGTCGTTCAAGGAAGCACACCACCCCAAACACCAACCCCCCATAGACCCATAACTCGATCCGTAAGTAGGGACTCTAACATTTTGGTATCAGAGCCTGCCGTTATGGGCGAGTCTGTTCAAGACCAACTATCTAAATTATTTGACTTGCTTCTGGCTAAACAGCAATCTAACAGAGAGTTACATGCCAAATTTGATGCTCTCACACAAGAATGGGAATCGACCAAACAGAATTTCCAATCCAGCAGCGCCGGCAGTCCTCTAAGCTCGTGAAAGGACAAGGGAATTTCAGGAAATTCTGCTTCTGATAAGTCGGGAGGTAGTACGTTTGTTCCCAAATTTACAAAATTGGATTTCCCTCGCTACGACGGGAAAGATGATCCCTTGGGATGGCTCAATCGCTGCAAACATTTCATTCGGCATCAGCAAACGCCGAAAGAGGAGATGGTAAGCTTGGCATCCTATCATCTAGAAGGGATTGCCCAGCTATGGTACTTGCAACTGCTGGACGATATTCCGAATCCAACTTGGGAAGAATTCTCTCATCAATGCAACCTCAGATTTGGGCCGCCAATCCGCAGCAACAAATTGGGCGAACTAGCCAAATTAAAGCAAACCGGTTCTGTTGCAGATTACCAGAATCAGTTTGAAGCCTTGATATCTCGCGCTGGTTCACTCACTCAGTCTCAGAAAGTACAGCTGTACCTTAGTGGGTTGCAAGACTCAATCGCCGTCGAGGTTGAACTCCATCACCCTGCTGATCTGGTAACGGCGATGAGCATGTCGAGGCTGTATGAACGGAAACTTTTTTCTCATTCTTCAGCTGCAAGAGATACACGTCTCGCTGCACTTCCACCAGAACCCCACGCCAATCGGGTAGTGAGGAGGCTATCCCATGACGAAATGGAGGAGAGGCGGAAAAAGGGACTATGCTTTAATTGTGATGAGCAGTTTGTTCGAGGCCATCAATGTAAGCATTTATTCTGGATCGATTTGGAAGAAACGGAGGACGTAGATGACTTTAATGCAGTTCCAGAAATTTCTTTGAATGCTATTACTGGAATTCAAAATCCTCAGTCCATGCTTCAAGCTTGCGGACAAGCTTCCATTGGGAGCGGGAAGTAATGTTACTGAACCACTGCATGTTGGAGCTGCTGAATTAGTCAGCAGTGGTAGTCTCCTTTCTGTTTTGAATTTCTGTTTTATTTCCAGTTATGTAGGAGGGAGTTCCTCCATTTTCTTATTCATGCTGTTAGTGGGAGGTTATTCTTCCACATAGGTTACTGCTCCTTGTTTGTAGGAGGAGTTAGTTCTGCTCTTGTGTATATATATTCAGCAGTACTTGATGAATAAAGGATATGATTAAAAACCCAATTCAAGTGTTCTCTTTGAGGTAGCAGTCTCCCTCTAACGAGTCTGATCTTCCCTGACATCCACCATAGGTCGTTCAAGGAAGCACACCACCCCAAACACCCAAACACCAACCCCCCATAGACCCATAACTCAATCCGTAAGTAGGGACTCTAACAGAGACACTGAGGCTTTCCCCATTACTACCGGATTGCATCAAGGTTCGGCCATGAGTCCATATTTATCTACCTTGGTTATGGACGAGCTAATCAGAAGCATACAAGACGATGTTCCTTGGTGTATGTTGTTTGCTGATGACATTATTTTAATTGATGAGACTAGTGCTGGTGTAAACCGTAAGTTGGAAGTGTGGAGAAAAACCCTCGAGGACAAGGGTTTTAAGTTAAGTAGGAGTAAAACGGAATATATGCACTGTGAGTTCAGTCTAAGGAAGAAGCAGGAACATGAGGTTAAGTTGGATGGAGTTTTGGTTCCTAAAACCAAGCAGTTCAAATATTTGGGTTCGGTGTTCCAGAATGATAGCCGTATAAATGAAGATGTGGCTCACAGAATACAGGTAGAGTGGTTGAAGTGGAAGGGTGCGACTGGGGTTCTATATGATAAGAAAATACCTCTGAAAGTGAAAGGTAAATTCTATAGGACGGTTGTTAAACCTGCAATGCTCTATGGTGGTGAGTGTTGGGCACCAACGGGACAACATTTGCATAAGATGAGTGTGGCAGAAATGAGGATGCTAAGATGGATGTGTGGACATACCAGACTGGACAAAATTAAGAATGTTCATATTCGACAAAAAGTCCAAGTAGCGGATGTCGGAGATAAGGTGAGGGAAGGAAGACTTAGATGGTATGGGCATGTTTTCAGAAGACCTCCTAATGCTGCAGTTCGTAAGTGTGAGAATTTGTTGATTGAGGGGGCTAGAGGTCGTGGAAGACCTAGAACTGTGTGGAATGAGGTGATAGCAAGAGACTTACGTGCCTTAGATCTTGATGCGGATTTGATTAATGACAGACTTGAATGGAGACGTAAAATCCGTGTCTTGGAAGGGGGCAAAGGCTGGAGTATCTTTCTTGGTGTCTTTTGAGCTTATTTTGTTGAGGATCCATACAGCCGACCCCAACTTGTTTGGGATTAAGGCTTAGTTTTTGTTGTTGTTGTTTAACAAGGAAAATTTTTGTGCTTGTAGAAACTATGTGGACCTTGAGAATGTTGAGCCAAATGCACATCAGTGGCCATACGAATGAGGTTGGAATCTCATCTTATACAAACTAATTGGCTTGTGTTAAAACTCAATCTACACCACTTATATATCACTATATTTTTTATACTTTTCTAATGCGGAATTTATTTATATTTTCCAACACTCCTCAAGTGCAACTAAACCTGACCCATTTGTTACTTGTCACTTGTCAATCATAGAAGATAACTTATTCTTCAAGTCCATCACAAATTAACTGAGGGTGTTTCTCAAAACTTAAAAGCTGGTCAAAACTGATTATAAGCAGTTTTTAGATTATAAGTTGTTTATTTAAGTGTTTCTGAAAACTTAAATAGTAGATTATAATCTAATTTTAATTAGTTTTTTAAAAGTTGGGTTTTGCTACTTTTTTTTAAGCACTTATTTTTTAAACAGTTTTGACCAAGTAAAAGACCATACTATCCCTACCTAATCTTCAATATTCCAAATTTGTCCACCCTATACACTTTAGTTCCCAGCAAATTTTTTTTATTTTTAGGATTCTAATTAATATTTTTAGGATTCTAATTAATTTGGTAATATTTACCAGGTAGTTTTTTATTTGTATAATTTATTGATAACACCAATTTTATTATTATTATTATTAAATAAATTTTATTATTATTATTATTATTATAATTGCAAAATAAATTTTGAATTGATATTTAAAAAATCATTTTTATGCAATAAATAAACTCAGTGACAGTTTGGTCATTTTGACAGTTTCTGCAATTAAAAACTGATTATAAGCTGATTTTACAGAAACAGCTAACTGATTATAAATGATTATCAGCTGATTATTAACTAGTTTACAGAAACGCTTAACTCCTTATTTTTAATCTGATTATAATCTAAAAATCACTTATTCACAATAAGCTGAAAAGCTTCAGTTTTGATAAACACCCTCTAACTAAGCCTATTTTCATTGAGACTCTAAATTGATAACAGGTTTAGATTCTCTGCTAGACCAAACTCTAGCAAAAAAAAAATCAAAAGTTGTGGCCCAAGACCAGGCCCGACTATGAGGGGGAGCACCCTGAGCAGTTGCTCAGGGCCCCTCAAATCCTTGAAGCCTGCCATGCGTTGAATGTTATGGTTATTCGGGGCCCCTCAAAACCATCACAGATTTGAATGTTATTTTTAGTATTTAATTTATATAAATACTTTTAAAAATTTATATAAAAATTATTATATAAAAATTTTATATTTTACTATTTAATTTATATAAAAATTATTATTTTACATTGTTATTTTTAGGCCCTTAAGTCCTAAATATTTATTTTTGGACGGTCCCTCAAATTTAAAATTTTCGCTCCGACACTGTTTTTTAGGGGCCCATATTTTAATTTCTGCTCGGGGCCCCTAAAATGTCCAAGACGGCCCTGCCCAAGACCTAGAGCCCAAAAGAGGAGGAGCCCGGTGAGAAAGACCCAACTAGAAAAAAAATGAGAAATGCATGCGGCCCAAGACCTAGTGCCCAAAAAAGAGAAGGAGACTAGTGAGGAAGAACTAGGCACCTTGTGGCCTCTGAGGATCAAAAAAGAATATAAACTCAGGCAAAGAAAGAGAGACCTGAGACCTCTGAGACTTAAGAAATACAAGCCTAGAAAATGAAAAAGTAAGTCACAGCTGGCTAGGCCAGTTGGACTTGAGGAGTATTGGAAGTGGAAAGTTTTCCCACATCGACAAATTAAAGGAATATGGGCATATAATTGCATTAGCCAGTGGTTCCAAAGACAAAATGGCCTAAGCCATTTTGTCAAAGTAGGAGCCAATTTGAAGAAGCTCAAAGATGCAAGTCTAAAGTCCAACACTCAAGAATGAAGGTGGTCAAAATTACAATTTGCCTATAATTTGTTCATGGGTTTTTAATAGTTCTATCTAGCTAGATCTATAGCATGAAATTTTGGGTTCAATGCAATTTTAATTCCAATAGGAAGCTAGATTGAACCAATATAAGCATCACAATCTCATGCTTGCATTTGATACCATGAAAAAACAATCTTTATCATATCTTGAACCGGTGGCTCATTTTTTCTAAATATTACAAAGGAGGATCGAGGTCAACTTTGCTTTGAGTGGTTGATTGGATAAAACTTCCATACTAATTACGGAGAGAAAGATATAAGGCCTAAGTTAGATTTTAGTCTTACACTGAAATTTGTTGCCTTGACTTCTATATGAATAAGAAATTGGCTATTCTTCTTTTTTTTTAATAATTTTTGCTAGAACTTGCATGCACCTAGACCAAAGTCTTTCCATTTATAGATGGAATTTAATCAACAGCTTGGTTGGGAATTGGGTTTTTTCAAATGTATACATGGGAAAAGTCACATTAAAAATGTGAGCTATGGATTACCTATCTTTCAACTCAGCTCAACTAAGTCTTAATTCCAAGTTAATTAAAGTCAACTATGGATTTTTCTTTTCCACTCTGTTCGATTTAAGGCTATCTCTTCCAATAGATGTAAAACTATAAAATTATTTTGGACAACTTTTGACCAAGTAAATTTGGTTCTACTAATGCCTCTCTTAGCTATATCTACTCTAATTTATTCAGTTTTTCTAATCGACACATTATTAGGTCTTCGTTTCACATGACCAAACTATCCCAATCTATATTCTCTTATCTTATCATTGACAGGCGCTATCCTCACTTTTTCTCTAATGCACTCATTGCGAATTTTATTCATCATAGTGCATACATACATCCATCTTATCATTCTTATTACCGCAACATGCATCTTACTCATATATTGTTCTTTTACTGCCCAATATTCACTACCATTTATCATTGCAGGCCATATTGCAATGCAATAAAACTTCTCTTTCAATTTAATTGACATTTTTTGGTCCCATAAAACTCATATAGCACCACTCAACTTCATCTAACCAGCTTTAATCATATGAATTATATCTTCTTCGCAACCTCATCCTCTTGAAGTATAGAGCCTAGATACTTAAAATAAGCACTATGAGATACTACTACTTCATCTAAAACAACTTCGCATTCTCTATTCGCGTTAATAAATCTACAATGCATATACTCAGTCTTAGTCCTACTCAGCTTAAAACCCTTAGATTCCAAAATGCTTCTCCATAACTCCTACTTATGACTTACCCATGCTTGAGTCTCATCTATTAACACAATATCTGCAAACATCATACACCAAGGGATGTCATCCTATATATACCTTGTTAGTTCATCTATGACCAAGGCAAAAAGGTAAGAGCTCAAAGCTAAACCTTGGTGTAACCCAATAGAAACTAAAAAATCTTTAGTATCCCCTCTAACAGAGCGGACACTAGTGATGGCTTCATCATACATATCCTTCAAGACTTAGATATATCATATAGATATCTTCCTGCACTCTAAGACCCACCATAAAACTTATCTAGGAGCTCTATTATAAGCTTTTTCCAAGTCAATGAAAACCATATGCAAATTCTTCTTCATCTCTCGATACTTTTCCATCAGATCTTTAATAAGAAAGATAGCTTCCATAGTTGATCGACCAGACATAAAACCAAACTGATTTAGGGAGATATAAGTGTCCAAACATAAATGGTGTTCCACAACTCTCTCCCACAGTTTCACGGTGTAGCTCATAAGCTTTATACCTCTATAATTTAAGTAATTTTGAATATCTCTTTTATTCTTAAAAATATGCATCAGACTGCTTTGTCTTCATTCATCAGGCATTTTCTTTTTACTTAAGATCTTATTAAACAGAGTCGTCAACCACACAACTCATATATCTCCCAAACATTTCCAAACCTCAATGGGTATTCCATTCGGTCCACAGACTCTACCAACTTTCATTCTCTTCAAAACTTCCTTAACTTCAAAGAATCTAATCCGTCTAGTGTACATCACATTTTTCTTGGCTTTGTTGTCTAAACTCTCAATGCTATCACTATGGTTACCATTAAGAAGATCCCCAAAATAATTTCACCATCTTTCCTTGATATCCTCTTCTTGAACCAAAATTCTATTTTCTTCATCTTTGATGTACTTAAGATGGTTTAAATCACGACATTTCATTTCTCTTATTTTAGCTAATTTATAAATAGCCTTTTCTCCTTCCTTTTTTCCAAATTTCTCATACAAACTCTCCAAAGATTGTGCTCTAACTTGACTAACTATCTTTTTGGTATCTCTTTTACTTGTTTGTACTGCTAAAAAGTACCATTGTTATACATTTGTGCAAACTCTTATACCATTCCCTTTTACTTTTTATAGCTTTTTTCATTTTCTTATTTCACCACTAAGACTCCTTCGAGGGATGTCTACACCTTTTAAATTCTCCAAAAACCTTTCTAGCTTACTCCTTGAATTGATGTAGACATGCCCACCCACATATCATTTGCTGACATATTTAGATCCATCTTCTAACCTCCAACTTTGACCAACTCATCTTTAAACACCAATTGTTTTCCACCTTTTAGAGTCCACCACCTAATCTTGAAAATTTTGTTCCTCATTGGCCAACTTATCAACTTCTTAAGCTTGACATCCAAAACCACTAACTTATGTTGAGTAGTCAAAGCCTCACTAGGAATAACCTTGTAATCTTTGCATTGAGTTCGATTGGCTTTTCTAGTGAGTATGAAGTCAATATGGCTTCTATTTTGCCCACTTTCAAAGGTTACTAAATAAGATTCTCTTTTTATAAAATGTGTTTGCAAAAATTAAACTGCAGGCTATGACAAACTCAAGAATAGTCTTACCCTTCTTCATTTTTAATACCGAAACCATAACCTCCATGCACATTCTCAAAATCTACTTTGTCTCTTCCTGCATGTCCATTTAAGTCCCCTCCTATAAAGATATTTTCATCATTTGGGATCCATTGCATAAGTTCATCCATATCCTCCCAAAATTTTTATTTGCTCTCCACATCCAATCCAACTTGAGGGGCACATGCACTAACTATGTTGAATGTCCCTTTCTATATCACAAGTTTAACTGAAATAATCTTATCGCCTACTCTTTTCACCGCTACAACCGTCTCATTTAGGTTTTGATCCAAAATTATAACTACTCCATTCTTATTTTTGTCTATTTTTGTATATCACACTTTATACTCTGTATTTTCAACTTCTTTACTATTCCCGCCAACCTATTTAGTCTCTTGAATGTAAACAATACTGATTTTTCTTCTCTCTATAGTATCGACAAATTCTCTTAATTTACTTGTAGGAAATCCAATATTCAAAATTTCTATTTTGATATTACTTTCCATTGGTTCTTACGTCTCTTCCTAAAGAATCTTTTACCATTATCTAAATATGTACCCCTCGTATTACTCGTATTTTGGACTTTTTTTACTCACACTCGTCCTTGATGTAAGAACCATTGCTTATTTAGCACTGATATGGCGTGTCGCATTCAGAGAACGCCCTACACCCTTGCCTATTTTTCACTACACTCAGGCTCTGATGTTGCACTTCGCAAGTAGGGGATGCCCTAACGATAATATCACTAGAATCCATATCATGAGATGTGATACAAAATTTACGCCGGTTGTCACCTACCCCCAACCCTCCTTTACCCAGGTTTGAAACTGGCTATATATAAGAAACTCATGACAATTGATTAATGACGTGTCGGCTTGGACC
Organism: Garcia nutans; assembly: GCA_947685225.1. Classification (NCBI taxonomy): domain Eukaryota; kingdom Viridiplantae; phylum Streptophyta; class Magnoliopsida; order Malpighiales; family Euphorbiaceae; genus Garcia; species Garcia nutans. The sequence continues at coordinate 328,542 of CANTUV010000046.1, forward strand.
AAATTCATCGTACTTGACTTTTTTGTGTCGTGTTGTGCTGACCCAAAAAATTAGTCATGTCATGTTAGATAGTGGCAAAACTTAAAAAGTAATAGTCTAGCACAACTCATCAGTCTTTATATAATTGTGTCGTATTGTGCTGAATCATGTCGTATCGTGCCAATATATGGGCTAATCCAATTTTTTAAATGAATTTTACTATTAATTTAAAGTCTGACCTGTTTAAAGTCATATAAAAATTTTAATTTACAAATTAATAATTTAATTTACATATATAACCTCAATCAGAAAGATAAAAATTTTGAAGAATTTTAAGAGATTAAATTATTTGAAAATATTTAATACTTAAACATTAAGATAAATTTAATTTTAAAAATTAAAATTGTAATTTTATTTAGAATATCATAATCTAAAATATGGTGAAAAATTATTAGCTTAATAATGGTTATTCTTAAATATTTTTTTAATTTAAAATTGAATATAATATTATTTACTTGATGGAAAAACAAAAACCAAATAACATATTACTTTATCATTAATTTATCAACCATTTATTATTACTTGCAAAAAATAATGTGTGCAATTTATTCAAATAGGTATAAATGTATAATATATTCATTTGGCGTAATAGTTCATGCCATGCTAGGCCATTTGTTGTGTCATTCTGTGCCGGCTCAATAGGCCAAATGCTCTAACCCAACTCAACCTAAGACACTTGAGTGTGCCAAGTAAAATGGGTTGTATCTAGCACTTCGGCCATGTCGCTCGAAATGGGCTGGGCAGCCAGCGTGCCGCCTGACAGTTTCCATGTATAGCCCTATCCAACTAGAGCCATAGTTTGAAGCTTTGGATTCAAGACAATTTTAATTCCAATATGAAGCAGGACTAGACCAATATTAGCATCACAATCTCATGCTTGCATTTAATACCATGAAAAAACAATCTTGATCAGATATACTAGTATGACGTCTTGTGTTACAATGCAATACTAATTCCAATATGAAGTTGGTAGTCAACCAACAACATGGCACAAGGTCCAATGGCGGATGAGTAATGATAAAAGCATCCAATATTTATTGTTGGCAAGTAATTGCCTTTTCATTCACTTGCGATGCATGTCATTTAAGATCAATGGCAAAAAATGAGGAATTTGCGATGATGGTTATCTAGAAGGAAAACATAAAAGAACTTAACTATGATTTTGTACAAAGTTTTACTTTTGCTATAATGGATCCAAATGTTCTTCATTCCTACTCGGCATTTTTGTATGCTTCACATGATTCTTAAGAATGTTTATTGGACATTGAAATAAGTCAAGCAATTTCACATGTATGATTGCACGAGAGATTAGGGGAAAATTCCTGGCAATTATACTAATAAACTACAAAGATGAGAGAAAGTGGCATAAGGAAACCAGGGGATAACATACATATTCGCGGTCCCACATTTGATGAAGCAAATAGTCATAGCGGCCACCTAAAGCAAGCAATGTGCCTTCACCAAGTGACCTAGGATGATTATCCTTCATTAAATATATCTGGGCAAGAAAATAATTATGTGGTTACAGGAAAAATCAGCATAGGAGAATGCCTTTTTGAATCTATTTATTATTTAAACACAGAGAAACAAGACAAGGGAACCTATTTAGATACTTCACATTTATAGCTGCCACATCTCATATTATTTCACATTGACAAGAAATGCCTTAAATTAGTTCAAACAATTTGGACCCCAGCTGTTGACCTTCCATGATAATTCAAAGAAAAAGAAAAAAATATCATGACAAAGGAGAGGAGGGTTGTGAAGATAACACCATCCTCCCTGCGACTGGAATAACTGTACCCACTACAATGTCTATTTGCATTCTGCTATTGGAGACTGTAATCAACTTTCAGAATGGCATCAAAGGTATCTTATGATGATGCCCCAGCTTGATAGTATTGACCTGGTGACCCCCTTAAATATAAGATTCAGGAGTCAAATAGAAGGTTTTTTTAAGCGTATACAAAGGCTGGATCAAAAAGCAGTATGCCAACTTGATGAAGAATGGAAGCTTAGTAAAAACGATAGATCACATCTAGGCCTCGAACATCCTTGAATAGCAAGGAAAAATTATTTTGGAGTCCACCAGAGAATTTAAAAAAAAAAAAGAGCTAGAGTTTATTAGTAGTTGACTATCTCCTACCTGACACAAAAATATGTGTTTATAAGCACAGAGATCCTAGTCATACCTGAACAAGTTGACTAAATTAGAAATCCTAAAACCTCTAAAGAATACTTAAAATACAAGGAAAAAAACCAAAATTAACTAAATAATTTTAATTATAATTTCTCCCATCTTCCAAAACCCAATAGAAACTAAAAAGAAATTATTCATTAACTTAATGCTCATCTATAACTTCCAAAAAGGGTATATTTTCAATACCACTCTTTTCACTGCCTTCTCAACACATTTTTATGAGCTACATTGGCAACCAGTTGAACTGGAAAATAAAACAATCCTAGTTTTCATCCATGTACGAAGTTGATAGCAACAGAATTTAACAAGGTATGTCACTTGATCCTTATTATTTACAATTTCAATGGAAGCTTTAAGCTATATGAAACAAAAGCTTCAATGTTGCTTATTTTGGCTTGAATAACAAACAGAGAATCTGCAATTTAACAGAATTCTCAAACAAAGTTCAAGAGCTAAATTTCAAGATCAGCATTCAATTTCTTGTAGGAACAATGATACAAATAGAGGCATTTTTTTTATAGATGAATGCAACTATGTGAGTATTTATGTATGCATCAGTAATGCTATTATACCTGAAAATATAAATCTCTATGATAGCTCTCCGATGGTGGCATTAACGAATTTATATAAACTTGATTTTCTATCTTCCAAACTTTCAAATAGATAAAGAGGTCTGACAATTCATCTATTGCTTTCCTCGTAGCTTTATCTGCAGTATGCCAAAGCAGACATTAAGTACCAAAAAAACAAATGAAAGCTGTAAAAGCATAAGCTTACCAGCTGGAAGGGCTCCCCTTAATCGAGGAAGTGCCTGGTCTAAAGCTCCACAGAACCTCAAACCAACAGTCTGCAACCTATTCACAACAACTTCAGCTAAATTTAGTTCCTGAAAGAAAAGAAGAAACATATAAATCCACTTGCATGCCATAGTCTGGACTATAAAATTTGTATGAAACAACTGTATGTGACATCTACTTTGTTAAGTCAAGAAACAGGATATGAAGGCAATCTATATGACTGTAGCAAGAGCCTGTGTCACAATAAATGTTGGAAACACAGAAGTAAATTTGAATTGGATAATAATCAAACATTTAAATCACAGAATAAGAGTGATCTAGATTTGCAAAATCTCAAGATGCTACAAGAAACAATTTTAAGCATATTACTGACAAAGCAGCACATCATGCACATCCATACAAGGTGATTAGCAATGTCTTCATACACAATCGGAATTAGCATGAGTAAAAAACTGATGTACCGACCAAAAAAATGCAAGGATGCAAAAGATGGTAATAGTATAAAACACTAATACATGGATTATTGGGCATATAATGCACAAGATGCAACGATGCCTGGACACAGGAATTACAAACGAGCGTGATTATATATGAAATGAAACGTAGGTCATAAATGGACCACGACATGATTAAGCATGTAAAAATGTCAGAAACAGGATACTGTAATGCAGTTAGGATTTTAAGAGAATCAGAGGGAAAACCTAACTTTAAAAACAACAGCTGAGTTTTGATAAATGATTGGAGTTCATTACTCTAATATAATAATATAATACAGGAAAATCTTAAAGCTTATATAGGAATTAATATCCAAATATAAATCATAGTTCAATTGTTTATTGCCATGTGATGTTCAAACATCATGCCAATTGCATGAACAAAAAAAGAGACAATCAAGGCTGATTTTTTTTTTGAGAAGAAATCTTCAGTAACGGTTAAGGGTATCTTTTTTATAATGTTGCATCATATCCAGTAAAGCTCAACCTATCATACACATGCTCATAAGAAAATGAACAGGTTATCAAATTTCAACAATTGAGCACATTCACATTACAAATTCCCAGAGCCAACAAAAAAAACCTAGCACATTCAGACAAGGAGGCAGGAAAAGATTGGGGTTGAGATCAGAAGAATTCCTTGACACTCCATTTAGGATTGATCAATTGAAAATTAACATAAAGCGAAATGATCATCTATCTAGATGGACTTTGAAGAAATTCAAATCAAAATTATGAAAAAAGGCATGCCGATTGATAGATCATTAATGCAGGCTAGCATAGGCCATGCCATATAAACTGCCTGATTGAAAGATGATTAAATTTTAATTGTGTCAATACATCTCTATAGCCCTTGACTTAATCAGCAGCAGTGCAAACTTTATCAGATTAAAAAAAAATTGAAGTAATAGTTCTGAAAATGACCAAGATATAACACTCTCCCCATCCCTTTCACCTAACGCCTAAGCACTCATGTTAAAATGCACTTCGCATGTCCTCAAATAGAGATAGGCACATCGATATGATCCTTTAAGTATAGGGAAAACTATAAAAAAAATAAATGAAACAGTGTTGGAAATGGTTTACCCATGTCCAAGAAAGACATGTATAATATTTCCAACTGCATGGAAGTCAAATAATATTATAAGGAAAAGAGGGGAACTCTCAGAAGAAAAAAAAAAGGGGGGAGAGAGCCCTAGAGAATCTTGCACCTCATCGGCACCAGACTCTTTCCAAACCTGGTGTAGTGTGGGGTGTGGGAGAGAGCCAACACCACCCCCATAAGCAAATATTGGTGAAATACAAAACATCAAGATGATGGATATTTAGGTCGTCCTAAAAATTAGAGGGACACCTTTCATATTGTATTAAGCCGCATACAACGTAAGGTTATCAAAGCAATTCTTTATCAAAGAAATTCTAAGTCAACACTGGTAAAGCCAGTGTTTTAAAATGTATCATTTGGATGATTACAGACGCAGTTTTCCGTGTTGGCTTCTAGCAAGCAGCAAACAGATAAAATTTAAAATGACACCTGGTAATTCAATTTCTATGATACATTTATACACAAAAGAAAAAATAAATTGTTATGAAAAATTAAACTACTATCACAGGCAACTAAAATTTTGTAAGCTGACACATGATATTGCTCAAACCTGCAAGAGCTGACGCCTTATTACTCTCCATTTCAACTTCCGTTCAGAGGATTGAGGATGCGAAGAGCCCATCAAAGAAGGATGCTTCATTGAGAAAAGAACATCTATCAGGTCATACTTATTACAATGAATCTCATAAATAAATTAACAGTATACCTCTGCTACTTTCTGCCTTTGCTCTGGCTTGATTACTACCAAGACCAAATAGCATCAAATACGTCTCCATGATTTAGATGAATATCACAATAATCTGAGACAAAGAAGGAAGTTATGATGTCCATTGTAACCTGAAAAATGAACCACACGTACATTAAAATCCATAACAATCCAACAGTTTCACCACAGGCAAGAAACTGCTTGCAGAAGGATAGATCACACATCAAATATCCATTACTTATCAGTTACCAGACAATAGCAGTTCACAAGTCACATTCCGGTGTCATGCTAGGCTAATCTCAATACTTAAGATCATCCGCCTTCAATACTCCTTCCTGACCTTGTTCTAAAGGCTGCTAATGCCTCGTTGTATATTCTTCAGGATATCCATATGTTCTCAGTGTTATAATGGTGGGAAAACATGCACAAAGAGTTCTCTCCCATATATCCATATGTTCTCAGTGTTATAATGGTGGGAAAACATGCACAAAGAGTTCTCTCCCATAATATCCATATGTTCTCAGTGTTATAATGGTGGGAAAACATGCACAAAGAGTTCTCTCCCATAATATCCATATGTTCTCAATTTATCAGAATGAAAAAATGTATACCATAAATGAATCTCATATTTACATGTTAACAAAAATTGGTCATTGTTTTTTCCCTTTCTTAAGGAAAGAAACTCAAACTAATGGAGCACCTAGGAAACACTAAGCCTTGTGCATAAAGAGACCATCGGTACAGTTACAGATACTGTTTAAATTGCATTAGTGATTTGCATAATTTGCAACTAGAAGGAATATGAAGTATGTACTAGCAAAACCATAGAACACATTAGCAAAACCATAGAGCATGTCTCCAGCAATAAGAAAAATAAAAAATACAATAGCCTCTCTCTCTCTCTCTCTCTCTCTCTCTTCCTTTTATGCTAGTAATCTCATAATTTTTGCAGTCTAATTTGAATTTTGGTCTTTAAGTTACTTTTATGTTTAAACAGTTCTATATCCTAGATGAAATCAATCCACAGTAACTTAGGGAAAATAAAAAAGTAATAAGAATAAGAATAACTGTGCCAATATTTATTTCATTCCAAAAGCAAGTTTTTGGAAGTGTCTCCTAGGTCTCATTTGTTTCATGGATCTTTTACAATACCATCATAGTTAACTTTGCAAACTATTTTTTACGCTTCAAACTATTTACTCTTAAGCCAATATATCATAATGGAAATTTAGTTTTTTAAGTTAGAAATGTTTGGCTACAAAAAGATTTCCTTCAAGCCCTATATATACTCTCCTGACAGTTATTTCAGCAATTTTTTCTCGTATCCCCATAAACAAGTTGAATAGTTTCAAAAAACATGTTAGTTCAAAGATTACATGAGCAAACATGAAAGAGATAAAGCAGAGAGATGATAACGAGTCCTTGATAACTTCTGCTTCCATCAGAGCTGACACACCCCCAATAATGTCAAAATCACCCTGTAGCCAACACGAACTTGATAAGTTTCAATCTTCACAAACAAGCTTACAAGGAAGCACAATAATTTTGTTATTAATGTTATATTTTCCACTTGAAATCAGAGGAATGGGTCACTAGATCATTGTTCATAGTCTGTACCTGAAGATAGCGATTTGGTGGTGAATGACCAATTGCTCTCCTATAAACAGATGATATTTCATACCGTTTGAATGAAGATTTCTACAAGGAACAAAATACAAAAATAGCATTGTAGTCCCAAATCATCTTTATGAAGCTTGCAAATAATAAAGTAAACAAAAATATTGATGATAAAGAAACATGTAGATTAAGATGCTCAACCATAAAAAGCAAGGATTTGATCTTGAGAAGTAATTTACAGAAATATATGTACAGCACATATTATCACTGAATATAGCCTCATACTACAATCATGTCCAGAAATCTTAAAGAGACATCAGTGTCAATTTTACACATGTTTTGGCTCACAATTAAGAACTGCGTTGAACATATCCTTATCCATGGTTATCCCAGTAAGATACATCTGAAACTCACTGAAAACTACAAGGAGATATGCTATTGAATAGATTTTAAGATAACTCATCCAACCATCTTGAGCATGAAAACATATAAAAAGAAAGGTGTTCTATATCCAATACCTGGTTTGCAATTAGGCAATTAACAAAGGCAGACGTAACTCATGACAAAGTTCAAGTAAATCTCCTCCATGAGTCAAAAGTTTGACAGTCTTCCTTCTCGTGCAAAACCAAAACTTATCAGCCAGCTCTGGCACTAATAATAATGATAACAACAGCTTTGCTAATAGACGAACCTAGAAAACTGTGGGCAATCATCCAGTAAGCGCATAGGTACTATTTCCAAATGCTTTGCACCATGTTGTTTGAACACTTCCCTTGCAGTCTCAAAGATGTAATCACGAAGCTCTGTGTCTAAATCGGCATACTGGATAGAAGAAGTGTCGCCTCCACACATCCCCAGTCGACCAGCATGCTGATGCTGACTTTTCATATATAACATCTCTTCATCAAAGATAGAATTCACAACTTTATCATACACACTTCTATCCTCAGAAGTTTGCATTGTTCTTAGAATATCTGAAAATATGAAAGACAAGAAAGCCATTAGCAAAAAGTACAGCATATAGAAAAATTGATAGTGTGAAAAAAAGTCAATAGCTGTGTAAAACACAGAGCAATTGAGATTTTTTTTTTTCAATATCTTGAATGGAAATATTTATATACAAAGAGATTCTCTAGAATAGAAAGCTAATTCCTCTAGAATAATAAACTAATCCTATAATTAATACTAAAATCTCTACTAATTACAACTATAATCTCCTTTCTATATCTGTACAGATTCTATAACACTCCTCCGCAAGCTGGAGTATAGATATTGATCATCCCCAGCTTGGTACAAATGTAGTTGATCCGATTTTCCGATAAGGCTTTAGTGAATATATCCGCCAGTTGACTTCCGGTTCTAACATGTTGAGTTGAGATTATACCATCTTTTAGCTTTTCTCGGGTGAAGTGACAGTCAACTTCAATATGTTTGGTTCGTTCGTGATATACAGGATTAGTGGCAATGTAAATGGCTGCCTCATTGTCACACCATAATGTCATTGGTTTTGTTTGAGAAAATCCAATTTCTTTAAGCAAGTATCGTAGCCATACAAGTTCACAGGTTGTTTGTGCCATAACCCTGTATTCAGATTCCACACTTGAACGTGAAACCACTGTCTGTTTCTTACTTTTCCAAGACACGAGATTGCCTCCAACAAACACACATTAACCAGTCGTGGATCGTCTATCTGTGAGATCACCCGCATAATCAGCATCTGTAAACCCCTCTACCCTATGATGACCATGATTTTGATATAAGATTCCACGTCCAGGTGCTTCTTTCAAATATCTCAGAATATGAGTCAAAGCATCCCAATGTGAAGTTCTGGGAGATGATACAAACTGACTTACAACACTCACTGAAAATGCAATGTCAGGACGAGTGATCGTAAGATAATTCAATTTCCCAACAATTCTTCTATACTTTTTAGGATTTTCAAGTAGATCTCCATCTTCAGGTTTCAACTTCACATTTGGTATCATTGGTGCATCATGAATCTTTGCTCCAATCATTCTTGCATCATTCAGTAGATCGAGATAATATTTCCTCTGAGTCAAAAAGATTCCCTTTCGTCTACGAAGAACCTCGATCCCCAAGAAATACTTTAATGGTCCTAGATCCTTGGTTTGAAAACAAGTACCGAGAAACGCTTTTAATTTTGAAATTCCCATCTTATCACTTCCAGTAATCACAATATCATCAATATACACAACTAGCAAAATGTACCCTGAGTTAGATGATGTGAAAAATACAGAATGATCATATGCACTTCTTCGTAATCCAAATTCAATCACAACAAAACTAAATCTCCCAAATCATGCACGTGGAGACTGTTTCAGACCATATAAGGATTTCCGTAACTTACATACCTTGTCGGACTCCCCATGAGCAACAAATCTAGGTGGTTGCTCCATGAATACTTCTTCACACAAATCACCGTGTAAGAAGGCATTTTTCACATCTAGTTGATGGACATCCCAATCATAAGTGGCAGCCAGTGAGATAAAAAGTCGAATAGATGAGAGCTTAGCAACTAGAGAGAATGTCTCAGAATAGTCAATACCATAAGATTGAGCATACCCCTTTGCAACCAAACGAGCTTTTAGTCGTGCAACCGAACCATCTGGATTCATCTTAACTGTGTAGACCCATTTATAACCAATAGCTTTCTTTCCTGAAGGTAATGTAACTAGATCCCAAGTATGATTATACTCTAGTGCCATCATTTCTTCTTTCATTGCCTTTTGCCAACCATGATGAGCTAATGCTTCAGATATGGACTTAGGAATAACAACAGAGTCTAAAGATGCTACAAAAGACTTAGAAGAAGGAGATAAAATATCATAAGAAACATAGGCTGAAATGGGATAAGTGCAGGTGCGTTTACCTTTGCGAAGAGCAATTGGTTGATCAAGGCTTGGGTTAGGGACAGGCACAGGATCTGGAGATGAAGCAGCGGGTGCAATACTAGTGTCTGAATCAAGAGAAGGTGCCTCAATTGCATGCGCCACACGTCGTGAGTAGACATGACGAACAACAGGCCGAGGAGGGGGTTGTACCTGTTCACTGACAGTATAAACAAGAAACTCATCCATAGAATTAGTTTGAAGAGACGCAGGAAAAGAAGATGCAGCGAAACTGAAGAAAGGATTGTTCTCAAAGAAAGTAACATCTACAGACATCAAGTAATGACCTAAAGAAGGAGAATAACATCGATATCCTTTTTGTTGTCGAGAGTACCCCAAAAAGACACATTTAAGAGATTTGGGATCAAGTTTGGATAACTGTGGTCGCATGTCTTGAACAAAACAAGTGCACCCAAACACTCGAGGAGGAAGAGGAAATAAAGCTTTTGACGGAAAGAGGAGAGAATAAGGGACCTGACCATGAAGAACAGAAGAAGGCATGTGATTAATGAGGAAACAGGCAGTGGAAACTGCATCAGCCCAAAAAGGTTTTAGAACCTGCATATGAAACATTAATGCTCGAGCAACGTCTAATAAATGATGATTCTTTCGTTCAGCCACATCATTTTGTTGAGGAGTAACAATAAAAGAGGTTTGGTGAATTATGCCATGTTGTGAGAGGTAAGATGAAAATGTACTAGAAAGATATTCTTTTGCATTGTCGCTTCTCAAAAGACAAATAGGTTTATTAAATTGTGTTTTGATTTCAGCATGAAAAGCACAAAATATTAAAAATAAGTCTGAATGAGATTTCATAGGATAAAGCCAAGTTACTCGAGAATAATCATCAACAAATGTTACAAAATAACAAAAACCTGACTTAGACAAAACAGGACAAGGACCCCAAATATCAGAATGCACTAAATAAAAAGGAGACTCAACACGTTTATTTATTCTAGGAGAGTAAGACACCCTATGATGTTTAGCATACTGACAAGCTTCACATTCTAATGTAGACTCTTGTTTAAGACTAGGACATAATTTGTGTAGAATATGAAGAGGTGGATGACCAAGTTGACAATGAAGCTGTAGAGAAGTAGAACTTGCACACGCAATTGACCGAGGCACAGGTTGCGAATTTGATTCAAGAGTGTATAGCCCATCCACTAAACACCATTTACCAATAATCTGCTTCATCCCAAGATCCTGAAAAAGACAATAAGTATGATAGAAAATAACACAACAGTTAAGGCTTTTTGTGAGCTGGCTAACAGATAACAAATTAAAAGGAAATTGAGATAAGCATAAGACAGATGACAACGGAAGAGTTTTAGCTGGGTATGCTATCCCATGCCCAATAACTGAAGCTTTAGACTCATTTGCTAAAGTAACAGGAGGTAAGTTGGCAGAAGATTTAAAAGTAGAAAGGATACCTGTGTCTCCAATCATATGATCAGTGGCACCTGAGTCAACAATCCAATTACGAGATGAGGTGGAAAGACAAGTAGCATGATTACCTGTATTAGCCAGTGTAGATACTGATGGTTGTTCAGAAACACCTGAAATCTGTTGTTGGGCACTAGTGAATCGGGCATATTCATCAACTGAAATGGTGATAGAAGGAGAAGAGGACTTAGGATGTGGTAAAATGCTCTCTTGTGTGGCCATGTTAGCATACTTTCTTGGGCTCGAGTACTTGGGAGGTTTGCCATGTAACTTCCAGCAATTCTTCTTAATATGCCCCTCTTCTTTACAATAGTGACATATACGGATTGTGCTACTACCTCCACTTCTGGTTTTGCCTCCCTGATTAGCATTACTTACTAGAGCTATTGTATCACCCGATCCACTATCATTCACCATATCTTAATCTTTAGAAACCCGAAGTAACCGAGCATACACTTCTGTAAGTGAAGGAAGTGTCCCCCACTAGTTAAAAAATGAGTGCGAGCCACACTATATTCAGGCTCTAACCCTGCTAGGAAACACTGCACTTGCACAAGTTCTTTCTGTTCTTGCATTTTTTTTACATCGGCAACAATAGGAAAGATAGATCGCTCTTGTTCAACAGTATTTTTGAATTCTGCATAATAATATTTAAGAGAGCTGCCTTTTTTATCCGGTCGATAGAGTTTGAAAAGCAGGTTGTGCACATAGGACATATCTTCTTTAGAAGCAAACATAAATTCAAGATACTCCCATAATTCTCTAACAGACTTGCAGTGAGTCACAACATCGTCAACCGATGGGTCTAAAGTATTTTGAATTTGATTAAACAATTTATCATCCTCTTTTACCCATTTCTTCCTAGCCTCAGGGTTCGAGGGAGGGTGACCAGTTAAATGGTCCTCTAAATCAGCACTGTTCACAAATCTACGAATAATTCTTTTCCATTAGGCATAATTATGATTTTCGTTTAACTTTCTATCAGTGATTCTTGATGAACCAAACGTAACCTCAGTTACAATCTTCTTTTCACTACTGTCCCCCATTTAACACAGAGAAAATAACACTGAGAAGTCCAAAAACACAACCAAACAGAAACAAAAACCGAACCTGATCGCTGTTCACGTGTCAGAAACGAGGAGAATGCAAAAACAGACAACCAGGACAGACAGCTGCCACCAATGCGACGCCGAAACAGGAAAGTCGGCCTTCAGTAATCGTCGCACGTGCCTCCACGCGCCGGCGCGTGGTCTCTGGCCGAAAATCTACAGTGGCGCGTGTACCTCACTCGCCGCCCTCTGGACCGCCGGACTTCAGAGGATGGCCGAACTGGACCTGTTCTACCTTAAAGTGGGGGCTGTGATGAGAAATAATTCTGTTTTATTACAACTGTAAAACACAACCGGCAGTCAATTACAATTCTGTTTTATCGCTCTGATACCATGTAAAACACAGAGCAATTGAGAAGGTTTTTTTGTATATCTTGAATGGGAAAAACTACACATTTTTATATACAAAGAGATTCCCTAGAATAGGAAGCTAATCCCTCTAGAATAGGAAACTAATCATATAATTAATACTAAAAGCTCTACTAATTACAACTATAATCTCCTTTCTATATCTGTACAGATTATATAACAAGTTGCATGTATAACAACAAGAAACTAATTCAGCTGCATGTCAGCTAAAGTGGCATGATGCTTATGTCTATCCGGTATTCCTAATCTCTTATCATCCATAAAATCCAACTGGTCAAGACTGTACAGAAAAGCTGCTATCAATTTTTAGTCAATTTTCTAAAACTAGATCTATCTATATCTAGATCTATCTTGGGCCAAACACAATACTGCTATTGCCAGTTTCAATCCTTGAGAAACTATGGTCATAGGTTTCTGGATCCCATAAAGAATGATATTAGGAATGGAAAAAAAAAACATCATAAAGTAATCATTCTCCTGCCTACTTGTACAAGGATATTCATTTAAGTAATTTGGCCAGTGTTGGTGTCATATGTTATTAGTTCAAGACTCATATCCAGGACTTGCTTTCTGCTTATTTCAACATGCAAAATTTATTGTTCAAAGACGAATACATAATACAAAAGAGAAATGGAGAGTGGAGTGCCATGAAGATTGGTGACAGAAAAATCAATTGCTTTCAACACATCATTTGGAATAGCTGCTTTAAGACCCATGCGGAAGAAATAATGTTGGAGAAAAAGAGAGATTGAGAGGATGAAAAAAGAAAAGAAAAAAAAAAGCGAAAGGGAAGAAAATACAGTACCGAAAAAATCAGCAGGAGGGAAGAGACTGAAAGTAAAGAGAGAACTGCTGAGAGTAACATAAAAGGAAGAAGAATAAAAAGATAATATAGGTAACAAATGAAAGGAAAAAGGGACAAAAAAAAATTGAATAACAAGGAAGAAAAAAGGAGGGTGTCAGCCACAAAATTTTGCTTCTTTAAATGGACATGACACTTTTTTTATAAATGGATTAACAGTTAGAAAAATGGAACATTGAGATCAAATTTAAAAAAATACAATAAACACATCTTAATTACTCATTGTTTAACAACTCAGATTCCATTCTTGGAGGAAATGCATGCTTTAGAAGGTCTGTAGCAGATGGACGATCAGATGGGCTTGGAGACATTAAGCGTTGCAATAAGGAAGCTTGCTCTGGAAATTGAGTAATCCATGAGGAAGGAAGCTCTCCTTTATGCTTCAAATCAGATAGAATAATGTGTCGCTCCATGGTTGTCCCAAAAGGGTGCCAAAGTTCAAAAAACACAACTCCTAAGCTGTACATGTCAGCCTGCAAACAAAGGTCATATGTGTTTTCAGAACTAAATGAATCAGATTACATTGCATGACTGCAGGGCTGGAGCCTAACAAGCATAAGGTATGCCTGTTGAAGAAAAATATGCCTTGGTCAAACAGTCACCTTTTCATCAATTTTTGGCCATCCTTGCTCAATTCCGAGTGCAGTATAAAAGTAGGTTCCAACTTACCAGTTCGGTCAACTGAAACTCCAGTTGTGTCTGTAGGTAAGCTCGTATCTTGATCCGGCTGCTCCAACTTCAAGAACTTGGCTGAAAAAAGAAAAACAAGTGATATAACAATTTCTTCATTGCTGGTGTTGGCTATGAATAAAAGCCATAAAATGTCCTCTTCTAATCTTACCATGCAAAGCTGCCAAGTGCCAACAATTGACAAGAAAATGAAGGACCCAAAATTTTGTTTTGGACATGGCATGATCACAAGCAAAGAAACTGTAGATAATTATGTGATTATCCTATTAGCTATTTTTTCTATATTAAGAATCTACTTAAATAAAGAGTCTTACTGTATTAGGAGACTATCCAAGCTTTATACCCTAGTTCTATATAATATGTTTTACGAATCCAAAATTATATATATAAATTATTCTATTCTAGAGTTCCATATGGTATCAGAGCCACACATTTTACTATGAATTACAAGGCTGCGATGGTGGGATCTCATTCTTCATCTTCTAAGACCACCAGCGGCACAACTGCTTCCACTTAGTTTGGGAAATCAATCTAATCTGATCAGTATGCAACCAGAAAACCCCCTGCAAATTTCAATCCAGAAGCTGAATGGAAGAAATTACCTAGAGTAGTCCCAATCAGCCCGTCTCATAATCACTAAGAAAGAAAATTTAGGATACATAACAGGAGCAAGCAAAACTCCAGGGCTAGAAGACCTTAAATTTGACCAGTGGTGCATGAAGAATGCCATGGTTACAGCCTGCCTCATTAATTCAATGGAGTCAGCGATTGCAAGACCCTTTATTTTCCTCCCAACAGCAAACGACATGTGGAAAGCGGTCAAGGAAACATATTCAGACCTAGAAAACTATGCTCAGCTATTTGAACTCAATTCAAAAATGTGGAAGATGCAGCAGGGTGAGCAAAACGTGACTGCATATTACAATGAAATGACTATAATATGGCAGGAGCTGGATCTTTTTGAAGAAGCAAGGTGGAAAGATCCAGAGGATGCAACTCAATATAGAGAGAAAGTTGACAGGGGACGAGTGTTTGTTTTTCTAGCTGGCTTGAGAGCAGAATTGGATAAAGTTAGGGGATGTATTTTGGGACCCAGGCCATTACCCTCAATAACGGAAGTCTTCTTGAAAGTCAGGAGATAGGAAGCTCAAAAGAGTGTGACGTTAGGGAAGAATGGCAACGTAGATTTCCAGAATGAGGGTTTTGCATTTGTCTCAAAGAATAATTATGACAGTGAGGGTGATAAAGGAAAGAGCAAGCCAAAAATTTGGTGTGATAATATTAAGATCCTATTGGCCAAGGCATGGGACTTCGAAATTCCACATTAAAAGATGAGATTTCAATGTAGGGTTTATATGGACTTTGGGCTCTCCAACCCTTTCAGGTAGCTTTTGGAGTGTGGTTCTCCTAAAGTTCATGACAATTGGTATCAGACCAATCCACGCACACGAACAACCCGAGACTCAGAAAGGGGTACCCTGCATGCCGGATTAAAATTACTGGTAGCCACGAGAAAATATATATATATATATATACATATATATTCGAGCGGGGCCAGTGTCGGTAAGAGTAAGAGCCGCCGAGAACTCGGAAAGGGTACCCTACAGGCCAGATTAAAATTATCGGTAGCCTCAAAAAAAATTCAAGCCGGGCCAGTGTCGGTAGGAGTAAGAGCTGCTGAGGACATCAGTTGTTTAACTGCGGAAAAATGTTAAGATCTTATTGGCCAAGGTACGAAACTTGGGAATCCTACATTGAAAGTATGAGATTTCAATGTAGGGTCTTTGGACTCTCAAACCCTTTGAGCTAACTTTTGGGGCATAGTTCTCCTAAGATTCATGACATGTTTACAATAAACCATGGCATACAAGGGACACCTGCAAGAAAATACATGGGAAGCCAGCTAATTGGAAGGAAAAAGGAGGGAACAAAGCAGGAGATGAAAAAGTGTTGCAAGCTGGAACACAATCCAATTCAAACCAGGTTGCCTCCATGAAATTCCGAAGGAGACAACTCTAATTAGAGTGATACTTTGCCAAAGCATGAGCTAGGCGATTTGCCGATCTTTGAACAAAAGCCCAACAACAGTAGTGGAAATTTTTTTTGGCTTCCAGACAATTTGATAGGACCATGCCAGTATCATTTAACATTCTCACATCAAATTTCAATTTCTCAATAACAATCTTACTATCAGACCAACTATTAGATTAAAGAAAGAAAAATAGCTCCAAAACCCATTACTATTATATCAAATATAATTAAATTAATTATTTTCTTTTATTAATTCTAAACTGCAAATAATAGCTTAAAACAAGAGCTTCCGCCACCAATCTAAGTCTTAAAAGAACAAACTAGAACCTGACTCTCGTGATTTCTGAAAATAACTCCAAAACCCATTATACCTGGTCAAACCAAGCTAATATCAGTATTCATTTTTTGTAATTTTTATTTTTTGTAATTTTCTTTAATTTTCAAATTTAATTTTTTATATTAATTTAAAATATAATAGAATTATAGAAATTATTTATTAATATTAAAAATTATTAATATTAAAAATTTATTGGCTCTTAAATGAAATGATTTTTTAATATTATAATTTATAATATTAATAAATTATAATATTTTTTTATAAATAATAAAATTATAAAATTATTAATAAATAATTTTAAAAAATACTATATTAATATTAATAAGGCTTCAAAAAAATATTAATAAATTATAAATATTCTGTAAATTTACTTTGGACTTGATATTGGAATATATATATATATATATATATATATAAGCTAAGGAAAGAAAAATTGATATGAGGTCGTCACATCATCAAATTTTAAAAATAATCAATCTATATTTTTTCTTGTTTAATTAATTTTTATTTAATTTCAAAAATTTATATAAAATTTAAATTTTAATAAATAATAAATTATATTTATGACTTTTAATCTTCCATAAATTAATTACACATTAATATAATTTAATAATATATTTATATTTTTTTAGAAATTTGAAAGGTTAAAAATATATAACTCTTAATTTTCACAATAAATTAATTATAAATTAAATAATTATTTATAATAATAATTGATTTATATATTTTAGAAATTTAAAAATTAAATAACAAAATATATAAATTTTGACATTTCTAATATAAAAATATATATACATATATAAGTTAAGGAAAGAATAATCATTATAAGGTTGACACATCATCAAATTTTTAAAAAAGCTAACTCATATTTTTTTCTTTTTTAATTATTTTTATTTAATTTTAATTTTTTTAAAATTTAATAATTAATAAATTATATTTATGATATTTAATCTTCTATAAATTAATTACACATTAATATAATTTAATAATATATTTATACTTTTTTAAAAATTTAAAAGATTAAAAAATATAACTCTTAACATTCATAATAAATCAATTATAAATTAAATAATTAATTTAAAATTTTTAAAAATTAAATTATATATATATATATCAAGGAAAATGAAAGCACTATACCGTGCTACAAAATATATATGTGCATAATGTGAAATAAAAAAAATAGTACTTATTACATTTAGCAAAAAAAAATTATTAACATATGAATATAAAAGATCATATATTTAATAAATTATTAATTATATTTTTAACTTAAATTATTAATCTATAAAATAAAAATAATATATCTAATAAATTATTAATATATAGAATTATTAATACATAAAAATAAAAAGCTCATATATTTATTAAATTATTAATATAAATTTTATAACTGAGAATATTAATATATAAAGATCAAATATCATATATTTAATGAATTATTAATAAATATGTTAATTGAAAATATTAATATATATATATATAAAGATTATATATTTAATAAATTATTAATAAATTAATAAATATTATTATTGTCTTAAGATAGCAACCAAGAAGGGGGAAAATTAGTTAGTTTGATGAATGATGACAACTTCAAATTTCAAAACTCAATGAACAAGAAATATAGAAGATATAAAATAAAGTTAAGTAGAGGAAGGAACAAAGAATACAAAGATTTATAGTGGCTTGATTTTACCTTGATCCTACATCCACTTTCTTAACAACTTGTTAAGGTTCACTAATCTTGAGTTTTTACAAGCTTAACTCTAACTTAGTGTTTTTATAAACTCACATTAAACTTTACAATAGTTTGAGATCACACATCTCACAACTCTTACAGGAGTTTTTCTTAGGCTTACTCTCACAACCTAAGTGTTTTCAAGCTCACATTCAAACTTAAGATGATGTTTAATGCTCACACCCAACACTCAATCAATACAAAATGTAATTTTTGATGCAAAGTAAATAATTATGTTCAAGTAATCTATTACAATCATAATAACTATAAAAAAATGAAGTTACATATAATATTTATAGCCTTCAAGTCATAAATTAGCCATTTTAAGAATCGTCCAACATGTTTGATTATTGTCTTTCACTAATTCTTATGCCAGAGCAATTTTCTGGTCGGACTAGGTAAGGTCCGATCGGGATTCCTTGTTTTCAGTCAAAAAACACTATGGTCCGGTCGGAATATTTAAACTTTTGCTTAATACTCTTCCAACGGTTGGTCCATGTGGCTTTCATTAATTGAGTGGAGGTTCAATAACTTCTGACTTGTGAATTATTTAAACATCTCGATTGGACTATATAAGGGTCCGGTCGAAATAATAGTGGTCCGGCCAAAAATTGAGCATGCTTTTGGTCAGAAACTCTACTGGATGATTTTAGGAAAAAACTGTCTTGATAGTCCAGTCGGAATATCATACGGTTCGGTCGGACTACTCTTGGTATGGTGAGATTTTGATAGTACTTTCAACCGTGAATCTCTTTTTGTATTTTGTAAGATTTTTATCCAATAGTCTAGTCGTACTTCTTGGTGGTCCCATAGAAATTTTCAAGATACGATGAGATTTAGAGCGTACCTCTGGCCGTGAAACTTTCTGAGTAAATTTTCTCAACTTGGCATTGAAGGTCCGGTCGGGATTTACTATAGTCCGATCGGACTTTTGATATTTTCTTCAAAAATATAAGTTCCTGCAAAATGTAACTTGATACATGCATTAGATTAATTCAATTTGATTGCCTAAAATCAAAAATATATTAATTGAGTCAATAATTATTAATTTTTAACTGAAACTAATAATATATATAAATAAAAATCATATATTTGATAAATTATTAATATATAAAGAAAAAAATATTATACATAAGAAATTTATTGACCAAAATTAAAAAATAAATGAAAAATAGATTATCACGTAATGTATATATACATTACAAAAATATCATATATTATAGTTATTTACCTCTTCATATATTATTTGTATCTTATAATATAATATGAAACTATTAATATATAAAAATAAAAAGTTAAATTGCATTTCAATTTTATTTTTTACAGTTATATTAATAATTGTTAATTATATTAAATCTAAAATTTATTGGCTAAAATATTAATATATAAAAAATAAATTATCATATATTTAATAAATTATCAATATATAAATATAAAATGTTAGATATATAATAAAATTTTTATAATACGATAAAAAAAAATTATACTTGTTCATTGCACGAGCATGTGACGAGTATATATAAAAGCTACTAAAAGAAGAATGTTTTATGGGATGCCAAGACCTGTTAGGGCATACCCTGCTGAAGTTGAGATGTTTGATGATCGCCCAGTGAAACCTGGTACAAGGATTAATTGCCGTTGGGTACACCCAAATCACCCTTATTTTCAGGGGGCAAAGAAACTGAAACATCTTACTCGAAAGCACGCTGCTGAAGCTTCTTTCTTGCTGAAGGTAAATTTATCCATTCTGTAACATTCATTATACTTTACTTTGGTTGTTTCTTGTATGTTTTGTCCAACGAATCCAGTTTTCGATGATGATATTATTTATATTTTTCTTCATTGTGATTCCCTTTCTAGAAACAACTGAACAGAGAAGAAAAGCTACATAAACAGCAGAAAGAGGCCCTAGAAGCAAATTTTGAGAAGTTGGAGATGATAGAATGTGTCTGCGATGATAATACTGCTCAGCACTTGGCATCTTATTGTACGAGGGTTTCAGATTATTATTACGTTTGTTTTCTCCTTCTAGTTTCAGTGAACCGCAGCATAGCTTGTGCAGTATGTAAGGTTAATGGTTTTTGTTGTTTGTTCTGCTTTCTAAAGTGAAGTATATATCTGCTTCTGTTAGACATCTGGGAAGTATATATCTGCTTTCATCTGGACTATCCACTAAGCCAAGGTCTCACACTATTTGGCTTTAGACTTGTCCTCAGGTTCAGCCTAGGAGCAAAATCATGATTTGTGACTGAACCTGGCCTGGTTCTAGTCTGGTCAAAATTAAAATTGAAATTTTCCCTGTCAAAATTTGGCCAAAACTTGCTGAGATTTGTTTTCCTTTTCCTCTTATTTCAACCCAGTCTGAGATTTGGAAAGCTATGAAATTTGATTTTTGATGCAGGCTTGAAGATGCCTCAGCTTGGTTATTTGGCATTAGTTCATTATTGTATTAATTGTTGTAGTTGCTGGAAAATGAATTAATGTTGAAGGCATTTTGTTATTTTCATTTTGGACATTTTGCTGCAAATAGTTCAATGGTAGCCCAGAAAATCAAAGAATCTTTGGAAACGAGAATCTTATTTGATCGGATTTTTCTTTTTTTTTTTTGGGAAGCACTTTTATAATATCTTGATGTGTGTGATAGTTAAGGGAACTGGTTGTTTGGAAGTATTTTTCCTTGTCAAAGGAAAATGAAAGTCAGCGTGTTCAAGTAAAATGATTTTTTCTTTTCAAAGACAATATAATATTTTCAGAATTTTAACAAATTTATTATCAGACAAGAAACTTATCTGGGAACAATATAAAAATATATTTTTATATTAATTGTTGGATTTATATTGAATTTTAATTTGTTCTTAAAAATTGTGCTCTGTGTTATTATTTTTTTTGAAAGTTCTCTTTTTGAAATCATAGTTTGTTCTGTTATTCAAAAACTGGATTAATTCATGTGATCAATTCATTTTTGCATTTTCAATCAAAAGTTTATTTATTTTTTCTTTTCTTGATAAAGATTATTTAATTTTTTTAGTTCTTTATAAAGATTATTTAAAATATTATTATTATTGTTAACACTAAATAGTGTTCTTTCCAAAACCCACCCATTGAAACAAAGGACGCCGTTAGCATTTTTTTTTTTGACATTTACGTAATTATTCAAAAAAAATAATTTTTATTTTAAAAATATTACAAAATTAAAAAGGTTTATACTTTTATATAAAATTAGAGTAAAATTTTAAAAATATTTTATTTTTTTTATTAAAATAAAAAGTTTTTTTTTGAAATATCTCTCCCTTCACTGCAATTCAATTTATATATATATTTTTTAAAAATTTTACTATTAAATAAAAATATTTTAATAAAATAATAAAAAATTAATATTTTAAATTATTTTTATTATATATAAAATATATATTTTTTATAAAAGCTAAAATTTTAATTTTAATTTTAAAAATAAATAATATTTAAAAAATAAAATATATAAAAATATATCAATAAAAATTATTAAATTTATTTTTAATTAAAATTTATATATTATATACATAAAAAAATAAAATAATACACGTAATTTTACTATATATACATTATAGATATTATATATATATATTATATTTTTATTATTTAAATTATATATTTTTTATATAAAAATTATTAAATATTATACAAATATTATATTTACAGAATAAAAAATTAAAATATTATTATTAACATTAAATAGTATATTTTCTAAAACTCAAACGAATCAGCAATTTTTTTTTGGTTATATAATATTTTCATAAATTACGTATTTTCCTATTTTTTTTCCACCTCAAATTGAAACATTCAATTTTTTTGAATTGTCTTATTCTGGGGGCAGTTCCTTGTTTTTGTCTGTGAAGAAAAATTATCGATAAACCCAATAAAGGTCAAAAAAATAAAATAAAGATAGAAAGAAAAATAGAGGATTAGCCTCACCCACATCTA
The DNA here is from genome assembly GCA_947685225.1 of Garcia nutans. Taxonomy (NCBI): domain Eukaryota; kingdom Viridiplantae; phylum Streptophyta; class Magnoliopsida; order Malpighiales; family Euphorbiaceae; genus Garcia; species Garcia nutans. Next base: position 350,948 of record CANTUV010000046.1, read on the forward strand.
GCCAATCAAAATGCTTAATTGTGTTACTCTTGCACTTCTTCACAAATTCCTTATCACATACCATCTCTTCTACTCTCTCACTCCCACTTCCCTAACACCACCGCCACCGCCACCGCCTCCACCACCGCCTTAATGCTCTCCTAACTTCTCCACCTCTATCTTCCTCTCGAAATGGCCGCCAACCCTCTTCAATCCCTCCACCCCCACTATCACCACCACTCCCTCTTAAAGCTCCAACCTTAAGACTCCAATCCCATTTCCTCTGTTTTCCTAAAACCCACCAACACTAATACTTCCCTCTCTCTCTCCCTCTCCTCCACCTCCCCCACCACCACCACCACCACCACCATCATATTCTCTCTCTCCCCCACCACGTCCACTACTCCCTTCAACTTCCCAAACTTTTTCTCTTGACCTCCTCCACCAATATCTCTCCAGCCAAAATTTCTGGCAAGCAGATGAAGAAACTCGCCGGCTTTTAATTATTCTTGCAGGGGAAGCTGCAGTGAAACGTGGGTATGTCTTCTTTTCTGAAGTCCAATTCATTTCAGAGGAAGACCTTAAAGCTATTGATGAACTGTGGAGAAAATTCAGTAACAACAAATTTGGTTACAGTATTCAAAAGAAAATTTGGCTGAATAAAGCTAATAAAGATTTCACCAAAATTTTCGTGAAAGTTGGATGGATGAAAAAGCTTGATACTGAAGTTGAGCAATACAATTACAGATCTTTTCCTAATGAATTCTTTTGGGAACTTGAAGATGATACTCCTGAAGGGCATTTGCCATTGACAAATGCTCTTAGAGGTACACAGTTACTCAATAGCATTCTTAATCATCCTGCTTTTGATGTTGATGATGAAGAACAAGGACAAGAACAAGAAAAAGAAGAAGAAAATCAGAGCAAAGAAGAAAATGGAGGAGTAAAGGAATTAAAAACAGAGAACTCTAAACCATTGAGTAAGAAGTTTAAACCAGATTATAGCTTTTGATGATTTGAATTGGAAAATAAATCAAGAATTTTATACCCAATATAGCGAACAAGAAATGGAATTTGGGTTTTCATTAATTAATTAATAAATATGCAATGCAAATTAATCAAGTTGTTAATTATTGCTTGTTTATAGATTTTTTTATTTCTATTTTTTATAATATTATATTTGTTCTTATCTATATTTTTTTTTATTTCGGCTTTCTACGGAGGACAGGGCCCAATGCATTGTTTTAATTGGCAATTTTAAATATTAAATTGCTTTAGTGGTGTGATTAGGGGGAAAATTGAGGAAATTACATATGATGTCAATTTTTAATTTTTTTAATGTTAACTGTGTATTAAATGTAAATGTGAATACTGTTGAATTTCAAAATTAATACTTTAAAAAAATAAATATTTTTAAAAATATTATTGCTTTTTAAAAATATTATAATATCTTACAAAAGCATATACTTACTAGTCTCGAAACAAAGCTTGCTCTTCTATAGTCGTGTCTCATTTTTTTCTCATTAAAATTTTATATGCAAGCGACAAATGAAATACATAACCAAGTAATAATATTTCACAGATCAAAATTTTAAGGATTTTTTTTAAACTGAGAATTTAAAGGGTGTTTTGTTTCGTTTTCCATTCTTCCTTTTATTATTTAACACTAAAAGTTCATTTTTTTTTAAATAAATCGATAAATAAAAAAATTATTTTTTACAATTTTTTATTGTGACCATCTGCTTCTCTTTTTCTTGAAATATCAAATAATAATTTTATCAATAATCATTTTTACAATTAAAAATAAAAACAACCGTCATAGAAAGTGGATACTTGAAAATTGATGAACGTTCCTAACTCGAATAATTATATGCTACAACCGTTGTAGCAATAAATGCCTACAACGGACCAATGAAATTCTTACACGTAGATTAAATGATTCATTTCATTGGTCCGTTGTAGGCATTTAATCTACGTGTAAGAATCTCATTAGTCCGTTGTAGGCATTTATTGCTACAACGGTTGTAGCATATAATTATTCTCCTAACTCCCACCCGCACAGCTTGAACGACTTGGAAAGTCGTGGCATTTGTACTTTCGGATAGTATTAAAAACAAATCCAATCTCAATTTTCTCTCTCTCTCTATATGTATATCTATATATATATAGAGAGAGAGAGAGAGAGTAAAAGCTCAATTGCTTGCCCATAGATCTTACATTTTTTTTTTTGGCTTTACTTTTGTATGGTGACAATAAGCCTGAGATGTCTCTCTCTTGATCAATTCTGCTTGAAACTTTTCCTCTCTTCATCAATTCTGCTTGAAGCTTTTCAGTCTCATTTTCTTTAGTTTATTATGGACACATAATTATAATACTTAAAAAGACTACCCCATCCCACCAAATTTTCAGCCAATTGCTGAATTTGGCCATCATTTCTCCTTTTAATCTTTTATTTAAAGCGAACAAAAATAATTTTCTGACTTTATATTCATTCAATCAATAGTATAAATATTACAAAAATATACCTCAAATAATACTTTTCATTTTCCTGTTTGGCTACCAAAAAAATTTCCTCTATAAATAGAAGTACCCTGCTAGTGAAATTTGCTAACCATATATTGATGACCGCCATGCTACATGTTTTGTCCTGCAAATAATAAAAATTGCAAACTAATTGTGGATTATGAAGATAATTAAACTTAAAAATTTATCTTCTAAAAAAGAGTAAAACTAGAGTACTTCGCAGTACATTGAAGAAACTATTATCCTCTAATGCTCCATTTGGATAGATTAGTTACTTGAAATGATAAGAATATTAAGATCTGGAATCATGTTTATTATTTATGATCTTACACTTGAATACAAATTCAAATACTCATTCATTTCAAAAACAAACACATCTAGATGGATATAACAGAACTTAACGATTGCAGTTTGGATAGCATGCGTCCATTTTGCATGTATCCATCCAATTTGTCTGTAAAATACCATGAGCTGCTTTAATATCAATCTACTAACGTGTAGATTGACCAAAAATGTTATATAATTGACAATTTTACAAATCATTAAATGGCCAAGGTATAGAAAAAATATTGATGCAAGTATGCAACATGCAATGAAACTCCAATATCTGCCACTGAGGTGCTTAAGGGAATGAAAACTTACCTAGCAAAAACACTATGCACAAGGACAAAGTCTCCTGGTATGCTGATGCGAACCATCACAGGAAAGCATTGACTGTGTTCGAGTATACAAGCATGCTCCTGGGTTCTGTGAAACAGAGATATATGATAAGAAGCTTTGAATATTCTCCTTGCCTTATAAAATCCTTTTTTTGGAGCTCAACAAATTAACTAAAAAAAAATTTAAGATGTTGAATAAAAAGTTTGAAACACGTAGATCTTGAACTCTATATAAATAAAAGAAACCAGGTCACAATAGACAAGAAAAAATTAATCAGCATGAACACAAAATGAACCAAAAAAAAAGAACAAACTAAAATTTCTTTTAGAAACATAACATATCTTCCATGATGTGCAAATTTTCTTAACCGAATACAATTTTCTTAAGTTCTACATCATGACCTGGCATATGGCCCCACTCAGTTTCAACATCATGAATTTTATGCTCAATAACTGCAGAATGGCACCACATATTTTGCCTCATTATAGGATCAAACACTTCCCATTTTATTATCTGTCAGAAGATACAAAAATTTCAAAGCAGAGAGGAAAATACCAAGTGTTTAGGAGCATCTTCAATAACTTCAGCTGGTTGATCTGCTCCCATACTTGCTAAACATGCTCCTTTGCAACTCAGATATTTCTGCATACTGTTCATAAAGGAGATAATATGAGCGTTCCTATCAGAAAATAGAAGAAATAAATTCACAATGCACTCAAGTCATGCTCTCTGATATATTACATCTAAATCTATTCAGGGAAACTAAACCAATATATCATTCTAACACTTCTCTTGATTATCATCCCATATTTGAAACCCTAAAAAACAAATTAGCTGAGAGAGAGATTTGTTATGAATCTTTAGCATGTCGAAAAAATGTAATTGCTACATTCATTACTATAATCAAACACATCCAATAAACTAATCCCTTTAGTTGAAGCATGACAAACACATTATATAATGTTATTCCATCCCAACCATTTCATTTAGATAATTAATAACAGGGCTTGCTACCAAAATAGTAATTATAACATAGATCAAAACTGGAAAGAAAACAATCACATGGAAGTTTATGTCTTCTTCTTTTTTTTATCCCCCATTGCCCTTTTCTTTCTTATAGGATAATATTATTTGGATGCTAGAACTGCAAAATAAATAGACACAAACAGACAAACAGAAAAATGAAATATCACACTACGTACATGTTGCATTGATTAAGCACCAGAAGCTTGTTCAAGACACACGATTGTCCATCTGACTTGCATGTTGAATCGCAGGACTCACCTTGCCTATCAACAAGAAAGGATAAATAAAAAAGTGATTAGCACCAATTTGAAATTTCATTAGTGGAAATGAATAGCAGAAACTACTGCCATCACCATGATAACCCACCTTCCAATTACTACATTAATACCAACCAGTCTTGTTTCTAGTTGTGTATAATTGGCACCTGTTATCATAAAAACTCAAAGCATAAATAAAAGTAAGTTCTTAGCAAAACAGGAAGGAGAAATATCCTTCTCCTTCACCCACTACCATACAATTCCCATACACATAGCTCTCAGGCAAGCAGAACAGTGAGAATAATCTACTCAAGTTTTTCTTTTTGTCTTGTGCCAATATATTGCAAGAGGTGTTAAAATTTAAAATTAAGATAACAGGGGGAAGGAAACACCCAGAGAGAGAGAAAGAGAGATATGCAGTGACACACACCTGAAGAATTTGATGGCAGAGAAAAGCAATGATGGAAATCACTAAGATAAGCATTCTCATGAACCTGCAGCATTCATACTCGTTTCAAGTGCAAAATCACATTAAGAATATCTAAACAAACATAGATAATTTGCAATCACATCAAAATCAACAATAAAATTTCCAGTTCATTTTAGCATTTTATGAAGTGAACTTATGTAGATTGATAGGTAACTCAATCTTGGAATTTCTCCAAGAAAATTGTGCTTGAGCAATTTGTGCCTATTTTAGTGATATCTTGCAAGTCCTTTTTTTTTATTTATAGAAACTGCTTAAAGGCTTAAACATTATACTAATAATATTGCTTATCTGTTCACATAGATAACATTTTGAACTTCGTTAATTATATAGAATTAATTATTCTGGAATCCCCTTTCCAATGTACAAAATGCACTTTAAAAAAAACAAAGAAAGAGAGGATATGGGGGCCGGACGATATAAACAATCAAGAGAAAAATAAACAAAACTCATAAATGTCGACACAATAAGACAACAAATAAAACACCAAAGTGCAAGGTTCCAAGAAAGAAGTAGGAAATATGCTGCAAGCTTTCATAAACATGTCATCAATTTACACCATGGTCCTCACTCCCTCAAGCCCTTTCATTTCTTTCAAGTAAGATGCAACATGAGATACACAGTTACTTTCAGCAGTATTTGTATACTCTTGCAGCCTCTTACATGCTTCTGATACAACATGATGCCAGCCATGTAACTGTGATAAAAGCATAACACCATTCACTTCATTCCTTAAAAGGTAAAATAAGAAGGATGGGACTATTGAAATCCCCTCTAACTAGAAATGTGAAAGATGACTGGAGGCCTTCCCATCAGCTTTGCATATAGAAAATAAAGAAATTCCTCTTAATCATTTTCAGCTGTGAACATGATAAAAAGAGGAAAGACTTTAGGGGTATATCAATCATGAAATGGACTATTATAGAAAAACCCCTGCTTTAGTGGCATAATACATTTTCTAGTAATATTTCACATCCACTTCTAGTTGCTGTTCCACAGATCCTATCTATGGGAGAACAGAGCATAAAGCCACTTAACGAAATGATCTGCGATTTAAAGATCCAAATCCTGGAAGACACTGACAAACTTCATATTCCAATGAGTTCTCACACCTTCCGTAACCAAACTAAAAGAAAAAAGAAAGGGATCTAGAAAAGTAATTTGAAAAGGTTTATCTCCATGACACATCCCCTATCACATCCTCTTAACCCAAAGCTAATGCTCAGGACAAAAAAGATCATCTAATCACCTAGTAGACTGATCCACATCAATTTTATCAAAAGCTCAAGAGAAAACAGCGAAATAAAAAAATAACAAAAAAGTAGCGTTTACCACACTCTCAGAATTATGACGGCACCTCCCAGCACAGAAATCAAAAAGACTCTCATAAGTGCCTGCCCAAAAAAGTGGATGCCTATTATCCTCATAAAAATGCCGATAAACGGTAGCTATAGAAAAGAAATGGTGTTATTTCTCATATTTCAGATTCTGATAAAACTGCAGGCATAAACAGCAATCGGGACTCATCTGTCAGCACTTTTGTCATCTCGTACAGGAACCAAGTTTTTCTGGTAAGCATATGCTACGTACTCACTACTTTAGTTCATTTTCAATCCCTTTCCTAACATATAAAAGTAGGGAGGGGAAAAACAGAAAAAAAAAAAAAACAAAAAAAAAACCTGCAGTTGATGGCTTGGCTATTTTAAGCTTCACAACTTCTTTCTCTTGCGTCTGCAGAATATATCCAAACAATAAGTTCCATTAAGCATATTATACTATCATATATCAGAACAAAGCAACAAAGCCAAATAGGCAGTCAACAAAATACCCTTGCAGGATTCAGGCAGCAAGAAACACAAAATTCATAGGAATTGCAACACTGTGAAAGAAAGTTGCATCCACTGAAAACAACAATAAAATTTTCGTCAGCTTTCTGATTGTCTTCTAAAAGGCCAAAACCTATGAGACCTTCTTACGAAAACTCACTGACAAGAGAATTTCTCTCCTTTCTCAGGGCAGCAGCGGGACTGTGGATCCACTGATAGAGCATCACATACATGGCCTAAAATGCATCCCGATATAGGATGAAAAGATTCAGCTCAAGTAATCAACATAAAGATAATATGTCCAACGATGCAACAACTATATAGTTTTGCTTTGCATTGCAGAAATTCATTTTCAAGGAGAATGTGTTTTTAATCCAGATTAAGTTATGCATGAGAAATTACAAATCTATGTTGTAAAATAGCCTGACTTGGATTAGTTTTTGACATTCTAAGAACATATTCTCACACCCTATTTTAGAGTCCTTTAAGATTATTTTCTCCAAGTTCATTACTTAACCAGCATGTTTGTTTTATTTCATATTCTAAACCAGACAGCACACTTCGTGGTTATTTTACTTTTTGCAGTCATAACCAACCTTTATTTTAGAAAACAAAAGGTGTCTCAAAATATGGAACTTCCTGCATTGGAGATCTAGGATAGTAGACTTAAGTTCTGTCTGAATTTAATACAATGCATTAAATTTCCTTTCTCGTCTTCTATACAGTCAATCTTGTCTAAATTTATCACACAATTAAAACAATTTCCAATGAGATTCTTTACTAGAAAAAAAGACATAGTTAATATCATTCTCATATTCATTTCAAGATCCTAATATGAAATCCAAATGCCTCAGAGATTTAGCTAGAGTAAAGAACAAAAAGCAGATATAGAAAGAAAGTACCAACCTTTGTCATCAGATAGTAGAAATCTTCCTTGAACTGTGTTTCTGCAAAGTTGTATTTCTTGAAAGCCAATATCTTTCCTGTGATGCAATAGAGAGAATCCACACAAAGGATACCACCAATAATTCCCAAAATGAATTAGGATGAGCCAAATTGGGAAAGAAAAAAATAAAGGAAAAATTTATCAACTCAATCCACATATGCATCAAAATTCTTAAAGTAGTGATTCCCTAAAGGGAAAAAAATGCACAACAAAAAATTTAGCCTAGTTTCAACTGAAAACAGCATACTGCCTTACTAGAGATCATTAGCTCTAATGAATTCTAATGAACCACAAACATGCATTCTTGGGTATAAGCTACAATCTAGAACAATTTTCATCATCTTATCTGCAGTTAGTTCCTCCGTAACCTTTTCATAAAGAAATTGTTCCGTCACTCTATCCGCAATTTTCACTCATCTAATTCAGCATCCTCACATGTATCACACTTCTTTTTTAACTCATTACCTACGTACTACCAACAAACAAGTCAGGGCCTTATAAAACTTCCTAACAATCTGGGAAGGACTCATGTTCCATTGTTGTTCCATTCGATTCCGCTTAATATGAAAAGGACTTAGATTTTAAAATGTTTACATTACCAAAGATTTAATCCTTTTTACTTTCATCAGCCAAAATAACATGGCTGTTCAAATTGCAAAACCAAGAAGAATTATTATGCAGGCATATTATAAATTCATCCGCCAACAACACATTAAAATAGCAAATTCGAAACTTAATTTTGCATCCCTGTCGGAAAAGCCTGATCCTTTCTAAGACCCTTTAAAACTTTATCTCCCTAACAACCTTAAGAATCTTTTTTCTCCCAAATTTTAGGACGTTGAGAATTATAAAAGGAGAATAATGAGAAAAGCAATAGAATCAATTGCAATTCCTATTGAAAAGAATAAATATTGATTAAAAAGATATTGAATATCAATAACCGTTTTGGAATTTCATCTGTCATGAATAAATAGGATGTTGCTTATAAAAACCTTTTTTCTTAAAATTACACCTTACAAGTATAGGTCTCTCAAGAACAAACCATATCAACGTGAAGTAATTTCCTTTTCTTTTTTGTCGCAACAGAGAGGACATGGAGATTGGAGAGGTAAAAAAAAAAGGAGAAATTACGAGCAGCAAGTACCTGATTGCTGAAATTCCAGGTAAAAATAAGTGAAGGATGAGCAATTGAAAAAGAAAAGAAAATAAATCGAATCCAGATTCAGACATCGTTTCTCTTAAAATTTCTCGGAAAATCTAATCGGAAAATAAGGGCTTTTTTTCTGTCCGACGAAGACGACAACGGTCATTTGGAAGATATATAGGAAGATCAGTCACAACTTACAAGCCCAATCCAATGGCAAATTTGAAATTAATAATTTATATTTCTAACATATTAAAAGAAAATCAAATATTAAATCTTATTTAATTACAAAAATATTATTATTTTTTAAAAAATTATTTCAATAAATTATAAAATTAATTCAATGCTTTTAATTATAATGAACATTTTTAGTGAAATACATTATTTAGTGAAAATTATTTTATATTAAATTTATAAAAATAATGAAATTTTTTATATTTTTTATATAAAATTATTTTTAATATGATACGGCTACTCGTAATTATATGGAAAAACGTTTAATTGATTAGTTCTTTAACTACACATTTTATTCATGACATTGATATTTAAATGATTAAGTTTTTCTTATTTAACAATATTAGTTTTATAGTAATAAATAAATGAGATAAATTTTTATTCATATTTAATATAAATATTTAAGAAAATATACCCTATATTAAATAATATATTAATTTTTAAGTTAGTGAATTTTCTGATAATAATATATTTTTTGATAGAAAAATAAATAAATTTATTAAGATTAAATTTATTAAGATTTTAAACCAAGTTAACACAATAAGAATATGAATATCTTTAAATAGAGTACATAAAAATTTGTTTATTGATATTTTAACGCACTCTTTTTTTTATTTTTAATTTTTTTATTAAAAAAAATTATTAAATAATAAAATTAAATAATATAAGACTTTAAATCTAAATATCATCATTTTGAATTGTTTTAAGATAATTAAATTAATTAGATTGATAATTCAAAGTCAAAATAAAATCATAAAAATAAAAAAATCTTAAGATTTATTATATTAAAAATCATGACTCACAAAATTTATTAAAAATTAAAATATCTTTTTAAAAATAAAAAAATCAAGAATCAATAATAGGTTAGTTGATTTATGGCAATATTTTCTTTTAATTCTATTATTATTATTATTATTATTATTATTATTATTATTATGTAATGCTTCTAATTTTTGGGTTTTCATTTCTATAATTACAATGAAAAATTTATATATATATATATATATGAATATGTTAATTAGTTAGTTTAAGAAAAAATATAAATATTCAATATTAGAAATCATATAATGTTTATTAATTTATACATATATATTGTATATAAGATTTTAACATAGATTTATATTAAAAAAAAAGAGATAATAGCAATTTTACAAAACAATAATATAAAAAGTAAAAAAAATCAAATTAAAACAAAAAAAAATTAACAATGCAGAAAAGAAATTGAATAGAAAAAAAAAAAAAAAAAAGTGGAACCCGGGTAGAAAAACAAAATAGGCAACAGCTTCTTGTATTTCGCCACGTGTCTTAAAGATAAAGAATTTATAAAACTTAATGGAGTAAGTTTGTCAGTTAAATAAAAAAATACAAAAGCAACAAAAAAAAATGATAAAATCAGAAATTCAATAAAAACACATGATTTTTTGAAATTTATACTGCCATGAGAAACAGTAACGCTGGTAATTCTTTAATATATTATAAAATATTTATATTTTATATTATTTTAAATAAAAAATAATTTATATATTAATATATAATTAATATAAAAAATTAATATAATATATATAAATTCACATAGTATTAATATTCTCATGTTTATATATTATAAAATATTTATAATAAGATATGATCTAATTTATTAAGATATAATTTTGAATTGAATTTTGTAATTTGTTCAAAGAAATAATTAAAGTATTAATTTTTAATTTTGTATTTAAATTTGTCGGAATTTTTATATAAAAATCTTAAAATTATTTCTTAATTCTTAAAATTTATATTTAAAATTCAATAAATCATCTAGTAAGAAAATCATATTGTAAAAAATAAAAAAATATATATTTCTGATATGAATAGAGTAAAAAATCATAAAATTATTTCTTAATTTTTTAGGATTTAAATTTAACAAATTATTTCTAAATATAATTATAATAAAAAAATCCTAAAGTTATTTCTTAATTTTTAAAATTTAATAAATCATAAATTAATATAATATTGTTCATTTTTTGCTCCTAAGTTTTAGATATAGGTATTTATTTTCATTAAAAGTTAAAATAAAAAATAAATTAGCTAATTGATTAATAATTTTTTAGACAATGGATTTCCATAAATGAAGATTGAAAAAAGGATCTTATACTTTAAAAGGGAAATAAAATAAAATAAAAAAAGGAAGAAGAATCAAAATAAAAAAAAAAAGCCAAAGAAAAAAAAAGTGATACAAACAGAAGCCAAAAAACGTAAAATGAGAAAGAGTTAGAAGGAAAGATGCAAAAAAAAAAAAAAAAGGAACAGAATCAAAAAACGGGGGTATAATGGAAATGAAAAACAAAAACTTTTGTCTTAAAAAACGCAGGTAAAGTGGGAAAAACAAAAATGGCAAACTTGAAAATAAAAATAAATAGCTTGGTTTTATGGGTATTATACTATCACAAAGAACAATATTCTTTGGTCCTCTTTTAGTATATACAGGTATGAATACCGCACGATGTCGAGGGAAGTTTATCTTTTACAAAATAATTTTTTTTATTTTTTAAATTAAAATATATGTGTCAATATAAATTTAAACTGAAAATATATATTTAACGTACTAAACAAAGCAAGAGAATTAATTTAATATATAATTATGAAAAATTAAATATAAGAATAAAATAATTATTCTTAACATTTACAAATAATAAATATTTTAATGCAAAACTTTAATAAAATGTTAAAAATAAAGCAAAAAGTAAATATTAAATACATTGGTCAATAATACATAAAAATAGAAATATATTAATAATTTTTTATATTTCTATATATTTATTTTTTTTACATATAATATATTAATAATTTTTTATATTTCTATATATTTATTATTTTTACATATTATTTATTATATATATTAAAAGTTAAGGGCTATATTGGCCCCTTTACAAATTAAAACAACGTATATTATATAAATATATTAAATTTACTATTACATAAATTTTATATAAAAATGACGTTCAAAATTAAAGTATACTTATTAATTTTTTTGAGTAAAAAAATTATAAATTTATCTAAAAACAATATGAGTAAAAGAAATATAAAGTGATAGAAAAATAAATATATTAAAATTTAAATTAAATTAATACAATAAAAATATTTTTAAATGGATAAAAAATATATTAAAAATAAAATCAAATGAATTAAACTTTAAATAAATTATAATTAATAATATATTTATTTTAAATTAATTTTAAGATAATTAAATTTATATTATCAATTCAAAAGTTAAAATAAAAAAATCAAAAATTTGAAAAGTCATCATTTTAAGAATTATGACTTATAATGTCTATTAAAAATTAAAATAAAAAAGAGACTACATACGAATTAGTTCATCATTTTGTTTAATTAATCAAAATAAAATTAAAAAATGAAAATAATTAAAAACACAAAAAAAAAATATAAAAACAACAAATAAAAAAAAGAAAACAAAGAATGAAAAAAAAAAACGTAAAAAGCAGAAAGGGTAAAGAGAATGCTTATATGTGTTACTGTGTAGAACCAAAGGAAATATATATAAAAAAAAGTCAAAACAAATAAAAAAAAAAAAAGAAAAACGTAAAACATAAAAAGAATTAGTAAAGAGAATGCTAGTGGCAAACATGAAACAGGGTATCAAAAACAAAAGGGCAAATTTGAAAATAAAAATAAATATGTTTGATATTTTGTTATACCCTTTTTATATATTAACATACTTTTTGTATTAAATTTCTGTAATAGTAAATTTAATATATTTATATAATATATTTTAAATTTTTAAATGAACTAATATAGTCATTAACTTGTAGTATATATAATAAATAATATATAAAATATAAAAAAGCATAAAAAAAACATGAAATCAAGCATTAACTTACCAATTTTGTATTGATGTTCTTGTTTTGTTTGTTTACTTTCACTTAACTTTAGATCACTTTCAATAACTTTCTAAAAAGCCACAACAATAAGCTCAATCAATACATACAAACATAAATCTAAACAAATAGTACCGCATATTAATTAAGAAACTAAAATCATTTTCTCAAAATATCAATAATTCTACACAATATATTAACAGAAAAATAAAAAAAAAACAATTTAAAACCTACTCCTTGCAATAAACCACCTTCTTACTTCTCCCAGTAAAGCTATAACAATTATCAACTGAAAAAAATATCAATTAAATAATATTTACAAAAAAAATGAAAAAAAGAGAGGAAAAGATTAAAAAAAAAGAAGAAAAAAAATTAAAATTACCTGCAAAAGTAATTTCTCTGGAGCAAACATAATAGGATATGCTAGAAGACCAAATGGTTGTATATATATGATAGTGATAATTGGGAAGTATACGTAATTGGGAAGCATACAACTAACCTTTTTAAGGATTAAAAAATTATATTTTATAAAAATCAAACCCATATATAGACAAAAATTATCAATTATGAGAAAAAAAAAAATAAAGCTTGTAGTCAACTGGTTTATCAAAAAAGAAATAAACAATTTATATAACCATCAAAAATTTGAAAAGTTGTCTATCTAAGACTATCTATTTAGTATAACCTATCAATTAAGGACTAAAAAAATTATATTTCATAAAAAACCAAACCCACTTATGAACAAAAGAAATTAATTATGAAGGCAAAAATAATAATTAAAAAAACTATACCAATTAAAACAAAAACTGTAATTATTTTTATGGAGTAACGTAGTCCACTAAACAAATAAATTATCTGAGAGTAATGTTTTAATTTTTTTAAATTGATGTGCATGAACAAATTATTTATATATTAATTTAATATTAAATGACATTAATTGATGGTACAGCACAGCGCACAAAACACACGTCAAAAGAAAGTATAATCTCAAAAAATATAAAGGCAAAATTGTAACAAAAGGGAAAAGGCATAGTTATTGTGGAAATTTACTGCTATAAGAAATAGTTCATTGTGGCAGTTTTAACATAGTATAAAATAGAGGCGGATAAAATTTAATTAATTGGTTGAATTTTTAATTAATTGGTTAAAAATTTGATTTGATTAAATGATTGGATAATAATTTGATCGATTAGGATAAAAAAATTTATATAAATTTGACTTTCGATTTGGTTAACGGTTAACTGATTCGGTTTGATTGATTAATCGTTAATCGAATTTTTTAAAAAAAAATTTATTTAGTTATTTAGTTATTTATTATTTTTTAATTATATAAATTTTTATTATAAATATATATATATTTTTATTACAAAATAAAGTTATGTTTTGTTTATTTTTATAATAAATTTTGTTTAATTATTTAATTATATTAATATTTTTATTGTAAATATAATTTTTATTATAATATTAATATAATATTAATTATATTAATATTTTTATTTTATAATTTTTATTATAAAATAAATATATTTTTTATTAATCAATTTGATTCGATTAATTAACTGAATTCACCGGAATAGAAATTGAATTAACTGAACCGACCGAAATAGAATTTCGGTCGATTCGATTAAAAAAATCTGAGTAAATAAGTCCAGTTAATCGGTCGATTTGATCGATTAATTAATCAACTGACTGATATCCACCCCTAGTACAAGCTATATTGCATCCAGCATCTTGGCAAGGGAATTAATGTTATTATATAGATAATATGAAAAATAAATAATAATGCATATTAAATAACGATAACAATATATAAAAAATATATAAAAAAATTAAAATATTTATTTATATATGAAATATATAACATGATATGAAATATTTATAGGCGTACAAAGGCATACAAATATATGGTAACAATATTTTTGAAAATATATATTTAAAATTCATAAATAATACATTAAATTCAAAATGTAAAAGTAAAAAATAATAATACTTCATTTAAAAAAATAAAATAAAAGTGATTTTAATTAAAACTGAATTGTATTTCGCTTTTGAAAAATTATATAGATAATACAATGTATATGTAATTAGAAAAAATAATATGCACTATATAAAAAGATAAATAACTAAATTTGTAATTTTTAAAATCTCAATTTTATTTTTATTATTAAACCAAAGTTTTATTAATATATATTTAGTAAAATAAAGCTTTTGAATTATTCACTTAAATGATATATAATAATATTTAACAAAAATGAAATAAATGATAATATGAGAAGAGGCAAATTGCTATTGGGCATGGAGATATAATTTATCAAAATAAAATTTTTATATAATTTATTATAATATATGTTAATCTAAAATTTAATAGATTATTTGTAATATATAGATTCGATAACTAACTACATTTAAAATTTAAAAGTAAAATAACAAATTTTATAATTTTATAATAAGGTGATTAAAATGTAAATTACTTATTAAGTACATCTTATTGAATGGAATAATTAATTTTTTA
This sequence comes from Garcia nutans, assembly GCA_947685225.1. Taxonomy (NCBI): domain Eukaryota; kingdom Viridiplantae; phylum Streptophyta; class Magnoliopsida; order Malpighiales; family Euphorbiaceae; genus Garcia; species Garcia nutans. The sequence goes on from CANTUV010000046.1 coordinate 366,414, forward strand.
ATAAAATGACTAAAATATGAAATTATAATTTTTTTCTTATTTTCATTTTTTGTTTTTTTAGTCATAATAATATTAATTAAATAACAAAAACTAAGAAATTTAATAATATATTTAAAGTTAAATAAAATTTTATTTGAAATTTAATTAATATTGCCATTAACTAATAATATTAATAATTAAAAAATTAAAGAGGCTACGGAGGGTGAATGATAAAAAGGTGTGGAAAACTTAAAATGGTAAATTGGTAAGGGAAAAACAAAGGCGACAGGAGAAAATAAAAAGGAAAAAAAAAAAGAAAAAAAGAAAAAGGATGGTTAAAGTGGGACACTGGCATATGATATTTTGGGATTTCTACTGCACAAAGAATAGTAAATAATGGGACTCTTTTAGTTTATATAGAAGTTATATTGAATCCCGCACCAAAATGCAGGAATTAATGTTATTATATAGATAATGAGAAAAATAAATAATAATGCATACTAAATAATAATGTATAAAAAAACATATACAAATTAAAATATTTTTTATATATGAAATATATAACAGGACATAAAATATTATATACGTACAAAATATACAAAATATGGCAGCAACATTTTTGAAAAAATATATTTAAAATTCATAAATAATACATTAAACAAAAAATATAAAAGTAAAAAAATAATAATTCATTTAAAAAAATAGAAGTGATTTTAATTAAAACTGAATCGTATTTCACTTTTGAAATATTATATACATAATAAAATATATATGCAATTAGTAAAAATTAATATGCACTATATAAAATAAATAAATTTGTAATTTTTTAAAATCTCAAATTTGTTTTTTTATTAAATCAAAGTTTTATTAATATATATTTAGTAAATTAAAGCTTTTGAATTATTCACTTAAATAATATATAATAATATTTAACAAAAATAAAATAAATGATAAATGAGAAGAGGCAAATTGCTATTGGGCATGGAGATATAATTTGTCAAAATAAAATTTTTATATAATTTATCATAATACACGTTAATTTAAAATTATAGATTATTTATAATATACATATTCGATAACTAACTACATTTAAATTTAAAAGTAAAATAATAAATTTTATAATTTTATAATAGAGTGATTAAAATGTAAATTACTTATTAAGTGCATCTTATTGAATGGAATAATTAATTTTTTAATAAAATGACTTAAATATGAATTTATAATTTTTTTCTTATTTTCATTTTGTGTTCTTTTAATCATAATAATATTAATTAAATAACAAAAAATGAGAAATTTAATAATATATTTAAAGTTAAAATAAAATTTTATTTGAAATTTAATTAAAAATTGCCATTAATTAATAATAATAATAATTAAAAAATTAAAAAGGCTGTGGAGGATATAATGATAAAAAGGCGTGGAAATCTTAAAATGGTAACTTGGTAAGGAAAAAGCAAAGGAGACTGGAGAAAAGGAAAAAGGAAAAAAAAAAAAAAAAAGAAGAAGAAAAGGGATAGTTAAAGTGGGACAATGGCAAAATTGAAAATATTAAGAAAGCATATGGTTTTTTGAAATTTATACTGCCACAAAGATGAGTAAATAAGGGGTCGCTTTTAGTAGATCTATAATATATATAATACAAGCTGCATAGGCTCGCACGAGTTGCTATAATTAATATTATTATATCAACAATAAGAAAGATAAACACTAATATATATTAAATATAATAATAATGTGTAAGTAATATATATAATAAATAAAATACAAAATATCTATTTACATATAAAATATGTAGCCATTTACAAAATATAAAAAATATATCAACAACATCTTTAAAAATATATATTTAAAATTCAAGAATGAAACATGCAAAAAAAAACAACAATTTATTTACAAAATAAACCAAAGTGATTTTAATTAAAAATTAAATTTTGCTTCTTTTTTGAGATAATGTATGTACAATTAGTATATATACAATTAGTAAAAATAATGCCTAATATAAGAAGAAAATAAATAATTAAATCCATAATTATTTTATTTTTATTTTTTATTATAATATATATTAAATGTAATAATATGTATATAATAAATACAAAATACAAAATATCTATTTACATATAAAATATGAAGCAAAATACAAAATATATGTTCATATAGAAAATATATAAAATATATCAACAATATATTTAAAAATATATATTTAAAATTCATGAATGAAACATGCAAAAATAAAAAAAAAACTAACAATTTATTTAAAAAAACAAAAGTGATTTTAATTAAAAATTAAATTGTGCTTCTTTTTTGAGATAATGTCTGTACAATATATAGTATATATACAATTAGTAAAAATAATACCCAATATAAGAAGAAAATAAATAATTAAATTCATAATTTTTTATTTTTATTTTTTATTATTAAATCAAAATGTTATTAATATACATTTAATAATTGTGTTTTTAAATTTTGTGATTTATTAATTAAAGTATAATTTTTAAAAACTTCATCTTATACAATGTAATTTAACTTTTTTTTTAAAAAAACTTTAAGGGTAAAAAATTTAATATTGAAATGATTTGAATTATCATTTATTTCTAAACAAGTTTAAATTATCATTGATTTCAAATATAAAATCCAACTTAAAAAGTGAATAAAAAATCTATCAAAATCAAATCAAATAATATAAAATTTTAAATTTAAATATAATTAATAACATATTTATTTAAATTATTTTTAAGATAATTAAATTTATATTGTTAATTTAAAAGTTAAAATAAAATAATAAAAAATATTTATTATTTTAAAAATTATGACTCAAAATTTATTAAAAGCTAAAATAAAAATAAAAAAAGTTTGAGAAGTAATATAAAAAAAAAGAAAAATCATAAAAAGATAAAAGAAAAAGAAAAAAGAAAAAAATTAAAGGGAAAAGAATTCGATCACTAAAAAAATAATAGAGATGACCATAGTTTTCTTCATGTGGGGTTTAACCTATCTGTTAATGTCTTAATGGTTTTCAGTGAGTAAAACACACACACACACACACACACACACACACATATATATATATATATATATATGTGTGTACACCCTAGAAAATAGCAAAAAAAAATTCGTAAAAGTAAAAAAGAAAAAGAAAAATAATGGTAACATGGGAAAGTAGATATTGATGGCTGCACCCGGTGATTAAAAAGTGTAAAATGAAAAAGAAAGGAAGGGAAACTAAGAAAATAAATAAAGTAAAAAAATTTTATAATAAGGTGATTAAAATGTAAATTACTTATTAAGTGCATCTTATTGAATGGAATAATTAATTTTTTAAATATGATTTTATAATTTTTTGCTTATTTTCATTTTGTGTTTTTTTAGTCATAATAATATTAATTAAATAACAAAAACTAAGAAATTTAATAATATATTTAAAGTTAAAATAAAATTTTATTTGAAATTTAATTAAAAATGCCATTAATTAATAATATTAATAATTAAAAAATTAAAGAGGCTATGGAGGATAGAATGATAAAAAGGTGTGAAAAACTTAAAATGGTAACTTGATAAGGAAAAAACAAAGGCGACAGGAGAAAAGGAAAAGAAAAAAAAAAAGAAAAAGAAAAGGGATGGTTAAAGTGGGACAATGGCAAAATTAAAAAATATAAAGAAAACATATGGTTTTTTGGATTTATACTGCCATAAGGAATAGTAAATAAGGGGGCTGTTTTAGTATATATATAATATAATAATATAATTAGAAAGATGTCATTAACCAAAATACATGATTTTGTACAATTATACTTTTACCCTAAAAATAAAAGATCACTTTTTTTTTTTTTCATTTTTCCTCCTTTTTTTCTCTTGATCTTTTGATTCATATAATAATGATGCATCTATGTTTAAAATCTAATTGGAAAACGATATGGGGATCAAGTTGTGATAAATCAAATAAGGGTAAAATGAAAATTTTAGTGAATAGAGATAAAATGGGAATTTTAGTATGTAATATAATATTTATAGTGATTATCCATATTAATAGTAAAAGTTAAAAATACAACTCTTAATTTATCACGATTTAATCTTAAATATAATAAATGTAAATATTTTAGGTGATAAATAATATGGTATTTTTTTTACAAAAAAAATTTACTTTTAGTAGTTTATATCTCCTTTTCTCTTATACATACTCTCGATCTCTGTGGAGCTTACTGCAAGATTTAAGTTTCATGATTTTTTTATTTATTATCGAGATAATTTGTTGATGAATAGATCTTAAACCATAATGTTCATATCTCTTCCTTTCTTTTATTTTTATTTTTTTATTTGTAGAGCATCGGGGAGTTTAATTTAATTGAGTGTTATGGATGTCATAAAGTTTAAAGAAGTGTCTTTGAAATAATATTATGGATTGTTATGAGATGTTATGTGGTGTTATGAGTTATTATAAGGTGTTAATAGAGTGTTTTTTGATATTCTATTGTGGATTGTTATTGGGTGTTATATATTGTAATTGAATATTATAGGATTTTATGGAGTGTTTTTGAAATACTACTATAGATTATTATGGAGTATTATGAATTGTTATTGGATGTTATGACATTAAGGTGTTATAGATCATTATTTATTATTATGGGTTATTATAGAACTTTTATAAGTGTGTTAAGGAGTATTATAGGGTGCTTTAGAAATACTATTATGGATTGTTATAGAATGTTAAGGGATGTTAATGGACTGTTATGTTGTATTATGTATTATTAGTACGTGTTATTAAATGTTATGGGATATTATAAAGTATTTTTGAAATATTAATTATTGTAGATTTTGTAACTTGTTATGGAGTGTTATGGTATATTATTATCATGTGATATTATGGATTGTTAGCGAGCGTGTTAGAGAGAGTTATGAAGTATTTTTTTTCTTATAGGTTATTATTAGTTGTTATAGAGTATTATATGATGTTATGGTCATCATATGATGAAATGGATTATTAGTGAGTGCCATGGAATACTGTGGGTATTATGAAATGTTTTCAAAAAACTGTTATGGATTTTTATAGCTTGTTATTGAGTGTTATAAGGTGTTATGATATATTGTGGCATGTCATTTTGTGCAATGGATTGTTAGTGAGTATTATAAAGTGTTGTTGAAACACTATTATGGACTATGGAGTATTATTGATTTCATCTAGTGTTATGGGATGTAATGGACTATCATGGACCTTTACGATGTATTATGACATTAGGATTATTATGTAGTTTTATGGATTGTTTTGGAAATTGTTATATAGTTGTGAGCGGGCCGAACAAGAGTCTCTACTTGATGTAGACTGAAAATACATATCTCAAAAGGTGGACTAACTTAACAGATGAGCCTTGGTGAAGAGGATCACTTGATTCTCTATACTGAGTTAGATGATGACAAACTACTGGTTATTAGACCAAGTAGATCTATATGAACCACTCTTTGTATTTATCGAGGAATCATTTCATAATGTAGTTCTAATAGCAGTTTATAAGAACGAATATATAAAACAAACAAGTATGGATGTCATGGGCAACAATAATATTATCATATTAAAATTAACAATAATCGTTCATTTACTAGTAAGAAATTATTGTCTAGATTTAAAAAAACCTCGTAATACGGGTCTTATCTGTCATGTGTGAGCAAAAGATGTTAGAAATGGTTAATAAACAAGGTCACTCATGACAGGTTAACCAATATCCAAAATTAAAAAGTTACAACTCTTAGGGGAGTTCCAACCATGCTAAGAGTTGCAATTATCCATGCTAAGAGTTGTAATCAAAGCAATGCTTACAATACCAAGAATTGCAACTACTCAAAAGGAACTCTTGACTTTTATATATATGTCGGGAGAGAAATTGATGAAAATATTTTTAATTTCTATAATTTTAGAAAGAAAATTCAAATACAAAAGTGTAAATTAGATTTTGAAAAAGTAATGTAGTGATTTGCATTAGATTTGATGAAGATATTAAAATATCTTTTTGTAGAATCATCAAGAGATAAGTGATTCAATCCGAATTTCAATTAATTCCGCATAATTTTAACATGTTTTACATCAACCTATAAATTTAGAACCATATATAATGAATTTTTTTTCCAAAATTAAAATTTCCCCGAATAAAAGAAAATTTAAACTTTAGATCATACAAATAATTTTTTAATATCCAAACTCTATCAATTCATGCTTACCTTTATAACAAATTCAACTATCATTTGATGGAAAAAAAATCAACTATCATTCTTCAAAACTTTAAAAATTCATATAAATAAAACATAAATTCAACTCTTATTCTTCATGACTAAGGATAGTTTAGTTATGAAAAATAAATCCTATGTTCTAGAAAATTTAAAAATATATATATAATTTTTTGTTTAATTAAAAATATTTTCTATAAGAAAATAATTTTTTAGATTTATTAATTAATAAATTAAGTTTTAAAAAATTATTTTTAGTCTTTTTAAATAAAAAACATGAAATTCTAAAAAATAGCAACATTTGTTCCTCACATTAATTCAAATTGCTTTTTATTTTTATTTTTATTTTATATTTTGATTCTTTCCACTTTGATATTTATTTGAATTCATCTAATTTATTTTATATGTTTATTAGAAAAGTATCCACGCGATACTATGAGTGTTTTTACTCAATATACAAATACTAATTTGTAAATTCTATAACAATTCTAAGTAAATAATTATAAAAATTTGGTGATCATAAAATTTTTCTTATTTAATAATCGATTTAAACTATAACACCCAAAGTTTTATATACAATTAAGTAAATAAAAAGAAGAATTAATTATGTATGTTGGAAAAGGGAAGTATAAGGTATAAATATAATATTATATATATATATATACATTGTATGCACAGTATATACCTAAGATATGCATATTATATACAAAAGGTATACATCATATATACATGCATATTGAGATATACATAACATATATATAAAGTATAAAATAGTATTTGAAAGATATGAATAAATAAATAAATAAATAATAGAGAAAAATAAAAGTTAAAAGAAGAAACTAAACATATGGTTGGGAATTTATGAGAGAAATAATTAAATAATTAAAGATTTAATTAGTTAATTAATATATTAATATATATAGTTGGAAAGATGAAAAATAAAAAAAGAAAATTAAAAGTAATTATAGATAGGAATAAGAGTAAAAAATGTCTAAATATTATATTAATTAATTATTTAATAAATATATATATATTTGTGGATGGGAAAGAAGAGAGCAAATATCATCTTCTTCTTCCTTCCCACACCAAGCACGAAATTTTTTGTGGGGGGGGGGGGGGGGGGGGGGAGTTTTGTTCATCAACTATACCAAACTTTTACAAGGATTTCAAGGGATTTAAGTTGATTTTGAAGTTAATCTAAAGATTCAAGTAAGTTTTCTAACTTTAAGCTTGTATTTTCTTATTTTTAGATCATGTAATGACATGGGTTGGTGATAGATTGATTTAAATTGGTAAAATTAATAGTAAAGAAGCTAATATAATGGATATATGGTGATTTGATGATTGATTGATTAAGATGAGCATGATTGGTGAAGTTTGAAGGAAGTAGAGAGGATTAGGGTTATGAGTGATTATGTAAAATTTGCAATTTCTAAAGAAATTTCAATAATTGTTTAAATTGTATGAGATGAAGTTATTTTGGTGTAGAAGTAATGATTTTAAGGTCGGTTGGTTTAAATGATTAAGTTTGGTAGTAATTTGGAAGAGGTAGTGAACAAATCTAGGGTTTTGGAAGAACATTTATTAAAGAATTAATGTTAATTGAATAAAATTGTTTAAAATATGTTATAAAATGATTCTAATGATGGAAATAAACTCAAAATACAATTTGAATTGGGTTGGATTGATTTTCCAAAATTAAGGAAAGTTAAGGCAAAAATGTGAAAGTTTGAGGGAATGTTGTATAATTGATGTTTAATGGTTGAAATGCCTTATAATATGTTTCTAATGTATTATATACATTCATATTTTGAATAGATATTGAGTAGATAGTAATTTTCATAACCTAGTAGTGAAGGACAATAGGGAATTGTGGTGTGGAATGGAGCTTTAGCTCACATTCTTACATATAAAGAGGTTAGTGCATACCTCGACACTTATGTTAATTGAATACATTGTTAAAGCATAATACATGGCATATAGTGAATCTGTTATGTTACTTGAGGTTTGATGAATGTGTGTGTGAGGCATTGTTAGGAAGTAAGAATGCTTAATATGATTTGATTATGGCATAATTAGTTATTTAAGAATAGCTAAAAGTGATGATATGTGTAAATTATGAAAATTATAAATTACGCACTAAAATATGAAAGTTAGTCACATTTGAAATATATGTGATAATGATGTTGATTATAAGAAGAAAATTAGAAAAAGCATATGAAATGTGGAAAAACAAAAGAAAATGGAATATGAAAAATGTGATTGTACGTATTCATTATATAAAGTCTAGTTCTAGGAAATTATTATTGGTGATGATTACATCTTCAGGTGAGACATGCTGGCGTCACATATATGATTATGCCTACGGGTGAGACAAGCTGGTATCACAGATATAATTACGTCTTCGGGTGAGATACGCTGGTGTCACATAAATGATTACGCTTTCGGGTGAGATATGTTAGTATCACAGATATAATTACGTCTTCGGGTGAGACACCTGGTGTCATGATAATTGAGATAGTACAAAATAATATTTTTTAAACTAAACTAGTATATAAGGACTTTTGGGCTAAATATATATGAATGATTGATTGATATGCCAATGGAATTGTGTGTATGTGCTAGACATTGGAGCATAATGTATTTTATAGCATTATATATATAAATGGTTATTTTTAGTACCAAAGTATATATCGCTAGGCTTTCAGCTTAGCGCGATTGAATTTCATTGTGCATGTGACATGGTGGATCCGGAGGGTTCTGCTAGGCCTGACCATATCTAGGCTTTGGTTTTATTTTAGAAGTTTTCATTTGCCACGAGACTAGACAACCAACATATCATGTATATATATAATTCTATTTCGTACTTAACTATGTGCATACAATATAATAACTTGTATTAAAGTTATAAATTTAAAGTTTGTTGTTGTAAATTAAGTATTTGGATGCTTTAAAATATATAAGTATGTATATATTGTAATGATGGATGAAATGTGAGCCTTTGGGCACTTTTGGAGAATTGAATGAATGAATGTATTTTTGGAAGTGTATTTTGATGCAAGTTGTGAATGTTTGCCATTTTAAGAATGTCCAAAAATCAAACAAAGCTCTGATGAATTTTTTTTAGAAATTTTTCATTAAAATTTTTGATAATTAATTATTAATAGTATTTTTATTATTATATTAAAGTACATTTTAAGAGTTAAAATATTTCTCTTATAATTATGGTAATTTTTAAATGTTTGTAACTATGACGCTCTGGTATTATATATATATTATACATATATATTATATATATACAGAGAGTATGTATTGAACGTATTTGGATTATAAGGGTGTTACATAAACTTATTAATAAATATTTTATTAATAATTTCTTCAATTATTCCCCTATAAATAAAATAAATATTATAATATTTTCATGTGAGAACTAAAATAAACATAACTTATAAAAATATCTTATATATAATAGTAGTACCTTCTCATTCAGTATCATGATTAATATAATTTATTCATCTGATTTTTTTAAAAAAATCTTTTTTTAGATGTTTGGGAAGATTGGTATAATTTTATCAATAACATTATTTTCTAAGTTTTTTTTTAATATTTAACTTTAACTAAAAAAATTATGAAAAAAAGTAAAATTCACAGTAAATATTATTCCATTATCTAAAATAAAGTTGCAATTAATGTAATATAGAATCTAAAGTATTATATGTATTGTATGATAAAATATATGATTGTTGCCATATTAATTTCTAACTATTTTGTTGATTGTTATTTATCTTAAATTTTTTTTCCCTTAATCTTCCATCAAATGTTTGCATAAATTCCTAATGATAAAAAAGTTTTTTTCTTAAATGAAAAATTCTAAGATATTTATTATGTAGTTATTTTTTTTTCTGATTTAGCAAACTAATTACAAATTGATACTTTAAAATTTTATCATGATTATGCATATCGTTTTATCTAATGTAAAGACTCTTATAATATTTACATATAATTATCATATTAGACTTATTACCTTTTTATTAATAGTATTATTTTTTTACTTCATTTTTAGTAACTATTCTTTATTAATAGAGTAACATCCTGTGACAATTTTTACATAAAAACTATCAGAGAATGTTATTCGATATACTATACGTGTCCCAATCAATTCATAGTAATAAAATGTTCAAATAATAATACAATCTGTATAATACAACACTTATAAATCTAATATTTAAACCAATTTCCAATATCTCCAATAATCCAAATAGTATTTATAAATCAGATAAACATTATAATTTCATCAAATCAAATAAATATATAATACATTGCTTTATTTGATAATCATTCATTAGAATTTCAAGCTCTATCCTCTAAATACATAAATTCCTTTCATGCGTACAAGTTTGTACAATATCTCAAATAGCCAAAATAAATTGTACATACACATTTCATAACTTATGAGTTTAATATACAAAAGATCTCGATATGTACTATAGGTAATTTTCTGAGATCCTTAATTCCACTTCTTAACATGCTTCGATGATCTGATACCTGCGTGTCAGAAAATAATTCTAACACGCTAAGCAAAGTTTAGTGGTGCTTGTATAAATATATTTTATCACTTAATATTAAAAAAAAATACTTATGAAAATATAGTAATAACACTTAGTTTTAAGAAATATTTCAATATATTAACTAATTTCAGTAACAAACCAACATAATATTCTGATTACACATAATAATAGCTTTAACTTTATAAAAGTCATCATGCTATACTATACTTTCAGTACTGCAACTTTTCTCTTTATGAATCATTTTATTTAAGATTTACTTTCTCATTTGATAATATTGGTCACAATACGCTTATTTTTATTTTTCAATAAGTCTTACTTTTCAATTTCACATATAGGATAATTTTATTTAATCTATAATTTTCAGCACTTAAATTTAGTATTATACTTTGGAGCACTTTGTATCTCATATCATTATATACACTTTCAATCATTTAATTAATTCAATACCTTGAGCTTAACCTTTCCATTTTGTGCACTAGAACTTTCACTTGTAAACATTAATATATATATTAACAATCACTTTTACATTGTAACACAGTAAGTCAATTTCAAGTAATTGACTTATATTATTATTTTGCATTTCTTCAATTAGTCACAACTATCATGTTCACATATATTTTCAATTTAGATATCTTCATTAAATATGCCCATACATACTAAACTTAGATCATAGGTTTGGATAACATGTTAGTGTAGCAATTTTAATGCCAAATCTCAAACATGTATAATGGCAATTATGCACACTATCACTGATAATATAATGTGTTCATTAATGGCACGCGGTGCCCACTATCACTATGGCTATCATTCCTCTAGTTAGCCATTCAATCCAAAACTAGATATAAAATTAGTATGATTTGGGCAATTCATTAATTTTGATTAACACTAAATTGTTTATATCATTTCATTGATACAATACTCTTATCAACATTTAATATGATATATATTTGTCACTTATCTAAAGTTTATCACTCTTTTTCATACGTTTAACACATACACATGAATTCTCAACACAAAAGTAAGAAACATAAACATTTTAGCCTTATACTAGGCCCGTATATCATAAAATACAAGCTAAAAATATCATTTAGGTACCCCACGACCGTGGCATCACAACCCCATGCCCGTGGGATACCAAATGCAACTGTCCAATGACTTTGGAGACCCCAAGGTCGTGGAATTCAAGGGCCACGACCATGGCATTGAGATTGTTTCTGTTTTATTAAAATTCTTAAAGAAACAGTCACACTTTCAACCCCATGGTCGTGGAACTCACTTACCACGACCGTGGCATAGATTTTGGGTCTGTTTTTGGAGTAATTCATTCTCCAACAGCTCCAACTTTGATGCCACGCCCATGACACCTTTAAGCCACGCCCATGGCATCCCAAAATCATGTATTCTATACTTTTAACTTCATTAAACACAAACATATTGAAGGTCTAAGATAATAATGTATCAAACACAAAGTTTTGACATAAAAAGAATTCATATCAAATATGTTACTAAAACTTTACTTAATCAAAATTTTAACCATTTCATATGGATAAAAACAATATCAAACCACTCAATTCTCATAAAGGTTGAGTTAAGAATCAAAACCATCATATCAAAGTTATTTTTCACTCATCAATCCTTTTAATCAATACTTTCAAGAAATATATCATTATACATAACTCAGTCATTCAATTAAATCATTAAAACTCATAAGCATTCATATATTTGCAAATTATAAATCAAAAGCACATACCTCTTCAAAATTTCTCTTTCTCTTTTTTTTTTTCTCTCTTTCCCTTTACTTATTGATAATCTTGCCTTTTCTAGCTTATTTTTCTAAAAATCCATACATATATGTGATTATCTCTTAATCCTTGATGAATTTGATGAAAGGAAGAAGAAATAGAGAGAAGATGGTGATGATGGTAGAAGATGGAGTGGAAGATGGAGAGGAAATCAGAAATTTTTACACATACACACACACACACACACACATATATATATATATATAATAATTTTAATCAAGTAAGGGAATGCTTATAATAACTATGGTGCACCCTCATTCTTAACCGTTGATTCTCAATCGAGTTTTAATCTCGTAAAACAGTAAAAATAATCTCTTCAGTAAATTTTTGAGATATACAATTTACTATTATCTACTTATAGCTTTTATCTACAATACTTTTGTCACTATACACTATCAATTTTTTTAATATTAGTTAAAACGTTCCTGTTTAAAATCTTGACCATTATAAATAGTCACTATCTTTTAAAATATATTTAAGTATATTTATTATATAAAAGAAAATATATTATTTTATTTAGTATATTCTTAATTTGTATTAAGAAATAACGATCTTTTTAAAATAAAGAGTATTTTTTAATAAAAATGAGATTATGCTTTAAAACAAAATAAAAATAAAATTTCATATTTAACTCTTAGAATTTTTAACTCTAGATGTGATTTTTACACCTAATTACTAACTAATTAATATATCTAATTAATTTTTAACTCTAGGTGTATTCTTATATTATTTATTATTATAATAATATATACTAATTCATCAAACCTCTCTCTATTCTTGTTAAAGTTAATTAATTAATTAATCATCATATTTTAATACTGTATTACATGTCTTTGTATATGGGACATTATAACTCCATAGCAAAAATATAAAAGATATGATCTGTTACTTGTATGTCATTTATTGTAATTATAATTCGTTAGTAATTGATTAATATTATTGTATTTTGAAACTAAATAGTGTGTTGTGCGAGAAGAAAATACTAGCATAGTAATTATGATTTTATATTTTTATATAATTAGATAATAACTAATTATTATTAATATTAAATAAGATATTATGATGATATTTAAACTCTCCAAATAAAAATAATTATTATCAATATTAAATAAGATATTATAATCTTTTTTGAATTCTCTGAATAAATTTAATTATTATTAATATCAAATAGGATATCATAATCATTTTTAAACTCTCCATATAATTATTATCCGTATCAAATAAAATATTCTAATTTTATTTAAACTCTTTAAATAAATATGAAATAAATATTTATTATAATAAATAATAAATTTATTTTAATTTAAAATTTTAAATAATTAGGATATGTAGGAAGATAAAAGTAAAACATATGATACAACACCATGTCAATAATATCTAATTTAATATAAGGGCAAATTATAAAAATTTCTTAAAATTTCAAAAATACAATACTAAATTTTTTTTTGGTTTATACGGTAACTTTGCTTTACAATTACAAAAATACGGCCTGCATATAAATAGCAGCCAACTAAATCTCATCCACTAAAAATGAATGTATATTTCCTTCATCCACTAAAATGAATATATATGTTCACTAAAAAAATCTGTAAAATAATTTTTTAAATTATTTTTTATCATTTAAGTATAATATTATAAACCAATTCATTAAATATCAATAAAAAATTTAATTTCTAAAAATATAAGATATTTAAACTAAAATAAGTTTCATAATTTGTCATAAGATTTTTTTTATTTGATTAGCAAATATACTTAATTAATGAATACATAAATTAATGAATATATTTTTATATAAATTAATTATATGGGATGAGTTATATGATTATTTTTTATGTTTATATAGATAATTATATGTAATATATATTGACATATACCAGTTTATTTGTGATAAAATATCAATATACAAACTAATATATGTTGATATATGTTACATGTAATAACATATATTAGTTGATTTAGAATAAAATATAAATACACAAACTAATATATGTTGATATATGTTATATATAACAATATATATTAGTTAATCTACAATAAAATATCTATATACAAACTAATATATATTGTTATATATTCAAATATATTACACATAACAATATATATTAGTTGATTTATATAATAAATATCGATATACAATTGATTTATGTTGTTATATGTTGATATATGTTATATATAACAACATATATTAATTGATTTGTAATAAAATATCAATATAAAAATTAATATATGTTGTTATATGTTAATATATGTTACATGTAATAATTTATATTAGTTAATTTGTAATAAAATATTTATATACAAACTAATATATGTTGTTATATATTCATATATGCTACAGATAACAACATATATTAGTTGATTTGTAAAAAATAAATCAATATACAACTGATATATGTTGTTATATATTCATATATGACTATATAACAACATATATTAATTTGTAAATTAATATTTTATTGCAAATCAACTAATATAAATTTTTATATGTAACATATATCAACATATATCAACATATATTAGTTATATAAATTGTTATATGTAATATATATCAACATATAATAACATATATTGATTTTTATATTGATATTTTATTACAAATAAACTAATATATGTTGTTATATATAATATATATCAACATATAACATTATAAATTAATTGTATATTGATATTTTTTTTGCAAATAAACTAATATATGTTGTTATGTATAATATATTTGAACATATAACAACATATATTAATTTATATATTGATATTTTATTGTAAATCAACTAATATATATTGTTATATATAACATATATTAGTTTGTGTATTAATATTTTATTTCAAATCAACTAATATATGTTAATATATATATGTTGATATATATACATATAACAACATACATTAGTTGATTTGCAAATATATATATATATATATATCGATATACAATTGATATATATTGTATACGTTCATATATATTACATATAACAACATATATTAGTTAATTTATAATAAAATTTTAAATATACAAACTAATACATGTTGTTATATGCTCATATATGTTACATGTAACAATATATATTAATTGATTTGTAAAATAAATATCAATATATACAACTGATATATGTTATATGTAATAATATATATCAATATACATCAACATATACTGTTAAAATATATGTAATATATACAGACATATATCAATATAAATAATATTTATTGTTAAAATATATGTAAGTTATATATCAACATATATCAATATATACCAATATATATCAATATATACTAATATATTATGACAATCTAAAAAATTACAAAAGCTATTTATTTAAAATATTTTATTGAATATGTGGTGTATATTTATGTTGAAGAACAAAAAAAATCTCAATCATTACGGTTAAAGTCAAAAAAATAAATAAAAGAATAAAAGATTTAAAATCAAATAACCAAAAATTGAAAAAAAAAAGATCATTACAATTACAATATTTTGCAAAATTATTCCCAAATACTTCATACGCAAAACTAGAATAAAATAAAAAATATAGTGCAGCTATAGACGTTTTTTCAAGGCCTTGAGAAAAAAGCTAATAATTATTGTTATTAATTTATTTAATAGAAAAAAATAATATATATATATGTAAAAGTAAAAAAAGAAAAAAAGGAAATATAAACAAAGGAAAGAAAAAATTTGAAAACTAAAACATCATAGAACTTGGCAAATTAAATTCTAATAAATAAAGGGTTTAACAAATTTTGCGAAGTGAATTAATCTTTGATTTTAACAAAATGAAAGAGCATATATGATACTTATAAAAATGACAAAACTTTGAACAACATCCTTATGACTCAACATCCTTTTATTTCTTCATTTTTGTTGTAATGTTCTTATTTACTACATGGTCTCATTTCATTTAATGATTGATTTTGATACAAAACCATCTAATTCTTTCAGAAACATAGGACGGTAAAACAAAAATATAATTAGCAAAAACTATCATCATATAGTAAGAACTGATAAAATTTTCTCACATTCGTACATGTCCTCTTTCAGTATATTTATCCATTTATTAGAATAATATAGTGTCATTTAAGCAACAAGAACAACCAAAATTCAACAGATATATTATCATCATTTTCTCAATTTGATCTTGATCTTGATCTTGACTTTTCTTGAATCTCTACCCAAGTAGGATGATGATGAAGAAGAAGAAGAAGAAGACGATTGCAGCTCGCTGGAAAAAGTGTTGACAAAGGAAGCCATAGTAACAAAAAAAAAAAAAGTAGCATTCAAACTGAAAGATAAGAGGAAGAAGAAAAGAGAAAAGAAAAACGAAGGGTACCATTTTTTTTGAAAAAATGAAATATAAAAAAAGTTAAAATGAAAAAAGAAAATGTTAAAATTGAAAAAAAATTAAGTGTAGCAAAAATGAAAAATGAAACTTAAAAAATAATATATGGTGTAATTTCCTCTTAATATAATGCAGATGCTATATTTTAAAATATAAAAATATTTTAGTTTGATTTAATAATAATTTAAAATTTTTTATTTTATTTAACAATATTATTTAATTATAATTTTATTTTTAAATTGAAAAATATATAAATATTTAGATTATAAAATTATTTATTTAATTATATTTTTATATAAAAATAATAAAAGAAGAAAGTTATTCAAATATTATATATAAAATAAAAAGTATATATTGAAAAATAAAAATTAAGTAAATATGTGTAGTAACTCACTTCTTTTTTTAAAGAAAAAGAAAAAATGGTAATTAAAAGAAATTAAACAAAAATAATCAATAGAATTTTTCAATCTTTATTCATTACACATATACATCAAATATAAAAGACAAAAAAAAAACACATGTAACTAAAGTGCATGACAAACTAAATTAATTGCATTATTGAATAATTTATGGAGTACCCCATTTTTAACATATAATATAAACTAAACAAAAATATTTTTTAAAAAATTAAATAATTGTTCTAAGTCCAAATACACAAGATAAAATCTTCAATTAACGAAGAATAAAATGCCTTTTTTATTATGCAAAAATTTCTTTTTTTAATAATTATTTTAAGTCTAAATATAAAAGAGAAAATTTTTAATTAGCCAAAAAATACAGGGCATTTTTTTATCTTACAATAATTCCTCTTTATCTGCAAAAATAATGAAATTGTCAGAATACTTGAAAATATAATAAAAAAAATAGAGAAAAATTAATGAATATGGAAATGAAAAATTTCTTACTCTATAAATAGAGGATGCGGTGACCAGAAAAAAGGGGCAATTCATATAGAAAATATATAGAAAGAAAAAATATAGAAAAAAAAAAACCGATATAAGTTTCCTAGTTGAGGAAACTGAAACTGAAAAAAGCATTGAGAAAGAAAAACTTAAATTTCTTACAAGAAAAGGTAGTGTTCTTAACAAAAATATTAAAATTTTGATCAAGTAAACAAAATTTGAACTCACAAAACTAGAAAATTCGTATGAAACAAAAACAAGACAAAAAAAGAATACAAAAAAATGCACAAAAAGCATAAAAAATCAAAAAAATAAAAATAAAAAAGAAATATATAGAGCAATAAAGAGAAAAACATAGAGTAAAAATAAGAGGTATATTTAAATTTCTGGACAGAGAAAACTAGTGAAAATCTTGAGTACAGGAAGTGTACTCCACAAGAGGAGAAAACAATCTAAATTTTATCCAACACAGGTAGCATATTGGGTGAACAGCGTAGATCGCACATCAAATTCAGTAAAAAAAGTTCACTCACCAAGTAACATGCAAACCTTGATTCTCTACTATAATTTAAATATTGCTATTACTGTGATATTATTACTTTTTTTTTTAAGGTTCAAACTCCCGGAAATACATTTTGGGGGTTCGAACCCGCGACCTTCCCCTAGTGGGTTAGGTCGCTAGCCCGCTGGACTAACCCCAGCGGGTTTACTGTGATATTATTACTTAACACAACAAATAATATGAAAATGTAGTCACTAAATTGTCCAGAACCCAAATTACCATTAGGTCCAGAACCTAGAATTATTCCTAAGTACATAACTTAGCTCGGGTCCAGAACTCAAATTTTATCATTAGGTCTAGAACCTAGAATTATTCCTAAGTCCAAAACTTAGCTCGGGTCTAGAACCCAAATTTTACCATTGGATCCAGAACCTAGAATTATTTCTAAGTCTAGAACTTAGTTCGGATCCAGAACCCAAATTTTTCTTAGGTCCAGAACCTAGAATTATCCCTGAGTCCAGAGCTTGAACCGGATCCAGAATCCAAAAACTCCACCATCTCAAAAATCAAGTCTTATTGCTTTTCACTCTCTTTCACTAAAGTTTCAGATCATTCAAGCAGGGGGCAAACTGTAGACCCTTAATTTTTGACCCAGTCCGGCCCAATATATTTTGTTTAGTCTAAAATAATTTTTGTGTTGTCTAATATATTTTAAATGGTCCAAAATGATTTTTGTTATCTTAATTAAATAAAATTTGCTTTATTATATAATTTTTATTAATAAAAAAATAAAAATAAATAAATCAAAATCAAAAAATAAAAATAAAAATCGGTGACGATTTTTTCGTCGCCAAAAATTCCAGCACGAGCTTGGCCGCGGGCCATTTCGCCTGCAGGAGTTTCCTGCGGGCGAAATGGCCCGCAGGCCTATTCCCCGCCCCCTGCTGCAGCCAACTGCGGCAGATTTTTTCGCCAGCATAATTTTTCCATAGCAGTTTTTTTTCGCCAGCAAAATTTTCCGACGTAAATTTTCCGAAACCTAATACAATTAGGTTTCGGTTTCATTTTCTTATTAAATATTGTATGCCGTGAGTAATGAGTAAAAAATCTCTATAAATAACAACACAAAAAGGGAGGAAAAGGGATCAGAAAGAATGAGAATTGGGGGGACGAAAATTGATAGAGCTGAAAACCGAATCTGTGAAGGATAGGTAGCAAATCCATTTGGCTTTTTGAGAGCAACAAGCAACGCATCAACAAGCAAATCAAAGGCACCAACTATCTTTGTTTTTGTTCATCCAAGAAGAATTATTTTTTTAGAGGAACTATTAAAAGGATGTATATATTAAATTCTTTTGTTTTTCACAGTAGCTAAATTATAAAATTGTGTTTGTCAAAATCAAAAAACCCTGAAACTTTAATTTAGTTTTTCTAAAGTTAAAAATCTTTTTCCGTTGGTTTATTTTCCAAAAGACATAAAATTGTTACTTTTATTTCTTCAAAACTCCAAAACTTTAATTGAACATGTTTTTCAACAAAACCAAAATTTAATTCTGTTTCTTTCTAAAAGCTTTAAAAATATCCTTTTTTTTACTTTATAAACTTTAAATCATTGGTTTACTTTCATAAACTTCATGAAAATTGAAAATTGTCTTTCCAAATCCTAAAATAAATTCATTTTTTATATTATAAATAGCTAGTTGTTATCAATTTATGAATCTTACAAAGATACCTAAAAAATAACTTTGCCTTTCAAAAATACGATACTTAAAAAAAAGTTTCAAATTTACTACATGTGATTTTATATTTTACAAAAATACAAAATAATCATATTTTAAAGGAGCATAAATCGCGAAACCGAATATTGTGGGAATAATATTGTATTGATGTCCAAAGCATATACAACAAAAATAAAAAATATTATGTGGGCCCATTTGACTTATTAACAAATTTTATGGAAATAAATAGAAAAAATAAAGAAAATTTACCAACATAATTTTAAAAAAATTATATCAACATTTTTTCAAACATAATTTATGTTAATTAATTTAAATTATATTTTATACACATTTTTATATATTTTGCTTATTTATTATTTTTTAAACTAATTTTAAGATATAATTTTTTTTTCTTGTGAATTATAAAAATTAAGAAAAACCTATTTCAAAGCATAAACTTCATTTTGTTTGAACTAATAAAATTTCATTTGTTTATATTCAACTCTCACGTTTTTTTTTCTCATATTTGAAGACATTTTGTACAATATTATCTAACAATAATATAATAGTTGTTAAAATATTAAACTTTAAAAATTGTATTATTTAATAAATAGAATTTAAAAAGTTTAATGATGTAAAAATGAATTTTGTTTAACAATTTCAGTATATAACTAATATATGTTATATATAATTATATTTATATATATTGAACTAGAAAAAAAAATATTAATACACAATTGATATATATTAATATATGTTATATATAACATTATATATTAGTTGATTTACAAAAGAAATATCAGTATGCAACTAATATATGTTGATATATGTAATATATAACAATATATATTAGTTGATTTGTAATTAAATATCAATATACAAATAACATATGTTGTTATATATTGTTATATGTATATATAATAATATATATTAGTTAATGTTCTAAAAAAATATCAATATATAACTGATATATATTGATATATGTTACATATAACGAAATATATAGGTTGATTTGCAATAAATATCAAAATAAAAATTAATATATATTTTTATATGTTCATATACGTTACATATAATAACATATATTAGTTAATTTATAAAAAAATATCAATATACAATTAATATATGTTGATATATGTAATATATATCACATGATTTAGAGAAGAAATATAAAAATACAAAGTATTATATGCTGACATATTGATGTAGCGGAAGTAATAAACAAAGGTGTTATTCCTGTTTAGTATAAGGGAACTCCTCTGATGATGATACTATTGATAATTTGAGGGCAAATTTTTTCTATCCTGGGGGGAATGATGTGGAACAAAGAGCTTTAACTTTCATGGAGCAGTTTGATCGAAAACTGCCATAGTGGCAGTTTGGTAATTACTGCTAAAAGCTTATGTTGCAAACTGGGTGTTCTAAGGGCCTAGCCCAATGGAAAATAGGCCAGTGAGTCAAAGTCAAATAGGAATAGCACCTTTGTTTATTACTTCTGCTACATCAGTTGGTATCAGAGTCTGGTTCGTTCTTGGACAACAATGGCACCGCGAAGACAACCACAACAGCGCTTAGAGGAGGTGTATATATGATCGTGAGCACATGGCCCACCTTGAGCAACAAATGGGACAGATGATGGATGAATGAATGGAACAGATGATGGACTGGTTAACAGAGCGAATGGCTTATCTCATGGGGGGGGGGGTCAAAATAGGGCAAACCCTAACCAGCAGGGGAACTCTAGTGTAGATGGATCCGATGAGGGTTCTGATATTGAAGGAGGAGCTTATTATGAAGAAGAGTCGCACAGACAATATAGAGCTCCTATTCAAGATAGGAGTTGGGAATCTGGAATGAGAACAGAAATGCAAGAATTCCATGGTGGCCTTAAACCAGAAGAATTTTTGGACTGGCTGGCTACAACAGAAGAGATCATGGAATTTAAAGGAGTGTCTGATAATAAATGTGTCTCCTTAGTTGCAACAAGGCTGCGGGATAGGGCAGCGGCCTGGTGACAGCAGTCTAAATTAACAAGGAACATGCAAGGCAAGGCTAAGATCGTCAGCTGGGAAAAGATGAGGAAGGATTTGTGATCTGAGTTTTTGCCTCACAACTTTCAGAGGTTAATATACCAGAGGTTGTAGAATCTGAGGCAGAGAACTAGGTCAGTGGATGACTACACCACTGAATTCTACCAGTTGATAGCCATAAATGACATACACCAGACAGAGGATCAGTTGGTGGCAAGATATATTGGCGGTCTTAGGGGGGCAGATTCAGCATACTGTCAATTTGTTTGATCCTGTCTCAATCTCTGCTGCTCATCAAAAAGCCTTACAGGAGGAGAAACACTCCAGGCGAACAAGTACTTATGTGTCCTCTGCCAATATGGGAAGTAGTGGCAGTGGCGTTGGTAGCAGTAGTGCAGCCAATCGAGTAGGAGGGGTGATTAACAAAGGCATTGCCAACCAAAACCAGCACAACAGAACAACTGGTAGTGGTTTGAAGTGTTTCAGATGTGGTGAGATTGGGCATAGGCAGTCTGAATGTAAGAAAACAGTAGGAAAGAAAACACTATTTATAGAAGCAGATGACTATGAAGATGGAGGTGTAGACATTGTAGGAGAGCCAGTGTTTGATGACGAAGAGGTGGTTGATGAGGAGGTGGTAGCAGGAGATATAGGAGTTGCTTTGGTCATCCGGTGATCTTATCTGACCCCTAAGGCTATTGAAAAAGATTGGCTATGGAGTAATATTTTTCAGTCAACCTGCACCATTCTCTGTAAGGCCTATCTCTTTGTCATTGATGCTGGTAGTTGTGAGAATATTATTGCAGCTGAGGCAGTGTAGAAATTGAGAATGAAGACTGAGAAGCATCCTAGGCCCTACAAACTGGCTTGGTTAAAGAAGGGTTGTGAGATAACTATTTCACAACGTGCTTTGGTAACCTTTTCCATTAGTTCTAAATATAAAGATAGTGTGTGGTGTGGTGTGGTTGCTATGGATGCATGTCACTTATTGTTAGGGAGACATTGGCAGTGTGATAGGAAGGTCATTCATGATGACCATGCTAATACATATTCTTTTGTATTTAATAATATAAAAATTGTATTACTACCTAGTAAAGAACCAGAAAAGGTAAAACCAATTGGGGATAATACCAAGCTGTTATCGTTGGCTAGATTTATTGAGGAGTTGTAGGGAATAGAAATGGTCTTTGCTCTTGTTGGGAAAGAGGTTGCCGCAGAGTTGAAAGTTCCTAATGAGGCAACCCCTTTAGTGGCAAAATTTGAAGATGTCTTTCCAAATGAGCTGCCTGATGGATTAGCCCTTTTACGTGACATTCAGCACCATATTTACTTGGAGGTTGGTGCAACCTTGCCAAATAAACCTCACTACCGAATGATCCCTAGGAAACATGAGGAGTTGCAGAGGCAAGTAGAAGAATTAGTGGCTAAGGGGCATGTGCGAGAAAGCTTAAGCCCTTGTGCAGTGCCAGCCCTATTAGTTCCTAAGAAGGATGGTTCCTGGCATATATGTGTAGACAGTAGAGTCATCAACAAGATCACTGTGAGGTACAGGTTTCCCATCCCTTGCTTGGATGATTTATTATTTTAGATCATTGGTGCAACAATCTTTTCCAAGCTAGACCTTAAAAGTGGATACCACTAGATTCGAATACGGCAAGGAGATGAGTGAAAAACGGCCTTCAAAACTCGGGAAGGGTTATACGAGTGGTTAGTAATGTCATTTGGCCTGTCAAATGCACCAAGTACCTTTATGCGGGTGATGAACCAGACACTGAGGCCATTTATTGGCAAATTTGTTGTGGTGTACTTTGATGATATTTTGATTTATAGTGCTAACCTTATAGAACACTTGCAACATTTGCGATAAGTTCTATTTATTCTTTGCAGGAAAAAATTTTATGCAGCAGTAAAGAAGTGTATCTTTTTGGTGCCTAAGGTGTTGTTCTTGGGTTACATGATTTCTAGAGAGGGGCTGCAGGTTGATGAGTCTAAAGTTGAGGTGATTAGGCAGTGGCCTCGACCTAATACAATTACTGAAGTTTGGAGTTTTTATGGACTTGCCTCTTTTTACAGACGTTTCATCCCACATTTTAGTAGCATCATGGCCCCTGTAACAGATTGTATGAAGGGTGATAAGTTTGTATCGACAGAGGTAGTAGAGGAAGCCTTCCAGCTTATTAAGACACGCTTGACCACCGCTCTTGTCTTAGTGCTTCCTAATTTTTTGCAAGCATTTGAATTACATTGTGATGCTTCAAAAAAGGGCATTGGGGCTATTTTAAGTCAAAATGGAAGGCCTGTAGCATACTTTAGTGAGAAGCTTTCAAGTTTCAAACGTAATTACAGCACCTATGATGTAGAGTTTTATGCAGTAGTTCAAGCAGTAAAGCACTGGAGGCACTACTTGTACAATAGAGAGTTTGTATTGTACACAGACCATAAGGCTTTGAAACACTTGCATGGCCAGGATAAGGTGTCTTCACGGCATGTGCCATGGGTAGCCTACCTCAGACGATTTACTTTTGTGGTAAAACACAAGTCAAGAGTTACAAATGAGCCGCAGGAGTAATTTTTTGTTTGCAATGCTAGTTGAGGTACCTGGCTTGGACTCTTTTTGTGACTTGTTTGTTACTGATCCATTCTTTTCTGCTATTCTGGAAAAGGTTCAAGCAGGTGAAAGAACATATTTCTTATTGCCTGATGGGTTCTTATTCAAAGGGAACCAATTATGTACTCCAAATTACAGCTTGCGCCTCAAGATCATTCAGTAGTTACATAGTGAAGGGCATGTTGGTCGCGGCAGGTCCTTACAACTGGTTCAAGCTTCCTATTTCTGGCCTACTATGCGAAGAGAAGTGGACAAGTATGTGCAGCGATATCGAATTTGTCAAGTTTCTAAGGGTACAGCCACTAATGCTGGCCTATACATGCCCCTGCCTATACCCCTGCCTATACCTACTCAGCCTTGGGTGGACATCGGTATGGACTTTGTATTGGGCTTGCCTCGCACACAATGTGGTAATGATTCCATCTTTGTTGTTGTTGATCATTTTTCTTAGATGGTTCATTTTATTCTGTTGTGTCTAATAGAGATACCCGCTTCATAAGTCACTTCTAGCGCAGTTTATGGAAAATGGTTAATACACAACTGAATTTTGGCAGTGCTTATCACCCATAACTAATGGTCAAATTGAAGTGATGAATAGATCCTTGGGCAATCTACTTTGTACTTTGGTTGGTGATAATGTGAAGAGTTGGGACCATAAGTTATGCCAGGCTGAGTTTGCTTATAATCATGTTGTCAACAAAAGTTCAGGTTTCAACCCTTTTCAGGTTGTGTATTCACTTATGCCCAGGGGACCCTTAGATCTTTTCCCTCTACCCGACAAGACCAGAGTTTATGGAAAAACAACAAATTTTGTGGCTAATCTATAGGATGTTCATAAGGCAGTGCACGTCAACTTACTGCAAGCCAACGCCAAGTATAAGCAAGCTGCAAACCGTAAGCGCCGCCATATTGAATTTGAGGTGGGTGATTTTGTATGGTCTGTCCTTACTAAAGAGCACTTCTCAGTTGAAGAATATAATAAACTTTTTTCCAAGAAGATTGGTCCTGTGGAAATCATTGAAAAGATTAATCCTAATGCCTACAACCTCAAATTGCCTGGCCATATCCGTTTTGCTGATGTTTTTAATGTAAAGCATTTGATTCCTTTTCAAGGGGACTCCTCTGATGATGATACTGCTAATAATTCGAGGTTAAATTTTTTCTATCCTGGGGGAAATGATATGGAACAAAGAGCTTTGACTTTCATGGAGCATTTTGACTGAAAAACTGCCATAGTTGCAGTTTGGTAATTACTGCCAAAAGCTGATGTTGCAAGGTGGGCGTTCTAAGGGCCTAGCCTAATGGAAAATGGGCTAGCGAGTCAAAATCACTGCTTTGCAGTGAGATCCATCAGTTTTCGGTCAAATTTCATCATTTAGGTCTCCGAAAATGTGTTTTACTTTTATGGCAGCTTAGGACATTTTTATTTCCTTATTTAGAACCCTTGGATCGAGGCACCATTTGGGCATTTTATCTGTCTCGTTAAATAATATCTTTCTATACTTGTAATTTTTTTTATTTTGGCAATCTGTTACATTTTGCAAACTTTCTTTATTTGAAATTAGGATTTTTTGTAACACTAAAACTTTATAATGTAATGTTTGAAGAAGTGGAAGACAATTTTCAGAGTTGAATAATAATTCAGTTGAAAAGTTTTTCTCTCATTTTGTGTTTATTACCTGGGCATTCTTAGACTAAACAGGAATAGTACCTTTGTTTATTACTTCTGCTACATCACATATATAATATATATCAGCATATATCTGATGACTTAAAGAAAGAAACATGAGAATACCAAGTGTTGTATGCTGATATACGTTGATATATGTAATATATATCAACATATATCATATGGTTTAGAGAAAAAAAAATAAGAATACAAATTATTATATGTTGTTATATGTTCATATATGTTACATATAATAACATATATTAGTTGATTTGCAAAAGAAATAACAATATGCAACTGATATATATTGATATATGTAACATATAATAATATATATTAGTTGATTTGTAATTAAATATTAATATACAAACTAATATATTTTGTAATATATTGTTATATGTTACATATAAAATCATATATTAGTTGATTTATTAAAAAAAATATTAGTATACAACTGAAATATATTGAGATATGTTACATATAACGACATATATAAATTAATTTGTAATAAAATATTAATATATAATTAATATATTCTTATATGTTCATATATGTTACATATAACAATATATATTAGTTAATTTATATAAAAAAAATCAATATACAATTAACATATATCACATGATTTAGAGAAAAAAAATATAAAAATACAAAGTGCTATATGTTGATATATATAACATATATCAGCATATATTAGATGATTTAAAGAAAAAATATGAGAATATAAAGTATTATATGTTGTCATATATTGATATATGTAACATATATCAACACAAATCATATGATTTAGAGAAGAATTATAAGTATATAAAGAGTTATATATTGTTTATGTTCACATATATTGGATATAATAGCATATATTAGCTTATTTGCAAAAATAATATCAGTATAGAACTAATATATATTGATATATTATATATAACAACATATATATTATATGTTAATATTTGTTACATACAGCAATACATATAAATTGATTTGCAATAAAATAGTAATATATAAATTAATATATATTATTATATGTTCATAATATTATATATAATAATATATATTAGTTGATTTGTAAATAAAATTTCAGCATATAACTAATATATATTGTTATATTTTATATATAACAATATATATTATTTTCTTTTTAATATATCTAATTATATATAATATATACCAATATATAACTAAATATATAAATATTATATATTATTATCTTGATATTTTATTTAAATTAATATTCATTTTATTATCTTTAACTTATTGAAATAAGACTTTTATTAAATTAATAAAAATAACAAAAATATATAATAATAAAAATAATATTTTTAATTACATAACTGACAATAAAAATAGAATTTTTCATTATTTATTAAAAAATTTTAATTTTGATCTTATATGAGAAATAATACTCACAAAATTTATAAAAAAATAAATATATAGAAATATAAAAAATATTTTAATATAAATATTTTACTTTTCAATATATCTATGTATTTTATTTGTATGTTGTGAATATATTAAATTACAATTAATTAAATATATGTCTTTTATAAAATTATATTAAACAATAAAATTTAAAAGTTAATTAAATAAAAAATTAAAATATAATAATAATATAAAATAGCTAGTTGGTCAAAATATAAATGAATAAGTAGTTATTCATATGTGGTCCCTCATCATGCAAAAAGAGTGAAAAAAAATTGTGCAACGTAATATTGAAAAAAAAAATAAATTTTTTCTGTATAAATGTAAAATAAAAGATATAAAATGTAAAAAAAATAATAATAATGCCGTCGAAATGAAAATTGAAAAAACAGTGGGCGATGTAATTTTACCTATTAATTTTGGATCTATCTGACGCTGGACTGGTGTATGAATTGGGCTAGGTTCATGTTGGGTCTTACTGGTTGATAACAATTGGGAAATTTACACAATGCATGTTGTTTCTATAATGAATTTACAAATATACGGGCACGGCTTTTTTTTTTTTTTTTTTTTTTCCACAAATACGTTTTTGCTTTTTTTTTTTTTTCAAAATTTCCTTTTAAAGTTAAATTTTCTTTTTTTTCTTTTTGTAATTTTTGTAATTTTAATTTTTTGCATTTTATTTTATTTATATTTTTTATTAAAAAAAATTTTATATCATATTTTATAAGTTTAAGTGTGAGCTTGGAAAACACTTAGGTTGTGAGAGTAAGCCTTGTAAAACTCTTGTAAAGGTTGTGGGAGTGAGTCTTGAAAAACTCTTGTAAAGGATTTTGAGTGTAAGCCTTAGCAAAACACTTGTCAAGTTAGGTGTGAACTTGTGAAAACACCAAAGTTGGAAGTGAGCTTGTAAAACTTCAAATATTAGTGATACCTTAACAAGTTGTTAAGGAAGTGGATGTAGGATTGAAGAAAATTCGAACCACTATAAATATTGTGTGTTCTTTCTTTCATTCACTACTCAACCATTTCTCTATTCCGCATTTCTTGTTTGTTGAGTTTTTAATTTGCCATTATTTCTTGAGGAAACCAATTCACTCCCCCCTCTTGGTTGCCATATTGGGACAACAGAGAGGAATAAATCCCATCTAGATCATCTATATCCCTCTTCATGACTCATTAAATATCAAATAATAATCCTTATTAAATACATTTAAAGATAAAATAGAATTATATAAAAACACAAAATTCCTAATATAAGGAACCATTGTGATGTCAGGTCAAAGGACTACTTAACACTTATGTGATGAAAATCACTTATGACATTAATCCATGTAGTATTCTCATTTAGGTCTACTCAGTATAACATTCTCTAATATATACTTATGTTTTGACTTAATATCTCATATTTATGATCAGTTAAAAGTGATCATCAGTCAACTACATACTAGTCTTTATTCATTATCACTCTATCAATAATGATCGACTAAGGAAAATTTAGAATATAATTTATATTACTTTAAGATTTTACTTTCAAGTCATATACTTGATGATATAAAATTGAATTATCTATTTATAGAACTTTAATCATATTAAAATAATAAACATACAAATGATAATTAAAGTAAGCATGGGCACACAAGCCCATAAAAAGAATCTTTAAAGATTTAAAACTAAATATGAGGTTGCATTCAAAGTGCATTTCATCATGTGTGCCAGGTTCCTTTGACATCACAAATATATTAACACGTTTCTTGTGCAGAAAGCTATTATCCTCGGATTAAAGTCATGGATACGTAAGGTTGTATTGGAAGAAGAAGATGACCCTGTGAAGAAAGATAATGCAAAACCAAGTTTAGCAGAAGAGGCAGCAGCAGCCGCTAAAGCAGCTG
The DNA here is from genome assembly GCA_947685225.1 of Garcia nutans. Taxonomy (NCBI): domain Eukaryota; kingdom Viridiplantae; phylum Streptophyta; class Magnoliopsida; order Malpighiales; family Euphorbiaceae; genus Garcia; species Garcia nutans. Next base: position 396,038 of record CANTUV010000046.1, read on the forward strand.
CAGCAGCAGCAGCTGATGTTGCGAAAGCAAGTCAAGAAATGTTGAATTCAAAAAGTGAAGGTGGGATGTGGACTTTTACTCATTATATCAATTTTAACCATTGATTTATGCACTATTTTACTCACTATATCAATTTTAACCATTGATTTATGTACTATCCATAAATTATGGTGATTTTAGTTACTTTCTAACAAACTTTTCTTCTTTGTGATTGCTAAATTTTGATTTCCCCTGCTCAGAGAAAAGATACTTTGAAGAATTTATGAATTTGTTAGATGTGCAAGTTCAGGAAATGAAGTCAATGTGTTCTTTAATATGCAAATTGGAAGGTAATGAAATGTTTCTTTCTCATCAAACAAGAAGATTTGCTAATATAGCTTTACAAACTTGGTTGTTAAGTTGCTAGTGTTGCCTATCTCTGGCGCAGTCCATCCTAAATTTAGATTTTTTGAGAATGTGTTTGAACATTCCATGCTTACTTAGTTAAAAGAAAAACTTACTTTTCACTTGTTATTAGAAAACCACAACAAAGATCCAATGGAAGGGAAGGGAAGGCCTCTTACGTTTCACCATGCAAACTTGTTGTTACTTTTCACTTACGTTTCGAGTTGTGGAAACGGCCTCTTGCAATTAATTGCAAGGGAAGGCCGCGTACAAAGATCCAATGGGTTGGTCATATTCCTCCTGAAGAGAAAAAAATGACTAAAGAAAGGCAAAAGACATGCTCGCTGACGTGGCCGTGTCACTCCATACAACAAGAGCAAACAACAAGCAGTGTTAGACATATGCACATAACTTGGCCGTGTCCCATTCCAAAGTAGCAAAAAGCAGTTTTGACACATCTTGGCCATATACCTCATAAAAAGAATTGAAGTTTTGGCAGAAGTAGACACGACCATGCATCTTGGCTGTATCACAGGAGACATGGACAAGACAAAAACTTGTTTTGACTGTGTCACATGGATTTGGCCACCACTCAACTTAGCTGCATGTTCTCACTTATAAGAGATTATTTTAGGCAAGATATGGGAATGGCATGGGAAAAATATTTTAAATTTGAGTGGATGGGAGACAAGTGATGGTAGAGTGAGACAAAAGGTGATGGCACATGAAAAAGAGGGATTATTTTTTAGAGAAGGAGATGAATTTTTGGGGGGCTGGCTGATTAAAAAAGGGGGCTCCTCTTCCTTTTTCTTTTTTCCTTCTCTTTCACGAAATTGTAGAGTCTTTTGGAGGGCTAGTTTTTGAGAATTTCTTCATGATCCTTAGGAGAGATTTTGAAAGTTCAAAGAGATAGTTTAGGAGGAGGATTTTGGAAGGAGTTGAAACTAGAACCTGTGATCTTAGCCGATCCAAGTAGGCTTCAGTCAAGCAAGACATGTCTAAATCGAGAGTGAATTTAAAATTGCGAGGCTCAGCTCCATACTGACGGTTAAGCCGGTGAGGATCATAGCAAGTACCTCGACGAAGAGCAGCAAGAGGAACATACATCAAGTGTGTTCGCATGGTGATACGAGAAATCTTCCACCAAGGTACCAACCAACGGATGTTGACTTCAGCGCGTGAGTGGATCTAGTCAACCCAGTCAGCATATGAAGAAGCAAGATGGAGTAGTTTCCTAGCGGAATGATGCTGTGGCGGATATCTAGTAAAATCCATGGATGGAGTGTCAAGCAAGCAGAGACGCTCCAAAATCCAAATCTATGAGGAAAAAAAAGAAAAAAAAAGAGTCTGCTAAGTTGAAAACCCGTAAGGGAAGCTTAGGCAAAAATTAGGACAGCTCGCTAGTTCCAAAAACCCACATGGGTAGACTAGGCAAAAATTTGAGCAATATAAAATATAATAAAAAAAGAGTCCGCTAAGTTGAAAACACACAAGGGCGGCTTAGGCAAAAATTAGGACAGCTCGCTAGTTTTGAAAACCCGCATGGACGGACTAGGCAAAAATTAGAGCAATATAAAAAAAAGAAGAAGAAAGAGAAAATCTAAATTGAAAACCCGAAAGGGCAGTTTTGGTAATTACCTGAAGCAATAATGGACTCTCGGTTAGTCTCTTTGACAATCCTGATTTAAGTTGGTCTAATCCAACTAAAGTCTCGGCTAAGATCATAGGTATCGGCGACAAGCCTCCTTCCAAAATCCTCCTCCTAAACTATCTCTTTGAACTTTCAAAATCTCTCCTAAGGATCATGAAGATTCAAATTATATAGGACATCCACACATTCACATGTTTATAAAACATATATAAAATTTAATTATCATCATTAAAAATACAAAATATTAAAAATAAATAAAAAATAGAAAGAAAGAAGGGCTTAATTTTGTATTTACGAAGAGTTTAGCTTTGCATTCATTATTGTTAGAACCTCTTAAAGCAGTAGGAGGGAGTCAAGTTTCCTTCACCCAATCCCAATTCATAACACAATTTTTTTTTAAAAAAAAGGGACAAAGAACCAAAATCAACAAAAGTAGAATAGATATGCAAAGAAAAATAATAATGACAAAAAGATAAATCTTTTATCATCAAATCTAAGATTAAAAAACAAAAAAAAAATCAAAGATTTTAATTAAAAAATGCAAAAAAAAAGAAAGGGGATCAAATGGCTTTTTTTTAAAGACAAGCCCACAAAATCAATATTAAAATTTAACAAAGAAAGAAAAATTAAGAAAAATCAAATGGGTGCTCAAAGTTTTTCTTCTCAGTTGAAATCAAAAATAAAAAATAATAATAAATTATCCCCTCATAAAAGTCTTTAAAGAAAGGGGTTGAGAGCCCAACCAATAAAAAGAAATAGAGGAAGAAGAAAAATAAACCAAATTTAGAATGTTTCCTTTTGTTGATGGAAAAATCCAAATTCTTAAAGTAGATATTGAGGGAATGGATCCAAGACAAAAGGAATATACATATGAGTAAGATAAAAGATGATATTTTTGTTTAATTAAAGGAGAAGAAGAAAATTAGAGGGAGAAGAAATGTAAACTATAGAAGAGAATGGGATAAATGGCAAAACAAAAAAAGATGTATGAGGAAAGAGAGGAAAAGAAGATTATATATGAGAGAGGATTAGGGTTAAGGATTTTATCTTTATTAGTTGTTTATTAAATTTAAAAAAAATAATTTGCTAGTTTTATTTTGAAACGGCAGCCCACTTCTAAGTGTTTGTATTTTGCCCCTTTATTTATTTATAATTTTTTCTATGATTTTTTTTAAAGAAAAAGAACAAAAAATGAGATTTTTCATCTAATAGCCTCTTTTCATTAAACTAACAGTGACATTTTCAAATTTTTTTTTTCCTATTTTGATTTTAATAAATAAATAAATAAATAATAGAATTTCTAGCATCAATGTGATTATATTATTAATAAAATATTATTGTTAAATCATTATACTAGAATTGAGTTTTTTTTATATCAATAAATTTATTACTTTTTATACTTTAGTTTTATCATTAATTGCCCTTTTAGTTATAATAAGGATGTTTTATTGTGTAATTTTATTAATGAAAATATGATAAAAAAAATGGAATTATTAAACCAAGGTCATTGGTATAATGATTGTCCTATAAATTTAAAATCTTTATGTAAAATAGATTACAATGAAATATCACGTAAATGAATTCAATAATTATATTTTGGAAGTGAATATAATTATTAAAAAAGATATCAAAACATAATAAATTAATAAATTAAAAATAATTTCTAAATAAGATGATGAAATTATAGATCTTATCCAACAAGTGAATATAATAATAAAAATAATAATAATGATGATGATGACGGTGATGATGACAATAATAACAACAACATTGATAACAAATAACAAATTAAAAAAAATATACATAATCAAACTACGAAGACTTTAATTCTTTCAAGCAGATAATGTGAGCGGAGATTTTTGCCCTCACTCCCGATGAAATAGTTATTGCGACTTCGATATTGTTAGGCTCAGAGCTTTAGAGAACAAGAGCCTAAATTTGGAGAAAATGGAGTCGCCACTCGGATGGGCAGAAAAAAAGAAAGGGGTGGATGACTCGATTCCTAAGGAATCTCCAATCTCTTATTGGGTTCGAAAAGTTGGGTACCCATGGAGAAAGTAAGAAGTAGTCAACATCCTCATAACGCCCGGTTCATTGAAATTGGCCTCCTTTTCATGTCTAGATATTATAAAATCCTTAAATATTATGATATTATCCATATAACATGCGAACATTAAAATAAAGAATTATTACAATAAAATAAAAATAAGTCTAAAAAAATAATAAATAGGCACCCATTAATGGATGAAAACATGCCTTTACAATGTCCAATGCAATGCCTAAAAAGAAAATAAAGTAAATAAAAATGAGACACCCATTATAGATGAAAACGTGTCTCTTACAACAATCCCAAAATCTTTAAAAGATAAATTAAATTACATAATAAAATTGAGACACCCACAAAGTAAAAACATGCCTTTTACATCTTTGAAGTCGAAATAAAATAAATGTAAACTCATAAACACATAAATAATCATCATATAAATAGTAATAAAATTAGAACTTAATTAAAAAAATAAGATAAATAGGAAAGAACACAATTCACAAATAATTATTGACCCCATTGACGAGAGACCGCGAACGGCGGTCCTGCTAGCCGGTTAGCGGATAAGGGTCAAGGGGGCAGTACCCCTTATGGGGGACCGGAGGTAGCGCCCCCAAAAGATAGACGGTTTACATGATTTGGTTTTGTTGGAAAATTAGAATTTTTCCTAAACTAGAATCTTATATTTATACAAATTAGGGTTTTTGTAAAACAAATCTAGGGTTTTAGTTTATTAGGGTTAGGGTTTGTAGAAAAAGAACTATGGTTTTAGAAAATAAATTAGGGTTTAATTTTAACTACTGTGATTATATTCATAAACTTGGGACATCAAACATTTAACTCAAATTAATATTGTATGAGAGTAATACTATTGTGATTTAAAAATAATGTTGGTAAGGTTAATATTAGAGTTTTAAACATAACTGCTTAATATCGTTCAAAGAAATAAAGTAGCTGCTGTAAATCTTAAATAAATAAAATCATAAACATAACTACTGTAAGTACTGGTTGAATGAAATCATAAAAACCTAACATTCATTGTTGGTTCCACCAATATTAGTATGTTAAGTCAAACCCTTGCTGTTGTTGACTAACCTTTATCTTGGAAGAACGAAGCAAGCTTGAGACACTGATTCCTGCCTCTTTGGTTGCTGTATCTTTTAATTGTCTTATGTTTCTATTTCTCTCTGTGGTTCCCCTCTCCTCCCGTGCTCTTACTTCTGTATTTATAGTTAAAGCTAAACCTTAATACACTAATCCAATGGTTAAAACGAGTCCGATCTTCATCCGGAATCTTAATTTGTCCTGAAATCATAATTAAAGCTAAAGTCAAGCTTCAATTCACCATGGACCATAGTCCATGCTGAACTAAAGGACCCCAAATTTGCCATGGTATCATGTCCATGGCGAATTGGAGTCCAATTCGCTGTGGATCCTTGACTTTTTGATTTTTATAGGTAAACCGGGCTTGGTCGGACCTTCAGGGTTGGATCAGATTCAATTTGGGCTTTTGAAATTAGATTAGATTTGATTTGGTCCTTTAAATAATAAATCAGACTATGTTAGGATTTAAAAAAACTAAACCAACTTAATTTAGGCCTTTCAAAGCTGGACCAATATATTTTAAAGCTATAAACTAGGTTTAGGCTTTTAAAATTGAACCAAATTTAACTTGGCCTTCTTTAATTGATACTGGACTAGTCAAAATTAAGATACATAGACAATCGAAATCAAGTTTTGAATTCAAGTCCACTTTAATAAAAAAAATACTCTTTTTTTTAAAAAATATATTAATAAATTATAAAAAGAAAATATAAAGAAATATTTAATAAAAATATAAAATTAGAATAATTATGTCTAGAGAGTGAGTATAATTAAAAATAATAATAATCATCATAAACTTAACAAATATTAAGCCATAAAATCTTTATATTCAGGTTCTGAATGCAAGGTTTAAATAATTAACTAATAAATAAAATATGTACTCACAAAAGTAATAAAATCATTAAAATAATAAAATTAAATAATAAATTTATTAAAAATATTTCTGCTCAGATAGTTGATATAATAATCGGTATACAATAATAATTAAAAAATATAATAATAATTAGAATTATATTCAGACAGTGAATATAATTCATTCTAAAAGTAAAAAATATATAAATAATAAAATATTATAATAATTATAGTACCAAATTTGGGTATTGTAGGGTGTTTTTTCTTCCTTATACGTAATTAACCCCCGAACATTATCTCTAAAAGTGAAGACCATTAGTAGGTGTCCAATCAAATCTTATAATTGATTGGTGGCGACTCCTAACACATAATAAAAATAACAACAACTAAATATAAGCTGACCAAAATGAAATAAAAATTATAATTCGCCGGCTCTTTCGTGCTCCCATGTGCGACAGCTGGCGACTCCGCTAGGGACCTTAATAAGTTACTAAATATAGGGGTAAGCTATATATATTATTGTGATATTTATGTTTTATTTATTAATTATGTTTTAAATTATATTAATTGTTATTCTTCATATACTTAAATAAAATTGTTACATTTTAACTAACAAGTCTCTTATCACACATGCACTTAAAGGTCAGGAAGTGACCTATTACCCTACTAAGCTTAGTATAAGGATAAAGTAGGGATGCCTTCGGAGGAGACCTAGTAGGGCCTCCAAAAAATTCTCACTCAGATTATCTTTTAGCCAGGTATTGGCTGAAAGAACTCGCTAGTCCAGATTGTGGGCGATAGTGGGATGGCTCACAGTCTGGGAACCTCAAAACTATGGTGAAATAAGGTGGGTATATACCCATAGGAATAGAGCTCAATTGTGCCATTCACATATTTAGGTAACTTTCCCTAACCCATTCCAGACCCATCTAAGATCATAGGACAAAACGATCTTATTATTCGTGCTTTTCTATACGCTTCTTAGCTTATTCAACTCCTAGTGTAAAATTTTTTGGTACTAATATCTTCTACACTTTGATGCATGTGGATGGTATATCATTCATATAAAGTAAACATCATGATTTCATGAAAGGAGTAAATAAAAAATATTTGCTAATAAAAATGTATTTTCTAATTTAAAATAAATATAACATCATGAATGTCAACATCACCTGACTTTCGAAAAATAAATCTGACTTAACTCATCGTTGCGAGACTTGATCAAAGACTAGACTCATAGAGGACCAAGTCCAAGAGATGAGGTGAGATATCGACTAGATAAGAGATAGGATGGAATAAGTTTCAGAAATGAGGAATCAATTGGCGCAACTCATGGAGTTACTCAAAGGCAAGAACACCGTAAAAACTGTGCCTAATCCTTCATGATCGGGAACACCAATAACACGTCCTGTAACAACCATAATTTTTTAAAAATTAAATTAAATAAAAAATTTAAATAAAAAATTGAAGGATTAGAAGTGAGAAAATAAAGTGTATATGTAAAATATATATGAAATAAATAAATATATATATTATATATATATAATATATATACAAAAGTCAACATTTAAGAAGAAAGCCAAATGGTCAAATGGCATAATTATAAATATACTTTGTAAAAATAAAATTAATTAAATAATTGAAAAATAATTTATTTATGATTGGAAGATAAAAATTATTATTTTAAAATAAAAAATAAATAAATAATTAAAATATTATAATAATATATATGGTATTAAATTGAAAGTGGAAAGAAAGAGAAAATATCAAAATTTACATTTTCTTCTTCTTCAAGGGGGCCAAACCTCCATGGATGAGAAATCAAGGTTTTTTCTTCTTCCATACATCAAGGTTTGAAGGGATTTTCAAGGATTGACAAGAGAATTGGAAGTTTCTCCATTAATTGGTAAGCTTTCTTACCAATTTCTAAGTTTTATGAAAAACTATGAATATGTGAAGTTTGGTTTTTTGTATAAGCATGATTTAATTGCTTGAATGAGTATGTATGATGCTATTTTGAGTAGCAAGTAATAATTTTTAAGTTAGATAGAAGAAAATATTAAGTTTGGGTTGAGTTTAGATGAAGAAGATGAGTTTAGGGTTATGTGTAATTTGGAATTTTGGAATTTTGTGTTTTAATTATTCAAATGGATACCAAAGATGTTGTTTTGATACTTAAACAATAATTTTAAAGTCAAATAATGGATTTAATCAAGTTTGGTTAGAGATTGAGAGAGGTAATGTTGAATTTAGGGTTTTGGAAGAGAATTTTTAAAGTATGGTTATTTATTTAATTTTAATAAATAAATCATGTTATTAAAAGATTTAAATGATGAAATTGGGCTTAGATTAACATTTAGAATGGGTTGGAGTAAAGAATTGGTAATTAAGAGGCTTAGGGCACATTTTAGGATTTTGTTAAAGAATATGTATTTATTGGATTTAATTGGTTAAAACATATTCTAATATATTTTTAATGGTAAAAATAAACTTAAAATACCCATTAAAATGTGAAGGAATGAAATTATGAAGTTAAAGTAAGGAAAGAAACATTTTAGAAAATTAGTAGGAATGTGGTTTAATTAGAATTTGATAGTTGAAATGCCTTAAAATGTGATTCTAAATGATTATATTTACTCACATTTTGAACAGGCATTAAGTGAAAGTAATTTGCCCAACCTTAGTGTTGAAGGGCAATTTAGAAGTGGAAGTTAAAGTGACATTTTAGCTTGAGTTTGAGTGTTAATTAAGGTATGTACATAATTTTGATAATTTAAAAGTATTTGTATTTAATTTGGTTTAATATATTTTTGGATAGAAAAATGTGTTAAGCTACTTGACTATTTGAACATTCTTATATATTGTGATATGACATGTGAATTGATGAGTATGCATTATATACATTGTGAAAAATCATTATTAATGGCTGAAATGAATGGAATGTGGCTTATGTAACAAAAATGTTTGGGTAATATGATTGTAATGCTAAATGTAATGAATGGAGTGTGTTTTCTACAGGTTGAGTATTGTTAAAATTTTTGGAATGTCCAATTTACAGATAAAACTGTAACAATTTTTTTTAGAAATTTTTATATAAAATACTTATTTTGAGTACCTATAATTAATAAAAATATTTTATTTACTTATTAAAGATACATTTTAAATATTTAAAATCTTAAGTTGAGAATATGAGAATTTTTAATAAATTGAATTGTGACATTCTTATACTGTATATGTATATTTTTTATATACTAAGTGTATATATTATATGTATATAGAGTGTAAATGTGTTACATTTATTTTAGTATTATAGCCTAGGTTTGAGGTCCTTAACCTATGTAAATTTTTAGACAGAGAAATTGAAAATTTTAAATATAGTTTTAAATTATAATACATGCATTGGTATTTGCATTTTATCTGATCCCTAATGTGACAATCTTTGTTGTATTTATAGATATAAGTAGTCATGGCGTCTAGGACACACCAGTCTGCTGAGAGTAGTGTAATACCCTTATACTCTATATACATACAATACATATTTTCAGCACATATAAAATACACATATATGGTATAAAAATGTCACAGACTGATTTTATAAAAATTTTTCACTTTTCAAATTTAAAATCTTAAATACTTTAAAATGTATATTTAAATAACAAATAAAATATTAGATTATAAAATAATTATTTTTCATAAAAATCTCTGAAAAAAATCGTCAGAGTTTTATCTGTAATTTGGACATTCCTAAAATTCAGCAAAACACAACATGGATCAGAAAACACTCCCAAATAATTTCAAATCACCATTTCACCCATACTCCTCAATTTCACCAAGTTTCTCAAATATTTATATATATAGATAATTTAGAACACATTTAAACCCTCATTTCAAATAACTTAACCCAAACATTCTTTATAGTTTATAATACATAAAATCCAAAAATATGATATAATATGCATAATACTCAAAATATACAATAACATAAAATATATATATGCTGCCAACATTGTTTGTGATTTTGTTATTAACTCTACAAGCACAACCACAAGTCTAGACCCGACCTTATCTAGAAGAACTCTCTGGCTCAGCCAAATCTACCCTGTCACCTGTGCGATGTAAATAATTGTGCTAAGCCAAAAGCCTAGCGATATAAACTTGATAACATAAAACTTAAATGCAATGCCAATGTATAATGCATATGGATATCACATCATTCCATTTTCTCATACTTTTCAAGTATTTCACAATCCACAATTCACATAAAAACAAACACAAGCATAGGCCCAAAGATAACTAATATGCTATTCAAATTTTAGAGTTACTGTTTTGGTCTATAATGTTACCATGTGTCTAGCCCCGAAGGTAAAATATCAATGTAATAGTCCAACTAGGTCTGAGCTTACGACCCGGTCTTTTCACCAAGCCCATTTTTAAAGACTTATTTCTGAGACTTACGACCCGGTCTTTTCACCTCAAAAATATTTTTACAGTGATGCCCAACGTCTAGCCCAAAGGCCAATCATAGTAATGCCCAACATCTAGCCCGAAGGTAAGTGACGTCCAACGACAATCCCGAAGGCAAATCATAGGCATGCCGCCAAACACAGAACTCTGAAAATTGAATAACATACTAGGCACACTGTAACACCCCTATATCCCATATGCACACACTACATACTACTACATATGTAATATACGTATACCGGATACAGGAGTGCCACGGTTTATATTAGACAACCCAATTTTTCTCTTCTGCATTAATATGAAAAAGCTTAAAACATTTCATATATATATATATTTATTATAGAACATAATAGATAAAATATTTATTTATTAAGCAGCGGAAAATGTAGCGGTATTTACATATATAAATACATCAAAATCAATGTTTACAAAATATAAAGTTTATACATGTTTGGCAGTTCGTCTCTGATCTTTAAGCCCACAATCAACACTTCAGAGTCTAGACTCGACTCAGTCTAAATGAACTCTCCGGTTCTACCCTGTCACCTGCGCTAAGCCATAGGCTTAGTGGTACAAACCATGATAATAAAATACTTTAATGTAATGTTAATGTCATACGTTCAAGCATTATAAAAAATACATAAGAATACCATATTACAAAACCTTACATTAAGTCTTATTATTCATTTGTTTCACTATTCATAATTCACATTGAATCAAAGACAAGCATGGGCCCAAAAGAAACTAATATGCGATTCAACTTTCAGAGTTAATGTTTTGGTTTAATTATCACATTTATCATCATCCCAACTAGACTTCAAGGATTAGGCCCAACCAAGTTTTAAGGGGAGCGAAGCATGCTAAGCATCAACCCAACTTAGCTTCAAGGACCAAACCCAACCCAGCTTCAAGGGTTTGTAACATCTCAACTAGGCTTCAAGGACTAGACCCAACCAAGCTTCAAGGGGAGTTAAGCATGCTAAACTTCAACCCAACTTGGCTTCTAGGATCAAGCCCAACCCATCTTCAAGAGATTGTTACTATTAGGCATGCCACCAACAACAAAACTCTGAAAATTGACTAACATATTAGACACACAATTCTTTCATTATTTTATTATCAATTCCATTCTCATTTCCTCATAATCATCTAGGCAAACATGCCCCAATTATTTCATTTACATCATTATAGCCAACAACAATGGCTTCACATCTCATCATTAGAGTATACATAACCAATTCCATTAGACATACATTTTGAATAATCATCATACCCTTCACATTATGCAAATCATAGCATTAATCAAATATATCAACAATGTAATAGATTACTTAACACATTTACAACCAAATGTGTTAAGTCCCAAAGTCATATAAATGTATGCAATAATGTACGTTTGTACTTACCTCAAGAACAACTCACACAACACAAAACTCCTCTTCCAAGATCCTCAACACTTGGATTAGGGCAACTCAATCTTTTCAAAACCTAATCCAAAAGGAATAATACACACTCACTTAAAGATACTCACGAGATAATAAGGTTAAGAACCAACTAGGGAAAACTCTACACATGACACGCTCAACAATACGGGCGTGTCCCTGGTCGTGCCCTAAACTCACAATACAGAAGCTTTAACACGCTCAGCAACACAGGCGTGTCACTGGATGTGTCATTCATTCTGTCTCACATAAACATTGACACGTCCAATAACAAGGGCGTGTTCATGGTCTTGTCAATTCTTCCTCAACACAGTAGCTATAACACGCTCAGTGACATGGGCATGTCACTAGCCGTGTCAATGCTACTACAACACAGAAGCTGTGACACGCTCAGTGACATGGGCGTGTCACTGGTCATGTCACCCATCTAGAAAATAGAACCATTAACACGCCTAAAGACCTGGCCGTGCTCATGGGCGTGTCAGACCAAAAATCCTGATTCCGGCAACAAAAACATCACATCCAACAAACCTTTTACTTCCACCATTTTTCACTTCAAACAAACTTAACGAAACACACCCATAAACCATAATAACTTACAAAAACATCAAAACAATTCAAAACATACATCAAACACCAATTCACAACCATCACATACACACAACTCAAACACAACTCTTGCTCTTCCAACACCAAACTTAACTCTATCTCTTCAATCAAACTCCAAAATTAAAATCAAATAAACCAAACACTCTCAAATACACCACAACCAAATATACACATACCATCAACAATCAAACACCAAACTCAAAACACAAACTTAAAATAAAACAAGGAAATCAAGTGGAAAACTTACCAAAAGTGATGAAAACCCTTAAAATTTCAACTTGATCACTTGAAACATCCTTCAATTTTGAGTTTGGAAAGAAAAAATCTCACTTTCTCTCTTGCTATTGAGTTAGCCAGCCAAGGAGAAAAGAAAAGAAGAAGAAGATGAATAGAACATAAGTCAACTCTCTCTTAACCACTCAATCATCTCTTTAAATCTCAACCAAGCAAAATAAATAATAAAATATTCCTAAATATCCTCATCCACTTCCTTTAATTTACATTTCAATTAATTTAAAAATAAATAAATAAATCTTCTTTTGACCTTCTATTCTTTGACTTGTATATGTTGTATATATCTCTATATATACAACATATACACTCTTCTCCTTACCTCTTTACTCTTTCCACTTAAACATATACATTTATAACATTTAATTCAAATACAACAATAAATATTCCAAAACTTTTAGGGTGTACTTTGGGATATTACAATTCTCCCCCACTAAAAAGAAATTTTGTCCTCGAAATTACCTGATCTCAAGTCTGAAATAGTTGAGGATACTGATCTCGTATCGCTTGCTCACTCTCCCAAGTTGCCTCTTCCTTTGCATGATTTTTCCAAAGAACCTTCACAAGTGGCACTTTCTTATTTCTCAACTCTTTCACTTCATGTGCCAAAATAGCAACTGGTTCTTCTTCAAAAGTCATATCTGGACTCACCTCAATAGATTCAACCGATAAAACATGAGATGGGTCTGATCTGTACCTCCGCAGCATAGAAACATGGAAAACATTGTGAATTCTATCCAACTTAGGCAGTAAAGCGAGTCGATAAGCAACTGGTCCAACTCTTTCTAATACTTCATAAGGTCCATTAAAACGAGGACTTAGCTTTCCTTTTCTGCCAAATCTCAAAATCTTCTTCCAAGGAGACACTTTCAGAAAAACTTTATCTCCAACATCAAACTCTATGTCTCTTCTCATCAAATCTGAATAAGATTTCTATCCATCTGAAGCTGCTTTCAACCGATCCCAAATTATCTTCACTTTCTCTTCCGTTTCTTTAATCAAATCAGGACCAACCAATTTACCTTCTCCCATTTCATTCCAACATAGAGGCGTTCTCCATCTTCTACCATACAATGCCTCGAATGGTGCCATTCTAATACTAGATTGATGACTGTTGTTATAAGAAAATTCCATCAGTGGCAAAAATCTGTCCCAACTTCTAGAGAATTCAATGACATAGCTTCTCAACATATCCTCTATAATTTGTATCACTCTCTCTGACTGCCCATCTGTCTGCGGATGAAAAGTAATGCTAAAGTGCAATCGAGAACCCAAAGCACCATGTAAACTTTTCCAAAATCTTGAAGTGAACCGGGGATCTCGATCAGACACCAAAGAAATTGGAACTCCATGCAACTTCACTATCTCACTGATATACAGTTCAGCCAACTTCTCCAGAGGATAATCCATTCTAACCGGAAGAAAATCAATTGTCTTTGTCAACCGATCAACAATCACCCAGATGGCATCATGCTTTTTCTAAGTCAACGGCAAACCAGTCACAAAATCTATTGTTACATGCTCCCACTTCCATTCAGGCACTGATAAAGGTTGAAGCAACCCTATAGGAACTTGGTGCTCGGCCTTCACTCTCTGACAAGTGAGACACTTGGATACAAACTCTGCTATATCCCTCTTCATACCTGACCACCAGTAATGCTGCTTCAAATCATGATATATCTTAGTACTCTCAGGGTGCATACCAAAAACCGACTGATGTGCTTCCTCTAAAATAATCTTTCTCAATCTTGCATCATCAGAAACACATAATCTACCCTTGAACCAAAGGCTACCATCTTCTCTCATATAGAAATCTCAGTTCTCTCCTTTCTGGCAACCCGAAACAATCTTCTGAATTTTCTCATCAGGCAATTGAGCCTCTTTAATCTGATCCAACAAAACCGGTCTCAAATGCAACTGAGCTAACAAAGCTCCATCATCACAAAGCTCAAAACTAGCATGCAGTGCTCTCAACTCAACAAGCAACGAGAGCGAATAAACAATCAAACCTGCTAAAGACTTCCGACTCAAGGCATCTGCAACAACATTTGCCTTACTAGGATGATAATCAATCAAACAGTCATAGTCTTTAATCAATTCTAACCACCATCTCTGACGAAGATTCAGCTCTCTCTAAACACCCAAGTATTTCAAACTCTTATGATCTGTATAGATAAAACACTTCTCTCCATACAAGTAATGTCGCCAAATCTTTAAAGCAAACACTATAGCTGCCAATTCCAAATCATGCGTCGGGTAATTAAGCTCATGCGGCTTCAACTGCCGAGAAGCATAAGCTATAACTCTACCCTCTTGCATTAAAACACAACCTAAACTACTATGTGAAACATCACTGTAAATCACATATGGTTAATCTTCCACAGGCGAAGTAAGAACAGGAGCTTGAGTCAACATCTCCTTCAACTTCAAAACTAGCTTGACATTGATCTATCCACACAAATCTAACTCCCTTGCGAAGTAATCTGGTGAGTGGAGTAGCTATCAAAGAAAAACCTTTCACAAACCTTCGATAATAGCCTGCCAAACCCAGAAAACTTCTAACTTTGGTCACTGACTTCGGTGGACTCCAATTCAAAATAGCCTCAACTTTACTCAGATCAACTCTTATACCATATGCTGAAACTATATGACCGAGAAAAGTCACTTGATTAAGCCAAAACTCACACTTCTACAGCTTAGCATACAATTGCTTCTCTCTCAAGGTCTGCAACACAATCCGCAAATGCTTGTCATGCTCCTCCTTATTATGCGAATATACCAAGATATCGTCAATAAAGACCACCGCAAAATGATCCAGATAGGGTTTAAACACCCTATTCATCAAATCCATAAAAGCTGCAGGTGCATTCGTCAACCCAAAAGGCATTACCAAGAACTCATAATGCCCATACCTTGTGCGAAAAGCTGTCTTAGGAACATCCTCAGCTCTGACTCTCAATTGATGGTACCTTGATCTCAAATCAATCTTAGAAAACACTGCTGCTCCCTTCAACTGATCAAAGAGATCATCTATTCGAGGCAAAGGATACTTATTCTTGATGGTCACCTTATTCAATTGCCTATAATCGATGCACAACCTCCAAGTACAATCCTTCTTCTTTACAAACAAAACAGGAGTTCCCCACGGAGAAACACTAGGGCGAATAAACCCTTTATCCAACAAATCCTGCAATTGCACCTTCAATTCTCTCAACTCAGCAAGTGCCATTCGATAGGGAGTAATAGAGATGGGAGTGGTACCAGGCAACAAATCGATACCAAACTCAATCTCTCTCTCAGGGGGTAACCCTGGCAACTCCTCAGGAAAAACATCTGGGAATTCAGCAACTGTGGGTATACTATCAAGTTGAGAACCCACTACTCTGGTATCCACAACATGAGTAAGATAAGCATCACACCCTTTCTGAATCAACTTCCTAGCTATAACAGCTGAAACAAAAGAGGATTCAAGTTGTCTCTGCTCACTAGATACCATCACACTTCTACCATCACCGGTTCTCAGTGTAACACACTTCTTTTGACAGTCTACCATAGGTCCATGCTTAGACAATGTTTTATTAGTTTTTGTTATAGATTTGTGTCTTGTTTATTATGATAATTATTGTTTTATTTAGGTATTTTGTTAGTTTTAATCGGTTTATTTAGTGTTTTCATTAATTGTGGTAGTTTTAGTTTATTTCAGTGTTTTTGTCATTTTTGTCCTAGTTTTTAGTGTGTGTTTATGTTTTGTTGGTTATTGTTTATTTAATTCTTGTTTAAAGTTTGTTCAAGTTTTGTTTTAGGTTATAAAAGCCAAGGAACCAAATTGAAGACAAAAAGGGACAGTAGCTGACACAGGTAGAGGACACGGCCAAGTCACTGGCCGTGTCCCATACCAAGTTAAATTGAAGATCAAAGTCACAGAGGTGGACACAATCAAGGGACACGGCCAAGTCAGTGGCCGTGTCCCTCCAATGAAGCCCAGACACGACCAAGTCACTCCAACTTCTTACTTGCATCCAAGGCAAAGAAGATCAATTAACCAGAAGCAGACACAGGCAAGGGACACAGCCAAGTCAGTGGCTGTGTCCCTCCAAAAAGGACCAACACGGCCAAGTCACTTCTGACTTGGCCGTGTCACTCAACCACAGAAGAGAAAGAAGGAAAGCAACAGAAGTGAACACATGCAAGGGACACGGCCAAGTCAGTGGCCGTGTCCCTCCAATGCACTCCAACACAGCCAAGTCACATCTGACTTGGCCATGTCCCTCATGAACCAAACACGCAGTGGATTTTAAACGGACGATTCATATAAAAGGAAAAAGAAGCTAGGGTTTGAGGGACTGTTGAGAGTTTGAGATTGTTTTCAGCCGTCAGAGAGCAAAGCTAGGGTTTTGACAATTGTTTTCTTTTGATTTTGATCACACTTTGTTTTATCTAGCTTAGATTAGATTGTTCTAGCCATTGAGACATCCTTCTTGCAAGATTCGAACAAGAGATTCTTCTGAAGCTTCAAGGAGTTTGTAACTTGGTTTTGTTCTCGAACTTATTCTCTTTATTTTCATTGAAATTGTATTAACGGATATTATCATGTCTATTTTGATTTCTTTGAACATTAATGAGATGAATATGTTTGATTGCATTATGAACTAATTTGATTTAGTCTAGGGTTTGTATGGATCTGCTATGATTGTATGAATTGGTTATTCTCTTAGCTAATAATTTCTTTAGCCTTGATTGAATGGAATATTGTTAATATATAATTGATTGGCCACCAATTATGTGTTTTAGGTATTAGATGATGGATTGAGAGATGAAGTCTAATGCTGGAACAAGTCAATTAAGGACTTAGATGAATTAGAGATATAACCTATTAAAAAGATTGTTTCAATTATAACAAGATTAGTTGTAAGAGGTTTGAATGCGAGAGCTTATTTCCTTGACTCAATTAATTAAGTTGTTTGAGATTTAATCTTTGAAATTGAATTAGCTAAGAGGAATAACCATTCATACATACAAGTAGTAGAGAAGTGCAAACCCTAGACCCTTCTTATCAAGTGAATCAAAACAACAGTTCTAGTTTACTTTTATTCATTTTAAACTTTAATCAATCTTCTTCATTATTTAGCAATTTAAATTTCTTTATTACTTTTTATTTATAATCTGATAATCAATTAGCCACTTTAGCTTCCTTGAGAGACGACCTTGGGGCAATCACCTTTGCTACAGCTACCTCGTATACTTGCGAGTGACGCTTTATGGTAGAGTTAATTTGAGCGCAACAAGTTTTTGGCTCCGTTGCCGGGGAAGCTAATTGGCATAATTGTTTATTAAAAAAAAATACTTTGGATTATTTTTCATTGTTTTCATTTTATTTTATTTGTCTTTTGCTTTTGATATTTCTTTTTCTAGAATTTTTTGTTTATGCAAGGCAGGAGATCACTCGAAGGAGAGCTACATCCATTCATTCCAGAAATTCAGAGAGTGAAAAGGAGCAGAGAAGAGTTTGAGCTCTACACCGGATTTGATACAGAGGAGGACACTTCTGAATTAGAATCGAAATCTGAACAATATGTTAAAATGGCTGAAGAAAGGCAAAGAACGATGAGAGACTTTGCTAGACCTGTCATTGGAACTTCCACTTCTTGCATAAGACTGACAGATGCAGCAAGGAATTATGAGTTGAAGAACATTCACTACAACATGCTGCCATCATTCTATGGAGTTCCAAATGAAGATCCTTTGAACTTTATTCGGGATTTCTACTCCACCCTCAACACTTTTCCTTTGGGAGGACTAACAGAAGATCAGTTGAGGATGAGATGTTTCCCTTATACTTTGAAGGATAGGGCAAAGAGCTGGCTCATGATGTTGCCTGAAAATTCACTGACAACTTGGGAGCAAGTTTATAACAAGTTCATGGGCAAGTTCTATTCACACCAAAAGATAGCTGAGTTGAGAGGGAAGATTGCTACATTCTCTCAATTTGAAGGAGAGCCATTTCATGAGGCTTGGGACAGATTCAAGATGCTATTGATCCAGTGTCCACATCATCACTATCCACTTCAACTCCTTAATCAGTTTTTCTATGATGGTTTAACCCAGCAATTTCAGAACACTGTTGACAATGCAGCTGGGGGAGCCATGGGAGAAAAGATAGTTGATGAGACTTATGAGATCTTTGAGATGTTGGGAGCTAATTCTCAACAAAAGAGTGTAAGGGGAAGAAGTAAAGGGGTGAATCAACTGGAAGCCAATACTGAAATGGTTAGTCAAATAGCTGAGTTGACAAGGCAGGTTCAGATGCTAAACATGAAGAACAATATTTCTTCATCCACTCAAGAAGTGTGTGGAATCTGTGGGACATTTGGGCATGGAGTAAATATATGCCCCTCTGCATATGAGTCTTTTGGGAATGAAGCTGAGCAAGTTAATGCTATGGGAGGATTTCAACCAAGAGCAAGGAATGATCCTTACTCCAACACTTACAATCCTGGTTGGAGGAGTCACCCCAATTTTTCCTGGACAACAAATAATGCTCAACAGCCTTTCCATTTGCTCCAGAGACAGAACCAACAGCAGGGCCAATCCTCAAATCAAGGTCAGCCTAAGAGAGAGAGTTTGGAGGAAAGTTTACAGGCTTTTATCCAAGTCAGTGCTAAAAATCAGGAGATGAACAACAAGAGGCTGGATTCCTTAGAAGCATCTTTTAAGAAGGTGGAGACCCAAGTGGGGCAACTTGCTCAACAAATGCAGATTCAACAAAAGGGGAAGTTCCCAAGTCAACCTGAGCAGGCACAAGCAGTGGCTATTCTTAGGAGTGGCAAGGTAATTAATAACAATGTTGAAAATAATTCTGTGAATGCAGGTGAGCAAGAGAATAAAAAGGAAGGAGAACAAGAGAACAAAGGTGCTGAAGAAAGATCAATGGAGAAGTCCCCTACAGCAGATTTGCACAAGGCAAGCAATCCATACCGGCCACCTATACCATTCCCCAGCAGGTTGAAGGATGATAAAAAAGATAAGCAATTTTCAGATATCTTCAACATGCTATCTAAGGTAAGTATTAACTTACCCTTATTTGAAGCAATTAAGAACATGCCTGCTTATGCTAAATTCTTCAAAGAACTGAATACCAAGAAAAAAAGGTATGAGCCGAATGAAAAGGTGATAGTTTCTGAGGTAGCTAGTGTTGTTTTGCAGCATAAACTTCCTCCTAAGCTAAAGGATCCTGGAAGTTTTATTATTCAAATTACTATGGGGAATGGAAAGGGTACTGATGGCATGTGTGATTTAGGGGCCAGTGTGAATTTAATGCCTTATTCTGTGTACCTTGATTTAGAACTAGGGGAACTTAAACCAACAAAAATGGTGTTGCAGTTAGCTGATAGATCTCTTAGATTCCCGGAAGGGGTTATAGAAGATGTGTTAGTTAAAGTTGGTGGTTTGATAGTACCTGTGGATTTCATTGTTCTTGACATGGAAGTAGGTAATTCTTCACCATCTGCACACACCATTCTGCTGGGTAGGCCTTTTATGGCGACTACCAACACTTTGATAGATGTTAAGAATGGAAAATTATCAATGACTGTTTTGGGACAAACTGTGGAATTTTCTATTTTTAAAACTTCTCCTATTCCTACAACTGCTTTATATGAGGATTGTTCTTTCATTGATTGTGTTGATGCAGTTGTTTCAGATGTTTTCTTGCAGATAGGTTCCTCTGATAAAATGGAGCTGGCATTGACTTTGGATAGTGAATTTGGAAATTTTTGATGCAGAAATAGCCAGTTGTCTTGGGACCTTAGAAAGTGCTGAAATAGAGGAATTTAAGAAGGACCCAGTTTGTGAGCTTCCCCCCATTGAAAAAGAAGAGAAGAACCCCTCATTAGAGTTAGAGCTGAAAGAGTTACCTAAGAACCTGAAATATGTGTTTTTAGGAGATCACAACACTTTGCCTGTGATAATATCTAGTGAACTTAGTGAAGGGGAGGAGATGAGGTTGGTGAGTGAGCTTAAAAGATTAAAGAGAGCAATAGGATGGGGATTGAGTGACATCAAGGGTATTAGCCCTTCCATGTGTATGCATAGAATCACTTTAGAAGAAGGAGCTAAACCTGTGAGGGAGACTCAAAGGCGCCTTAACCCAAATATGAGTGAAGTGGTTAAGAAGGAAGTGCTCAAATTGCTGGATGAAGGAGTAATTTACCCAATAGCTAATAGTGAGTGGGTGAGCCCAGTACATGTAGTTCCTAAGAAATCTGGAATCACTTTGGTAAGAAATGAGAATAATGAATTGGTTCCTACTAGGACTACTACTGGGTGGAGAATATGCATCGATTATAGGAAGTTGAACAATGCTACAAAAAAAGATCATTTCCCTCTTCCTTTTATTGATCAGATGTTAGATAAACTTTCTGGGCACTCACATTATTGTTTTCTGGATGGCCTTTCAGGTTACTATCAGGTGCCAATAGCTCCAGAGGATCAGTCCAAGACAACCTTTACTTGTCCTTTTGGGACTTATGCATTTCGACGTATGCCCTTTGGCTTGTGCAATGCACCTGCAAATTTTCAGAGATGCATGATGTCTGTCTTCTCTGACATGATAGATGATTTTATTGAGGTATTTATGGATGACTTTTCTGTTTTTGGTAATTCTTTTGATAATTGCCTCAATAAACTTGTTCGTGTGCTTGAGAGATGCATTGAATGTAACCTCACTTTAAGTTGGGAAAAGAGTCATTTTATGGTTACTCAGGGCATTGTCTTAGGTCATGTGGTGTCAAGTAAAGGGATTGAGGTGGATAAGGCTAAAATTAAATTGATTGCTAAATTACCCCCACCTACCTCTGTTAAAGGAATAAGAAGTTTTCTAGGGCATGCAGGATTTTACAGGAGGTTTATTAAGGATTTTTCCAAAATAAGCCAACCATTGTGCCATTTGTTGGGGAAAGATGTTCCATTTGAATTTACAGCACAATGCATGCAAGCTTTTAATTCCCTTAAGGAAAAATTGACTAGTGCACCAGTGATTGTAGCTCCTGTTTGGTCTTTACCTTTTGAAATCATGTGTGATGCCTCTAATCATGCAGTAGGAGCTGTTCTTGGGCAAAGGGTTGATAAATACTTGAGAGTAATATATTATGCTAGCTTGACCCTGAATAGTGCACAAATGAACTACACCACAACTGAAAAGGAAATGTTAGCTGTTGTTTTTGCTTTAGACAAATTTAGAGCTTATTTAATTGGGTCAAAAATTATTGTGCATTCTGACCATGCAGCTCTTAAATATCTTTTAACAAAACAACATGCTAAACCGCACTTAATTAGATGGGTGTTGTTATTGCAAGAATTTGATTTCCAAATCAAGGATACTAAGGGTAGTGAGAATGTTGTTACTGATCATTTATCCAGATTACCCTACTTTAGTGAAAATCTTGCATCTGATAGCATTCATAAAAATTTAGAAGCATTTCCTGATGAGCAGCTTTTTGTGGTATTTGATGCACCTTGGTTTGCAGATTTGCTAACTATCTTGCCTGTGGTATATTGCGTACTAACATGTCATTTCAGGAAAAGAAAAGGTTTTTACACTTGAGTAAGTTTTATTTTTGGGATGAACCTTATCTATTCCGGATATGCAAAGATGAGATAGTTTGCAGGTGTGTATCTGAGGAAGAACAACTGAGTGTTCTTCAATTTTGTCATGACCTTCACTGTGGGGGTCATTTTGGAGGAAGAAAGACTGCAGAAAAGGTACTACAAAGTGGTTTTTACTGGCCTACTTTATTTAAAGATGCTCAAGAGTATTGTAAGCATTGTGATCATTGCCAAAGAGTAGGTAACATTGGGAGGAGGAATGAAATGCCCCTTCAATCATATATTGTTGTTGAACTGTTTGATGTGTGGGGAATAGACTTCATGGGTTCTTTTCCCAAGTCTTTTGGTTTTGAATATATTTTAGTTGCTGTTGACTATGTTTCCAAATGGGTGGAGGCAATCCCCACCCGTACTAATGATGCTAATGTGGTTGTTAAATTTGTGAAGGAAAACATTCTTAGAAGATTTGGCACACCAAGAGTGATTGTCAGTGATGGGGGAAGCCATTTTTGCAACAGGCTTTTTGAGAAGTTAATGCACAAATCTGGTGTGAAGCACAAGGTGGCAACCCCATACCATCCATAGACTTCTGGACAAGTGGAAACATCAAACAAGCAGCTAAAAGGAATTCTGGAGAAAACAGTCAACACATCAAGGAAGGATTGGGCAAACAGATTGCATGATGCACTATGGGCATATCGGACTGCTTTCAAAACTACTCTAGGTATGAGTCCATATCGATTGGTGTTTGGAAAAGCTTGTCACTTACCAGTGGAGTTGGAGCACAGAGCATATTGGGCAATCAAGACTCTGAATTTGGACTTGGACAAAGCGAAGAGAGAACGATTTCTGCAAATTTCAGAGTTAGATGAGCTGAGAAATGAGGCGTATGAGAGCTCGAGAATTTACAAGGATCGCACTAAAGCACTTCATGATAGAATTATAGTGCGAAAGACATTGAGTCCAGGTATGAAAGTCTTACTTTTTAACTCTCGACTCCGTCTTTTTCCAGGTAAACTCAAATCTCGATGGAGTGGTCCTTTCGAGATAACTCAGGTGTATCCTTCTGGTGCCATTGAATTACTTAACTCTCGAACAAGTGAGACTTTTAAAGTGAATGGACAGAGAGTTAAGCCATACAATGAAGGATTTCAGGAAGTGAGGGTCATTAACAGCACTTTGATTTATGATCCCTAGGCCTTGCATGATGTCCAGCTTTATGACATTAAAGAAGCGCTAAATGGGAGGCAACCCATCGGTTTGCATTTATTTTTCATAGTTGTAATTTTAAATTTAGCAAGTTTTGATTTTATGATTAGTCTAAATAAATGGAACAGGAGGGTTGATCGGAGAAGAGGGTGCAATTTCTTTGATATTTGGTGATTTATAAATAAATAAAAAAAAGAAGTTGAAATGGCAGAAGGAGACACGGCCAAAAGACTTGGCCGTGTCCCTTGGCCATGTCACTTGGACACGGCCAAGCCTCAACAAAACCCATCTTGTTTTTTATTTTCTGCACTTGTCACAGTGAGTGACACGGCCGTGTCCCTTGGCCGTGTCACTTGGACACATCCAAGCTTCACTACTTTGTTTTTGCTTTTTATTTTGCACCTTTCTTCACAGAGACGAACACGCTCAAGGGACACGGCCAAGTCACTGGCCGTGTCCCTCAAAAATCACATGACACGGCCATGTTCCTCATTTTTTACACTTTAAAAAACCCGATTTTGCCCAGTTTCTTTTCATTAGATCCCTAATTTCCTGTTCTTTGTCTCTCTCGTTCTCTCGCCCTCTGTATCGCAAAATTCATAGCTTGTGATTCAAAACTCCAAATCTTCCTTTAAACATCAAATTTCTTCACCAAAACTAGAGATAATCACTGAAAACTTCTTCTTTGCTCATATAATTTTGATTTAATCAAGTTTTGGGTTTGAATTTTCAGATTTCTAAGGATGCCGAGAACTAAGACTGTTTCACACTGCAAGACGAAGAGGCCTACAACCGAAGGAGCTTCTTCCTCTTCATCATCTTTATCTTCGAAGAGAGCAAGTCTTTTGGCTCGGGGTTTTTTCCCGACAAGGTATGTTAATGATGAATCTCTTGATGCCCTGCAAATTAGGACTAATTTTGATCGATATGTGCAAATTCTTGGATGGGAAACTCTAGTCACCTTGAGACCTTTGCAGTTTGAGGAACTTACTTTAGAATTTTTGACATCTCTCAAGGTTGAAAGAAATGATAAGAAAATCTGCACTAGAATGATGTTTAAATTGCTGGGTAAATCATTTGTGCTTAATATTGACCAGTTAAATGATATATATGGTTTTCATCAGCATAGGGAAAGGTCAGTACCCAAAGAATTTAAACAACAATTTTCTTGGGGAGCTTTAGGCTCGGGTACTTATGTGGCCAAATCGGCTAAGGCATCTAAATTAAGAAATTCCACTTTGAGGTACTTGCATAGGTTTATGTCTTGCGGATTCTTTGCTCGGAAGGAGAGCCCGGGTGTGGTTGAATCGAGTGAACTATTTTTCCTGGATTGTGCTTTGAATTCAATGCATGTTAGTGCCGGCTATTAGTTAGCCGATATTTTTGATACCGTGGCTAACAAAAGAAAGGGGGGCAATTTGTGTTGGAGGGTTGGTTACCACATTAGCAGTAGCCCTTGTTGAGGATTTTGACCCGAGTACTAGTCGCATGACTAGAATTTCGGGTAATGACTCTTTGGATATAGCTACACTTGAGAAGATGCACATGGTGGTGCATAGGAGAGGGACTTATGTGATGCCTTCAGATGAGCCTGCAGCACCGGGGGACAGGCAGAAGAGAGCACGGGTCCAAGAGGTGTCCGACTCGGATTCTCTTGACCTAGATGAGGATGCTCCGGTCTCGGAACATCAAGAGGTACTTTTGAGGATTGAGGCCCTGGAGGGCAAAGTGGATCGACTGGATGGCAAGGTGGACCGTAACCATGCTGAGGTATTGCAGCAGTTGGAACAAATTAATAGCAACCTTGCGAAGATCTTGAGTCTCCATCCCTCAGCTGCATTATCTTCACGCCAGCCTTTTCCATAGATTTTGAGTTCCTTGTTTTATTTTGTTTAGTGTATTTTTGTTCTTATTTTTCATTTTTGTTTTCATGTTAACGCTTTATATTTGGATATTTTATTTTTATATATTGTACTTTTGTTTTTGAACTTTTGTGTTTGTGATGGAAAGCTAGGGTTTTGCCTCACCAGGTACGATGGAAGACAAGTTGTCCTTTAACTCTTTTTATTTATTATTCTTGTTTCACATTGAGGACAATGTAAATTTTAAGTGTGGGGTACTCTTTAAGCTTTCCTTTAATTTTTGTTTTGTTTTGCTTATTGTGTCTGTTGTGCATGGCATAATTGTTGAAATCTTATTGATCTTTTCTTTGATTCTAGAATTATAGTTGAGACTTTAGTTTAGGCATAGAAATGAGCATTTGAATCCATTCAAGATCAATTTTCACATTCTGCAATTTATGACATATAAATCTTTGTAAACCCACCTGTGTGAGTTTTGAGCCTCATAATTTGATATTATTATCAGTTGATTTTCTTTTCTTAAGTGTGCACCTTCATGATTTTGCATCTCTAGAGTTTGCTTTTGCATACTAATTGAACTCACATTATGATTTAATCTCAAGGTTTAAAGTGATGAAGGCAAATTAGGTTAGCCCTTTAGCTTAAAAAGACCTCCCTTAATATTAAATTCCTTAGTGTGTAACACCCCAATACTCTATATAAATACTATAGATATACCAGGTATACATACAGTACGTATACAAAGTATAAGGATGTCACTTATCATTACAAATAAAGTCCTTATATTGAGTCCTAACCATATTGCATTAATAAAAAGAGCATTTACCAAATCATCATACTTTTAATGATCTTAAAAGTATATAGTAATCTTATCTTTATCAAAATTCATTTATACATATGAATACATTTATGTCAGAAATACTGCATAATTAAAATTTTACATGTATGCATCACCCTCTAGTTGGTCTCGGCAAACTCTTACTTTACTCGTGGCATAGAGAAAGACTTCATATCTACCATCTACTCACCTGCGCGATTTAACATCCGCGCTAAGCCCGAGAGCTTAGTAGTACAAATATATATGATATAAATATACATTATAGAATTAATGACATATAATGATATATCAATTCCATATACCATTAGTTGCATATCATGTTTCCCTTTTTAATTACATCTTTCATATATCTCTACTATTCTCATATATTATATATATAACAAACACCAACCACAATTCCATCATTAATAATCACAACGAATATATCAATACACATATCACATATCATAATTCATAACATCAACCACAATTCCCTCATTAATATTCACCATTCATGAATCACATTTACAACAAGACAACCATAGACTTCATTATTCATTTATTTCATCACTTAGAAAACAAAGACAGACTCGGGCCCAACAGACACTAATATGTTATTCAAAGTTCAGAGTTACTGCTTTGGTCTATAATCATAATCATCGAGCCCGTAGGCAATACACATATATATATCTCTATCCATGGATAGGGTAACAGACCCAGTCTCTTGGACCATCAACTCAACATGCTTGAGGAGATCCTCAACCCGGCTAGACTGTTACCTGTAACAGACCCAGTCTCTTGGACCATCAACCCGACTAATCGAGGAGATCCTCAACCCGGCTAGACTGTTACTTTAATTCACATTTATCATTTCACATTTCTCATAGTGTAACAGACCCAGTCTCTTGGACCTCAATTCAACTCAATTTGAAGAGATCCTCAACCCGGCTAGACTGTTACATTCATAGGCATGCCTGCCAAATTCAAAACTCTGAAACTTGAATCAACATATTAGACACAAAATCATTTTACATTTCTTTCTCAATTCATTATCATCATTATAGCCAACCCCCATGGCTTTATATCTCATTTAAATCATCATAGCCAATCACAATGGCTTCACATGTCATTTAGATCATATCTCAATTCACATTACAACACTTCATCATTCAAGTATACATAATCAATTTCATTAAACACATAGACAACATGTCCACTTATTTCATTTTAATCATTATTACCAACTATAATGATATCACATTTCATCATTTCTCAAGACATTAATATAATTCCTCATTATAATATTTATCATAACAAATTACATTGCACATACCTTTTTGAATGATCACCATAGCTTTCACACTATACAATTAAAAACATTAGTCACATTATATTAACCATATAATAAATTACTTAACATTGTTTTAAGTCTCAAAAACCATATAAAAGAATGCATCTTTGTAAGTTGTACTTACCTCAAGAGCTATTCCCAACAATCTATACCTTTCCTCTTCCAAGAATTCTCAACATTAAAGTTAATGCAACACAACCTCCTCAAAACCTAATCCAAAGATAATTATATTCATAAGAAAATAAGAATAATAACTAACTAGGGCAAACTCAATACTTGACATGCTCATTAACACGGGCGTGTCCCTGATCGTGCCCTAAACCAACAATACAGAAGCTTTGACACGCTCAGTAACACGAGCGTGTCACTGGACGTGTCACTCATTCTGCCTCACAGAAACATTAACACGCCCAACAACACGGGCGTGTTCATGGCCGTGTCAATTACTTTTTCCCACAGTAGCTATAACACGATCAGTAACATGGCCGTGTTAATGGTCGTGTCACAAACGTCCAACTTAGTACCGATTACACGCCCAACCACACGGCCGTGTCAATGGTCGTGTCAGACCAGAAATCATGAATTCGAACTTTCATCCATGAAAACACCAACACTTCAAAACTCATATTTCATCACCCTTAAT
Organism: Garcia nutans; assembly: GCA_947685225.1. Lineage (NCBI taxonomy): Eukaryota > Viridiplantae > Streptophyta > Magnoliopsida > Malpighiales > Euphorbiaceae > Garcia > Garcia nutans. Next base: position 424,364 of record CANTUV010000046.1, read on the forward strand.
CAACATCTTGGTTAAATTCATCAATTACCCATCTATTTAACACTTAAATAACTTCAATATATCATAATCATAAGCATAATATACCTCACCAAGAATCAATTACTCAAATCCCCAAATCATCTATACTAAACCCTTACTCAACAATCTCAACAATTCATCATCATCCTCACATCTAACCATGTTGTTTCACAATTAATCATGTTATCATCATCTAAATACCAATTCCACACATATATATACTTCAATCTTTCATTAACATCATCATCATCATCATCAAAAAACCATATCAAATCCAACTCAAACGATAGGAATCAAGACAAGCAAATGAATACTTACTTGGATAATATGCCAAATCTTTAATAACCATCTTCAATCCTCTCAAAATCCCTTTGGGTTTGATGTAAATAGGGATGAAATCACCATCTCTCTCTCTCTCTCTCTCGTTCAAAAAGAAAAGGAAGAAGAAGGGAAGAAGATCTTTTCTTCTTTTCCCTTACTCATCATATATATATATATAATAAAATAAATATACCCAATATCCTTCACCACATATCTTTCCCTTTGACTTTCTTTCTTCCTTTTCCTTTTATTATTATTAATTATTTAATTAACCTTACTTCTCCTACACCACTATATCCCTTAAGCATATGTGATGTATATGTTGGTATATGTATATCACATATATATATATATATATTGCTTTTATATTTTCCCATATATTTCCCAAATACCATCCATACATATTATCCTTCATATACATATATCTCTTATAATATTTTCCTTACATATTTTACCAACATATCATCTTACATCTACTTCTCCAACGTACACCAAAATCGGGATATTAGATTAAGTCATTAAACATACACATTAAATCCATATACAACCATAATTATTCCAAACTCTTAGGGTGTACTTTGGGATATTACATAGTGAGCCAAGTTGAGCCTTTGACCTTTTCTTGTTTGATCAACACAATTCACAGCTCAGCTTTCTCTTATTATCATCATACCTGCATTAAGGAATGAAGTTCTTATTATATGACAATAGGGTGGTTTATTTCAAAGTGTGGGGTAAGCAAATAAAAAATAATAATAATAAAAATATGGTATTGCTATTGGGGTGAAATACATACTTTGCGCTTTGTATTTGATTAAGAGTTGACTATTCTTTTCCTCTACATGTTAAGCTAGATGATTTATGCAATGTTATATTTTGTATATATATGTATAAAAAAAATAATTATAAAAATAAAAGAAAAAGAAAAAGAGGAAATAAATAAAAAAAAGAAAATAAAAGAGTATATATATGTATACAAAATTTACATATGTTCTAGCATTGGTTTGCAAAAGAGGAATGTCGGCTCGTGTATTTTTCTTTGAGTATGCAAGTATGTGAAGTATTAATGGATTGTGAGTATGCCATTTGAGGGAGTTATGAGTGCCTTAGCAAGAGTAGTGTCTAATTTAGATACTCCATTTCTTGATGCTCCAGCTTAAATGTCTTTTCTCACACCTTCACCTTAGCCCCATTGCATCCAAATAAAAGACCTTCAGATTATTTCTTGAGAAAATCAGTGAGGGAGATTGGATAATTAAGCAAGTTTATGGTAGTATGCCATCATGAGTGGTTTGAGTGATTAACTTTTGAAATCGAGTGAAACACTTAGATGAGAGATAAGATTTGTATGTCTGGATTAATGAATGAGTTAAGAAAATCTTGATTGAAGGAAATTGCAATTATTTATGTCTGACTCTTAAAGTATTTCATCTATATGCTGGAATTATAGTTAAGGTTGTTTGAGTTTTTAATTTATGCCATGTGAATTTGCTTGAGGACAAGCAAAGTTTTAAGTGTGAGGTAGTTGTTTTATTAGTTTTTGTTATAGATTTGTGTCTTGTTTATTATGATAATTATTGTTTTATTTAGGTATTTTGTTAGTTTTAATCGGTTTGTTTAGTGTTTTCATTAATTGTGGTAGTTTTAGTTTATTTCAGTGTTTTTGTCGTTTTTGTCCTAGTTTTTAGTGTGTGTTTATGTTTTGTTGGTTATTGTTTATTTAATTCTTGTTTAAAGTTTGTTCAAGTTTTGTTTTAGGTTATAAAAGCCAAGGAACCAAATTGAAGACAAAAAGGGACAGTAGCTGACACAGGTAGAGGACACGGCCAAGTCACTGGCCGTGTCCTATACCAAGTTAAATTGAAGATCAAAGTCACAGAGCCCAGACACGGCCAAGTCACTCCAACTTGGCCGTGTCTCACTTGCATCTATGGCAAAGAAGATCAATTAACCAGAAGCAGACACAGGCAAGGGACACGGCCAAGTCAGTGGCCGTGTCCCTCCAAAAAGGACCAACACGGCCAAGTCACTTCTGACTTGGCCGTGTCACTCAACCAAAGAAGAGAAAGAAGGAAAGCAACAGAAGTGAACACATGCAAGGGACATAGCAAAGTCAGTGGCCGTGTCCCTCCAATGCACTCCAACACGGCCAAGTCACATCTGACTTGGTCGTGTCCCTCATGAACACGCAGCGGATTTTAAACGGACGATTCATATAAAAGGAAAAAGAAGCTAGGGTTTGAGGGACTGTTGAGAGTTTGAGATTGTTTTCAGCCGTCAGAGAGCAAAGCTAGGGTTTTGACAATTGTTTTCTTTTGATTTTGATCACACTTTGTTTTATCTAGCTTAGATTAGATTGTTCTAGCCATTGAGACATCCTTCTTGCAAGATTCGAACAAGAGATTCTTCTGAAGCTTCAAGGAGTTTGTAACTTGGTTTTGTTCTCGAACTTATTCTCTTTATTTTCATTGAAATTGTATTAACGGATATTATCATGTCTATTTTGATTTCTTTGAACATTAATGAGATGAATATGTTTGATTGCATTATGAACTAATTTGATTTAGTCTAGGGTTTGTATGGATCTGCTATGATTGTATGAATTGGTTATTCTCTTAGCTAATAATTTCTTTAGCCTTGATTGAATGGAATATTGTTAATATATAATTGATTGGCCACCAATTATGTGTTTTAGGTATTAGATGATGGATTGAGAGATGAAGTCTAATGCTGGAACAAGTCAATTAAGGACTTAGGTGAATTAGAGATATAACCTATTAAAAAGATTGTTTCAATTATAACAAGATTAGTTGTAAGAGGTTTGAATGCGAGAGCTTATTTCCTTGACTCAATTAATTAAGTTGTTTGAGATTTAATCTTTGAAATTGAATTAGCTAAGAGGAATAACCATTCATACATACAAGTAGTAGAGAAGTGCAAACCCTAGACCCTTCTTATCAAGTGAATCAAAACAACAGTTCTAGTTTACTTTTATTCATTTTAAACTTTAATCAATCTTCTTCATTATTTAGCAATTTAAATTTCTTTATTACTTTTTATTTATAATCTGATAATCAATTAGCCACTTTAGCTTCCTTGAGAGATGACCTTGGGGCGATCACCTTTGCTACAGCTACCTCGTATACTTGCGAGTGACGCTTTATGGTAGAGTTAATTTGAGCGCAACAAGTTTTTGGCTCCGTTGCCGGGGAAGCTAATTGGCATAATTGTTTATTAAAAAAAATACTTTGGATTATTTTTCATTGTTTTCATTTTATTTTATTTGTCTTTTGCTTTTGATATTTCTTTTTCTAGAAATTTTTGTTTATGCAAGGCAGGAGATCACTCGAAGGAGAGCTACATCCATTCATTCCAGAAATTCAGAGAGTGAAAAGGAGCAGAGAAGAGTTTGAGCTCTACAACGGATTTGATACAGAGGAGGACACTTCTGAATTAGAATCGAAATCTAAACAATCTGTTAAAATGGCTGAAGAAAGGCAAAGAACGATGAGAGACTTTGCTAGACCTGTTATTGGAACTTTCACTTCTTGCATAAGACTGACAGATGCAACAAGGAATTATGAGTTGAAGAACATTCACTACAACATGCTGCCATCATTCTATGGAGTTCCAAATGAAGATCCTTTGAACTTTATTCGAGATTTCTACTCCACCCTCAACACTTTTCCTTTGGGAGGACTAACAGAAGATCAGTTAAGGATGAGATGTTTCCCTTATACTTTGAAGGATAGGGCAAAGAGCTGGCTCATGATGTTGCCTGAAAATTCACTGACAACTTGGGAGCAAGTTTATAACAAGTTCATGGGCAAGTTCTATTCACACCAAAAGATAGCCGAGTTGAGAGGGAAGATTGCTACATTCTCTCAATTTGAAGGAGAGCCATTTCATGAGGCTTGGGACAAATTCAAGATGCTATTGATCCAGTGTCCACATCATCACTACCCACTTCAACTCCTTAATCAGTTTTTCTATGATGGTCTAACACAGCAATTTCAGAACACTGTTGACAATGCAACTGGGGGAGCCATGGGAGAAAAGACAGCTGATGAGACTTATGAGATCTTTGAGATGTTGGGAGCTAATTCTCAACAAAAGAGTGTAAGGGGAAGAAGTAAAGGGGTGAATCAACTGGAAGCCAATACTGAAATGGTTAGTCAAATAGCTGAGCTGACAAGGCAGGTTCAGATGCTAAACATGAAGATAAAACATTTCATATATATATTTATTATAGAACATAATAGATAAAACATTTATTTATTAAGCAGCGGAAAATGTAGCGGTATTTACATATATAAATATATCAAAATCAATATTTACAAAACATAAAGTTTATACATGTTTGGCAGTTCGTCTATGATCTTTAAGCCCACAATCAACACTTCCAAGTCTAGACTCGACTCAGTCTACATGAACTCTCCGGTTCTACCCTGTCACCTGCGCGATGAACCACAATCGCACTAAGGCATAGGCTTAGTGGTACAAACCATGATAATAAAATGCATAAATGTAATGTTAATGTCATACGTTCAAGCATTATAAATAATACATAATAATATCATATTACAAAAATTTACATTAAGTCTTATTATTCATTTGTTTCACTATTCATAATTCACATTGAATTAAAGACAAGCATGGGCCCAAAAGAAACTAATATGCCATTCAACTTTCATAGTTAATGTTTTGGTTTAATTATCACATTTATCATCATCCCAACTAGGCTTCAAGGATTAGGCCCAACCAAGCTTCAAGGGGAGCGAAGCATGTTAAGCATCAACCCAACTTAGCTTCAAGGACCAAACCCAACCCTGCTTCAAGGGTTTGTAACATCTCAACTAGGCTTCAAGGACTAGACCCAACCAAGCTTCAAGGGGAGTTAAGCATGCTAAACTTCAACCCAACTTGGCTTCAAGGATCAAGCCCAACCCAGCTTCAAGAGATTGTTAATATTAGGCATGCCACCAACAACAAAACTCTGAAAATTGACTAACATATTAGACACACAATTCTTTCATTATTTCATTATCAATTCCATTCTCATTTCCTCATAATCATCTAGGAAAACATGCCCCAATTATTTCATTTACATAATTATAGCCAACAACAATGGCTTCACATCTCATCATTAGAGTATACATAACCAATTGCATTAGACATACATTTTGAATGATCATCATATCCTTCACATTATGCAAATCATAGCATTAATCAAATATATCAACAATGTAATAGATTACTTAACACATTTACAACCAAATGTGTTAAGTCCCAAAGTCATATAAATGTATGCAATAATGTAGGGTTTGTACTTACCTCAAGAACAACTCACACAACACAAAACTCCTCTTCCAAGAATCCTCAACACTTGGATTAGGGCAACTCAATCTCTTCAAAACCTAATCCAAAAGGAATAATACACACTCACTTAAAGATACTCACGAGATAATAAGGTTAAGAACTAACTAGGGAAAACTCTACACATGACACGCTCAACAACACGGGCGTGTCCCTGGTGGTGCCCTAAACTCACAACACAGAAGCTTTGACACGCTCAGCAACACGGGCATGTCACTGGATGTGTCATTCATTCTGTCTCATAGAAACATTGACACGTCCAACAACACGGGCGTATTCATGGCCATGTCAATTCTTCCTCAACACAGTAACTATGACACGCTCAGTGACATTGGCGTATCACTGGCCATGTCAATGCTACTACAACACAGAAGCTGTGACACGCTTATTGACATGGGCGTGTCACTGGTCGTGTCACCCATCCAGAAAATAGAACCATTGACACGCCTAAAGACCTGGACGTGCTCATGGGCGTGTCAGGCCAAAAATTCTTATTCTTGCAACAAAAACATCACATCCAACAAACCTCTTACTTCCACCATTTTCCACTTCAATCAAACTTAACTAAACACACCCATAAAACATAATAACTTGCAAAAACATCAAAACAATTCAAAACATACATCAAACACCAATTCACAACCATCACATACACACAACTCAAACACAACACTTGCTCTTCCAACACCAAACATAACTCTATCTCTTCAATCAAACTCCAAAATCAAAATCAAATAAACCAAACACTCTCAAATACACCACAACCAAATATACACATACCATCAACAATCAAACACCAAACTCAAAACACAAACTTAAAAGAAAACAAGGAAATCAACTGGAAAACTTACCAAAAGTGATGAAAACCCTTAAAATTCTGACTTGATCTCTTGAAACATCCTTCAATCTTGAGTTTGGAAAGACAAAATCTCACTTTCTCTCTTACTATGGAGTTAGCCAGCCAAGGAGAAAAGAAAAGAAGAAGAAGATGAATAGAACACATGTCAACTCTCTCTTAACCACTCAATCATCTCTTTAAATCTCAACCAAGCAAAATAAAAAATAAAATATTCATAAATATCCTCATCCACTTCCTTTAATTTCCATTTCAATTAATTTAAAAATAAATAAATAAATCTTCTTTTGACCTTCCATTCTTTGACTTGTATATGTTGTATATATCTCTATATATACAACATATACACTCTTCTCCTTGCCTCTTTTCTCTTTCCACTTAAACATATACGCTTATAACATTTAATTCAAATACAACAATAAACATTCCAAAACTTTTAGGGTATACTTTGGGATATTACAATTCTCCCCCTCTAAAAAGAAATTTCGTCCTCGAAATTACCTGATCTCAAGTCTGAAACAGTTGAGGATACTGATCTCGCATCGCTTGCTCACTCTCCCAAGTTGCCTTTTCCTTTGCATGATTTTTCCAAAGAACCTTCACAAGTGGCACTTTCTTATTTCTCAACTCTTTCACTTCATGTGCCAAAATAGCAACTGGTTCTTCTTCAAAAGTCAGATCTGGACTCACCTCAATAGATTCAACCGACAAAACATGAGATGGGTCTGATCTATACCTCCGCAGCATAGAAACATGAAAAACATTGTGAATTCTATCCAACTCAGGCGGCAAAACGAGTCGATAAGCAACTGGTCCAACTCTTTCTAATACTTCATAAGGTCCAATAAAACGAGGACTTAGCTTCTCTTTTCTGCCAAATCTCAAAAATCTTCTTCCAAGGAGACACTTTTAGAAAAACTTTATCTCCAACATCAAACTCTATGTCTCTTCTCTTCAAATCTGAATAAGATTTCTGTCGATCTGAAGCTGCTTTCAACCGATCCCGAATTATCTTCACTTTCTCTTTCGTTTCTTTAATCAAAGTAGGACCAACCAATTTACCTTCTCCCATTTCATTCCAACATAGAGGCGTTCTGCATCTTCTACCATACAATGCCTCAAATGGTGCCATTCTAATACTAGATTGATGACTGTTGTTATAAGCAAATTCCATCAGTGGCAAAAATCTGTCCCAACTTCTAAAGAATTCAATGACACAACTTCTCAACATATCCTCTATAATTTGTATCACTCTCTCTTACTGCCCATCTGTCTGCGGATGAAAAGCAGCGCTAAAGTGCAATCGAGAACCCAAAGCACCATGTAAACTTTTCCAAAATCTTGAAGTGAACCGGGGATCTCGATCAGACACCAAAGAAATTGAAACTCCATGCAACTTCACTATCTCACTGATATACAGTTCAGCCAACTTCTCTAGAGGATAATCCATTCTAACCAGAAGAAAATGAGCTGTCTTTGTCAACCGATCAACAATCACCCAGATGGCATCATGCTTTTTCTGAGTCAACGGCAAACCAGTCACAAAATCCATTGTTACACGCTCCCACTTCCATTCAGGCACTGATAAAGGTTGAAGCAACCCTGTAGTAACTTGGTGCTCGGCCTTCACTCTTTAACAAGTGAGACACTTGGATACAAACTCTGCTATATCCCTCTTCATACCTGACCACCAGTAATGCTGCTTCAAATCATGATACATCTTAGTACTCCCAGGGTGCATAGCAAAAACCGACTGATGTGCTTCCTCTAAAATAATCTTTCTCAATCTTGCATCATCAGAAACACACAATCTACCCTTAAACCAAAGGCTACCATCTTCTCTCATATAGAAATCTCGGTTATCTCCTTTCTGCCAACCCGAAACAATCTTCTGAATTTTCTCATCAGCCAATTGAGCCTCTTTAATCTGATCTAACAAAACCGGTCTCAAATGCAACTGAGCTAACAAAGCTCCATCATCACAAAGCTCAAAACTAGCATGCAGCTCTCTCAACTCAATACGCAATGAGAGCTAATAAACAATCAAACCTGCTAAAGACTTTCGACTCAAGGCATCTGCAACAACATTTGCCTTACTAGGATGATAATCAATCAAACAGTCGTAGTCTTTAATCAATTCTAACCACCGTATCTGACAAAGATTCAGCTCTCTCTGAACACCCAAGTATTTCAAACTATTATGATCTGTATAAATAAAACACTTCTCTCCATACAAGTAATGTCGCCAAATCTTCAAAGCAAACACTATAGCTGCCAATTCCAAATCTGGCGTCGGGTAATTAAGCTCATGTGACTTCAACTGCTGAGAAGCATAAGCTATAACTCTACCCTCTTGCATCAAAACACAACCTAAACCATTATGTGAAGCATCACTGTAAATCACATATGGTTTATCTTCCACAGGCGAAGTAAGAACAGGAGCTTGAGTCAACATCTCCTTCAACTGCTCAAAACTAGCTTGACACTGATCTGTCCACACAAATCTAACTCCCTTGCGAAGTAATCTGGTGAGTGGAGTAGCTATCAAAGAAAAACCTTTCACAAACCATCGATAATAGCCTGCCAAACCAAGAAAACTTCTAACTTCAGTCACTGACTTCGGTGGACTCCAATTCAAAATAGCCTCAACTTTACTCGGATCGACTCTTATACCATGTGCTGAAACTATATGACCGAGAAAATTCACTTGATTAAGCCAAAACTCATACTTCGACAACTTAGCATACAATTGCTTCTCTCTCAAGGTCTGCAACACAATCCGCAAATGCTTGTCATGCTCCTCCTTATTATGCGAATATACCAAGATACGTCAATAAAGACCACCACAAACTGATCTAGATAGGGTCTAAACACCCTATTCATCAAATCCATAAAAGCTGCAGGTGCATTTGTCAACCCAAAAGGTATTACCAAGAACTTATAATGCCCATACCTTGTGCGAAAAGCTGTCTTAGGAACATCTTCAGCTCTGACTCTCAACTGATGGTACCCTGATCTCAAATCAATCTTAGAAAACACTGCTGCTCCCTTCAACTGATCAAAGAGATCATCTATCAGAGGAAAAGGATACTTATTCTTGATGGTCACCTTATTCAATTGCCTATAATCGATGCACAACCTCTAAGTACCATCCTTCTTCTTTACAAACAAAACAGGAGCTCCCCACGGAGAAACGCTAGGGCGAACAAACCCTTTATCCAACAAATCCTGCAACTGCACCTTCAATTCTCTCAACTCAGCAGGTGCCATTTGATAGGGAGTAATAGAGATGGGAGTGGTACCAGGCAACAAATTGATACCAAACTCAACCTCTCTCTCAGGGGGTAACCCTGGTAACTTCTCAGGAAAAACATCTGGGAATTCAACAATTGTGGGTATACTATCAAGTTGAGAACCCACTACTATGGTATCCACAACATGAGCAAGATAAGCATCACACCCTTTCTGAATCAACTTCCTAGCTGCAACAGCTGAAACAAACAAGGATGCAAGTTGTCTCTGCTCACCAGATACCATCACACTTCTACCATCACCGGTTCTCAGTGTAACACACTTCTTTTAACAGTCTACCACAGCTCCATGCTTAGACAACCAATCCATGCCTAAGATCAAATCATATTCCTTAAAAGGCATTTCAATCAAATCATCCAAAAATTCCTCACCTTGCACCACAACTGAACTATCACGATGCACCTTACTCACCACAACACTATGTCCTTAAGGATTTGTCACCAACACATCAAATCCTAAGGACTCTGAATGCAATTCAGGCACAGGCAAGATAGATGCACTTATTTATGAATGAGTAGATCCTGGATCAATCAAAGTAAGAACTGAAATGCCAAATAAAGAAAATGTACCTGCAATAACTGCTGAAGCATCCGGCTGCCTCTGCATCACATACACTCACTGAGAAGACACAGCCTCATCTGGCCTACTGCCTTCAGATATAGAGCCTCCTCTCTGACTGATCCTAAGTCGACCACCTCTACTGAAACCTCTGTCCCTTCGACCACCTCTGCTAACACTAGGTCGAGAAGCTGCAGTATCAGTCTGTCTATCCTCCTGTAGCTCAGGGCAATCTTTGATAAAGTGAGCTGGTGACGCACATCTAAAACATACTCCTGATCCACCCGTCTTCCACTAAACACCCCCATGTGTCCTACCACAATGAACACATATAGGTGGAATGGATCTCTGCACCACTGGAGTTGGAGCACTCACTACAGAGACTGTACGTCTCGATCTCTGCATCTGATACTGAACTGACCTACCCGACTGCCTCTGGCTCCTACTGACTCTTGGAACAAAACTGCCTCGGCCTCTCTTCATAGATGAAGAACCTGCCTCAAACTGGAGTCTCCTAACTCTAGCCTCCTCCTCAGCAGTAGCTGCTGCAATACCTTGTGCTCTCTCAACACTTCTAGCTGCTGCAACCAACTGAGAAAAATCTTGGTATCGAGAACCAGCAACAATAGACATAATAGAGGGCCTCAAACCCTCCATAAATCTCCTACACCAGTCAATCTCATCAGAAATAATCCCACCGGCATAGTGACTCAACCAGATATACTCAATCTCATACTCTGTCACTGTCCGGTTCTCCTGTCTCAGATTCAGAAATTCCATTTTCTTAGCATCCTTATACTCCCTCGGAGTATATTTCTACTCAAACTCCCGCAGAAAATCACCATAAGACAAAGTTGGTGGATCATCCATGGCATGTGGAACTGTCTTCCACCAATCATAAGCATCTTTCTGCAGAAGTGATCTAGCATAATCAAACTTCTCTTGAGGAGTGGCTTGCAACTGTATGAATACTCTCTGAACTCTATCCAACCACTGCTCAGCTACTGCAGGATCTGTAGTGCCAAAGAAATCCTCAGCCCCAAACTTTCTCAATTTATCATACTGCCTCACCGGCACTTGTGGCTGTGGTGGCGGTGGCGGCTGATGCATCGGAGCTTGCCTCAATAATTCTACCACATGCCGTAACAAAACTGGCAGAACTTCATCAGTAGCTGATCTCTCTTACACAAGAGCAGGTACCTCTCCAGCTCTCTCAACCCTAGCTCCATCTCTACCCTCTTTAGGAGCTACACTCTCAGCACTACCTTCTATGGACTGACGTGACTGAGACGCCATCACTACCTATATCTGCAAACACAGCAGAATATACCTCATTAAAGATCAGAGACTACCAATGCCAAAACATATATCTTATTTAAAAACCATATTTTAAAATCAAAATTTTCTTTTTCTTACAATTCACCTAGGTTGAGAATCTCAAACCTAAGCTCTGATACCAAAACAGTTGTAACACCCCTATATCCCATATACGCACACTACATACTACTACATCTGTAATATACGTATACCGGATACATGAGTGCCATGGTTTATATTAGACAACCCAATTTTTCTCTTCTGCATTAATATGAAAAAGCTTAAAACATTTCATATATATATTTATTATAGATCATAATAGATAAAACATTTATTTATTAAGCAGTGGAAAATGTAGCGGTATTTACATATATAAATACATCAAAATCAATGTTTACAAAATATAAAGTTTATACATGTTTGGCAGTTCGTCTATGATCTTTAAGCCCACAATCAACACTTCAGAGTCTAGACTCGACTCAGTCTAGATGAACTCTCCGGTTCTACCCTGTCACCTGCGAGATGAACCACAATCGCGCTCAGCCATAGGCTTAGTGGTACAAACCATGATAATAAAATGCTTTAATGTAATGTTAATGTCATACGTTCAAGCATTATAAACAATACATAAGAATATCATATTACAAAACCTTACATTAAGTCTTATTATTCATTTGTTTCACTATTCATAATTCACATTGAATCAAAGACAAGCATGGGCCCAAAAGAAACTAATATGCCATTCAACTTTCAGAGTTAATGTTTTGGTTTAATTATCACATTTATCATCATCCCAACAAGGTTTCAAGGGTTAGGCCCAACCAAGCTTCAAGGGGAGCGAAGCATGCTAAGCATCAACCCAACTTAGCTTCAAGGACCAAACCCAACCCAGCTTCAAGGGTTTGTAACATCTCAACTAGGCTTCAAGGACTAGACCCAACCAAGCTTCAAGGGGAGTTAAGCATGCTAAACTTTAACCCAACTTGGCTTCAATGATCAAGCCCAACCCATCTTCAAGAGATTGTTACTATTAGGCATGCCACCAACAACAAAACTCTAAAAATTGACTAACATATTAGACACACAATTCTTTCATTATTTCATTATCAATTCCATTCTCATTTCCTCATAATCATCTAGGCAAACATGCCCCAATTATTTCATTTACATCATTATAGCCAACAACAATGGCTTCACATCTCATCATTAGAGTATACATGACCAATTACATTAGTCAAATATATCAACAATGTAATAGATTACTTAACACATTTACAACCAAATGTGTTAAGTCCCAAAGTCATATAAATGTATGCAATAATGTAGGGTTTGTACTTACCTCAAGAACAACTCACACAACACAAAACTCCTCTTCCAAGAATCCTCAACACTTGGATTAGGGCAACTCAATCTCTTCAAAACCTAATCCAAAAGGAATAATACACACTCACTTAAAGATACTCACGAGATAATAAGGTTAAGAACCAATTAGGGAAAACTCTACACATGACACGCTCAACAACACGGGCGTGTCCCTGGTTGTGCCCTAAACTCACAACACAGAAGCTTTGACACGCTTAGCAACACGGGCGTGTCACTGGATGTGTCATTCATTCTGTCTCACAAAAACATTGACACGTCCAACAACACGGGCATGTTCATGGCCGTGTCAATTCTTCCTCAACACAGTAGCTATGACACGCTCAGTGACATGGGCGTGTCACTGGCTGTGTCAATGCTACTACAACACAGAAGCTGTGACATGGGCGTGTCATTGGTCATGTCACCCATCCAGAAAACAGAACCATTGACACGCCTAAAGACTTGGCCGTGCTCATGGGCGTGTCAGGCCAAAAATCCTAATTCCAGCAACAAAAACGTCACATCCAAAAAACCTCTTGCTTCCACCATTTTCCACTTCAAACAAACTTAACTAAACACACCCATAAACCATAATAACTTGCAAAAACATCAAAACAATTCAAAACATACATCAAACACCAATTCACAGCCATCACATACACACAACTCAAACACAACACTTGCTCTTCCAACACCAAACTTAACTCTATCTCTTCAATTAAACTCCAAAATCAAAATCAAATAAACCAAACACTCTCAAATACACCACAACCAAATATACACATACCATCAACAATCAAACACCAAACTCAAAACACAAACTTAAAAGAAAACAAGGAAATCAAGTGAAAAACTTACCAAAAGTTATGAAAACCCTTAAAATTCCAACTTGATCACTTGAAACATCCTTCAATCTTGAGTTTGGAAAGACAAAATCTCACTTTCTCTCTTGCTATGGAGTTAGCCGGCCAAAGAGAAAAGAAAAGAAGAAGAAGATGAATAGAACACAAGTCAACTCTCTCTTAACCACTCAATCATCTCTTTAAATCTCAACCAAGCAAAATAAATAATAAAATATTCCTAAATATCCTCATCCACTTAATTTAATTTCCATTTCAATTAATTTAAAAATAAATAAATAAATCTTCTTTTGACCTTCCATTCTTTGACTTGTATTTGTTGTATATATCTCTATATATACAACATATACACTCTTCTCCTTACCTCTTTTCTCTTTCTAGTTAAACATATACACTTATAACATTTAATTCAAATACAACAATAAATATTCCAAAACTTTTACGGTATACTTTGAGATATTACACACACAATTTATTCACATTTCTCATTATCAATCTCTTTCTCATTGTCACATAATCAAGCTAGGCACATTGCCTTATTTTCTCATCTTTTTCTCACTTTTCTCATATTTCTCATTTTCCTCATTTTTCTCATTATATCGATATTAATTCATTTCATTATGTTTCCACATATCTCATTACATTATACCACATTTTTACATTTACAACACATTACCCAATTACTTTGGGTATTTTTATATAATTCACATATTAATCACATTTAATGTAATCTAGCCAATACCAATGGCTTTTTAACAATGCACTTAACACACATATAACATTACAAATGCCATAGCACATTATTCATACATAACCAATGTATCAAGTAGCTTAACACATTTTTCAACCAAAATGTGTTAAGCCCAAATGTCATGCAAGCATAACCAATGTATTCAAAGTTTGTACTTACCTCAAATAGCAACCAAAACAAACTTAAAACAACCTCCAATCCTATCCTTCCAACTTGCCCTTCACCACTTGGATGAAGCAAATCAACCTTCCTCAATGCCTAAACCTAATGTGATAACAAATAATCATTTAGTATCACATTTAATGTCATTTCTAATATTAAACCATAATTAAACCCCAACCAAGCAAAAATTCAAAAGTTAAGGCTAACCTCACTTTAACTTTGGATTCTCATACTAGGCCATTCATTTTAATATATTAAGTTTATTTATATTATTAGAAACATATTTTAAATCATTTAAATTATTTACATTACAAAAATACACTCTTATACACAAAACCCTAAAATGGCACAACCTTCCCCTATTGAAGATTTTCTATTCCAACACAATCCATTAATCATTTTAAGCTTATATTCATCACTTATATCACCAAACAACAAGATTAAACCAATAAAATTATATAATTCAATAACTTTGGAAAAATCACTTTCCAAAACCCTAAATCACACTTCCATTCTCAAACTCCAACCAAATACAACCAAATCTATTATTTGACTTTAAAATACTTGTTTAAGCACCAAAACAACTCATTTAGAACCATTTGCACAATTAAAAATTATGATTTCTCAAATCCTAGAAGTCCATAACCCTAAATTCTCTCTCTTCATCATTCTTTATCCAAATTCAACCATTTCTTCAATTCAACCTTAAAATCATTAATAACTACCCAAAATAACTTCATACACACCAATTCCAACAATTATAACATACTACTTAAAAATTCAACATCTCACATATTCAAAATTTTCATGGAAATCTAAAAAAAAAACTAAAGAACTTACTTTTTCAAGTGGAAATCACTAAAAATCCTCTTTGAACCTTTGAAATCCTTCAATTCTTGGAGCTAAGAAGAAGAAAAATCCTTGAGCTTTCTCCTATGGTGGTTCGGCCAAGAAAAAGAAGAAGAAGAAGAAGACTATTTTTTTTAATTTCTCTTTCCTTTCATCTTTTAATTTAACCGTATATATATATTTTATAATAATTTAATAATTAATTATTTAATTATTTATTAAAGAAATTAAAAGACTAAAAATTCATCATCCATTCAAAAATAATTTATTTTTAAATTATTTTATTAATTTTAAATTTCTAAAATTTATTTATAAAAATGCCATTGGACTTTGAATTTTCTTTTAAAAAAGTGTTAACTTTATATGTTTTGTATATTTTACATATATATCACATATATATTCCACTTTTTCATTTAAAATCTCTTTATTTTTCATTTAAAACCATTAATTTAATTTATCCTATTAAATTATAATTTATTTTATCAAATTTTAAAAATTAAAACTTTTCAAAAATTCGGGATATTACAATTCTCTCCTCCTAAAATAAATTTCGTCCTCGAAATTACCTGCTCTCAGGTCTGAAATAATTGGGGATACTGACTCTGCATCGTCTGCTCACTCTCCTATGTCACCTCCTCAGTTGCATGATACCTCCAAAGGACTTTCACAAGTGGCACCCTCTTATTCCTCAATTCTTTAACATCTCGTGCCAAATTCGCCACTGGTTCTTCCTCGTAAGTCAGATCTGGACTCACTTCGATGGACTCCATTGATAAGATATGAGATGGGTCAGACCTGTATCTCCGAAACATTGAGACATGGAAGACATTGTGAATTCGATCCAACTCAGGTGGCAAAGCTAGTCTATAAGCCACTGGACCAACTCTCTTCAAAACCTCATATGGTCGTATGAAACGAGGACTCCATGCAACCTCACTATCTCACTGATATACAACTCAACCAACCTCTCAAGAGAATAATGCATCCAAACTGGATGAAAATGAGCTTTCTTCATCATCCGATCAACTATCTGTAACATCCTTATACCTAATATACATACACTACATACACCCAACATATGTAATATATGAATATATGATACAAGAATGTCACAACTCATTTTAACAAAACAAATCTTCACTTATAAAATCTGTATAAACTTAAAACATTTAACTGATATCATA
Organism: Garcia nutans; assembly: GCA_947685225.1. Classification (NCBI taxonomy): domain Eukaryota; kingdom Viridiplantae; phylum Streptophyta; class Magnoliopsida; order Malpighiales; family Euphorbiaceae; genus Garcia; species Garcia nutans. Next base: position 441,290 of record CANTUV010000046.1, read on the forward strand.
TAAATAGTAGATGAAATATTACTTGCTAAAACACATATATAACTTCATTACCAAAGGTTTATCCAAAATATTTTTGATAGTTTGCGGAATATACATATATATACTTCAAAATATAACATAATACACATGAAATCAATATGTACAAAAATATAAAACATATACATGTTGGCAGTTTGTCTCTGATCTTGATGTCCAACAATCAACTCTGCACTCAAGATCTCAAGCCTAAACTCGACTCGATCTAGACGAACTCTCTGGCTCAACCGGATCTACCCTGCCTGTAACACCCTTGTACCCCATATACGTGCACCACATACACCCACATATGTAATATACGTATACCAACTACAAGAATGTCACACAATCCATTTTAAACAAACCAATCTTTCAACTTAACATCAATCCATCAATTCTATAATTTGAATAAACTTAAAACATTTAACTTATATTATAGAAAGTAATAGATAAAACATTCTTTGTTAAAATTACATATATATATATAACATTAGTACCCAGAAGTTTATCCAAAACATTTGTTTAATAAGCAGCGACAAATTGCAGCAGAATATACATACATATAAATCAAAATCAATATTTACAAATATATGAAATTTATACATGCTGGAAGTTCGTCTCTGATCTTGATGTCCACTAACAATTCTGATCTCAAAGTCTCAACCCTAGACTCGACTCGGTCTAGACGAGCTCTTCGGTACAACCGGATCTACCCTGTCACCTGTGCGATGAACCACAATCGCACTAAACAAAAAGCTTAGTGGTACAAACTTTGATTCAATATAGATCAATACGATGCTAATGCATAACACATTTGAATATAACAACTCATTACATTATGTCTCAATATATTAATCATTTGCATTACATTTCATAATTCACATTACAGCAAAGACAAGCATGGGCCCAAAAAGGATCTAATATGCTATTCAAAGTTTAGAGTTACTGCTTTGGTCCTTAATGACACCTTATGTCTAAACCAACAGGCAATAAATATATCCATGGATAATCCAACTAGATCTGAGCTTACGACCCGGTCTTTTCACTCAGTCTAGATTCAAGGATTTATTTTTAAGGCTTAGGACCCGGTCTTTTTACCTACCCAGCAATTCATAGGCATGCCGCCAAACCCAGAACTCTGAAAATTGAATAATATACTAGGCACACAATTTATTCATATTTCTCATTATCAATTTTTTTTCATAATTCCATTCTCAAATGATTTCTCATTTTGTCATAGATCAAACTAGGCACATTGCCTTATTATATCATCATTTTTCTCACCTTTCTCATTCTTCTCTTTTGTATCAATATCAATTTGTTACATTATGATTCCACATATCTTATCATATTATTCCACATTTCTTTTCATTTACAACACATTACTTGATTGCTTTGATACATCATCATAATTCACATTATGCATATCATAACATACAACTCATTCATCAACAATATATCAAGTAACTTAACACATTTCTCAACTAAAAGTGTTAAGTCCCAATGTCATGTAAATGTATATAATCATTCAAAGATTGTGCTTACCTCTAAAAGCAACAACACCACTCAATCAACTTCCTGTTCCAAGAATCCTCAATCCTTGAATTAGGTAACTCAATTCTCTTGAAAACCTAATCCAAAGGTAATTACACATACTCACTTAGTGATTCACATACAAAAACACGAATAAGAACTATCTAGGGCAAACTACACACTTGACACGCTCAACAACACAAGCGTGTCTCTGACCGTATCCTAAACCCACAACACAGAAGCTTTGACACGCTTAGTGACATGGGCGTGTCACTGCACTTGTCAATCCTCCTCCAACACAGAAGCTATGACACGCTCTGTGACATGGGCGTGTGACCGAATGTGTCAATCCTCCTCTAACACAGAAGCTATGACACGCTCAGTGACAAGGGCGTGTCACTAGACGTGTCAATCTATCACTACACAGAAGCTGTGACACGCTCAGTAACATGGGCATGTCACTGGATGTGTCACCAACCCAGAAAATAGAACCAACGATACTCCCAAAGACATGGCTGTGTTAATGGGTGTGTCTGGTCAAAAATCTGAAATCGACACCAAATTGCCACATCCAACAATCATCTTTCTTTTACCCTTTTCCATTCCAAACAAACTTAACCAAAACCATCAATATACCATAATAAACTTGCATAAACATTAAAACAACTCAATTACAAACATCAAAACACAATCACAACCATATTTCACAACTCAAACTTACACAATCCACAACTCTTGTCTCTTTCACCAAACTTAACCTTTTTTTCCTCAATCCAACCCCAAATATCAAAGTTACCAAGACAAAACACTTCAAACATACCAAACCAACCATAGACACATCTACAACAACCATTCACCAAACTCATAAACACAAACTCAAAAGAAATCAAAGAAACAAGTTGGAAACTTACCAATTATGAAGAAAAATTCTTAAAACTCCAACTTGATCTCTTGAAACCCCTTCAAATTCTTGAGTTAGCAAGAAGCAAAGTCTCTCCCTTGATGAAGATGGTGGTGGCCGGCCAAAGAAGAAAGAAGAAGATGAAGAAGAAAGTCAAATCACACTCTTCTCTTTTAACCAAACACCTTTTCCCCAAATTACTTTCCACCAAGCATTTAATTAATATTATATTAATCCCAATTATGTCATCTTCCACTATCTTTAATTAATTCTATTTAAAAACAAAAAATATCTTTAGACCATATTAAGACATTAACTTTTATATATTATATATATCTCTATATATACAACATACACACACTCCTTCCTCTTATCTTTCACTTAATTACACATACACTTAAAATCATTTAATTCAATTTTGACAATTAGCATTTCCAAAATTTTAGGGTATCATTTCGGATATTACACTGTCACCTGCACGATGAATCACAATCTCACTAAGCCAAAGCCTAGTGATACAAACTTTTATAACAATATAGTTCAAATGCAATGCCAATGCATAACACATAAGGATATTATATCTCATAACATTATATATTAATATATTGCTCAATTGTTCCATAATTCATAATTCACATAAAAGCAAACACAAGCATGGGCCCAAAAGAATCTAATATGCTATTCAAATTCCAGAGTTATTGCTTTGGTCCAAGATGACAACATGTGTCTAGCCCTGAAGGCAAATCATGATCACAATGAGGATTACCTCATATGTAACATCCCAACTAGGCTTCAAGGACTAGGCCTAACCTAGCTTCAAGGGACTGCTACATCATGTAACATCCCAACTAGGCTTCAAGGACCAAGCCCAACCCAGCTTCAAGGGACTGTTACGTCTTAGGCATGCCGCCAAACACAAAACTCTAAAAATTAAATAACATACTAGGCACACAATTCTTTCATAATTCCATTATCAAATCCTTTCTCATTTTCTCATGATCAAACTAGGCACAATGCCTCAAATATCTCACTTATATCAATATAGCCATTACCAATGACTTTACACACCATCTTTAATGTACACACAACAAATTGCATTACCCATACATTTTGGGTCATTATCATATTTTGCACATAGTTCACATTATACAAATCATAACATATTACTCATGCATTAAAAATATAACCAAATGTATTAAGTCCCAATGTCATGTAAATATAAGCAATTATTCAAAGTTTGTACTTACCTCTAAAACCGACAAACACCATTTTCAACCTCCTCTTCCAAAATATCCCTCAACACTTGGACTAGGGCAACTCAAGTCTCTTCAAAGCCTAAACCAAATGTGATTATAAATAATCACTTAGTGATACACTTATAGGTATAAACAAAACCTCTCAATACAAGGATAAGATACACAAAGGAAAATAAGGAAAAGAACTATCTAGGGCAAACTCTACACATGACATACTCAACAATACTGGCGTGTCAATGACCGTGCCCTAAACCCATAACACAAAAGCTTTGATATGCTCAATGACATGGACGTGTCAATGACCGTGTCCAAAGCTTTGTATTATAGCAGATAAGACATGTCCAGAGACATGGGCGTGTCCCTGCTCGTGCCAAAACTACTACAACACAGAAGCTATGACATGCTCAGTGACATGGGCGTGTCACTTCACGTGTCAATACAATAACATTATAGAAGTTGTGACACGCTCAGTGGCATGGGATTGTCACTGCACGTGTTACCAATACTGAAAATAGAACCATCGACATGCCGAAAGACATGGCTGTGTCACCAGGCGTGTCAGGCCAAAAATCCTGATATCAACACATAATTGTCACATCCAAAATTATCTTTCATTACCCTTTTCAACTCTATACAAACTCAACCAAATCCATCATTATACCACAAAATACTTTTGTAAACATCAAAATAACTCAATTAAAAGCAAAAATACACAATTACAACCATGACTTCAGAACTCAAAAGTTACACAACCAAAAACTCTTATTCTCTTCACCAAACTTAACCATATCCTCAATCCAACCCTAATTTCATAGTTAACTAGCCAAAAGAACTTCAAACATACAATAACAACCATTAACACATACTACACTAAACATCCAATTAACACATTGTAGATCCTTAATTTTTGACCCAGTCCGGTCTGCTATTTTTTTTATATAGTCCAAAATAATTTTTATGGTATTTTAATTAAATAATATTTATTTTGGTATTTATTATTTATAATTGTTAATAAAAATAAAAATGGTGAAGTTAATAAAAAAAATATAATAAAAAATAATAACAAAAATAAAAAATAAAAATAAAAATTGGCGACGAAAAAATCGACGACGAAAAAATTTCATCGCCGAAGGTCCAATTGGCCAAGGCCAATTCGCCCGCAGGAATTTCCTGCATCAAATTGGCCCTGGCCGCCCAGCCAGCTCCTCACAATTTTTCGCAAGCTCTCACAGTCCTCGCCAACTCTCGTAGTTTTCACCAGTGAAATTTTCCAACGCAATTTTTTTCAAAACCAAATTCTATTTGGTTTTAGTTTCTTTTCCTAATTAATTTTAGTTTCCTTAAACAACTAGAATTAGGTTTATGATTTTTCCTATAAATAAGACTTTAAAACTCAGAATTACAGGAGGGGAACTTAAGGGATCGGGACTTTGATTAGGGGATCAAATCTTGAACTTTTAAACTTGGATTACAGAAAACCCTAGCCAGAGAAGATTAGCAACAAGCAAGCAACCAATAATTCATCAAAGGTAGCCACACTGCCTTTGTTTTTGTTCATCCAGAAGTTAATTTTGGTGGAACCAACTACGCAGGTTTGATCTTTAATCATAGATTATATATTTACATAGCTTTGTTTCTTTGATTAATAAGAACATGCACATAGTACTTTGATCCTTAAATATATAATAACTTAAATTGTCCCTTCTGTTTCAAAAAGCCCTAAAAAGTACTCTTCTGTTTCCAAAAATCTTAAGAACCCTAATTTATTTCTTCTATTTCCAAAAACCTTAAGAACCCTAAAAAGTACTCTTCTGTTTCCAAAAACCTTAAGAACCCTAATTTATTTCTTCTGTTTCTAAAAACCTTAAGAACCCTAAATTATTTCTTCTGTTTTCCAAAAACCTCAAAAACCTTAATTTATTTCTTCTGTCCCCAAAAATCCTAATTCGTTTCTTCTGTTTTCAAGAACCTTAAAAATATTAAATCGTTTCTCTTATTTCCAAAAACTTTAAAAAATCCTAAACCACTTTCCTCTAACTTTTTTTTTTCAAAATTTCCAAATGTTTTCTTAAATCTCCAAACCCTAACCTACTTTACAGTTTCTAAAAATCATAGTTATTTTATAAGACTCTAAACTGTTTTCTTAAATCCTAAAATCAAATATTTTTTCCAAAATGTCAAAAACCCTAATTCTCTTAAAATTAATACTGTAAACCCTAGTTTTTCTAAATCCTAATCCTTAAAACCTTATAATCTTATAAACCTAAACCTTAAAACTTAATACAGTAAACCTAAAATCACAATCAAGTAACCAAGAGTTATAAACCTAATATCTTAAGATTCCAAAACCCTAATTTCATAATGATACCCCTAAACCCTAATTTGATTCATGAAACCCTAATCCATTCCAATTTTCTTAAATCATTATAGTGGGTTAAACAAATAAAAACCATAATACTAGAATCCCAAGACCCTAAATATAAATTAAAGAATTTTAAATAGAAACAGTGAACCCTAATTTATATCTTTATTTGCTCTATTTAAATTTTAGATTTGATTATGTAGTTTATTATATGCTTTGATGGTTGATTTATTTAATTTCAATGCTTGATTTATTTAATTTATCATGGATGATTGCTTTCTTTGCTGTTATGATTATTATTTGTTTATTTTAGTATTAAAGATGTAAGAGGTATGTTTCCACTTTGTGGGCACCTCATTAGTTAAATATCATGTAATTTAAATTGCTTTTATATCTTGCACTAATGTAAAGGGCATGTTTCCACTTTTCGGTGGGTGTCCTATTTAGTTTAGACATGGATGATGTAAGGACATGTTTTCATCCTCGGATGGGTGTCCATTTATATGCTTTGCTTGGACATTGCTTTGATTTTAATATAATGATGCTTTATTTCAATTGTTGCGTGTAATATGGATAATATTATTATATTTAAGAATTTTATAATATTAAGACCTGCAAAGGAGGCCGGTTCCAATGAACCGGGCATTGTGGGGATGCTGGGCCATTTCTCACATTCCACACACGTACCCAACTTTTTGAACCCATTAGGGGGTTAGGGATTTCTTAGGAATTGAGTCATTCACCGCTTTCTTTTTCCCGGCTCGTCCGGGTGGCGACTTCATTTTTTTTGGACTTAGGTTCGTGTTCTCTAAGGCCCCGAGCCTAAACAGTGCCTAAGTCGCAAGAACCATTCCACCGGGAATGGGGGCAAAAATCCCCGCTCACCGTGGCGACTCCACTAGGGATAAGAGAAGTTGATTCCGTTGGTCTTTATATTATTATATTCTTTCTTATAATGATATTATCCATTGCATCATATTAGATTGTATCATGTGCGTGAGTTAGGACGCCTGTGTTGTGCTATGTAAGGGATACCATACTTTCACTCAAGGTATAGAGATTGAGCATGGCATAACCACTCATAGCCTTGTACCTTTTGGTATATACTTGCTATGGAAAACTAAGCGTTTTAACTCAAAGACTAAAGCTCATGCAATTGGCCTATTTACTTTCCTTAGGTTTTACGCCAAATGCATGTTGTTTGACTATGGTTAATTTATCTTGGCTTAAATCATGGCTTATTTGGTTTGTTCTTTTTCTAATATGACCTAAGTACATTATGAGCTCAAATAAATTTTTCTTTAAAGTCCAAAAGACCAAAGAAATTTTTTAAAACTTTTTAAAATGGTCTTTGGACACAAACGTTTCTAAAAATAAATTCTTTTCTCAAGACTCAAAAACAAAGCCCAAACTCCATTTTTTCTAAAATCTTTTTACAATGGGCTTAGAAACAAAATTATTTTCATCCAATCTTTCTTACAAAGAGCTTGCAAATTATTTAGGTCAATTACAAAATACCAAAAATCAATTGTGAGCCTAGTTTATACTAAGATTTATTAATCATGGGCTTGTTTTTGGCATGAATCATTAGTTACTTTTTTCAAGTGAGAAATCTATTTATTATAAACCTCTTAATTTAGTTTTAATCCAATATAGCATAAAAGCTACTTTAGTTGGTTGAATGGATTAAAACCTAATTAATGGGAATTATCATGGACTGATTTTCATTTTTGAAAATATAACTATTGGTTGAAACGTCCGGGGGAAATATTCGAAAACAAGATACCCCATGTTGATATTTTGTTAACCATATACCTAGGAAAAGAGACTTGCCATTCGTGTGGATGCTATAAGGTTGGAAGGGACGTTCTACTTATCTTTGTTGATTGTTTGTGCATACATACATACATACATACATACATTTGCATCTCATATCATTAATCCTCTCTTGCTCACAGCCCTGGATTACGATAGTTCAAAAGCTTATGACAATCCGACCTATGCCGGAAGCGAAGAATCTAGCAACGACCCAATCACTTGCTCACCAAAAGTAATGGAGCCAGAACAAATTCAAAGAATAGTGGATGATGCCCTCAATGCCAAGATGGAAGAAATAAAAGAGGCCCTAGCTAAGACCATGAAGAACCAATTGGCTGCAATTTTAGGAAATCTTGCCGAAGCATCTGCTAGCACTAAGAAGCCAAAGGACAAAGGGAAGACTAAAGTTGGTGAAGTGGTTTTTGATGATGATAAGGTGATCATTGATGATGATGATTGGGCTCAATACTACCAAGATCCTCAAGATAAAAAGAAAGAACCAAAGATTGTTGAAAGATCAGCTATGGAGAAAACCGAGACTTCTGATGTTGAAAAGATGATCACAAATTTAGAAAAGAAATTTGAGAAGAAACTGAAAACCGAAGAAATGTCCAAACTTGACAAATTATTTGATCTAGATAAAGAAGTTCCATATAAATTCAAGATGCCATCTTTTGCAAAGTTTGATGGAACCGAAAATCTTCACCTCCATGTGAAGCAGTATATCATTGCTATGTAGTCTGCCCGAGCTACTAAGGCTCAAACTCTAAGGTACTTTATACTCTCATTGGATCCTGTTATCCAAAATTGGTTCAATACCTTAGAAGAAGGAACATAAAGAGTTGGGATCTGCTATACAAGGCCTTCATCCAATAATATGGATACAATATTGAAATGGAAGTTACCTTAATGGAATTTGAGTCCATTAGGCAATGGCCAAATGAGAATTTTGTGGACTATGTGAAAAGATGGAGAAATAAGGCCGCTTTGCTCAAGAAAAGGCCCAATAAATCTGATCAAATAAGGGTGATTGTGAGAGGGGTGTTACCTAGTCTTCGTGAAAGGATGTCTAATACACTCATTCGTGATTTCAAAGATCCCCTCCAAGCTTGTCTGCAAATTGAAGAATGGGAAAGAAAGAAGAATCACTTTTCAATAAAAAAGAATGAGAAAGGGAACTACCAGTCTGGAAATCAAAGCACGCAAAAAGAATTTGGTGTTAATGCTACTAACCAAGGAACAAGAAGGCAGTTTTCAAAATTGGGGAAACCGTTGTCTTGGGTTCTCAATAAGCTACAAAAGAAGAGATTGTTACAACCCTTGAATCCTCATCCTTTGCCTAACCCTCTCCCACCTAATTTTGACACTAAGGTATTTTGTCAATTTCATCAAATGCAAGGACACGACACGGATAGATGTGTGAGGTTGAGGCATGAGATCCAAAATTTGATTGATGGTGGGAAGCTGCCAGAACCCAACAAGCCCAATACCAAGAATAATCCTTTGCCTAAGTTTGAAAGAGTACCTCCACCGGCAACCTTCATGGTGGGAGAAGGATTGGAAGAAGATTTTGTTTTATCATCCTTTCAAGATGGAAATATTGAAGAAGTGAAAGGAGAAGGAGCTTAACTCAACAAACTATCCTTAGCTTGAATGTTGCTTTTCAATTTTACTTTCTTTAATATTTAATTGGAAAAATTGTGTTTTTCAAATTTAAAGTTGTTTGAATAAATTACTTTTATTAAAAATTTTATTGGTCTTTGTTCATTTTGGTGCCCAACAGATGAGGAATCTAGCTTGATGTTCATAAATTAATGTGTCTATGCATCATGACTCGAATGACTTTACTAGGTGAGGGAATTACTCTATAGCATTGAGCTGTGTATGCTTACTTAGAGAGGGCTCCTACATAATTACCTTTGTCTAGGTCCTAGTCAGTCATAGAACATACTTTGACAAACTTTCGAGGCAAAATTGAACTCTACTTATTTAAGGGAGAAATGATCTAGGCATTGTTTGGCTAGCTAACAACTAATATCCACCCAATTAAATATCAATCCCTAGTTGTCCTTTAGAGCCTTTATGAAATTTTAGCTTTCTTTTCATTGGCTTACAAATCCCAACAACCTACCCTGAGTTGTTGTGATACTTTTGACAAGTCTTATGATCACTAAGATAAAGAGGCATGAAGATCAAAGAATGGAATACATAGTCAAGATCATGAGGGTAGTTAAAGTTCTCAAGACCATAAGGGTAGTTGAAGTTTTCCTAATATCTCCAATATATCAAGACAACATTAGAGTAACAAATGATTTATCCCTATTAAAGAAGATTTATGTCACTCTACTCATCCATTATTAACCCAAGTTGGTACAAACAAGATAACTCTTTTAGAGCTAGAACCAAAAACAAAAGAAAAAGAAAAGAAAAGAAAAAAGAGAAAAAAGAGAAAAGAAAAAGGGAAAAAAAGAAAAAAAAAGAGGAAAAAAAGAGGAAGAAAAGAAGAAAAATAAAACCCAAAAAGGCAGTTCAGAAAGTCCACTGAGTTCTCTTTTACCTAAAGTAGCAAAAAGCTTCCATTTGGTTTATAAGGACAGTTTGGCTTGAATTGGTCCAACCCAACCAAAGATTCAATCAAAATCAGAGAAAAAGGAGAAAAACCATCCAATTCTTGAAAGTTCTGTACTTGACAGTCTTACAAGGAAGAAGGACAAAATGATAAAATGCTCAAAGAAAGGGAAGAGTAAGAAAAATAAAAAAAGAGGGAGAAGAAGAAAAGAAATGAATTTGGGTACCAAACTTTTTGCAAGGGCAAAGACTGTCCTAATCAAGATCCAGATTAATGCCAAGAAGATAGAAGGAATTTTAAGTCTAGCAAGATTGCTCCTAGCTGGCTGAAGTTCAAATAAGAAATTTATTGTGTGAAGGTTTGTCCATTGTGTCACATCAGCTCCTATCTCAAAATGGCCTTTCATCTAACCCATGTCCCTTACAGACCCCATTTCAAGCCTATCAAAGACCTATTGATCTTTCTTGGTAGGTAGAGTCTATTAGTGGAGATAGTTTGGATAAGCATGCATATGAGATAGACAATATTCAAACTCAAATGAGATCTTTGACCAAGTAATGTGTATGTGCCTATCTGAAGTGCAATAATTCCTGCTTAAATAGAAATGATTCTTGAGTTTAGTATAGTAACTAGGGTTGTCATGTTATAGATATGTTAATTTGAAAATCGAGTCCTGAAGTAAATTGATATTAATTTGTCAAAGCCAACATTTGATTTCAAAATCAAAATTCAAAAATAATAAAAATGTTTTTGTTATACGAAGCTTTTAAGTTAAGGGGAGTATGTTGAACCTTGAAGGACACATTGGGCAAGGAAATGATGATAAAAAAAGGGAAAGAAGAAAGAAGAAAGAAGTTGCAGTAAAATAAACATTATATATTATCATTTTTATTGTACAATGTTTCCTCAATTGACACAATATTCATACATCACTAAGAAGGAGGTGGTATATCATCAAATAAAGCTCTAAAAAAATCATCGCCTGTTGGAGGAGGAGGCAAATCACTCGTCCCGAGTTCGCCTGAAGCAGGAGCACTAGAATCCCTGTTACCTTGGGGTTTCAATCTGTCACGGTCCTCATCAGAAGTAGATGAAAGGATCTCATGGTCATCAGTTTGGGGGCCTCTAGATGAAGAAGCACCAGGATCCCTCATCCCATGAAATCGGAAGTCTCAAAAATTTTACTCTGATTGATGGTACAAATTTTCAAAGTAAGAAACCTGCTGATGACTAGCTGCCAACTCTTCTTGAAGTTTTTTGTTTTTTTCTTCAAGCATCCGCTGTGAGCCAGAAAGGAAAAAAGTAAGAGCATACATAATCATGCATACATATGGCATAAGTTACCATGAAACATGAAAACTTACTAAGTAATTCATATCAATACCCTGTGGATGAGATGTCATATCTTGTAGACTAGAATGAGAAAATGAAGAAGCAGTAAAAGAAGGTTCAACCTCATGATCAAATGGGCCAGCAGCCTGCAACAATCATTAAAAAAGTTAAAATAAGTCAAGAAAGAAGCGATTACAATGGAAAAGTGGTAAAAGCTTACCTGAGAAGTGCTAGCCCCTAGATGAGGAACGAATTCTCCTCCCTCTCTATGATGTTCCTCTTCATCTCTATCATCAAAGTTCAAGAGCCCTATTTGAATGAAATGGGTATAAGATGCACCCGGTGGATAGATAAATGTTTCAATATCATAACCATGCCGGGCCAATCACCATGCATTCTCCGGCATTGATGTAATATCTAAGGTATATTCTGGATAATGCATCGGGATCCTCCGCTGCTCGGGACCAAGAAACCACTCATATGCTCTCTCTCTAAGAAACCAGCCACTAGACACAAGACCAGCGATGACTCGACGAGTATGTTGAAAAGGCAGTGCAACATTCATGGAGGAAGTCCAGTTTGTCCGCTCTTCTGGGTTCCACCAGGCCAAATTCACCTGCAAAATGACATAAGGTAAGTAAACTTTCACATAAATTTTAAAGTATATTAATTCTATTTTACTTGGTCCCAGGTTAAGCAGCTTAAGACAAAACATTGAGTATGCACATGGTGAGAGCTGGAAACTTCTACATGCTCAGACAACCAGAAATTTAATCTCGGATACCCGACTCTCTCTCGAGAAATACCAGGCACCCTCACAAGGTTGTGCTCATATGCCCATGCCTACAACAATAATAACGATCAAATTCATGCAAGAATAAGAATGGAATTGACATTGGTGAAAGAAGAGTACCTCGACAACTGCCATAAAGCCAACAAAAGACTTCTTATTTCGGCAAATTTTGTCAAGACCATGGTAAAGACAGGTGAGACCAGCTTCACCCCAGCCGTAAAGTGGTACCGTCCTCATATAAGTAAGGGCCCTCAACACTGACAAATGGATGGCAGATTCAGTGCTGCCTAAAATGGTCGATCCGAGCAAATATAACAAAAATCCTCGAGCATACTGTTGGGTTGTGTCTCTGTGAACCCGTCCTTCGTAGTTCATCCAATAACTACTAATTGGCTCAATTTTTTTTTTTATCTTGAAAGGCCCTTTATATGATGGTTCCATACCACTTAATTATTGAATTTCTTCAAATGTCAGAATATCGTTGGTAAGATGAACCGAAAGACCATCATACCGAATGTCAGTTATAGCAACAAAATAGACCGGCCCAATTGTCATCTCTCCAACGGGCAATTGAAAAGTATGAGTTGTGTCCAACCATCGTTCTGCAAGTGCCAGGACTACGCTCCGGTCTATCAAATACTCCTCGGATGGTAATTGTAAAATGAAGCTCTCAAAGCTGCAATATCGGATAATCTGCCTTACCCGAGAAGGCGCTATATCATACCATTGTCTGGCTTTTTAGATACTCCCTCCGCCTCGAATAACGCAACAATCACGCTAAAACGGAGCTAGGTAAGTTAACGCTAGGTAAGTATATCATTATTCTATCTACTTAAATTCTTAATTTAGTATATTTTTCCTAAACTTTCTAAAAAATAGAAAATATAAAGAAGAGAAAATAAATAAAAAATAAAATGAAAAAGAAAAATGAAAAAAATAAAAACAGAAAAAAGAAAAAGGAAAAAATAATAAAAAAAAAAGAACAAAAGAAAACAAATAAAAAGGAAAAAAAGGAAAAAATGAAAATGAAAGAAAAAAAGGGAAAAACATAAAAAAAATAATTTGCAGTTAAAATAAATATATACCTTACTCTTTTGATTTGAACTACGATGAAGCGGCATTCCGGTTAGTAGACCTATATTTCCATCTTCATGCCGCCGAATAAATTCCTATAGCTTAGCATTAGAATGAGTTCTTAATCTTCAAGCATGCATTTTTTTCAAACTGTATGCAAAACTTGAAATGTTTATAGAATGAAAAGATTGTCGTATGTGAATGAATTGAAGAAATCAATGGTTTATAGAGAGGAACGGCAAAGGAAAAAATAAAATTCAAAAAGTAAAATTTACTATTGATAAATAGTAAATTACTATTGGTAAATAGTAAATTACTATTTATAAATAGTAAGATACTATTTACAAATAGTATGTTACTATTTAAAATAGTAAATAGTGCATGAACAGTGACTATACAGTAAATAAATAGGAAACTCAATTATTCAACTTAATCATTCAAATACTTGCATGTATATAAATATTTTTACACTTTTAAAATATTTTTACACGCAGGGAGAAGGAGAAAATATGTGCATAAAAAATCAACTAATTTTTTTGCAAACAAAATTTATATACTACTGACTGTAATTATTTTTTGCAGCGAATTAAATCTCTCTTAGCTCGGGTCCAAAACCCAAATTATCCTTAGGTCCATAACCTAAAATCTCTTTTAAGTCCATAACTTAGCTCGGGTCCAAAACCCAAATTATCCTTAGGTCCAGAAACTAAAATCTCTTTTAAGTCCAGAACTTAGCTCGGGTCCAGAACCCAAATTACCCTTAGGTCCAGAACCTAAAATCTCTTTCAAGTCCAGAACTTAGCTCGGGTCCAGAACCCAAATTACCCTTAGGTCCAGAACCTAAAATTCCTCTTAAGTTCAGAACTTAGCTCGGGTCCAGAACCCAAATTACCTTAGGTCTGGAACCTAAAATCTCTTTTGAGTCCAGAATTTAGCTCGGGTGTAGAACCCAAATTATCCTTAGGTCCAGAACCTAAAATCTCTTTTAAGTCCAGAACTTAGCTCGGGTCCATAACTCAAATTACCCTTAGATCCAGAACCTAAAATCTCTTTTAAGTCCAGAACTTAGCTCGGGTCCAGAACCCAACTTACTCTTAGGTCCAGAAATTAAAATCCCTCTTAAGTCCAGAACTTAGCTCGGGTCCAGAACGAAAATTACCTTAGGTCCAGAATCTAAAGTCTCTTTTAAGTTCAGAACTTAGCTCAGGTCCAGAACCCAAATTATCCTTAGGTCCAGAACCTAAAATCTCTTTTCAAGTGCAGAACTTAGCTCGGGTCCAGAACCTAAATTACCCTTAGGTCCAGAACCTAAAAGCTCTTTTAAGTCCAGAACTTAGCTCGGGTTAAGAACCCAAATTACCCTTAGGTCCAGAACCTAAAATCCCTCTTAAGTCCAGAACTTAGCTCGGGTTAAGAACCCAAATTACCCTTAGGTCCAGAACCTAAAATCCCTCTTAAGTCCAAAACTTAGCTCGGGTCCAGAACCCAAATTACCTTAGGTCTAGAACCTAAAATTTCTTTTAAGTCCAGAACTTAGCTCAGGTCTAAAACCCAAATTACCCATAGGTCCAGAACCTAAAATCTCTTTTAAGTCCAGAACTTAGCTCGGGTCCAGAACCCAAATTATCCTTAGGTTATGAACCTAAAATCTCTTTTAAGTCCAGAACTTAGTTCGGGTCCAGAACCCAAATTACCCTTAGGTCTAGAACCTAAAATCTCTTTTAAGTTCAGAACTTAGCTCGGGTCCAGAATCCAAATTATCCTTAGGTCCTGAACCTAAAATCTTTTTTAAGTCCAGAACTTAGTTCGGGTCCAGAACCCAAATTACCCTTAGGTCCAGAACCTAAAATCCCTTTTAAGTCCAAAATTATCCTCGAGTCCAGAATCCAAATTATCCTTAGGTCCATAACCTAAAATCTCTTTTAAGTCCAAAACTCAGCTCGGGTCCAGAACCCAAAATTACCCTTAGGTCCAGAACCTAAAATTATCCTTGAGTCCACAACTCGAACCGGGTCCAGAACCCAAAACCTCAACCATCTCAGAAAAATTAATTTTTATTGCTTTTCACTCTCTTTTACTGAAGTCTCAGATCATTCAAGCAGGGGGCAAACTGTAGACCCTTAATTTTTAACCTAGTCCGGTCCGTTATTTTTTTATATAGTCCAAAATAATTTTTGTGGTATTTTAATTAAATAATATTTATTTTAGTATTTATTATTTTTAATTTTTAATAAAAATAAAAATGGTGAAAATAAAAAATATTATAATAATAAAAATAAAAAATAAAAATTGGCGACGAAAAAATTTCATCGCCGAAGGTCCAATTGGCCAAGGCCAATTCGCCCGCAGAAATTTCCTGCAGGCGAAATGGCCTTGGGCTATTTTGCCGCAGGAAATTCCTGCGGCAAATTGGCTGGCCACCTAGCCAGCGCCTCTCAATTTTTTGCCAGCTCTCGCAGTCCTCGCCAGCGGTCGCAGTTTTTGCCAGCGAAATTTTCGAACGCAATTTTTTCCGAAACCAAATTCTATTTGGTTTCGGTTTCTTTTCCTAATTAATTTTAGTTTCCTTAAAAATTAGAATTAGGTTTATGATTTTTCCTATAAATAAGACTTTAAAACTCAAAATCAAAGGAGGGGAACTTAGGGGATTAGGACTTTGATTAGGGGATCAAAACTTGAACTTTTAAACTTGGATTAAAGAAAACCTTAGCCAGAGAAGATTAGCAACAAGCAAGCAACCAACAATTTATCAAAGGTAGCCACAATGCCTTTTTTTTTTCATCCAGAAGTTAATTTTGGTGGAACCAACTACGCAGGTTTGATCTTTAATCATAGATTATATATTTATATAGCTTTGTTTCTTTGATTAATAAGAACATGCACACAGTACTTTGATCCTTAAATATATAATAATTTGATCTTCGTTTCAATAACTTAAATTGTCCCTTCTATTTCCAAAAACCCTAAAAAGTACTCTTCTATTTTCAAAAACCTTAAGAACCCTAATTTATTTCTTCTGTTTCCAAAAACCTTAAGAACCCTAAAAAGCACTTCCAAAAACCTTAAGAACCCTAATTTATTTCTTCTGTTTCCAAAAACCTTAGAACCCTAAATTATTTCTTCTGTTTCCCAAAAACCTCAAAAATCCTAATTTATTTCTTCTGTCGCCAAAAACCCTAATTTGTTTCTTCTGTTTTCAAGAACCTTAAAAACATTAAATCATTTCTCCTATTTCCAAAAACTTTAAAAAACCCTAAACCATTTTCGTCTAACTTTTTTCCAAAATTTCTAAATGTTTTCTTAAATCTCCAAACCTTAACCTACTTTACATTTTCTAAAAATCATAATTATTTTATAAGACTCCAAACTGTTCTCTTAAATCCTAAAATCAAATATGTTTTCCAAAATGTCAAAAACCTTAATTCTCTTAAAACTAATATGGTAAACCCTAGTTTTCCTAAATCCTAATCCTTAAAACCTTAAAATCTTATAAACCTATACCTTAAAACTCAATACAGTAAACCTAAAATCACAATCCAATAACCAAGAGTTATAAACCTAATATCTTAAGATTCCAAAACCCTAATTTCATAATGTTACCCCTAAACCCTAATTTGATTCATGAAACCCTAATCCATTCCAATTTTCTTAAACCATTACAGTAAGTTAAACAAACAATAGCCATAATACTAGAATCCCAAGACCCTAAATATAAATTAAAGAATTTTAAATAGAAACAGTAAACCCTAATTTGTATCTTTATTTGCTCTATTTAAATTTTAGATTTGATTATGTAGTTTATTATATGCTTTGATGGTTGATTTATTTAATTTCAATGCTTGATTTATTTAATTTATCATGGATGATTGCTTTCTTTGCTGTTATGATTATTATTTGTTTGTTTTAGTATTAAAGGTGAAAGATGTATGTTTTCACTTTGTGGGTACCTCATTAGTTAAATGTCATGTAATTTAAATTGCTTTTTATATCTTGGACTAATGTAAAGGGCATGTTTCCACCTTTCGGTGGGTGTCCTATTTAGTTTAGACATGGATGATGTAAGGACATATTTCCATCCTCGGATGGGTGTCCATTTATTTGCCTTGCTTGGACATTGCTTTGATTTTAATATAATGATGCTTTATTTCAATTGTTGCGTGTAATATGGATAATATTGTTATATTTAAGAATTTTATAATATTAAGACTTGCAAAGGAGGCCGGTTCTAATAAACCGGGCATTGTGGGGGTGCTGGGCCATTTTTCACCTTTCCCACACGTACCTAACTTTTCGAACCCATTAGGGGGTTTGGGATTCCTTAGGAATTGAGTCATCCAGCCCTTTTTTTTTTCTCGGCCCATCAGGGTAGCGAATTCATTTTCTCCGGACTTAAGTCCATGTTCTCTAAGGCCCCGAGCCTAAACAGTGCCGAAGTCGCAAGAACCATTCCACCGGGAGTGGGGGCAAAAATCCCCGCTCACACACATATACAAACTTCCATAGAAAATCAAGAAAACGGGTTGAAAACTTACCAAATATGGAGAAAATCCTCAAAACTCCAACTTGAACAATTGAAATCCTTCATTTACTTGAATTAGCAAGAAACAAATTTCTCTTTTCCTTTAATAGAGGTAGCCGGCTTCAATGGAGAAAGAAGAAGAAGATAATCACCAACTCCTCTTTATCCAACCAATCTCTTTTTTAACCACACAATTATCCAACTTTCACTCTCCACCAAGTAAAAATATATTACTTAATTAATACGTAAAAATATCATCTTCCACTAGCCACTTAATTTATATTGTTATAATTAGAATAACATTTGACCCATATTAAAATATTGACTTGTACATATTATGTATATCTACATATATATATATATCATATACACATTTTTCCTTTTTCACTTAATTATGTATATATATACTTTTAAATCATTTATTTAATTTTTAAAAATTAATATTTTTAAAATTTTGGGATATTACACTATCACCCAAATTGCATCATGCTTCTTCTGGGTCAAAGGCAGTCCAGTCACAAAATCCATTGTCACTCGCTCCCATTTTCACTCTGGCACTGATAAAGGTTGGAGCAACCCTGAAGGAACCTGGTGCTCATCCTTCACTCTCTGAAACATGAGACATCTAGATACAAATTCTGCTATTTCCCTCTTTATACCTGGCCACCATTAATGTCGCTTCAAGTCCTGATACATCTTGGTACTTTAGGGTGCATAGCATGCAGTGACTGATGTGCTTCCTCTAATATCATGCTTTTCAATTTTACATCATCAGGAATACACAATCTATCTCTATACCATAGACTGCCATCATCCCTCACATAAAAGTCTCGACTCTCCCCCTTCTGACAAACCAACACAATCTTATGGATTCTCTCATCTGCCAACTGAGCCTCCCTAATATGATCCAACAAGATTGGCCTCAACTGCAACTGAGCCATCGAAGCACCATCATCACAAGACTGAAATCTAGCATGAAACACTCTCAACACAACAAGCAACGAGAGCAAATAAGCAGTCAAACCTGCCAAAAATTCTAACTCAAGGCATCAACAACAACATTTGCCTTACCAGGATGATAATCAATCAAATAGTCATAGTCTTTAATTAACTCTAACCACCATTTCTGCCTAAGATTTAGCTCTCTCTAAAAACTCAGGTATTTCAAACTCTTGTGATCCATATAAATGAAACATTTTTTCCCATACAAGTAATGCCGGCAAATCTTCAAGACAAAAACTATGGCTGTAAGCTCCAAATCATGAGTCAGGTAATTCAACTTATGTGGCTTCAACTGTCGAGTGGTGTAAGCAACGACTCTACCCTCCTACATTAGAACACAAATTAAACAACTATGTGAAGCATCATTATATATCACATATGGTTTACCTTCCAATAACAGGATAAGGACAGGAGCCTGAGTCAACATCTCCCTCAACTGCTCAAAACTGGTGAGTGTGTAGCTATCAAAGAAAAATTCTTCACAAAGCGACGATAATAGCCTACCAATCCCAGAAAACTTCTAACCTCTGTCACAGTCTTCGGTGGACTCTAATTCAAGATAGCCTCAACCTTACTCGGATTAACTCTAATACCCTCTGCTGAAACCACATGACCAAGAAAAGCTACCTGATCAAGCCAGAACTCACACTTAGACAGCTTAGCACACAACTGCTTCTCTCTCAGAGTCTGCAATACAATCCGCAAATGCCTATCATGATCTTCCTCATTATGTGAATACACCAAAATGTCATCGATGAAGACCACTACAAACTGATCTAAATATGGTCAGAACACCCTATTCATCAAATTCATAAAAGTTGTTGGTGCATTCATCAATCCAAAGGGCATCACCAGAAACTCATAATGCCCATACCTCGTGCGAAAAGTTATCTTGGGTACATCCACATCTCTGACTCTCAACTGATGGTACCCTAATCTTAGATCAATCTTAGAGAATATTGTTGCTCCCTTCAACTGATCAAAGAGATCATCTATCCGAGGCAAATGATACTTGTTATTGATGGTCACCTTATTCAACTACCTATAATCAATATACAATCTCAATGTGCAATCATTCTTCTTAACAAACAACACAGGTGCTCCCCACGGGGACACACTAGGGTGAATGAACCCTTTATCCAACAACTCATATAATTGTACCTTCAATTTCCTTAACTCTGCAGGTGCCATCCAATAAGGGGTAATAGAGATGGGAGTGGTACTAGGCAAAAAATCGATACCAAACTCCACATATCTCTCAGGAGGTACCCCTAGCAACTCATCAGGGAAAATATCTAAAAACTCGGTAACTGTGGGTATACTGTCAAGCTGGGACCCCACTACTTTGGTATCTACAACATGAGCAAGATAAGCCTCACATCCCTTCCGACTCATCCTCCTAGCTGAAACAAACATGGATGAAAGATGTTCTCAGAGTAACACATTTCTTCTGACAATCTACCATAGCCCCATGCCTGGATAACCAATCCATGCCCAAAATCAAATCATACTCCCTGAAAGGTATCTCAATTAGGTTACCAAAAAACTCCTCATCCTGAACAACATCTGGACTATCTTGGTGCTTTCTACTCACCACAACACTATGCCCTAAAGGATTTGTGACCAAAATATCAAATCCTAAGGACTCAGAAAATAAATCACTCACAGGAAAGATGGATGCACTGATGTGAGAATGAGTAAACCCAGGGTCTAATAATGCAAGAACTGAAGTACCAAATAAAGTAAAAGTACCAGCAATAACAGCTGAAGCTTCCGGCTGCCTCTGCATCACATAAACCCGTTGTAATGGCCCTACCTCATCTGATCTACCTCTGACTGTAGAACATCCTCTCTAACCAGTCCCAGATCGACCACCTCTACCAAAACCTCTGCTACCATGACCCCCTCTGACACTGGATTGAGAAGTTGCAGCATCTGCCTATCTATCCTCTAGTGGCTCTGGACAATCTCTAATAATGGTCTGGAGACCCACATCTAAAATACACTCCTGAAGCACCTCTCCTCCAGTAGACACCTTCTTGTGCTTTACCACAATGAACACAAGTAGGTGGAGCAGGCCTCTGAGCCACTGGGGTTGAAGCACTAGCCACTAAAACTGCAGGTCTCTGTCTCTATCTCTGCTGCTGTACTGACCTGCCAGAAAAATATCCCCCTTGGCCTCTCTTCACCGATGAAGACCCTACCTCACTCTGGGGTCTCCTAGCTCTGGTCTCCTTAATCCTGGCAGCTGCTGTAAGACCCCCCTGTACTCTCTCTACACTCCTGGCAGCTGCAACCAATTGAGAAAAGTCTTGATACTGAGAGCCTACTGTGATACACATGATAGAGGGTCTTAGTCCCTCCTCAAACCTCCTACACCTGTCATTCTCGTCAGAAATAATCCCACTAGCATAATGACTTAATTGGATAAACTCGACCTCACACTCTATCATTGTCCTGGTATCCTGTCTCAGACTCAGAAACTCCATCTTCTTTGCATCCTTATACTCCCTCGGAGTATTCTTCTGCTCAAATTCCCATAGGAAATCATCATAGGTCAGAACTGGTGGATCAACTAAAGCATGTGAAACCGTCTTCCACCACTCATAGGCATCCCTCTGCAACAAAGATCTAGCATAATCAAACTTCTCCTCTGGACTAGCCTATAGCTGGATAAACACTCTTTGGACCCTGTCTAGCCACTGCTCTGCTACAGTAGGGTCTGTAGTACCAACAAAGTCCTCAGCTCCAAACTTCCTTAGCTTACCATATTTTCTCGTCAGCAACTACACTACCCTCTGTAGACTGATGCATCCAAGACGGCATAACTATCTATATCTGCAAACACAACATAAATTACTATATCAAAGATCAGAAACTGCCAGTGTCAAATCATGTATTACAATTGAAAACTATTTTCAAATCCCCCATTTTCTCTATCTATCAACCCACCTAGGTCTAGAACCTCAAACCTAGGCTCTGATACCAAAATAAATATAACACCCTTATACTCTATATATGTACAATACATATTTTCAGCATATATAAAATACACATATACAGTACAAAAATATCATAGACCAATTTAATAAAAACTTTTTACTTTTCAAATTTAAAATCTTAAATACTTTAAAATGTATATTTAAATAACAAATAAAATATTATTATAAATTATAGATTATAAAATAAGTATTTTTCATAAAAATATCTGGAAAAAAAATTGCCAGAGTTTTGTCTGTAATTTGGATATTTTCAAAATTCAGCAAAACACAACCTGCATCAGAAAACGCTCCCAAATAATTTCAAATTACCATTTAACCCATACTCCTCAATTTCACTAAGTTTTTCAAATATTTATATATATAGATAATTTAGAACACATTTAAACCCCCATTTCAAATAACTTAACCCAAACATTCTTTATAGTTTATAATATATAAAATCCAAAAGTATGATATAATATGCATAATACCCAAAATATGCAATAACATAAAACATATACATGCTGCTGACAGTGTTTCTGATTTTGATATCAACTGTACAAGCACAACCATAAGTCTAGACTCAATCTGGTCTAGAAGAACTATCCAACTCAGCCGAATCTACCCTGTCACCTGCGCGATGTAAACAATCGCGCTAAGCCAAAAGCCTAGCGATACAAACTTGATAACAATAAAACTCAAATACAATGCCAATGCATAATGCACATGGATATCACATCATTCCATTTTCTTATACTTTTTAAATATTTCACAATCCACAATTCACATAAAAACAAACACAAGCATGGGCCCAAAGATAACTAATATGTTATTTAAATTTCAGAGTTACTATTTTGGTCTATAATGACACCATGTGTTTAGCCCCGAAGGCAAAATATCAATGCAATAGTCCAACTAGGTCTGAGCTTACGATCTGGTCTTTTCACCCAACCTAGTTTCAAGGACTTGTTTCTGAGGCTTATGACTCGGTCTTTTCACCTCAAAAAAATTTTCATAGTGACGCCCATCATTTAGCCCGAAGGCTAATCATAGTGATGCCCAACATCTAGCCGAAGGCAAGTGACGTCCAACATCTAGCCTGAAGGCAAATCATAGGCATTCCGCCAAATACAGAACTCTGAAAATTGAATAACATACTAGGCACATAATTTATTCACATTTCTCATTATCAATCTCTTTCTCATTGTCACATAATCAAGATAGGCACATTGCCTTATTTTCTCATATTTTTCTCACTTTTTTCATTTTTTTTCATTTATATCGATATCAATTTATTTCATTATGTTTCCACATATCTCATTACATTATATCATATTTTTGCATTTACAACACATTACCCAATTACTTTGGGTATTTTCACATAATTCACATATTAATCACATTTAATGTAATCTAGCCAATACCAATCGCTTTTTAACAATGTACTTAACACATATATGATATTACAAATGTCATAGCACATTATTCATGCGTAACCAATGTATCAAGTAGCTTAACACATTTTTCAACCAATGTATTCAAAGTTTGTAATTACCTCAAATAGCAACCAAAACAAGCTTAAAACAACCAACAATCCTATACTTCCAACTTTTCCTTCTACACTTGGATGAAGCAAATCAACCTTCCTCAATGCCTAAACCAAATGTGATAAAAAATAATCATTTAGTATCACATTTAATGACATTTCCAATATTAAACCAAAATTAAACCCCATCCAAGTAAAAATCTAAAAGTTAAGGCTAACCTCACTTTAACTTTGGATTCTCATACTAGGACATTCATTTTAATATATTAAGTTTATTTATATTATTAGAAATATATTTTAATACATTTAAATCATTTACATTACAAAAACACACTCTTATGCACAAAACCCTAAAATGACATAACCTTCTCCCATTGAAGGTTTTCTATTCCAACACAATCCATTAATCATTTTAAACTTATATTCATCACTTATATCACCAAACAACAAGATTAAACCAATAAAATTATACAATTCAACACTTTGAAAAAATCATTTTCCAAAACCCTAAATCACACTTCCATTCTCAAACTCCAACCAAACACAACCAAATTCAATATTTGACTTTAAAAATACTTGTTTAAGCACCCAAACAACTCATTTCAAATCAATTTGCACAATTAAAAACTATGATTTCTCAAACCCTAAAAGTCCATAACTCTAAATTCTCTCTCTTCACCATTCTTTATCCAAATTCAACCATTTCTTCAATCCAACCTTAAAATCATTAATAACTACCCAAAATAACTTCATACACACCAATTCGAATAATTATAACATACTACTTAAAAATCCAACATCTCACATATTCAAAATTTTCATGGAAATCCAAAGAAAAAACTAAAGAACTTACTTTTTCAAGTGAAAATCACTAAAAATCCTCTTTGAACCTTTGAAATCCTTCAATTCTTGGAGCTAAGAAGAAGAAAAATCCTTGAGCTTTCTCCTATGGTGGTTTGGCCAAGAAGAAGAAGAAGAAGAAGACTATTTTTTTTAATTTCTCTTTTCTTTCATCTTTTAATTATAACCATATATGTATATATTATAATAATTTAATAATTAATTATTTATTAAAGAAATTAAAAGACTAAAAATCCATCATCCATTCAAAAATAATTTATTTTGAATTATTTTATTAATTTTAAATTTCTAAAATTTATTTACAAAAATACCATTGGAATTTGACTTTTCTTTTAAGAAGTGTTGACTTTATATGTTATGTATATTTTACATAAATATCACATATATATTCCACTTTTTCATTTAAAATCTCTTCATTTTTTATTTAAAATCATTAATTTAATTTATCCTATTAAATTATAATTTATTTTATCAAATTTTTAAAAATTAAAAATTTTTAAAAATTTAAGATATTACAGGTAGTGCAGAGAGTTTAGCTCCTAATGAGAGTAGTGCTGAAGCTAGTGCTGAGACTACTGGAGAGGCATCTGCATTTGTGCCAGTTAGATCAGCAACTGAGGAGGTTTCGTCGGGCTGAGTACTATATATGGTGGAGATGCTTCGACGGGCTCTGGTACAGCAGCTGTAGCTACATCAGCAGCTGTCGACTCGAAAATGTGATAACCTGAAGAAGTTTAGAGCCACAAATTTTGTCAGTACTACTGATCTAGCTATAGCAGAGCAGTGTCTGGACGTGGTCTACAGAGTGTTCATACAGTTGCAGACCACTATAGAGGAGAAGTTTGATTATGCCAGGTCCCTTCTGTAGGGGAATGCTTATGAGTGGTGGAAGACGGTTCCTCATGGGATGGTTGATCCATTGGTGCTGACTTATGCCGATTTCCTATGGGA
Organism: Garcia nutans; assembly: GCA_947685225.1. NCBI lineage: Eukaryota > Viridiplantae > Streptophyta > Magnoliopsida > Malpighiales > Euphorbiaceae > Garcia > Garcia nutans. Next base: position 466,803 of record CANTUV010000046.1, read on the forward strand.
ATTCGAGAAGATGTATACCCCTAGAGAGTATAAAGATGCTAAGAAGATGAAATTTCTGAATTTGAGGCCGGAGACGAGGATAGTGACTGAGTATAAGATTAAGTTTATCCGACTGAGCCAATATTCAGAGAGGATTATATCAGATGAGATTGAGAGATGTTGGAGGTTCAAGGAGGGGCTGAGACCATATATTATGTGTTTAGTGGCAAGCTCTTGGTATGAGGATTTCTCTAAGTTGGTTGCAATTGCCAGAAGTGTAGAGAAAGCACAGGGACTTGTAGTAGCTGCTAAAGCAGAGGAGAGCAGAGACCCTAGGGTGAGGCAGAGTCTTCATCATCGAAGAGAGGCTGAGGCAGATATCCTCAGAGGTTCAGTAGAAGTAAGAGGTAGCTTGACAGGTCGTCACAATAGTAGAGGCAGAGATAGATTCCTGCAGTCTCAGTGGTTAGTGCTCCGACCCCAGTGACCTAGAAACCTGCTCTTCCTACTTGTGCTCAGTGTTGTAGGTCACATGGAGGTGTTTGTTGAAGGATTGCTGCATCGATAGTTTTTTCAGATGTGGATCACCAGACTATTTTATTAGAGACTGTCCAGAGCCACTAGAAGAATACAGACAAATATAGTAGCATCTAGACCTAGTGTCAGAGGGGGTCGAGGTGGCAGAGATTTTGGCAGGGGTGGTAGACTAGGGTCAGGTTAGAGAGAACATTCTACAGCAGGGAGTAAATCAGATGATGCTGAGCCATCACAGCGAATTTATGTGATGCAGAGACAATCAGATGCCTTAGCTATCATAACTGGTATTTTTACTTTATTTGGCACTTTAGTTCATGCATTGGTAGACCTTGGGTCGATACATTCATCCATCAGTGCATCCATACTACCTGTGAGTGATTTGCATTCATAGTCCTTAGGATTTGATGTGTTGGTTACTAATCCTTTAGGGCACAATGTCGTAGTTAGCAGGGTGCACCGAGATAGTCTAGTTATTATTCATGATAAGGAGTTTATCAGTGATCTGATTGAGATGCCTTTTAGGGAGTATGATCTGATTTTGGACATGGATTGGTTATACAAGCATGGGGCTATGGTAGATTGTCAGCAGAAACTTGTTACTCTAAGAACACGGGATGGTAGAGATATGGTGGTATCTAGTAAGCAAAGACACCTTTCATTCATGTTCATCTCAGCTATATTAGTTAAAAGGATGATCCAAAAGGGATGTGAGGCATATCTAGCTCATGTTGTAGATACCAGAGCAGTGGGGTTCCAGCTTAATAGTATACCTATAGTTGCTGAGTTTTCATATATTTTCCCTGATGAGTTACCAGGGGTACCTCTTGAGAGAGAGGTGGAGTTTGATATCGACTTGTTACCTAGTACCACTCCCATCTCTATTATCCCTTATCGGATGACACCTATAGAATTAAAGGAGTTGAATGTGCAGTTGCAGGAGTTGCTTAATAAAGGGTTTATCCATCCTAGTATGTCATCATGGGGAGCACCTATCTTATTTGTGAAGAAGAAGGATGGCACCTTGAGATTATGCATTGATTACCAACAGTTGAATAAGGTGACCATCAAGAACAAGTATCCATTACCTTGTATTGATGATATCTTTGATCAGTTGAAGAGAGCAGCAATATTCTCTAAGATTAATCTAAGATCAAGGTATCATTAGTTGAGAGTTAGAGATGCAGATATACCCAAGATCGCTTTCTGCACGAGGTATAGGCATTATGAGTTTCTAGTGATGCCCTTTGGACTGACGAATGCACCAACAACATTCATGGACTTGAAGAACAAGGTGTTTAGACCATACTTAGATCCATTTGTAGTGGTCTTCATTGATGGTTTTTTGGTGTATTCGCATAATGAGAAAGACCATGACAGGCATCTGCGGATTATACTGCAGACATTGAGAGAGAAGCAATTATTTGCTAAGTTGTCTAAGTGCGAGTTCCGGCTTAATCAGGTGACTTTCCTCTATCATGTGGTATCAACAGAAGGTATTAAAGTTGATCCGAGTAAAGTCGAGGCTATCTTGAATTGGAGTCCATCAAAGAATGTTACAGAGGTTAGAAGTTTTCTGGGATTGGCAGGCTATTATCATCGGTTTGTGAAGAGGTTTTCTATGATAGCTACACCACTCACTAAATTACTTTAGAAAGGGGTTAGATTTATGTGGACAAATCGGTGTCAAGCAAGTTTTGAACAGTTGAGAGACATGTTGACTTAGGCTCCTATCCTTACCTTGCCTATGGAAGGTAAACCCTACATGATATATAGTGATGCTTCACATAGTGGTTTAGGTTGTGTTCTAATGCAGGAGGGTAGAGTCATTACTTATGCATCCCGACAGTTGATGCCTCATGAGTTGAATTACCCGACTCATGATTTGGAGTTAGCAGCTATAATTTATGCACTGAAGATTTGGCGGCATTATTTATATGGGAAAAAATATTTTATTTACACAGATCATAAGAGTTTAAAGTACATGGGTGTTCAAAGAGAGTTGAATTTTTGGTAAAGATGGTGGTTAGAGTTTATTAAAGACTATGACTGCTTGATTGATTATCATCCTGGCAAGGAAAATGTAGTTGCGGATGCCTTGAGTTGAAAGTCCATGGCAGGTTTGACAACATATTTGCTCTCATTGCTTGTTGAGTTGAGAGTGTTGCATGCTAGATTTATGCTTTATGATGATGGTGCATTAATGGCTCAGTTGCAATTGAGGCCAGTGTTGTTGGATCGGATTAAGGAAGCCCAACAAGTAGATGAGAAAATCCAAAAGATGGTAAAGGATTGCCAAAAAGGGGAGCGTAGAGATTTTCATATGAGAGATGATGGCGGTTTATGGTATAGAGATAGGTTGTGCATTCTTGATGATGCAGGATTGAAGAAGAAGATTTTAGAGGAAGCGCATCAGTCATCCTATGCTATGCACATTGGAAGTAACAAGATGTATCAAGATTTGAAGCAACACTACTAGTGGTCAGGTAGGAAGAGGGATATAGCAGAATTTGTATCCGATGTCTCACTTGCCATAGAGTGAAGCTAAACACCAAGTTCCTTTAGGGTTACTTCAGCCATTATTAGTGCCTGAGTGGAAATAGGGGAGAGTGACCATGGATTTTGTGACTGGACTCCCTTTGATCCAGAAGAAGTATCATGTAATCTGGGTGATAGTTGATCGAATGACAAAGATAACTCATTTTCTTTCAGCTCGGATGGACTATTCATTTGATAGGTTGGCTGAGCTGTATATCAGTGAGATAGTGAGATTGTATGGAGTCCTATGTTCTTTGGTGTCGAACCGAGATCCTCGTTTTATATTGAGATTTTTGAGGAGTTTACAAGATGTATTGAGTTCTCAGTTGTACTTTAGTATTGCTTTTCGTCCACAAATAGATGGGTTGTCAGAGAGAGTAATACATGTTTTAGAGGATATGTTAAGGAGATGTATCATTGATTTCACTAGAGTTGGGACATATATTTGCCACTGATTGAGTTCACGTACAATAACAGTCATCAGTCCAGTATTGAGATAGCACCATATGAGGCCTTATTTGGTTGGAAGTGCAGGACACCATTATGTTGGGATGAAATTGGAGAAGGTAAATTGGTAGGTCCCGATTTGGTTAAGGAAACATAAGAGAAAGTGAAGGTAATTCGAGATCGTCTGAAAGAAGCTTCAGACCAACAAAAATCTTATACAGATTTGAAGAGGAAATATAAAGAGTTTAGTGTGGATGATAAAGTGTTCCTGAAGGTGTTACATGGAAGAAGATTCTGAGATTTGGCCGTAAAGGAAAGTTGAGTCCTTGTTTCATAGGAACTTACGAGGTACTGGGGAGAGTTGGTCTAGTGGGCATATAGATTGGCTTTGCTGCCCTAGTTAGATCGGATATATAATGTCTTCCATGTCTCTATATTTCGGAGGTATAGATCAGACCCATCTCATGTCTTATCAATGGAGTCTATTGAGGTGAGTTCGGATCTTACATAGGAAGAAGAACCAGTGGCGATCTTAATACGAGAGGCGAAAGAGTTGAGAAATAAGAAGGTGTCACTTATTAAAGTTCTTTGGAGGAATCGTGCCACTGGGGAAGTGACATAGGAGAGTGAGCAAACTATGTGCAATCAGTTTCCTCAATTATTCCAGAGTTGATATCAGGCAATTTCGATGATAAAATTTTCTTTAGGGGGAGAGAATTGTAACATCCGTAATTTTTTAAAAATTAAATTAAATAATTTAAATAAAAATTGAAGGATTAGAAGTGAGAAAATAAAGTTTATATGTGAAATATATATGAAATATATATATAACATATACAAAAGTCAACATTTAAGAAAAAACTCAAATGGTCAAATGGCAAAATTGTAAATATATTTTGTAAAATTAAAATTAATTAAATAATTTTAAAATAAATTATTTATGATAAAAATTATCATTTTTAAAATAAATAAATGATTAAAAATATTAAAATAATATATATTTCATAGGGGCCAAACCTTTCATCTGAAAGAAAGATTTTGATAATTATATAATATGTATAATTATTTATTTAAAATAAATAAACAATTAAAATAAATAGTTTTGATATTTTCTCTTTCATGTGAAAGAAAGAGAAAATATCAAAATTTACATCTTCTTCCTCTTCTTCTTTATGGGGGCCAAACCTCCATGGATGAGAAAGCAAAGTTTTTTCTTCTGCCATACATTAAGGTTTGAAGGGATTTTCAAGGATTGACAAGAGAATTGGAAGTTTCTCTATCAATTGGTAAGCTCTCTTAGCAATTTCTAAGTTTTATGAAAAAATATGAATAGGTGAAGTTTGGGTTCTTGTATAAGCATGATTTAATTGATTGAATGGGTATGTATGATGCTATTTTGAGTAGTAAGTAATAATTTTTATGTTTAATAAAAGAAATGATTAAGTTTGTGTTGAGTTTGGATGAAGAAGATGAGTTTAGGGTTATGTGTAATTTGGAATTTTATAATTTTATGTTTTAATTGTTCAAATGGATACCAAAGATGTTGTTTTGATGCTTAAACAAGGATTTTAAAGTCAAATGGTGGATTTAATCAAGTTTGGTTAGAGATTGAGAGAGGTAGTGTTGAATTTAGGGTTTTGGAAGAGAATTTTTAAAGTATGATTTTTTTTATTTTAATGAATAAATCAAGTTATTAAAAGATTTAAATAATGGAAATGGACTTAGATTAACATTTAGAATGAGTTGGAATAAAGAATTGGTAATGAAGAGGCTTAGGGCACATTTTGGGGTTTTGTTAAAGAATAGGTGTGTATTGGATTTAATTGGTTAAAACATATTCTAATATATTTTTAATGATAAAAATAAACTTAAAACACCAATTAAAATATAATGGAATGGAATTCTAAAGTTAAAGTAAGGGAAGGCAAATTTTGGAAAGTTAGTAGGAATGTGGTTTAATTGGAGTTTGATATTTGAAATGCCTTAAAATGTGATTCTAAATTATTATATTTACTCACATTTTAAATAGGTATTACGTGGAAGCAATTTTCCTAAACTTAGTGTTGAAAGGTAATTTAGAAGTGAAAGTTAAAGGGATATTTTAGCTTGAGTTTGAATGCTAATTAAGGTATGTACATACTTTTGATAATTTAAAGGTATTTGCCTTTAATTTGACTTAACATATTTTGGATAGAAAATGTGTTAAGCTACTTGACTATTTGAACATTCATATATATTGTGATATGACATTTGAATTGATGAGTATGCATTATGTACATTATGAAAAGCCATCATTAATGGCTAAAATGAATGAAATGTGGTTTATGTGAAAATAACCCAAAAATGTTTGGGTAATATGATTCTAATGCTAAATGGCATACATTGTGATAAAGTGGTAAGATATAATGAATTAAAGTGATTTGACATTGTTATGAATAAGAAAAATGAGTAAATGAGGCAATGGGATAAGAAAATTGATTATGAAAAATATGTACTATTTGTGTATTGCTTAGTATATTATTCAATTCCAGAGTTTTGTGTTTGGTGGCATGCCTATGAGATTATTCTCATCATTTGCCTTTGGGGCTAGGCACTGGGTATCACTGATATATGATTTGCCTTCGGGCTAGACTTTGGACGTCACTATGATTTGCCTTTAGGCTAGACGTTGGGTGTTACTTGTATTGCCTTCGGGCTTGACACTGGGTGTCAAAATAAGCCAAAACAGTAACTCTGAAATTTGAATAATATACTAGGTTAGTTGGGCCCAATGCTTTTGTATGTGTTGATGTGATGTCTAGAAAGAATGATACATGTAAAGTAAAGTGAAATTGCATATGACATTGTGAAATGTCATGATATAGCATAATGCATTGTTTTTTTTTTAAATTTTATTATTATCAAAGTATATACCATTAGGCTTTTAGCTTAGCGTGATTAAAATTCATCACGCATCTAGACTTGGTCAGGTTTAGGCTTGAGTTTGTTTGAGCTCAAGGTGATTTTGCTGCCTCAAGGACAGAACCAATTGCCACTATGTATACATTCTATGTTATAGTACATTTTATCATTTTGTATATTATGTTTATATTTCCAAGAGTATTATAAATGATAAAGAATATTTTGGATAAATTGTATAATGTGGGAATCTGTATATATGTTTATATATATATATATGTACATATATGAATGTTTTGAAGAAAATGGGAGGAGATTGAGAAGTTGGGGTGAAATTTGTCATTTATTATTATTGGGAGTGTGTTTTCTGTAGGTTGAGTATTGTTGAAATTTTTGGTATGTCCAATTTACAGATAAAACTCTATTAAATTTTTTTCAGAGATTTTTATATAAAATACTTATTTTGGATACCTAAAATTAATAAAAAAAATATTTTATTTACTTATTAAAGATACATTTTAAATGTTTAAAATTTTAAGTTGGGAAAATGAGGATTTTTAATAAACTGAATTGTAACATTCCTATACTATATATGCATATTTTACATATACTAGTGTATGTATTATACATACATATGGTATAAAGGTGTTACACGTCCCTTTACAGGTGTCGTAGGAGATCTAACATATCCACCATGTTTTATCCCACCATACAGGCCAGAGGAAGGGGGACCAAGTAATAATATCCATCCAATTAAAAATATCTACGCTTCTCAACCTCATCAAGGAGCACAACAAGGAGCACATGTGGGTGGAGCTCAAATCAATGCAAGACCTCCTACTATTCCTGAAGAACCCATAGTAATATTAGACTTGGATGACCTAAAGGTGCAGAGTAGTTTCAAAAAGTCTAGTTCTAAACCTTTCTTGGAAAAAGATAGAATGGTTGGAGGAGCGTTTAAAGACGATTGAAGGAGTTAATATATATGGAACTACTGATGCATCTTAACTGTGCTTGGTACCTGATGTGACCATTCCAGTTAAATTTGAAACCCCAAAATTTGAAAAATAGGATGATCTATCTTGTCTTCAAAGCCACTTATCATTAATGCTCCATAGTAGAATGACAACATACATCAGTAATGAGAAGTTATTGACTTATGCTTTTCAAGAAAGTCTTACAGGACCATCAATAACACACATTCAAAGATGGAAAGATCTGGCAGATGCTTTCATAAAGAAATATAAATAAAACATAGATATGGTACTTAGCAGGAATGATTTAAGAGATATGGAAAAGAAAAAAGATGAAACTTTTAAGGAGTATGCACAAAGATGGAGGGACAAGGCAACACAAGTCAGCAAAAGGTAGCCCCTCTCTCATGGATAAGGAAATCTAATTCCTTAAGACACACTAGGACATCCTATCTATAAAATGTTACCAGCTAATACAATCACCAACTTTTTAGATTTGGTCCCATATGGGGAAAGGATTGAGCAAGGCATCAATAAAGGAAAAATCGAAGAGCAAATTAATGAAGAGAATAGCTCAAAAAGACAATATTCAGGCAAAAAGAAAGAAGGAGAAACCCATTTAGTAGGAGGACGTCCACAGCCTAAAGGAAACTACTATCATAATCTGCCATCACATTATATGGCAATATAGGGCCTAGAATGTATTAGCTTCCTTATGATGCTCATCGATTCACAAATTCTTAAAATGCTCTTTATTCCGCTCCATTAGATTCTCCTACATTCACTCAAGGAGTAAACAATAGAACAAATTAACTCAATCAAGGAGGGTAACAAAATAATCGCCCTCGGGAAAGAATGATAGAAACATTTGATCCTATCCTCATAACCTATGCGAAATTCTTACCTCAACTACTTCATGGATAACAAGTGTGTTTGATGCTATTATAACCAATGAAGCCACCTTATCCCAAATGGTATGACCCCAATGCAAAGTATGAGTATAATGCAGGGTCACCTGGCCATTTTATTGAAAATTGCACTGCATTTAAGTGAAAGGTCTAAAGTCTTTTAAATGAGGAATAGTTGAAATTTAACCAAGAATTAAGAAACCATAATGCAAATAATAATCCTCTACTGAATCATGGTGGGGGCAAAATCACTGCCATTAGTGAGGATTAGGTCCAACGATATAAGGAAAAGGTAGAGAAAGTTCATATGCTTATGGGGTAGCTTTTTTGAATTTTGGTCAAAGTTGGTATGATTCATGAAAATCAATCAATAGATGAATCTCTCCCTCAATAAGCCTTTTATGACTACCATGGTGAGACATTGGATCATACCATCAGCGAAGGCTCATAATTCAAGATGAAGTTTAAGAGTTAATGAATGCTAAAATTGTGATATTTGGAGTGAAAAGAAATAAAGAGGAAGATGTGAATATGGTGTCTATCGATCTTTCTATTCCAATGCCCATTATAATATCATGTTCATCAGAAGTAACCAAAAGGGAAAGATCTAACAAATCTTCACAAGTCCTAAAGCTTGTAATCAAAATACCAGCTCTTTCAAATATAAGGATACAAATGTAGTGCCTTGAAAGTATGGTGCAAGATAACAAGTCAAAATCAAGGTATATGCCAAGCAAGTAGTGAAATTGGATCAATAGTCAATATTTCTAGAGTAGGTGACATGATGAGAAGTGGTCATTGTTATACTCTAGAAGAAGTCGAGAATTGAAGAAAAGACAAACTTAAAAGGCGTAGAAAGAGAAAAGTTAAGGAAGTAAAATTGGTGGAAGAAAGTGAAGTCAAGCAGTTTCAAGGAGCATGTAACAAAAATGACTCACAATTGAAAGTAAAGAAGCCGGTCTCTGAGCATGAGGCATGTGAATTCTTAAAGTTGGTTAAGCAAAGTGAGTACAAGGTGATCAGACAGTTGAATAGAACTCAAGTTAGAGTTTCACTGCCATCTTTGATCTTGAACTCAGAATCTCATCGAAATGTACTACTTAGGGTTTTGAATCAGGCACATGTTTGCCATAATATATCTGTAGAAAGTCTAAACAAAATAGTTAGGAGTGTAATGGTGGCAAATTACATATCCTTCATGGATGATGAAATACCCGGAGAAGGGATCGGGCATACGAAAGCCTTACATATATAAGTCCAATGTAAAAGATATTCTATTGCCAAAGTTCTAGTGGATAATGGGTCATCCTTAAAATCTTGCCTAAAATGACCCTCTCAAAGCTACCAATCGATGAGATATATATGTAGCCTAGCTCTGTAATAGTTTGGACTTTTAATGGGAGTAGGAGAGAGGTTTTAGGGGACATTGAAATACCCATCCAAGTGGTCCAGTCACATTTGACATCACATTTCAAGTTATGAAAAAGGTACTAACTTACAACATGTTATTAGGATGACCATGGATACATTGGGCAGGGGAAATATCATCATCTCTACATCAGAAGGTCAAATTCATTATTGGATGAAAGATGATTGAAATATCATAGGAAGAAGACCTTCAAATCACTAAGCCGGTCTCAATTCCATATGTCAAACCAGCAGAAGAAGTCTTTGAAAGTTCTTTCCAATCCTTCGAGATAACAAATACTTCATATATTGGAGAAGGATTAGTCATGATGACTCCTCAATTATCAACTGCAGCTATGATGGTAGCAAAAGAAATGATAAGGGCAAGCTATTCCCGAGGAAAATATGAATAAGGATTAATCTCTTTATGCTCCCTCCCAATAATGACTATAGAGCTGGATTAGGATATAAGATCACTAAAGAAAGATAGAAAGAGGATTCAAAAAGAGAAAAAGGGAGTGTCGACTGGCAAGGTTGGCAAATCAGGAAGCCTTAATGGAGAAAATGATGTTCCCACCCCTAAAACAAACATTCAGAGGTGTTGGTTTTTTTCATGAGGAAATAAAGATGATGGGAGATTCACAGGATGTGGAGACAATGTCAAAGAACTCATTGGTAATTATAGCGAGCAAGAATGAGCCTCGTGATGAAGCAGCTTTATAGGTCACACCTTTGCCACCATGACAAGATATGAATAATTGGAAAGCTTATGAATTGACATCTCAAGATTCAAAGTAATCCAAATAATTAATTTCCTATGATTTTGACCAATATTGTAGGAAAATGTTAGCATGAGCTTCCTTTTTGAATGTTTCGAAATAATTTTAATAAAATAAAGTGCATGTTTCATTTCTATTTTTGAACTCCTTGCTACTTTTATTCCATTACTTTCTGCTTATTTTTTATATCTTTGTAATATTTTCCTTTATATTCACTCTACCAAAAAATGCCAATGATGAATTAAATCTTGATAAAATTGAGTTTGGGTATGACTTCAAGAACCCTATCATTGAAATTACATCTCATGAAGAGGATGAAGAGGATTTTTCTCTTTAAATAACTAGGATGATAGAACAGGATAAAAAAATTTTGCAATCATCAGAAGAGGCAGTGGAGATAATAAATTTAGGAACCAAAGAAAATAAGAAGGAAACAAGAGTTAGTGTATCCTTACTCCAAGAACTCAAAGAGAGGCTAGTTAAATTACTAGAAGAATTTATAGACATCTTCGTATGGTCATATCAGGATATGCCAAGATTGAGTATGGACATAGTTATGCATCATTTACCATTAAAACCAGAATGTAAACTAGTGAAACAAAAGTTAGAAAAAATGAAGCTAGATGTTTTGTTGAAAATAAAAGAAGAGGTAAAAAATAATTTGAGACAAGTTTCTTAGAGATGGCCAAATATTCAGAATGGGTGGCTAATATTAATTCTGTTTCTAAGAAGAATGGAAAGGTCAGAATGTGTGTTGATTATCGAGACCTTAATCATGCAAGTCCAAAGGATGATTTTCCTCTACCGCACATTAATATACTGGTTGATAATACAACTCGATTCCATATGCTCTTGGTGCGCGCGAGCTGTGCTATAGCAATACCGCAAGTGCACGGGTCGCCCAAGTAATAAAGTAGTGAGTGAGTTATCGTTCCACTGGGGACAAGGCCAAGCACTAGTGCAAACTTTAACTGTTTTTTAGCAAATTAATATTTTTGTGATGTTTTATAATTAAAGAAAATTAACTTAAATAAATGAAAGCAAAGATAAATTGTGTGTTGTGTAAAAAGGTTTGATGATAATGATACTATCCAAATATTGAATCCCCCTAGCCTCAATTACATTACATGATAGAGTTGAATTGGCATTCCTCTAACTTAGACTAAAACCTCTCTCGAGTGAATTAATCCCTAATCACTAAGTAGAGTGCCGGAATCTCTTCTCAAACACAATTAAATAGATCTTGCATTAAGAGCAAGGAACTATAAACCAAAGGATCTTGTAGGTCTATCTCTAGCACCCCAATCAATCCTCAACCCTTATGAGTAATCAATTCATATCAAGCTTTCCCAAGTCAATAATATGAAAATGACAACCAATCAATAAGCATGCTATCATCAATTGGCAATAATCATTAAGCATCATAAGAATAAAACAACTCAATCAATTAAAATCATTCAATCATACAAATAAGCTAGAGTTCTTCAATATCTAGATAGAGAATGATTTAGTTCATGTTTAATACACTTAATACAACAACAACAACAATAACATTAAAATGAATTAAAAGGAGAAAATAGAAAAACCCCTTTTAATGTGGCTTCTTCAATCTCCAGGAGCTGCCAATGGAAGATGGAGATGCTGGAGAGGATGGAAATGGAGGATGAAGATGAAGAGTCAAGGAAAGTGTCACTCCCTCCTTGCTCAAAACGTGTATGCCCAGCCTCCTCCTCTCAAACCTCTCTTCTCAGCCTCTGTTCTCTGTTTCCTGCACAAACCTCCAGCCCTCTACAGAAGCTCTTCTCTTCTTCCTCTTCTTCTCTTTTTATTTCCCTCCAAAGCTCCAAGCCATGCTTCCAACTCACACCAGCTCACACCACTCTCCCTTGTTTCCCACATTCTCTTTGTTTAATCTTTCTTTCCATCATTTAGACAAGCTTTTTCTTTATTTAATCTTTCTTTTGGCAAAAGCAAATTGGTTGTCACCCACTTGTTCATCAAACAGTGCAAGAAAATTTAACTTTTAATGGGTGACACGGCCAAGCCATGAGTGGCTTGGCCGTGTCTCTCATCTTTATTTGGGACACGGCCAAGCTAGTTGGTCATGTCCATCACTGCCAATTCTTTCCTTCTTGCTTTTCTTTTCTTTTCTTTGTTCTCAATGAGTGACACGGCCAAGCTTGTGGCCGTGTCATGCGACACGACCACTGGCTTGGCCGTGTCACTTGGGTGTGTCACCTTCTGCTTCTTCATTTTGCTTCTTCCTTACTTGTCCTTTGTTCTTTGCATGGGATGGGACATGGCCAAGCTTGTGGCCGTGTCATGTGACACGACCACTGGCTTGGGCGTGTCACCTGGGTGTGTCAGTTACTGCCTTCATTTCTTTCCTTTCTTGCTTGGTCTCTTTGGTTTTGCTCCTTGGGTGAGACACAGCCAGTGGCTTGGCCGTGTCTCCTGCCCGTGTCAGCCACTATCTTAAGATTATTTTGAGGGACACGGCCAAGCTTGCTTTGGCTTGAGCTTGGCCATGTCTTGCTTGATTCAAGCTCTTTCTTCATTGTTTTGATCCTCCAAGGGAGTTTTTCCACTTTAACCTAAAACAAATACTTAAAACAAACTTTAAACCAAAATTAAATGAAACATTAACTAAAAACATATAGAAATTCATACTAAAAATAGGTATAAAATGATCTCATCAAATACCCTACACTTAATTCCTTGCTTGTCCCCAAGCAAGGCTAAAATCTAAACAAACTAAACACAAAAATTTTGTCAAGTTCAAGAGATATAAAAATGCATCAAGACTTCCCTATCCTTAAATCCTCAATCAATATCAAATTGAACAAAATCGATACCAATGCAATTAAGTGGCTTTTCATGCATAACCTACATTGCCACTCCCTCACCAACTCTTAAAATGTGTTTGATCAAGGTGGTGTTTACACTCATAACAATCAATGAAAGATTATCGCCATAGGCTTGCTTATCTATCAAATCTCCAACACTTAATTACAATTAAGCATCAATCAAAAGGTCTTTTATTGGGTTGTAATGGGGCTAAGGTAGAGGCATGGCATTTAAGAAATGTGAGCTTAATCATTAAGTTCAAGAGCACTTCAAGAATGAAGTAACCGATCATATATATATAATCCAACAATCCTAAAATACCTTCCTCTTATCTACCCCTTGACATTTAAAGAACTTTTCAAGGAAACTCACTTATTACATCTTGCAATGATTATTTCCACACATATTCCAACCTTTTTAACAATAACAACAATTTTTCTTCTTTTTCTTCTTTTTATTTGATTTTGATATTTTGTGTTTTTTTTTTTGATTTGCAATCTTAAACCCACTAAATTTAACCCCACACTTAATTTAACACAACACTTGGTCATAAACGCTCTTAAAATGCTCTTGACCTAATGAAAGGGTAAGAGTTAAAACAACAGGGTTCAAGGTTGGTAGTGTTGCGAAAAATAAAGAAAAGGAGAAACGAAATAGGCTCAAAATTGGCTAACTAAGGTTAAAAATAGGGTTGGTCTTTTTAAGCCAAAGTGGGTTCACCTAATTGCCTTAATCATCATGATGCCAAATTGAAATTTTTATATAGTCTTAAAATGTATGTCAAAGCAAGTTCTAGCAATTCATCAATCAAAGATGTTTTTCCACAAAAAGAATAATAAGTTGATGGCTCAATTTCTCACTAGGTTAATTGTAATGCAAGGAAAAACCAACAAAATTGACAATAAGCACCAATTCTACTCAATTATCAAATTTATGCTTCAAAAATTCAAAGGTCATCAATCAACAATATTTATAACAATTGAACTTTTCAAAATTCATTTATTCAAAGAAAACATGAAAAACATTAACTAAACTAACACAAAAATAAATTAAAATTAAAAACACAAAATTAAAAACACAAAACACAATATGCACCCCACACTTAAAATTTCACATTGTCCTCAATGTGAGCATGCATAAACTAAAAGAGAGTTCAGATGAAACCTGATTTCCATCGCTCCCATATGCGATATGTAGGGCTCCTTCCCCCCATAATGCATGTGCAGCCCATGACTGAGAGGATGATCAACATGCAATATTGAAGTGCGCCCAATGTATGGCAACCCCTAAATATTATTCTTTGAAGAGAAATTGTCCCAAAGGGACATGTGAAGGTTGCCTTGGGGTGATCCTCCAGTACTATAGGAACTTGGTAATAATCTTTGTCTTTGTGCAACATGGGCATATCAGATTTCTGCTCTTCCTTACCACCAAAAGTAGAAGGGATGACTTTTCGAGACTCTTGAAATTCAACCAAGGTTGGTTGAATCACTGTTTCATCTATTTTAACAATGTCAAGTTCCCTCTCAACAACCTCAGCATCTATAATTAGTTTACACTTCTCAAGTTCTAAATTGGGCATTTCATGTTCTTCTTCTAGGGGCATACCCATCTCAAACTTGTTTTCAATATCTCCTTGGGAGTGCATGTCATAGATGTCAGAAAGTTGCATACCTTGCTTTTCATCCTTCAAGTTACCTGGAAATGGACTTGATGGCCTATAAGGATCAGAGGTTTCATGCAACTTGGGTGAGGTTGATGCCTCCAAAATTTCCTCCTCCGTTGATTAGCTTGGCTCCTCCGTGTTTGGTAGTATCTCCTGCCATTGTCTTCCTGATTAGTCCCTGCATCAAAGAAATCACAAAAATTGTTATATATTACCTGTTCATTCCTCAAATTTGTGATTACATCAATTTTCTCCAATTGGCTAGGAGACTTCTCCTTTTGGTATTCTTGGGGTTGATGTGCCAACTGCCTAGTTAGAGCGTCCAACCTCTTCTGTGTTTCTTGCAAAGATTCAAACCTCAACTTATCTTCCACTATGTATTGATCGCATTGAAATTTATCGGTATCTTGAATGAAGGCATTCACTCTCTCCTCCAAAGTAAGTTTCTTAGGTTGATCTACATTTTGCGGGCTATTTTGAATGAATGCATTCAATCTTTCCTCCGAAGTGGGTTCCTCAAGGTAATCTTGATTCATCGTGAGATTTTGAATATAGGCATTTAACTTATCCTCCAATGTGGATTCCTTAAGGTGGTCTTGGTTTGAAAATTCTTCTTGAAAGTAAAGACCTCTTTGGTAAGGCTGAAAAAATTGTTGAGGTGGAATGTACTACTGGTTTTCCCAAGAAAAATTTTGGTGGCTTTCCCAGCTTGGATTATAAGAATTGGAATATGGGTCATTACCACCCATCTGCTGGAAATTTTGGTATTGCTGGAAATTATGGTAGTCATATTCTTCCTCGTGCCAATCTTGGTATCGTTCGAAACTAAATAAACATGTATTAGCACTATGTCCTGCATTGCCACATGCTGCACATATCTCTTGGCGTGGCATAGATTGGTTCGTTAATTCCGCAAATCGCCATGCCATGTCAGAATTAAAGTCCCTATCATAAACTCCCCTGTGCCTTGAAAACTGCATCTTTACAAAAGGCACTCAGCAATTTAAACAAAAACAAACAAACAAACAAATTCAACACAACAAACAAACAAATGTACAGAAAACAAACAAAAAATTCAAAGAAAAACACACAAACAATTCAAAGAAAACAAACAAACATTCTTGATAAAAAAGAAATAAAACTAAATCAACAGTCTTAATTATATTACTAGTATTGAAACCATTGTCCCCGGCAGCGGTGCCAAAAACTTGGTGCACGTGAGCTGCGCTATAGCAATACCGCAAGTGTACGGGTCGCCCAAGTAATAAAGTAGTGAGTGAGTTATCGTTCCACTGGGGACAAGGCCAAGCACTAGTGCAAACCTTAACTGTTGTTTAGCAAATATTTTTGTGATGTTTTATAATTAAAGACAATTAACTTAAATAAATGAAAGCAAAGATAAATTGTGTGTTGTGTAAAAAGGTTTGATGATAATGATACTATCCAGATATTGAATCCCCTAGCCTCAATTACATTACATGATAGAGTTGAATTGGCATTCCTCTAACTTAGACTAAAACCTCTCTCGAGTGAATTAATCCCTAATCACTGAGTAGAGTACCAGAATCTCTTCTCAAACACAATTAAATAGATCTTGCATTAAGAGCAAGGAACTATAAACCAAAGGATCTTGTAGGTCTATCTCTAGCACCCCAATCAATCCTCAACCCTTATGAGTAATCAATTCAATCAAGCTTTCTCAAGTCAATAATATGAAAATGGCAACCAATCAATAAGCATGTTATCATCAATTGGCCATAATCATTAAGCATCATAAGAATAAAACAACTCAATCAATTAAAATCATTCAATCATACAAATAAGCTAGGGTTCTTCAATATCTAGATAGAGAATGATTTAGTTCATGTTTAATACACTTAATACAACAACAACAACAATAACATTAAAATGAATTAAAAGGAGAAAATAGAAAAACCCCTTTCAATGTGGCTTCTTCAGTCTCCAGGAGCTGCCAATGGAAGATGGAGATGCTGGAGAGGATGGAAATGGAGGATGAAGATGAAGAGTCAAGAAAAGTGTCACTCATTCCTTGCTCAAAACGTGTATGCCCAGCCTCCTCCTCTCAAACCTGTCTTCTCTGCCTCTGTTTTCTATTTCCTGCACAAACCTCCAGCCCTCTGCAGAAGCTCTTCTCTTCTTCCTCTTCTTCTCTTTTTATTTCCCTCCAAAGCTCCAAGCCATGCTTCCAACTCACACCAGCTCACACCACTCTCCCTTGTTTCCCACATTCTCTTTGTTTAATCTTTCTTTCCATAATTTAGACAAGCTTTTTCTTTCTTTAATCTTTCTTTTGCAAAAGAAAATTGGTTGTCACCCACTTGTTCCTCAAACCGTGCAAGAAAATTCAACTTTTAATGGGTGACACGGCCAAGCCATGAGTGGCTTGGCCGTGTCACTCATCTTTCTTTGGGACACTGCCAACTCACTGCCAATTCTTTCCTTCTTGCTTTTCTTTTCTTTTCTTTGTTCTCAATGAGTGACACGGCCAAGCTTGTGGCCGTGTCACTTGGGTGTGTCACCTTCTGCTTCTTCATTTTGCTTCTTCCTTGCTTGTCCTTTGTTCTTTGCATGGGATGGGACACGGCCAAACTTGTGGCTGTGTCATGTGACACGGCCAGTGGCTTGGCCGTGTCATGTGATGGTGTCAGCTTCTGCTTCTTTTCTTTCGTTGTTTTGGCCATGTCCCAAAGAAAGATGAGAGACACGGCCAAGCCACCCATGGCTTGGCCGTGTCACCCTATAAAATCTTGAATCCTTTTGTACGAGATGGGAGAAAAGTGGGGAACAAGACATGGTGCTTGCCAAAAGTAATATTAAACAAAGGAAATGTGGGAGACAAGGGAGAGTGGTGTGAGTTGGAAGGTATGGGATGTGAGTTGGAAGGCATGGGCTTGGAGCTTGAAATGATTTAAATAGAGAAGAAGAGGAAGAAGAAAAGGTCAGCCGGAGCTTCTGCTGAGGGGTTCTGCTGGAGGTTTTTGCAAGAGGCAGAGAATAGAGACAGGGAAGAGAGACTTGGAGAGGAGGAGGCTTGGGCATACACGTTGTGGGCAAGGAGGGAGTGACACTCTCCTTGACTCTTCATCTTCATCCTCCATTTCCATCCTCTCCACCATCTCCATCTTCCATTGGCAGCTCTTGGAGATTGAAGAAGCTACATTGAAAGGGGTTTTTTTATTTTCTTCTTTTATTTATTTTAATGTTATTGTTGTTGTTGTTGTTGTATTAAGAGTATTGAATATGAACTAATTCATTCTCTATCTAGATATTGAAGAACCTTAGCTTATTTGTATGATTGAATAATTTTAATTGATGGAGTTGTTTTATTCTTATGATGCTTAATGATTTATTTCCAATTGATAATAGCATGCTTATTGATTGGTTGCAATTTTCATATTATTGACTTGAGAAAGCTTGATATGAATTGATTACTCATAAGGGTTGAGGATTGATTGGGGTGCTAGAGATAGACTTACAAGATCCTTTGATTTATAGTTCCTTGTTCTTAATGCAAGATCTATTTAATTGTGTTTGAGAAGAGATTCCGGCACTCTACTTAGTGATTAGGGATTAATTCACTCGAGAGAGGTTTTAGTCTAAGTTAGAGGAATACCAATTCAACTCTATTATGTGATGTAATTGTGGCTAGGGAAATTCAATATCTGGATAGTATCATTATCATCAAACCTTTTTACACAATATACAATTTATCTTTACTTTCATTTGTTTAAGTTAATTGCTTTCAATTACAAAACTCATCACAAAAATATTAATTTGCTAAACAACAGTTAAGATTTGCACTAGTACTTGGCCTTGTCCTCAGTGTAACGATAACTCACTCACTACTTTATTACTTGGGCGACCCATGCTATTGCTGTATTGCTATAGCACTAGGCACGATGCATCAAGTTTTTGGCGCCGTTGCCGGGGACAATGGTTTCAATACTAGTAATATAATTAAGGCTGTTGATTTAGTTTTATTTTTATCAATAATGTTTGTTTATTTTCTGTGAATTCTTTGTGTGTTTTTCTTTGAATTGTT
This sequence comes from Garcia nutans, assembly GCA_947685225.1. NCBI lineage: Eukaryota > Viridiplantae > Streptophyta > Magnoliopsida > Malpighiales > Euphorbiaceae > Garcia > Garcia nutans. The sequence continues at coordinate 485,843 of CANTUV010000046.1, forward strand.
TGTTTGTTTTCTGTAAGTCTATTTGTTTGTTGTGTTTGAATTTGTTTTTAATTTAATTGTTTATTTGTTTTCTTTAAATTGCTGAGTGTCTTTTGTAAAGATGTAGTTTTCAAGGCACGGGGGAGTTTATGATTAGGACGATAATTCTAAAAGGGCATGGCAACTCACAGAATTAATGAATCAAATTAAGATGCAAGATGCAACTCTGGATTGTGGACAATACCAAGAGAGGAAAGAGGAAAACTATGCCTATGAAAGTTTCCAACAATGGGGTGGGAATGACCTACATTCCAATTCTTACAATTCAAGTTGGGAAAGCCACCCAAATTTTTCTTGGGAAAACCAGCAGTACATTCCACCTCAACAATTTTTTCAGCCTTACCAAGGATGTTCTTACTTTCAAGAACAATTTTCAAACCAAGACCACCTTAAGGAACCCACTTTGGAGGAAAGATTGAATGCCTTCAATCAAAATAGCCCACAAAAATGTAGATCAACCTAAGAAACTCACTTTGGAGGAGAGACTGAATGCCTTCAGTCGAGATACCAAGAAACAGCAAGCTTAATACGAGCAATACATAGTGAAAGATGAGTTGAGGTCTGAATCTTTGCGAGAAACACAAAAGAGGTTGGATACTCTAGTTGGACAGCTGGCACATCAACCCCAAGTACACTAAAAGGAGGAATCTCCTAGCCAATTGGAGCAAACCCAGGTAATCACAAATTTGAGGAGTGAACAGGTAATATATAACAATTTTTGTGATTTCTTTGATGCAGGGACCAATCAAGAAGAAAATGGTGAGGAGATCCAACCCAACATGGAGGAGATGAGTCAATCAAAGGAGGAGGAGAATTTAGAAGTATTAACTTGGATAGAATTGCATGAACCTCCAAATCCTTTTATGCCCACAATTTCATTCCCATTTAGGTTGGAGGAAGAGAAACAAGGTATGCATATTCCTAAACTCTATGACATGCCCCATAGTGAAGATAATGTAGATAAGCTTGAGGTAGCCATCACTATAGAAGTAGAGCCTAATATTTTCAATTTAGAAATTGAGGAGAGCAAATTAATATTAAATTATGAGTTTGTTGAGAAGGAACTTCAAATTGCTGAAGAGGTTGAGAAAGAAATTCTATCGAACTTGGTTGAACTTCAAAAGGCCCTAAAATTTTTGAAATATGTTTTGGTTGGGGAGAACAATATGCAACCACTGATCATCCCTCCCACTTTCGGGAGTGCGAAAGAGCAAGAAATGAATATAACCATGTTGCATACCGAAGAATATTTTTACCAAGTTCCTATAGCATTGGAAGATCACCCCAAAACAGCCTTCATGAGTTCTCATTGGCCATTTGCTCATCCAATGATACTAACTAGGCTTTGTAATACATTAGGCACATTTTGAAGTTGCATGTTGTCCATCCTCTCAATCATGGGCTGTAATTGCATTATGGGAGGAAGGAGCCCTACACATCGTATATGGGAATGATGGAAATCAGGTTTCCTCTAAACTCTCTTTTAGCTTATGCATGCTCACATTGAGGACAATGTGAAATTTTAAGTGTGGGGTGCATTTTATATTTTGTGTTTTTACTTTTAATTGCATTTTGTGTTTTGTATTTTTACTTTTAAGTTATTTTTGTTTAGGTTTAGTTAATGTTTTTCTTTGAATAAATGAATTTTGGAAAGTTCAATTGTTATAAATTGTTGATTGATGACCTTTGAATTTTTAAAGCATGAATTTGAGAACTGAGTAGAATTGGTGCTTATTGTCAATTTTGTTGGTTTTTCCTTGCATTACCATTAACCTAGTGAGGAATTGAGCCATCAACTTATTATTCTTTTTCTGTGTGGACATCTTTGATTGATAACTTGCTAGAACTTGCTTTGACATACATTTTAAGATTACATAAAAATTTTAATTAGGCATCAAGATGATTTAAAAACTTTTGAATTTATTCTAGATTCAGGGAGTGTGACAGTTCCGATATTATATTTTTCTTTAAAAAAATCCTTAATCACAAAAGATGATTTAAAAAAGAAAATTAACAATTTTTATAAGCATTTAGATACAAGTAAGAAAACGTGACATATAAATTTTAAAGTATTTTTTAAAGGAAAAATAGATCTTCAAATTCTTAAATATGATCAAAATAGTCTACATATAAAAATTACTTTCCAAGTAATTTTAAAGTCAAGCTTTGAATTTTTATTTTCTTAAAAGTTCCTAGAGCCAAACTTTAGGTACTCCTAAGGTCAAGCCTTAGGTTCCTTTTTTCTTTTTAAATTTCTAGAGTCAAATTTTCGATACTCCTAATATCGAGCCTTAAGTTCCTTTTTCTTCCTTTTTCAAAAGTTCGTAATATCAAGTTTAGGAACTCATAGGGTCGAGCCTTAAGTTTTTTTTCTTTTTCAAAATTTCATAATATCAAGTGTTAGGAACTCCTAGGATCGAGCCCTAGGTTCTTTTTTTTTTCTCAAAAGTTCATAGTATCAAGTATTAGAAACTGGTTGGGTCAAGCCTTAGGTTCCTTTTTCTTTTTCTAAAAAAGTTTATGGAGTTAAGCTTTAGGTACTCCTACGGTCTAGCCTTAGGTCCCTTGTGCTTCTTTTTTCAAAAGTTTCTAGTATCAAATATTAGGCACGCCTAAGGTCAAATATTATATTTCTTTTTCATTTTCAAAAGTTCCTAATGTCTAGCTTAGGCACTCTTAGGGTCAAGCCTTATATTTTCTTTTCATTTTCTAAAAGAGATCTAGTATTAAACATTATGTATTTTTACGGTCAAGCCTTAAATTCTATTTCCATTTTCTAAAAAACTTTCTAAAGTTAAGCTTTAGGCACTCATAGGGTAGAGCCTTACGTTTCCTTTTTTCTTTCTCCAAAAATTTCAATCACAAATATTAAAAACTCTTAGGGTCGAGCCTTATGTTTCTTTTTTCTTTTTTCAAAAATTCTTAGTGTCAAGTATTAGGCACTCATAGGATCAGATCTTAGATTCCATTTTATTTTCGAAAAAGTCTAATATAGAGCAGTAAAAACCCCTAAGGTCAAGGCTTAGATTTCCTTTTTCATTTTTTTAAAAAAAAATTCTTAGAGTCAAACATTAGGCACTCATATGATCAATCTTTAGTTTTCCTTTTCATTTTGTAAAAATTTTTAAAATCAAACTTTAGATGTTTTTGAGGTCAAGCCTTAGGAAATAACTGGTTATTAACCTTTTGTACAACTTTAATTAATTAAAGTATACAAAAATTATTAACATAAATTTTCAATCTTTATTCATTATTCATATACATCAAATATAAAAAAAAAAGCACATAACTAAAGTGCATGATAAACTAAATTAATTGCATTATTGAACAATTTATGGAGTACCCCATTTTTAACATATAATATAAACTAAACAAAAGCATTTTTTTAAAAAATAAATAATTGTTCTAAGTCCAAATACACAAGACAAAATCCTTCAATTAATAAAGAATAAAAAGCCTTTTTTATTCTACTACAGTTCCTTTTTTTAATAATTATTCTAAGTCCAAATATAAGACAAAATTTTCAATTAGCCAAAAAATACATGGCATTTTTTTTATTTTGCAACAATTCCTCTTTACATGAAAAAACAATGAAAGTGTCAGAATACTTGAAAATATAATAAAAAAGAGAGAAAATTAATGAACATGACGATAGAAAATTTCTTACTCTATAAATAGAGGATGCAGTGAACTGAGAAAAGGGGGCAATTCTTATAGAAAATATATAGAAAGACAAAATATAGAAAAATAGCTGAGATAAGTTTCCTGGTCGAAGAAACTGAAACTGAAACTGAAAAAAGAAATGAGAAAGAAACACTTGAATTTCTTACAAGAACAGGTAGTGTTCTTAACAAAAATATTGAAATTTTGATCAAACAAACAAAATTTGAACTCACAAAACTAGAAAATTCATATGAAACAAAAACAAGACAAAAAATAATATAAAAAAACAAAAAAAGCATAAAAATTAAAAAAAAATAAAAATCAAATAGAAATATATAGAGTAATAGAGAAGAAAGAGTAAAAATAAGAGGTATCTTTAAATTTCCTGGCAGAGGAAATTAGTGAAAATCATGAGTACAAGAAGTGTACTCCACAAGAGAAGAAAACAATCCGAATTTCATCCAACACAAGTAGCATATTAGGTGAACAATGCAGATCGCACATCAAATTCAGTCAAAAAAAAGTTCACTCGCCAGGTAACATGCAAACCTTGATTCTCTACTATAATTTAAATATTGGTATTACTGTGATATTATTACTTGACACAACAAAGAATATGAAAATGAAGTCACTAAATTGCAAAGAGCAACACAAAAATTCAAATTATATAGGACATCCACACATTCATGTGTTTATAAAACATATATAAAATTTAATTATCATCATTAAAAATACAAAAATATTAAAAATAAATAAAAAATAGAAAGAGAGAAGGGCTTAGATTTGTATTCACGAAAAGTTTAGCTTTGCATTCACCATTGTTAGAACCTCGTAGAGTAGTAGGAGGAAGTCAAGTTTCCTTCACCCAATCCCAATTTATAACACTAATTCTTTTTTTTTTAAATGGACAAAGAATCAAAGATTAACAAAAGTAGAATAGATATATAAGGAAAAATAATAATGACAAAAAGATAAATCTTTTAACATCGAATCCAAGATTAAAAAACAAAAAAAATCAAAGATTTTAATTAAAAATATGAAAAGGAAGAAAGGGGGATCAAATGGCTTTTTTTTTTAAGACAATCCCACAAAATCAATATTAAAATTTAACAAAGAAAGAAAAATTAAGAAAAATCAAATGGGTGCTCAAAGTTTTTCTTCTCAGTTGAAATAAAAAAAAAAGTAATCATAAATTATCCCCTCATAAAAGTCTTTAAAGAAAGGGGTTGAAAACCCAACCAATAAAAAGAAATAGAGAAAGAAGAAAAATAAACCAAATTTAGAATGTTATCTTTTGCTGATGGAAAATCCAAATTCTTAAAGTAAATATCGAGGGAATGGATCCAAGACAAAAGGAATATACATATAAGTAAAATAAGACATGAGATTTCTGTTTAATTAAAGGAGAAGAAGAAAATTAAAGGGAGAAGAAGCGTAAACTGTAGAAGAGAATGGGACAAACGGTAGAAAAAAAAAAAAGATGGATGAGGAAAGAGAGGAAAAGAAGATTATTTATGACGGAGGATTAGGGTTAAGGATTTTATCTTTATTAGTTGTTTATTAAATTTAAAAAAATTTTTGCTAGATTTATTTTGATACGGCAGCCCACTTATAAGTGTTTGTATTTTGCCCTTTTATTTATTTATTTTTAATTTTTTTCTATATTTTTTCAAAAGAAAAAGAACAAAATGAGATTTTTCATCTAATAGCCTTTTTTCATTAAACTAACAATGGCATTTTCAATTGTTTTTTTTTTCCTATTTTGATTTTTTTAAAAATAATAAATAAATAAAGGATAATAAAATTTATAGCATCAATGTGATTATATTATTAATAAAATCTTATTATTCAATCATTATACTAGAATTGAGTTTTTTTTATATCAATAAATTTATTACTTTTTATACTTTAGTTTTATCATTAATTGCCCTTTTAATTATAATAAGGATGTTTTATTGTGTATTTTTATTAATGAAAATCTGATAAAAATTAAATTATTGAACCAAGGTCATGGGCATAATGATTGTCCAGTAAATTTAAAATCTCTACGTAAAATGGATATATATAATGAAATATCAAGTAAATGAATTCAATAATTATATTTAGAAAGTGAATATAATTATTAAAAAAATATCAAAAAATAATAAAATAATGAAATGAAAATAATTTCTAAATAAGATGATGAAATAGTAGATCTTATCCAACAAATGAATATAATAATAATAATAATAATAATGATAATAATAATAATCATAATGATGATGATGATGATAACAACATCATCCATAACAAACAACAAAATAAAAAATATATATATAATCGAATTAAGAGGATTTTAATTCCATCAAGCGGATACATAAGCAATCGAAATCAAGTTTTGAATTCAAGTCCACTTTAATAAAAAAATACTCTTTTTTTTAAAAAAAAATATATTAATAAATTATAAAAATAAAATATAAATAAATATTTAATAAAAATACAAAATTAGAATAATTATATCCATAGAGTGGGTATAATTAAAAAATAATAATAATCATAAACTTAACAAATATTAAGCTATAAAATTCTTATATTCATGTAGTGAATGTAAGGATTAAATAATTAACTAATAAATAAAATATGTGCTCATAAAAGTAATAAAAATTATTAAAATAATAAAATTAAATAACAAATCTATTAAAAATATTTGTATCCATATAGTTGATACAATAATCGAGATGCAAGAATAATTAAAAAAATATAATAATTAGGATTATATTCAAACAATGAATATAATTCCTCCTAAGAGTAAAAAATATATAAATAATAAAATATCATAATAATTATAGTATCAAATTTAGGCATTGTATGGTGTTTTTCTTTCTCTATATGTAATAAACCCCTCGAATCTTATCTCTAAAAATACAAACCATTAATAGATATCCAATCAAACATTATAATTGATTGGTGGTGATTCCTAACACATAATAAAAATAAAAACAACTAAATATAAAATGACCAAAACGAAATAAATTTATAATTCATCGCTCTCCGTCACCCTATGTGCAACAACATGTTATCTAGTTTTTTAATTTTCATTTAAAAAATAATTAAAAAATAAAAATAAAAAATAGAAAATAATTTTCATAACTAAACTACTTTAAAATAATTTTCACAATAAATATATGATAGTAATAGAATATTTTGATTTTATTATTCAAAAATAAAAAAATAATGAGAATTAAATAGAAAAATATCCTTGAACAAAATATTAATAAATTTTAGACCCTAGTAATCTTAATTAGACCGTTTTAAAAAAAATACCTTCTAAAATTTAAAAGCCTGCTCATAATTAGGAATTAGTTTCCTTCGTTTTCATTTTTGAATTCCATCTTTTCCTTCTTATTCTATATCGAAGCATGAAACCCTCATCATCCCTGTCAAGCATTTTCGACCATTTCTTCTCCCTATTTTCTCTCTATTTTAGCATTTTAAGGTCAAAGTTGTTGCTTGTCTCTCCATTCTTCTCTGGTAGCCACTATTTCATTACCATTGTTCACGTCGATCTCAAGGTATTTTTCCTATTTATTTCTCTCTCTCTCTCTCTCTCTCTTTCTTTTCTAACTTGTTGTAGTGATTCTATTTGCGAGAATGGAAATTTTTTTGGAGAATGTTTGCTTTTCGGTGAAATTTATGATTTTAATGGCTGCTTTTAGTTTGATGTTATGGTGATATAAAAATTTTAGATGGAAAAGCATGTGATGCATGTTACTCCCTTTTACTAAAGTATACATTTTTATTGTTGTGAATATACTATTATTATAATCAGTAGATATGGGTTTGATATAAGCTTTTTTTATGGATGAGTTTGGTATGATTTTGATATGAGTTATATGAAAGCTGATATGAGTTATTTTAAAGTTGATATGAGCTTTATATGAGTTTTTTTTGTGATATACAGTTGTTTTAAATTTGATATAAGTTTGATATGATTTGTTTTAAAGTTGATATGTGTTTGATATGAGTTGTTTTTGTAAAATGTAGGTGATATGAGCTATTTTAAGTTTGATATGAGTTGTTTTTGTAAAATGTAGGTGATATGAGCTATTTTAAGTTTGATATGAGCTATTTTAAAAGCTAAAATGAGTTAGTAGTAGTGATAAAAGTATGATATGAGTTTGATATGATTTTGATGTCAGTTATTTTTGTGATTTGTAATTGATATGAGTTGTTTTAATATTGATATGAGTTTAATATAAATTGATATGACTTGTTTTTATGATATGTAGTTTATATGAGTTGTTTTAATATATATATATATATATATAGTTTAATTTGAGTTGTTTTGATGTTGATATGAGTATGATATGAGCTAGTAGTAATGATATGAGTTGATGGTAGTGGTATGAGTTTGATATTAGTTAGTATTATTGATATGATATTGATATGAGTTAGTACTATTGATATGATATTGATATGAGTTAGTAGTATAGATATGAGTTGATATGAGTTTGATATGAGTTAGTAGTATTGATATGAGTTAATATAAGTTTGATATAAGTTAGTATGAGTTGATATGAGTAAGTATTATTGATATGAGTTTGAGATTAGTTTGATAAAAGTTCGTATGAGTTGTTTTTGTGATATGTAGTTGAAATGAGCTAATATGTAATTGATATGAGTTGTTTTGATATTGATATGATTATAATATTATCTAGTGTTAGTGATATGAGTTTAATATGCAGTGGTATGAGTTTGATATGAGTTAGTATTATTAATATGAGTTAAATATGAGTTAGTATGAGTTGATATGTGTTTGATATGAGTTAGTATTATTGATATGAGTTTGATATAATTTGGTATGAGTTGATATGAGCTTGATACTAGTTAGTATTACTAATATAAGTTTAATATGAGTCAGTATGAGTTAATGTGAGTTTGATATTTGTTAGAAATATTAATATGAATTTGATATGAGTTGGCATGAGTTGATATGAGTTTGATATGACTTAGTAGTTTTGATATGAGTTTGATAAGAGTTAGTATGAGGATATGAGCTGCTATGAGTTGATATGAGTTTAATATAAGTTAGTATTATTGATATGAGTTTAATATGAGTTAGTATGAGTTGATATAAGTTTGATATTAGTCAATAGTATTGATATGAGTTTGATATGAGTTGGTGTGAGTTGATATGAGTTTGATATAAGTTAGTATTATTGATATGAGCTTGATATGAGTTATATGAGTTGATATGTGTTTGATATGAGTTAGTATTATTGATATGAGTTTGATATGAGTTAGTATGAGTTTGATATTAATTAGTAGCATTGATATGAGTTTGACATGAGTTGGTATGAGTTGATATAAAATGATATGAGTTTGATATGAGTTGGTATGATGAGTTAATATTATTAATATGAGTTTGATATGAGTTAGTATTATTGATATGAGTTTGACACGAGTTGATATGATTTAGTGTACATGAGTTGATATGATGTAGTATTATTGATATGAGTTGGTATGAGTTTGATACGAGTTATTATGAATTAGTATGAGTTTGATACGAGTTATTAAGAGTTGATATTAGTTTGGCATGAGCTTGTATTATTAATATGAGTTTGATATGAGTTGGTATGAGTTCATATGAGTTTGAAATAAGTTGGTATGAATTCATATGAGTTTGATATAAGTTAGTATTATTGATATGAGTTAGTATAAGTTAATATGAATTTGATATTAATTAACAGTGTTCATATGAGTTTGATATTAGCTGGTATGGATTGATATAAGTTATTTTGATATTGCCTTTGTACTCCAAAAATTGCAGAAAATATGGCAACATGTTTTCATACTAGCTTATCTTCTCAAAGTAAGCAATCCCCTTATGTGGGGAGGCTCCAACAATGGTCAGTGCAAGTCCAAGAGTAATGTCCTGAAACTCAAAAAAGGATTTCTGAATAAAGGAAGAATACCTTGTGAACAAGATGTGGTTGGCCAAGTGAAGAAGCCAGATACAGGGTATTTTTTAGTGAGAAAAGCCCAGTGGTAAGAAAGAATTACAAGTGGGGGGTGAACAAAGTCAATAAAGATCCATCGAAGTAAGTAATTAGCAAAAATTGTCTAATTCAAACAACTTATTTTGAAATTACAACTAGTCAATGATTGAGTAACTAATTAATAAAATATCTACTAGGTTGTTGATTATGTCATCCCTTTAAGTGATTGGAGATACCACCAGATTAATAGAATAGGCAAGGGATTGAAAAAAATTAAGATGATAACTAACGTAATTGGTTGTGACAAAGAAAAGGTTTATATGATACACAATTTATGACTCATTGTGATTTATACTACTATTGTGTCCATTCTCTTTTCATTTATTGATGATGCTCTTTTATTATTTTGTGTAGGTGGTTGTCTTTAAATGATACAAGGTTAGCCACCTTCTTGGGCTTGATGAAGATACATAAGATCATTGATCTGGGCTCTTTCATTTGCTTTTCATACAACAAGTTCCAAATGAAAAGCCATATAAGCTTTCATTTAAGTTTGGAAACTCAGTCCTAAACTTTGGATTTATTGAGCATTATTTGGTAACTAGGCTAAATTACAATGGCCTTAGAGATATGGTTATGGGTACCAAATTCCTAGTTCATCGCTATGGTGGATCAACATGGGAGATATTATTTGATGAATTTAAAAAAAGAATGCAAGGATGCTGATTTACAGATCAAATTAGGAGTAGCTTGCTTGGTTGATATGTTGGTTTTTGGAAAGGGTATGGCTGAACAGGTAGATCCCAAAATATTAGCTCTTGTAGACGATTTTGAGGCAGTTAACAAAGTTACATTGGGGATTGTGAGCTAGAAGTATCCGCATGCAAAGTTGAAAGAATCCCTCGAAAAAATAAAGAACAAAATAGTGGGTGACTATTATGTCAACTGTTTCTCTAATGCTTTGTCTATTTTTGGATTGGGAGTTATTCTTGCTTTACATGAGCTTGGGGTAAAAAGGTGCGAATATAGGTTTCTGCGATTAATGAATTGGAAAATATTTTTAAAATATTCATATTCTATAATTTGTTCGAAGTTATCGTAACAGGTATTTAACTTGGACATGTTATGTATATTTTTTTTGCCAATATCAATTCTATTATTCATTTACACATATTGAATCAATACTATATTGTATAGTAATTGACTGCTGTGAAAATGAAAATAATATCTGTTGAAACTGAAATTTCTGATTTATGAGGAATTTGCCAAAAGGAGTAGGAGAAACACTCAGAAAAGAAGAAAATTTCAGACTCTGAGATATTTCTTGGATTTTGTTTCAGTTCTAGTATGCATAGCAATTTGAGATGTTTATTAAAAAAGTTTGATTTGTATTTTAATTTTTCTGAAAATTGAATTTTTTAACAAACCAGTTGTCAGTGTTACTAAAGAAAAAAGGTTCAAAATTTTTTTTCATAGGAGCAAAAAGAAGGAAGATTCGAGTGTAATAAATCAAGGGCAAATGCAAATGGATGTAGATTTGAAGAAGAATAAAATGGAGTTGCACTATGCATAGATGCAATGCATTAGAAAGTACTATGCATAGATGTAATGCATTAGAAAGTACAGACTGCACATTGAATAATTTCCCTTGAGGGAAAACAAAGGTATTAGAAGAAAAGGAACACAAAAGGGCAGCAAAGAAAAGGGGGAAAAAAGAAAAAGAGACAAATAGAACCCAAAAAAAGAAAAAAAAAAGTCAACAAAGAAGAGAGACAGTGAAGAAGAGGAGGCAAAGGAAAAGGAATCAAAGGAATGTCATAAAAATGAGGTAATGGAAAGTAAAGAAAGAGGGGCCCAAGGAAATTGATGGAAGTATGAAGGAAAATGAGGAAAAGTAAGAAAAGGTAAAGGTTCATGAAGAAAAAGAAAAGGAAAAGGAAAAGGAAAAGGAAAAGGCTTGGGAAGAAACGGCAAATGAAAAAGAAGCAAAGGCAGACGCATGGGGGTCCATTCTGGACCCCCCTTCATCCATATACATATATATATGCATATATAAATGTATGTGTATATATGTTTATATATATATATGTATGAGTATATACATACACACATATTCTTTTTTTATATAAAATATACACACGCATTCATTTATATATTTATAAATTTTATATTTATGAATTTATATATATTCATTTATATATTTAAATTTAAATAAATTATATATATAATTTAAATGAATTACATATATATATGTGAATTATGTATATATTTTATATATATGTGAATTTAAATGAATTTTATTTTAATTCATAAAATTTTTACCAAAATTCATATATGCATAAATAATCGACTATTCGTATATTATGTGGAAAAATATTTTATAAAAATTAAAAGTGAGACTGTTATGCAAGTTTTTAAAATATGCAAAGTTATAAGATATAATTACCATAATTATTATTTCTTAAGTGTAGTTAATCTAATAGTACAAATTAATTATTGAACTATTGTAATGTTAAACGTTCAAATTTATAGTAAAGTCATCTTTATTTTTTCCATAAAAATTTAACTTTCTCGATAAAATTTTTTATTCTGCCACTACAAGTACGGGTATGGCGACAAGCGATAGGATGACAAGCAGCACTAGTGAGAAAGTTCCTACGGGTCACAAACCAACCACTGTAATTTTTTGTGAAAATTGAGCCCCCCTTCAATAAGTTTTTGCGTCATCCATTGAAAAGAAGCATTGAAATTCAATACAATATTTTGTACACCTCCTATTGAGTTTGTCGATCCCACTAAATCAAAGTTATTTATTGTCAAATATTATAAATGCACTTATATATAATCACTTTAAAAAATGACTACTTGTAGAAAAGAGATATCAATGGCAATTGAGGTCATGTTACAACTCAGTCTGTCACTGGTTGAAGTGATAAAAATCATTTTCGAAGAACATAGGAAGAAATGTTTACCCATGCCAAATAGTAAATACATTGGCGATGAGTGGACTCCAGAAAGAAAAAGGAGAAAACGTTTGCAAGTTCTTTGCTGAAAGATGGTAGATGAGGTTACATATGTACCTATTTTGCCTTTGGATCCTTTGTGTCCCCCCCCCCCCCCCCCCCCCCCCAAAATCTACTGAGAAGTGCTGAAGTTTTAATGATTGGTGAAAAATGCATTTTGATAATTACAAGCAGAAGCCACTCTTTAAATTAAGATTTTGGTTTTCACAGAAATTCTATCTAATGATAAACAAATTTTCTTTATAATAGTTAATATGAGTGTTTTAATTTGTTGTAGTAATCCAAAAGTGGACCAAGAATTGCCAGCGGGTGAGATTTATGACTTCATAGTGCATTCGACCAATGACTTTGGTACTGATTATGAGTAAAGGATGCTTGGATGTCAAATGATGTAAGATTTTCAATATCAATGCATCTTGATGGATTTTACATTACAACTCATTGTATTATATTATGCATATTAATGTATTTTTATTGAATTACAGGAAATTGATGTCATACTATATTATGTGGGCCAAAAATATAAATATTGTGTAGGCTTTTTTGACTAAAGGAAGACATGCAGCTCTTGCTATGTCAATCCAATTTTTATATGAACTCATAAAGATTTTAAGAAGAAAAATTGGACCCCCAGTTATGTCATAGATTTCCTTAAGGGCAAGCACAAATATGGTAAACATGTCAAAGATGTTATCATCATCTATCTACCGGTGAACCAAGACTAACATCATTGGTTTCTAATAGAGATAAATCTACCCGATTGGTCAGTAAGGATATATGATTTGTTGTATGCAGACGTCCACAGAAGCAATAGACTAAAATGTGTAAAGCCAATTACTGATATGTTGCCCCATGCTTTGAATGAAATTCATTTCTTCGACCAAAGGCCCGAATTGGAGAATAAAAAGGGTATGAAGATAAAAATTAAGTATGAGAAGAATATTTGTCCGCGTCAATATGGGTAAGCTACTATAACTTATACTTTCTCACTCATTATTTAATGATAGTTATTTATTTTTTAAATTTCTAATGTTAATATATTGTTATAGTGAAGCTTGTGGAATGTTTGTTGCAAAATTTATAGAGTTTTTAATAATGACTATCCTTGATATATGGGAGTACAATCTACAAAAAATAAAAATATTTAGATACTACACGACAGTTCATTTTTGGATGCATGCTACCAACAAAAAGTAATAATGCTTATGATAACGGATAAGATTGAATATTGTGTATAAATATTGTAAATATCTTAAGTTGTATATGTGAATAATATTATTTGCAATTATTTATTTCTTAATTAACAGGAAGCAATTATTTTTAGATGTTGATGTCGGATGTTATATGTTAATATGAGTTGATGCAAGATGTTATATGTTGTATGAGTTAATGTAGGATGTTGTATGTTGATATGAGTATGATATGAGTTATGGAAGTCAGTCGATGAAGGATGTTGAATGTTGATATGATTTGATGTAAGATGTTATATGTTGATATGAGTTGATGCAAAATGTTTTACATTGATATGAGTTATGAAAGTTTGTTGATGCAGGATGTTCTAAACTAATATGAGTTTGATATGAGTTTTGGAAGTCTGTTGATATATGATGTTACATGTTCATATAAGTTTGATTTAAGATAATATGAGTTGATTATCAAAGGAGTTTTGTCTTTATCTTCTAAAGCTTGTGTGACCTCTTCCTCATCACTTGAGCTTTGTTCAATCTTTATAGACTTTTGCTCAAAAGGGCTCTCTTTATGATCACTTACATCCCATTCTTCAAAGTCACATTGAGGCAAATCCATTTTGCCTTGCGTGTCATGCAGATCATGGTGCAAAATTGAATAAGATATCAATTCTCTGGTTTAATTTCTTAAACCTTTTGGTGACATCCTTCTTAAAATGATAGAGTTGCCTTTGAAGAGATTGGTCAACTTATATCAATAGTAATATACTTATATCAAACTCATATCAACTCATATTAATAAAAATTAACTCATATGAACTCATTTCAAACTCATATCAATAATAATATACTTATATCAAAATCATATCAAACTTATACTAACTCATATTAAACTCATGTCAACTCATATCAAATTCATAGCAACTCATATTAAACAACACAATAACACATGTTACAATCAAATAAAAACCTTTCATAAATAAAACATTCAACATAATTATTTCATAAGAAATACAATCCATAATTATTAAACATCTTGTATTAAAGTCCAGAACATTTATAATACAACAAATCATTATTATAAATAATAACTAATGTATAGAACATATCAATGCATATTGGTTATATTTTTAAACTGCTGGTGCTCCTAAAGAACTATGCAAACGAATGAGATTTTGACAAGCATATCCATTATGACCCTGCTTGCGACATTGATTGCATTTCGGATGAGTTCTTTCCTCATCAAGTGGAGAAATCCTACTTTTTTTTTTACCTTCCACTTGATGTGTGCACATCTAGTGGTAAAAGAGTGACGTTACAAATGTGCTCCGGAATAGACCAATCAGTGATATGAGGAATTGAATTTATAACTTCTTTGTATATTTCATACCAATACTCATGCTAGTAATATGGAGAACACAGTTTATAAGCATCATAACTACTATTTGTAACAACCAAGGAGCATGCACACATGAGAGTGGATCTAATTGAAACTTTCTACAACAGCAAGTCCTCTAAAACATATCGACAATTTAACTTTTACCTACATCCTTAACTCATATTTGTTGTTACTAGCAAGCCCCATCTGCAAAATATCATTAACAATATGAGACAATATCATAATTAATGACAAATGATGAAAAATAAATAAAGAACTTTGACATTGCAAAAATAAAGATATTACATTCATTTTTCGTGCTTTTATCATTCTATTTTTCAATTTTTTTTTCAACATCCATTGCCACTTCATCCATGGATTCATCTGCTTTTTTTCGATGTTCATAAAATCATCTTTGACACATCTTTCTGACTTTGTCGATAAATACAGTAATCAAAAGCTCTCTGGCCTTTATAGGCACGGCATTGACTAATTCAGAGATATTAGTCATCATGATGTTATACTTCCTTCTACGCATATGAGATCGCGTCCACCTATCAAGCCCAACACCTTCTAGATATTCTTTTGCACCGAGAATTATAATGAAAAAACCCACTAAAAAGTTTGGCTAAATCATTTATTTTATAGGCTTTAGCTATTTTATAGCACTGCTTCCCAAGGTCCTTAGTTATATGTTTAAATTTGCACTTCAAGTTATTTAACAAGTGATTCATGCAATCTCATGGAATGCATTTGGGAAAGCATTTTCTACAACCTTCTGAATGCTTAAGTGTCTATCAGAGATAATAATATGATCCGGTCTTTCACCGAAAGCTTCCTTTAACCTTGTAGGAAACCAAGTCCATGATGCATAATTGTCAGAATCACCAATCATGAATGCCAATGAAAATATCTGTTAGTTTGCTTCATGACAAACGACAGTAAAAAAAAGCATACCTCGATACTTCCCTTTCAAATGAGTATCGTCAATAGTAATTATAAGTCCACAATTGGAAACCTTTCATTGAAGCATCAAAAGCAAAGAAAAGAAACCAAAATCAATTATCATCACTGCATTGTAGATGTATGATCGTACCATAATTTATTTTGCCTAGCATCTGCAAATATGCTGGTAAAATTGAGAAAGATTATTTTGGAGTATCCAGTCTGACATTCTCATATGCATACTTTCGACCTCCAGGTGAAAATAACTAATCTCAACACTAAATTTATTGCGCATGTCTTCAATCATATCCTTGGGTTTGAAAACCCTCCTAGAATTTGTGAATCGCTTCTTAACTCACTCAGCGATGACCCAAATAAATTACTTATCTATGTTTACTCTGATCAAAATCAGTCGGACATGTATGTTGGGTCATATACTTTGTCACCATTCAACAATCCTTTAGGTCTACAAGACTTTTCACTTTAAATCACCACGTACAACTTTTATCAGTACGACGTACGATAAAGAAGGAAATATTGGACTTGAATACCTTAAACTAGTATCAACATCAAAACAATTCATATCAAACTCATATTAACATCAAAACCACTCACATCAAACTCATATTAATATCAAAATAACTACTACATTTCAATAGAAACAACTCATATCACTAATGCAAACTTATATTAAAAATGTCCAAACTAAAAAAAAAAACTCGTATCAATAAAAATATACTTATATTAAAGTCATATTAATAAAAATATACTTATATCAAACTTATATTAAACTCATATCAATAAAAATAAATCAAATTCATATTAAACTCATATCAAGAAAATATACTCATATTAAACTCATATCAATAAAAATATATCAAATTCACATTAAACTCATATAAATAAAAATATACTCATATTAAACTGATATCAATAAAAATATACTCATATTAAATCCATATCAATAATATCTATACATATCAATAATACCAAGTCATATCAAACTCATATCAATAAAAAATATACTCATATTAAACTCAAATCAATAAATATATACTTATATTAAACTCATATATCAATAACACTGACTCATATCAAACTCATATCAATAAAAAATATACTTATATTAAACTCATATCAATAAAAAATATACTCATATCAAATTCATATCAATAATACTAACTCAAATCAAATTAGTACTAACTCATATCAAACTAGTACTAACTCATATCTATTCATATTAATGACACTAACTCATATCAATAAAAATATACCTATATCAAACTCATATCAATAATACCTACTCATATCAATAATATTGACTCTAATCAAACTTATATAAATAATACTAACTCCATATCACGCTCATATGAAACTAATACCAACTCATATCAATAAAAATATACTCATTTTAAACTCATACCAATAACACTAACTCATATCAAATTAGTACCAACTCATATATACTCATATCAAACTCCTATCAATAAAAAAATATACTCATATTAAACTCATATCAATAAAAATATACTCATGTGTTACTCATATCAATAACACTAACTCATATCAATAAAAATATATTCATATCAACAAAAATATACTCATTTCAAACTCATATCAATAAAAATATGCTAATATCAAAAATACTAACTCATATCTAACTCATATCAATAAAAATATACTAATATCAATAATAAAAATATACTAATATCAATATTGCTAACTTATATCAATAATACTAACTCATATTAATTAAAATATATTCATATTAAACTCATATCAATTAAAATTTACTCATATTAAACTTATATCAAACTCATATTAAACTCGTATCAATAAAAATATACTCATATCAATAATACTAACTCATATCAAACTCATATTAATAATGCTAACTTATATCAAACTAGTATCAGCTCATATCTACTCATATCCACATCAAAATAACTCATATATACACATAAATAAAAAAATGAGGAATGAAAGGAGATGAGGTGAAAGATTTATAATAATATCGTTAAAAATACAAAAAAAATCATTCAGGTACTGTTCAAGCATAAGATAACGTCTTTTTTGGAACTTAATACATACATGAATTGTCTACTTTTTCTCATATTAGCTTAAATTAGATTTTTTTTAAGAAAAAAAATAAAACTAAATTAACTTACCTTTACTTGAGTGAGACAAAGCAAATTAGCTGCCAACAAATGGAGTAGTAAAATAAATAGGAGATCGACAAAAAGAAAGGGAGAAAAGTGATCGCAAGAGAAAGAATAAGAAGAGATCGAAAAACAAAAGAGAAAGAAAAGAGCAAAGGGGGGAGAAAGAGAGAGAGGGAGAGAGAAAACATGTTTATACATATTCTTTTTTTAGGGGATTGAGGGGCATTTTTATCCAACAAAGTCTAATTAAAATTACTAAGATTTATAATTTATTAGTGTTTTACTCATAGATATTTTTTTGCCAAATTTCCAAAAATAATTAGTTTAGTTCTACTTATTTTTTGTTTATCATCATAAATAAAAGTAATAAGAGGGGTATATTGGATTATGATTTTAATGGATGTTAATTGACTTTAAAAATCTAATGGTATTCAATTCAGATTTATTTGAAATCTTATAAAATCTGATAATATTCAATAATGACTTTTAAAAAGTCTATTAAAATTTAATGGTATTTAAAAAGTTATTGATTTTAATGGATTTAACAAATTTTTAGATTTTATTGGATTTTATGATGCTAAATGTAACTAAAAAAAAAACTTTATACCAAATCCATCATCCATCCCAAAGATTTCATAAATAAAATCCCTATCTCAAATTCTTTACGCTTATATATCTCTCATTAAAATTTATGTCTTTTTAATATAAAATTTCTTTCAACATTTGCTACGCAATATTTCACAATACTAATGTTAGGCCAAATTTTACTATAGAAAACGACCATCTTATATCACTTTAACTTTTGTTAATTAATATTTAACTCATTAAATTAAATGCAAATTTGAAAAAATTCTATGAACTTAATTATGAAAATATTTTTAAATAATCTTTTATAAGTTATATTTTTATTTTCAATTTTTCACACATATCGATATAAAAAATTAGTATTGTTAATGAGATTATAACATTGTATGAAATTATTATTATGCTTTTAAAAATTTTACTTTTTTAATATTAAAAATTTTACTTATTTACTTTTTTATTATGTATTAAAAAGAAATATAATAAAATGTTTTGTTACGATGAAAATTATTTTTAATTAGTTTATGTTTTATAGGTATGGTTTGTTGAATTAATTAATAATTATTAGTTCATATTACTTATTACGCGTGAAAATAGTTATTAATTTGTAAAATTAATTCATTGTAACACCTTTATACTCTATATATGTACAATACATACACCCAATATATGTAATAGACGTATATACGGTACAAGAATGTCACAATTCATTTTAATAAAAAAAAACTTACTTTTTGAATCTGTATAATTTTAAACAATTTAATGGATATAATTTAAATAACAAATAAAATATTACTTGTTAAAAATACATACATATCCCATTATAAAATTTTTATCCAAAACATTCTTTATAGTTTACGATATATATACATCAAAATATAATATAATATACATGATGTCAAAATGTACGAAAATATAAAATATGTACATGCTGGCAGTGTGTCTTTGATCTTAATGTCTAACAATCAACTATATACTCAAGATCTCAAATCTAGACCCGGCTCGGTCTCGATGAATTCTTCGGCTCTACCGAATCTACCCAGTCACCTGCACGATAAATTATAATCGTGCTAAGCTAAAAGCCTAGTGGTATAAACTTTGATAACAATAAAGTTCAAATGCAATGCTAATACACAATACATATGGATATCATATCTCATATTATTTCATCTTAACATATTTCTCATTTGTTTCACTATTCATAATTCACATAAAGGTAAACACAATCATGAGCCCAAAGAATCTAATATGCTATTCAAATCTCAGAGTTACTATTTTGGTCCAAGTTGACACCATGTGTCTAGCTCCGAAGGCAAATCAAGTAATTACTCAAAAGCTAGTCCCGAAGGCAGATCATACCACAGTAACATCAAGCGTCTAGCCCCGAAGGCAAGTCAAATAATGGCTCAAAAGCTAGCCCCCAAAGGCAAATAATGAGGATAACCTCATAGACATGCCGCCAAACACATAACTCTGAAAATTGAATAACATATTAGGCACACAATTTTTTCATATATCCATTATCAATCTCTTTCTCATTTTCTCTTGACAAAGCTAGGCACATTGTCTCATTTATCTCATTTATATCAACATCATCGTATAATCATAATGTATCACATTTTGCACACTTTTCCACTTTTACTCAATTTAGTCATTATCAATGGTTTTTCACATTACATATAGTGCATTTATGAAATTACACAAGTCATAGCATATTACTCATACATAATCAATGCAGTAAGTAACTTAACATATTTTTCAACCAAAATGTGTTAAGTCGAAATATCATGCAAATATAACCAATTTATTCAAAATTTGTATTTACCTCTAAAAACAACAAAACAAGCTCAAACACCACTTTCAACCTTCTCTTCCAAGATATCCTTCAACACTTGGATTGGACAACTCAAATCTCTTCAAAACCTAAGCCAAATGTGATTATAAATAATTACTTAGTATCACACTTAAAGGCATATACATGATCTCTCAACACAAAGATAAGAACCATAAAAGAAACACAAGGAAAAAGGCTATCTAGGGCAAAATCTACAAATGACATGCTCAACAACACGAGCTTATCAATAACCGTGCCCTAAACTCACAACATAGAAGTTTTGACACACTCAGTGACATGGGCGTGTCAATGACAGTGTCCTTAGCTCTGCATTACAGTAGCTTTGATACGTCCAGAGACATGAGCGTGCCACTACCGTGTAAAAACTCTTACATCACAGTAGCTGTGACACGCTCAGTGATATGGGTGTGTCACTGCATGTGTCAATACTATACCATTACAAAAGTTATGACATGCTCAGTGACATGGGCGTGTCACTTCAGGTGTCACCAACATTGAAAACAGAACCATCGACATACCCAATGACATGGCTGTGTCACTGGGCGTGTCGGGCCAAATTTCTGATGTCAACACATAATTGTCACATCCAAAGTTATCATTCTTTGCTCATACTTATACAATCTATCTTTCCATTCCAACTCTATTTATACTCAACCAAATTCTTTATTTAACTTTAAAATACTTGTCTATGCATCAAAGTAACTCAAATAAAATCAAATTACACAATTTAAAACTATGAATTCATAACTCGAAAGTTACATGACCCCAAACTCTCTTCCTACACTAAACTCAACTCAAACTTAACTATTTCTTCAATCTAACCTTAAAATCATGGTTAATCACTTTAAACAATCTTATTCATACCCAAATAGACAATTAAAACATGCTACTTCAATAACCCAAAATTCACATAATCAATCTTCCATAGAATTCAAAGAAAGAAATTAAAAAACTTACCAAAGTTAATGAAAATCACCAAAAATCCCCTTTGAACACTTGAAATACTTCAATTACTTGAGCTTGGAAGAAGAAAAATCTTCTCTTGTTCAATCATGGAGAACCAGCCAAGGAAGGAGAGAAGAAGAAGATGAAGACCAAATAATCACTCTCTCTCCACCCACTTACTCTTTTAACCATAAAAAGTTTCACTTTTAATCTTAGCCAAGCATATATATATTATTTAATTAACATCAAATATCATCTTCCACTAACTATACAATCTACTTTTTTAATTATTTAAAATAAACTTTAACTTTTAAAATATCAACTTGTATATGTTATGTATATTTTTATATATATATATATAATATATACATTTTACTTTTTCACTTAAAATCTTTTTTTTAAATTATTTATTCAATTTATTAACTTATATTTTATTTATCTAATTTTTAAAATTTTAGATATTACATTCATATTTCTTTATTAGTTAATCAATTATTATATTAATATATTATATTTTTTAGTGAATTATTTAATATATAGAATTAGTTAAACAATGGTTAAAAAAATTTATTATTTAAAGTGCTTATAATTATATGTGATATATTGACGTTTAAGTAATATAAGTTGAACATATTTCAAGTGTTTTTCAATTATAGATTTTTTATTTATTTTAAAATGTATTACATTTTAATAGTACTGAATGTTATCGAATTTTTAAAATATGTATAAAAACATATCAATTTAAAAAAAAATGTATGCATATTGAGTGATATATTTAATGAATTCTAAAATATCACTGAATTATCATATTAAATAATTTTAAAAAATATAATTTATTTAAATTTTAATTGCAAATGAATATTTATTAATTATGTATAAAAAATTTAATTGTATTTTTTAATATTTTTTCACTATAAAAAATATGCAAACTTTTTTTATAATTTATTTTGCATTTTATAATAAATATTAGAGATGATACAATATTTTGATAAATTTATTTTATATTATTTTATATTTCAATTCATCTTTATATTTTTTATTTTATAATTTTTTATCTTATAATAATAATATTGAAAAAATTTAATATCTATGTATTTTATTTATTTATTATAAAATTTTATAATATTTATTTATTTACCCGATATTATGGAAGCAATATATATTCATAATGTAATGTTTTTAATAAAATATGATATATTTTTATAAAAATATTAATTATATAAAAAATTAAAATTCTATAAAAATTTATAATAAAATTTAATAAACTCTATTAAATTTCATATAAAATTTTAAATTAATTTATAAAATTTTATTAAAATATTTAAATTTCATTAAAATTACGGATTCTTTTTTTTTTTTTTTGAAATATAAAATTACGGATTCTTAATTCTTTTAAAATATATCTAAATCATAGTCTAATAAAAAAAACAAATAATAGAATTACTGAATTACATATCTGTCTTGTAGGTTCTTATCATCGGAAAGAAAAAGGTCCTTTCTACCCAGCAAACTGTCGTCTTTACGCAACCGCGTAAGCAAGCAATTTCTCCCTGATTAGTTATTCGCAATCGGAACCGACATATCTCTCACCGGAAATAATGTCGGCGAATAATCATCACCTGCTACGCCTAGTCCTCTCTCGCCGGAAAATCACGGCTCAGGTCACTAACCCCAATACCTCCACTATCATAGCCATGGCTTCCTCTACTGAGCAAGAATTTCTTGCTCAATATCGCACCAGAATCAACCGATTCCCGCGATCGAACCCCTTCTGGGACGCCAAAATGGCATCTCGTGTTGGCGAGAAGCTGGGGGTTCCGTCTTAAAGAAATTGGCGTCACTAGCATTAATATCGATCTAAACGAGGAGCTTTCTCGCCCGATTCATTACAGGAAGAGAGTTTTGCCGCTGTTCGATTCGGTGAAACGCGTAGGTGTTGCCGTCGATAGAGCGGAGAAATTAGGAGAGATTGGACCGGTGGAGATTATGATTCGAAGGTGAGCACTTGATCAGGAAATTAGAGAGATTTTGACGGATACCACAAATTTTGAGAGTGGTATTTATTTATTAAATTGATTATTAGATTTATACGTGTATCAATAATGTCAGTGATTTTTCACATAAAACAAGGAACAAAATTGATTAAATTTGTGATTTTTCTTGCAAGTTTTGTTCTTGTTTATTGATGCATACAATTTTTAGTTTAATTTGAAGAAAATAAAGGCAAAATAGATGGTGTATGTACAGTGAAATTATTGAGAACCATATCCAATTAAGGCTCATTGTTGATTTGATTGAATTGGAGTTATTATGTTCTATTATCGTTTTTGTGTTCTTGTTGAGTTTATTGATGATTTTAGTTAGAAAAGTAGAGATTTTGTGCCTTTTTCTAGCACTAGTCTCTTGCACTGCTCATGAATCATGATCTAGCCTGCATTAAGAATGGAATTGAAGAATTAAGTTGATGAGTATAGATATGCTGCAGTTCATGGCCAATTTGTCAAGCTCTTTTGCGAGATGAAAGGGTAGGGGTGTTGCCCTGTGGAGAGCAAGGCTCAAAAGGGATAATCTCCAAGTCAATTCATAGATCTGGATTTGATTGGCTTGTTGACTTCGACTCAGTACATCAGTTTGAGGTGAGGACAAGTGCCAAAGAAAAAACTTGGGAGGGGCTATTTCTTTTTGAATTATTTAGATATATGGAGTTATTGGCAATTTTGTTGCAGAAAATTGATGAGGATTATAGATCTTAAGAGGAATCTCTTCATAGGATGGTATGATTGTCACCACTTGGATCACAAGTGCGGCTATTTTGTGACAGGAAGTTTTAGACTGATGGAGGGGGCCAGTAGCAGATGTAAAGCGTGGAGGTGAAGAGAAAGGGGGAATTGCCGAGTCAGGTAGTAATTTTGTTAAAATATTGTGGAGAGGATGCATGCAAGCATCCTTGCAAGTGCTATGATGGTTCTACCTATTTCCCCGCCCCCCTTGTGTGTAGTTTTAGTCATTCTCCCAAGAGGGAAAATGGAGATATCTTGATACAAGCATAGAGCTTAGGATGTCGAGTAACAATGGAAAACCACAATATAATTTTGACTTGACTTAGTATAGCAAGTAAAAAATGTTTGAAGTTACGAGTGGATTAGGCTTTCAGTTTCTGTAATTCATTAACATTGTTTGTGTTCAGTTGGATAATGGAGAATTTCACTAATTAAGGGCATTGAGTTCATATTTTCCTACCCGTTCTCATTTCTTTCCTCTTCAGTTGAACTAAAACTGTTTAAACAAATGGAGGATTTGGAAAATACTGAAATTAGATGCTATATTCTATTCATGGCATTGTCAAAATATTGTGGCTTCCACAACTGACGCAGAGTCAATCAATGCCAGACCACTGAACAATTAGAAGTTGGAAATTCTAGGCCTGGAGCAAGGCATGCTCGTAGAGATGATATTTGCTTCATATCTTAAGAAATTTTCACTCAGCCACTGCTGCTGAATTAGGTCATACAATCAAGAAGGCAAACTACAGAACTATTTTAGCCTGTATAAACACCTTCACATCTTATGTTAACTATTAAATTTTCTATAACCTACATGTCAAAATATGAAAATGGCACATCAGCATAATCTAATGGTAAAAGATACAGGAGAACTTAATTGAAGAAAAAAAATAAAACTACTTTCTAATGCATTTGCTACCAGAAATTTGGAATAAAGTTTGATCTCTAACTGTCCTTGTTGAATGGCTCAATGCAAGATCAGTACTAACCTAAACTTGATGCAGATGTGCAGCAGCGGGAACCAGAAATAAAATGAAGATGGAGCAAATTTTTTAATTAAAAATAAAATTGTGGACGAATTAAAAATAAAATTAAATATTTAATATTATAATAAAATTAAATTTTTATTTTTTATATTATTTATTAAATTTTAAAATTTTTTACATGTCTTTTTATTTTAAATTTTTGAGTCTGTTAATTTATTTAGATGATTTTATTAAATTAAATTTTATAAAAATACTATTTCAAATGAGAATATTACTTTTATTTAATTTATAAATAAATTAAAAAATTATAGTAATAATCTAAATATTTAATTATAAAATTTTAAATATACAAAAAAGCTAATATATATATATATATGTAATCCAATAATTTATATATATACATATGTATAATTTATATATATGTAATCCAATAATTTATATATATACATATGTATAATTTAAATAATTATAAATATATATATATATATATATGTATGCATAAGGTGTGGGAGGAGTGGAGAGGAGGTCCATTGCCTTCCAGGGCCTCTGCCTCCGCCCCTGCAAATGTGCGAGACAAAAATATAGATTTGTTACTTTGATTCAGTTGTTACTGGTTAGAAACAAAGCGTGGTGGATGAACGAGGACCTGAGAGCTCAGGCCAATGATTTGTCACAAAAGATGATGCATGGTCGTGCCATATTGTGGCTATTAACATTATACACGTACAGAGCCGTCTCGGACATTTTAGGAGTCCTGAATAAAAATTTAAATATAGACTCTTAAATCAAAAAATAGATAAATAAAGAAACAACAAGCTATAAGGGAAAAAAAATAATTAAATTAATTCTGATATAAAGTGAATGACAAAAAAAATAAAAATAATTGAATTATTTTTTTCAGTGAATAATTATAAAGAAATGAAAATATATTATTTTTCAGTGAATTATAAAGTGAATAATTATAATTCAATTAATTCTGTATATAAGTTTTAAAATATATACTTATATTTAAAAATAAAATAAAAGACCCACTTAAAATTAAAGGCCCTGAGCAATTGCTCATGTTGCTCCCCATAAAAGTCGGGCTTGTATACGTGTAGGTTTTGTTTTGAACTGTAATACATGTGGATTGCATTATTCTATTTCCAGAACTATAAAGTGTATGAATTATTTATAGGTGTTTGACAGAGTAACAACAGATGCTTTCATGATTCTCGAAGTTTTAATAATTCGTGTATTTGCTTTTTAATATTTATTGAGGCTGCCAGTGAGGCGAATAATTATACGGTGAAACCGTTGTATTACAACAAGCCAACGTGGTTTTAACATGTGGCAATATAAAGGTTGATATTTAATAAAAAGTGTAAAATATTGCCACATGTCAAAATTACATTGGCTTGTTGTAATACAAAGGTTTCACCATATAATTATTCTAGTGAGGCGTTAGTTAGTATCGTCTATGGTGGTAAAACAGGAGTTGAGATGTTGGTTTGGGAGTCGCACACTCAATTCTAGGTTTATTTCTTGCTTATATTGTACTAATATGATCACTGTTCAACGATTGCTCATTGCTATCTTAACGAGTAATCAGATTTCTTTGTAAACCAGAATTAGGAATTTAACATATGGCAGTGATACTCCGACTATGAGGAACGAGCATAAACCATTCTTTGAGAACCTCAAAAGCTAGAGCTAAAACTCTGTCATTCATTTAAATCAAACTAAATACATCCTATAAACATCAATTTTTAAGTGGTCCCGTCGGGGACATCCGAGAAAATTAAAATGATATAGACAAGGTTAGCATGGCCCCCTATGCAAGGATGACATATATGAATCAAAAAATATTTTTTTTGCTTTAGATTTAAGGATATCGTCAACCTTTTGATCGCCACAGTCCTAGATCTTTCACATACTTCTTTTTTTCGGTTTTATTTATACATGTTATTTTGATGATGCAAAAAGCAAATCTTTGTTTCCTTCTCTGGATAGCGTTTTTCCCTTTGTAAGGTTCCTAGCCCGAAAGGAAATCATGCTCCTTATTGGGCTTTTATCTTTTATTTATCTTTAAGGGTAAATTTCATGTATTTTAATGGCCTCTGCCATCATTTACTCCTCAAACGTTGTTCTTATCTTCGTTGGTTTATGTCACACAATATTGGTATTTATCAATGTGACTTATCCTATTCACTGGATTTTTTTTGAACAGTACCTATTCTCTGGATTTGAGATTGGGTTTTCCTCCTCAAAGCTTGGCTAATATAGTTTTCTCTTCTGCTTATCACATATCTACGGGGAGATTATGCTCTGATTACAGTCTCATCACTCAGATATTTTGCAAGGCTTGATCCGCGTTTTAGACTTAAGTTTTTTTTTTTTTGTAATGGAGGTTATGTCTTCTTTTAATTTTTCTAGTTTTGGAAAAGATTATTTAACTTTTTCTTATATGTTTTTGTTTCATGGAGGGTGGCTACTGTTACCTCTTTGGGTTAACTTTGTATTCTTTTGTTTATGAATGCATAGCTTTGTTTTCTTTTCTTATTGAAAAAAAAAATTCAAGGGTACAGATTGGGTCTTAACTCTATGAATCAATCTACCCACACCTGAAAGAAATTCGGCACAAGTTATTCATTGTAAATGGAGATCAAGTCTTTCTGTTTGGCTTAGGTCCTTTGCTCGAAATGCTACCTTTATAACTTGCAAAGAGATCTGTAGAGCTTTTTTCCCTTTTTCGTCCTTTTTTTTATTGACATTCGTGTATTACAGCCACATCCACTCCCATTTTACTTTTCCCCGCGTTGGTATATTGGCCATGGAAAAACATGCCATTATGAAAAAAAGTTAAAAAGTTCAATTAGCAAAGTTACTAAAATTAAAGGGATGAAAGTTAAAGTTATTAAAATTAAAAGGATGAAAGCTAAAATTTAGGAGATAAATATGAAAAAATAAAATGTTTTAAGTACAAACTCAAAAAAAAAAAAAAGGCCTTCCCCAGCCCCCTAATTCCTCCAATAAGTCCTATATACAGAAACCAAACAGAATGGACGTTAGAGAAAGAAGACTCTTCTAAAAGCCACTTGTCATCTTTTCTTTGGTTTTTAACTTATTATAAGACTGAACTGCGGGCTAATAGTCAGGACATGAGCTAAGCATACCACAACCAAATTTATAATTTCTCATAATTTTTTAATATTTTAAATATTATGTTAAATATAAAAGTAAAAATAAATTGAATAAATTTTATAAAATGTTACTGAATTTATCTATTATTATGTTTACAATGTGGCTAGTTTTCTCCATTCTATTTTATGTATAACTAGGTTGTTAACTGTGTTTATTAAAAAATATATGATTAAAAATAAATTAATAATCAGAGTTCATGATTGCATTATTAATGAGTATAATAATAAATACACTTAAAAAAAATAAAGATTCAATTATGAATATTACTTTTCTATATTTAGTAGGAAAAAAAATTTATGTTAAATTAAATTCACTGGTAAAGTTAACAACTTGTAAATTCAACTATCATATATATATATATATATATATTTTTTTGCAAGGAGAAAGTATATTATTTATATCTCAAAAAAGGAATACACATACAATCAGTATTCACCAGTCCTTTTAACAGAATCGGTAAAGATTGAAAATTATAAAAAACAGTAGAAGTTTGTGACATGCTAGCCATTTGAGCCAGACCATGAGCAATCTGATTGCCCTCTCTGTAAATATGAGTGATGCATGAGCCTGTGGAGTGAAGAAAACTTGATATGCTCAAAGCAACTAAATTTGATGGGGGAGGTGCCTGAATGACAGAGATTACCTCTTGGGAATCAACTTCAATATGCAAAGGAGGGCTAATTAACGAAGAACACCAAGCAATGGCATAATGTGTAGCATAGAGCTCAGCTTGAAAAGAGTTGGAAGCTTTAATTGGGAAGGAGCAAGCAGCTACAAAATGGCCATGCAAATCCCGAATAATTGCCCCTCCAGATGCCAAGAGAGATGTGAAGGAGGCATCAACGTTTACCTTGAAAGGAAGAGAGGGACGAGTCCAACGCACCAAAGTAGTTTTAAGAAGAGGAGAGCCAAAATCAGACGGTAACAGGTCAGCAAAAGAAGCACAATCATTTTGAGAAAATTTCCGGTGAGAATTAATAATGCCCCAACAATAAACAAACCGAGAAACCTGAGGACGAATGATAGAGACAGAAAGATCACCTTCACCCCAAGTTGAATTACAATAAATCCTCCAAGTGTGCCAAAGTATAGCTTGAGGTATCAGACGCCGGAGCAGACCTATAAGAGATTTAGGCTTTGAAACTATCCACCAATTCATGATCTCCTGACGTAAAGACCGTTGTGAGGAATTATTGCTCAAAAAGTAGCAACAAAAAAATCTCCATACCTGATGAATTGTTGAACAGAAATAGAATATATGATTAAGAGAAGCCTCATTGGCATGACAGAAAGGACAGCATGAAGGCCCTGAAATGCCAAAGATCTGAAGTCGATGGTGCAACGGGAGAGCTTGATGGAGGATTCTCCAAGTAAAAAAAGATATCTTTAATGGAAAAGTATGATCCCACAACATAGAAAAAGATAAGGTTTTGCTACGATGATTCCTGATCATCTCGTATATGGCTGAGAAAGGAATCTTAGCAGTATCAGAATCATCCGCAGCAGTCATCTGATTATGAGTATCAAAGAGATCACATGCTAAAGAGTGTGTTTGGCAAATTCGCTTCCAGGAAGTAGAGTCAATGATTTGGTATTTCATTGCATCGCTTCTCCCATATCTTTTTTTCATATAATTCGACCACAGAGACCTTTCAAAGTTGTAAGAAAACCAAAGCTTGACCGAAAAAGCTTCTTGAATAGACAGTAAAGATCGAATCCCAAGCCCTCCCTCGTCTGGTGGAAAACACATTTTTTTGTAGCTTACCCAGTGATAACGATCTGGATCATTGTTACCCCCCAGAGGAAACTAGCCATTTTGGTTTCCAAAATCCTTATCACCTCGGCAGGGATTTTCATGGCCCCCATAATATGAATGGGCAAAGAGTGTAAGACATGCTTTATTAAAAGAAGGCGTCCACCATGTGACAAGAAGCGCCTTGTCCAACCCATTAGCTTACTATCATATATATATATATATATATATATATTGAGAAAAGAATGTTAATCAACCAGCTGGGGTAGCTCAGCTGGCCACCTGTTGTTACTTTCAATTGAGAGAGCAGGAGTTCGATCTCCATAAAACTGTATTTCGGGGATCGAACTTTTAAAATTGAAAAAAAAAAAAGAATGCTAATCTTGTATACTGCAGCAGAGTTTAATAGAATAAATCAGAACAAAAGGAAAAGCAAGTGGAGGAACCTCCTCCATACAAACTAAATTAGAAAAATATATATATATATATGTGCAATTTTTTTTATGAGTATTTCCAAAAAGCATATACATATATATATATATTATGCAAAAGAAAAAAAATTATTAAAAAAAGGCCAAAGCAAAACACATAATGCAAAAGACACTAAATTAAAGAAATTAAAAAGTCACAAACATATTATTGGCATATGTAAAAACTATTCAATAGAAATCAAAATATTACATATGTAAAAATGCAGCTTTTAAACCATAAATTATTCAATTTTCAAATAATAATAATTTTTAGAAAATTCAAAAAAAAATACAAAACCACATCCCAAACCCTATTAGCCTCAAGAACAAATTATTTAACATTTTTGTTAATTTTTGCCTTAATATATCCTACATAAATTTAACAAAGAAAAAGGAAAAAGTTTTGTGACTTAAAAAAATTATGAAGATGTATAAAACAAAAAAAATATTAAATATTAGTGCAGTAATAAGAAATTATACAATAATATTTGCACAAGATATATCAAATTTATTTTTTTCATTAATCATAAGTAAATAATTCCAACAAGAAATAATTTAATATTTATTTATTTTCTTTAAAATATTTAATGGAGAAACCTAACATCATCCACCAACAATCTCAGATCCAGCTCACAGGCAATTTTGATAATTCAAATCCAATTGCTGCCCCAATACACATCATGGCATATCTATATCAAAATTAATGACTTTTTAATAATTAGATCGATAAGACAAAGTCCAAATAATTATAATATAATAGAGTACACTAAGTTTTATTTTTTAATTATATATTTGAAAAATAATTATCTAATTTCAGATTCATGGATTATGGATTATTAATCATGTCGAAACTTGACTTTTTGAATAATTTATATCAAGATTCTATGCTATATTTTCTAATTAAAGTATGATTAATTTTTTTTCCTATAGTTGCATGTATTGGGGTTCTTGTTTTCCAAAAAGCAAGCATAAGTAAATGTAGAAATTTTAATTATAGTTTCTTGAATTTAATTATGTCTAAAAGGCATTTGAATTGTTGATGAACTTGGACTGTTTTTTTTTTTTTTGAGGATAACTTAGACTGTTTTTTAATGTAGATAAAATAGAGAAAGACAGAGCTAGGAAGGTTCGCAAAGTGTTTTTGTTATAGTTCCTTCAATTCAATATCTCAATATATATATGTATATATAAAGAAATTTTTTTTATTTAATAATAAAATAATACCGATATTTATGCATAATATAGAAAGATAGAGTTTTGGAAATGTATAGCTCTCTGTGTTTTTTTTTCTTAAATATTTTTTCTCTTAAATAATTCCAATATTCTGTATGTTTTTTTTTTCTTTTCAAAAATAAATAAATAAATAGGGGATTAAAAAAAAACTTTAATTGCTGTGTATAACTAGGCCACAATGTCTTCTTTTGGAAGACAATAAAAGTGAATGGCCATCATTTCAATTCATTTTATTGTAAATAAAGTTAAAAATAAAGTGCAAGTTATCATTAAATGAGAGCATATGCCCTGCCTTGCTATGTAGTGTTTGAAAGTTTCTATCAATCTATATATTGTATAATACAAAGCTAAGCATTGTCTTTATTAGTCTTTAAATAAAGAACATTTTTTAGGGTAACTATCCCACCAAACTCTTCCTACTTTCTTACTCTTTATTTCCCAAGAATTTAGATCGATATTGCCATTGTAGTGGGGTTACCCCTTTTATGAAAATGAGTCAAATGACCATAATCTCCCTTATATATATAATATAATTTTTTTAAATATAAGATTAAATTTAATTTATGATTAAAAAAATTATAACAATACAATGAAAGAAGTCTCTTTTACTATAAAAGAATAGTTTGTAAAAGAAAAATAGATTAGTAAAATATATGAATCAAATATTATTTAATAGTTTAATTTTTTTTTAATTTTAAAATTTTATTTTCATAATAAAATATAAATAATATATTTTTTATTTTATTTGATATTGTAAATTATTTTTTAACTATTTTAAAAAATGATTTAAAAGTTATTTTAAATACATAATGAAATTCAATTTGATTAAACCACCACCCCACTAGCATTTTTCTAATTATGTTAATTAACTATAAATGTATGAGAGAGAGAAATGGAACCTCCGCTTGACACCACTGTTGCCATTTGATTGGCAAGTCAAGAATTAATGGATTTGTCGAAATTAGCTATCAGAGATTACTAGACGCGCCACTTGAAGTGACTTGAGGTTCGACCACTGCTAATTTTTCTAAATGTGATTTAGGCCATCTTGCGAGGCGAGTCTGGTGTCATTTTGAAGTCTCTTGATGCTAGAAGCATTTTGAGATTGATAAAGATTGATGAGGACACTAATAGCCATTGAAATTAGGGAGAGCATATTTCAACCATTATAACTTTTGAGGCCCTTTTACGTCAAAACTAAGGAAGGTGAAGCAACATTGTTGGCATATTTTGGATACAACAACTCACAATCTATCATCCAATGTAAATTTCACTACCAATTGGCACCATCAATAGAACTTGTAGCATATAGTTAGTCAACCATCGACGAGTAGATCCATGTGCTACTGGAGATCCTAAAAATTCCAATATATTATCTTCTACGTGTACATCAAGATTCCAATGTTTATTTGTGAGAATTCAGTTCTAGTGAGTGTAGAATGCTCTTCTATTGATTTTATTTTAGTGTTTTAAATACTTGTAAATGGTAACGGAGCTAAGAACAAAATGAAGGGGACAAATTTTTCAAATAAAAGTAAAATTGCAAGCGAATTAAAAATAAAATTGAATATTTAATATCATAATAAAATTTATATTTATATTTTTTTATTATTTATTAAATTCTAAAATTTTATTAATTTTTTATATGTCTTTTCATTTTAATTCTTAGATCTATTAATTTATTTAAATGATTTTATTAAGTTAAATTTTATTAAAAAAAATACTATTTTAAATGAGAATATTACTTTTACCTAATTTATAATTAAAATTAAAAAATTTTAGCAATAATCTAAATATCTAATCATAAAAATTTTAAATATAAAAAAATAATATATATTTATATATAAAAATTTTAATAATTTATATATATGAATATAAATATTTTAAATAATTATAAATATATATAATTATATAATGATTTATATATATATAAATTATAACTATAAATATATATAATTATATAATACTTTATATATATATAAATTATAACTATAAATATATATAATTATATAATACTTTATATATATATATATAATGTGTTTTTAGGAGGGAAGGGGGTCCATTGCCCCCCCCCCCCAATACCTCTTTGCTTCTGCCCCTGCATGTAAATGAGTTTGTTATCTATTTTTTTAAAGTTGAAATTGTGTTTGATTGTTAGATTAGGGTAATGAATATGCATTAAGTCATATTGGAAAAGTTAATTTTGGCTTGTTTGATGCTTGATATATTTTTATTAGGGGTGTACTCAGACGGAGTTGGGTCAGACTTATCCTAGCCCATAATTTAAGCTTGATTATGACTTGGCCTAAATGTTATACCTGCAACCCGGTCCTAAATTTGGGCGGGTTGGGTCACCTCAGGTTAACTAAGGTTGATGAACTAATTGGTCAGATATATATACGCATACACACACACTACGTGTTTGATATTTTAATATGTAGTCTGGCTTGGTTTTCCTTGAATTCAGCCTGAACTAGTCGATTTTTTTATGTTGCCAAGGCACATCAACAATCCTAATTTTTATAAATTATGTATTGCGTATAATTGGAGAATTGAGATAATGGAGATATGTGTGAAATGTGGAGGCTCAGTTGGGGCAATTGAGATTGTGGTTCATTATTGTAAGCATCATAGTTTCGAAGTGTGTTTTTATTTTTATTTTACTTTAGGGAGAAATGTCATAGTTAAGGAAAACTCTACCAAAAATTTCACAAAATTTTCAAAGTCATTTGAGTCATCCGTATTAGAATAATTCTTGTCTATTATATAGTATAGGTCATGACCGACTCTGAGGAGAGCTTAGATGGGATTAGGATGACATAAGACCACATAAGACTATGTTATGCGTTGTCCTTATGTATGGCAAAATACTATAGGATGAATGAATAGGATTTTGCACTTTTTTTACTTCTTTTCCCTCAAGCGTATGAAATATATGAATAAGAAGATTATGGTGAAGATGAACAAGAATATGATATGCAGGAGATTTTTATAATGGTTTGGAGCAATTTCCTTCTTCTATGTCAACTCTCTCAAGCATATCACGTGGGGTTCCACTAGCACAATGGGATATTACCCACTTATAATAGGTAGACCCTAGGAATTTCGCTTTTACAATAGTAAGACTCCAAGATTTTACTATTTTACTAGTTAGACTCTGGGTTCTCACCCACTTCACTAGCTAAACTATTATTTTTCACCATTACACTCTTAACACATGATTACAATCAAGATTTATAGTCTCTCTAGACTTTCCTCATACAACAAGCTCACAAAGAATTGAAAGAATTACTGAAGGAGACTCTATAAGATATAACTTTTGAAGAAAGATAGGTTTGAAGCACAATTAGAGTTTGAAGCTTGATCTTTGAAATGCAAGAGTCCTTTTTGACATTTGGGAGGAGGTTGTGATCTTTCAAGCTTAGGTTTTGAAAATATGTTCTTAAAATCTTTTGATCAATAATTTGAATCTTTCTCCTTTTATAGACAA
The DNA here is from genome assembly GCA_947685225.1 of Garcia nutans. Taxonomy (NCBI): domain Eukaryota; kingdom Viridiplantae; phylum Streptophyta; class Magnoliopsida; order Malpighiales; family Euphorbiaceae; genus Garcia; species Garcia nutans. Next base: position 521,498 of record CANTUV010000046.1, read on the forward strand.
TTCTAACTTGGGCTCCAAATATGTTCATTAGTTTTGAAAATGATGTTCAATAACTAGTTGCCTACAAACTGTAATAGATATACTAAATTGGGTGGGCCTTGTGTCTTTGTTCTGCCTCTAATTCTTCATCAAGATCTTGACAAAGCATGGGCATACTATCTTGAGAATGATTGTCTTTGTTTGGCTATTACTTTTGACCTTCAGTTTTTATTCTCATGGTATAAACATTTTTTTTCTCTGAAACGGTCCTGTAATTCTCTTTTGCACTTTTTTTTGTTATTTTTCAATTTTCTTCTTATGGAAATCTTTTTTCAAGCGGAATGATCGTAAACTCCCTTTTGACCTTTTCTTATTTTCCAATTTTTGAGTCATGGATGATTGTTTTGTAATGTTGAACGCTTGTGATCTATCTTTTTCAGACATTGTGTGCTCTAATTTAACATTTGCCATTTTGATGATTTGACTATTTGACCATTGGTTGAATGTTTTACGTTGAATGATCTAGATCTTCTATGTGCATGGGTGTCCCATTGGACTAATGGATCTTCAAATTGTTGGCGTGAGCCTGAGACCTTGTGTTAGGTTTCTAAAATGGAAGAATTTATAATAAGATATTAATAATATATTTTATTTTAGCTCCTAAATTAGAAAGATTTATAATAAAATATTAGTAATCTATTTTAATTGGGTTCTTAAATTAGAATAATTTATAATTGAAAAGTATTTATTTTAGATTCCTATATTAGAAAGTGTTATTTATAAAATTAAATTATAGTTTCCTATTCTATGTAATAAGTAAGTCCTATTTGAAAGATGTAGTAATAAAAATAAGATAACTAGAATTTATCTAAAGAATTACAGAGGTCTAGAGCTCTCTCTTAATGAGATCTAAGGTTTAAGCTCCCTTTGATGAATTTAAGTAAGAGAAAGTTAGTTGACTTGGATTTTTTAGTTAGTCACCCTATCACATGATTCTTTTTCCATAATCATAAAAAAATGATTTTAGAACTATTCACCATGTACGAGAAAGCCTTTAATGAGAAAATTTACAACTTGCTCCACGAGGCATAGACTCAATATGAAGCATGAATGGCAGTATTAGAAGCCCCAGTTGATGCAAAACTAGAACAGAATGGGACTTTACTTTACGAGTCTTCACTTGGAGTAGGGGCAAAAACTTCTACCCAAGACATCTCAAATCACACTAGCGACCAAGGTGCACACTTGGAAGTTCAAATTAATGGAAAAAATAGCAGTGAGCATACAACCACCTAAGATGGCAGTGTGACAGGGTGAGTAGTATCAAAATACGCCAAACTTGACTTTCCTACATACAATAAATTGGATGACCCTCTTGTTTAGCTCCATATATGTGAGAAGTTCTTCGCTAACCAACATAATGCTAATCAAGACAGAGGTCAAGGTAGCTACCGTCCATATGTTAGGGGAAGTGTAACTATCATTCTATTAGTAAAAATAAGATGAGCCAAATATTACATGGAACAATTTTAAGGACTATTGCTTGCTTTGTTTTGAGCCACCTATAGGAGACAATCCACTAAGGGAGCTAACTAATTTAATCCACTAAGGGAACTATCTAATTTAAGGCTTATGCAACATCGACAGTGAGAAACTGATTAGCAAGTGAATTTATTCATGGCATGCTTAATCGATCATATCATAATTGATGTGGAACTCCTTTGCCCACCTAACTTGATTTAGGCAACAAGTTTAGCATGAGTATTTGAAAAAAAATGTGATTGGGAGTGAGCCCACCCAAGAATCCTACTTTGTCCAAACTTTCTAAATTATGCAGACAGTATTACTTTCAAATACAGATCTTAGGCTACGATAGCATCTAGCAATGCCTCCTCTCCCTTCGTAAAGAGCCTGATAAGAGGGAAAATGGAGAACTGTCACGCCAAGGGTATATGTTACAATTGTAATGAGCTATGTATAAAAAAACCATCAGTGTAAAAAGCTATTTGGCAAAAGTTGGAAGACGTTTATAAGCCAAATACAAGGTAAAAATAACTGAAATAGTAAATAATTTTTGACACATTTATCCAAATTTTGAGCTTGAGGACAAGCTCTTTTCTTAGGTGGTGGAGTATTGTTGGGTTTCTAAATAGGAAAAATTTATAATAATATATTAATTATATATTTTATTTGGATTCCTAATAAAAGAATTTATAATAAAATATTAGTAGTTTATTTTAATTAGGTTATTATATTAGAAGAACTTATAATTATGAAGTATTATTTTAGATTCCTAGATTAGGAATTATTATTTATAAGACTATTCTATGTAATAAGAAAGTATTATTTTATGATAAAAATAAGATAACTGAAATTTATTTTAAAAATCATATAGGTCCAAAGCTTTTTTTTTTATAACAAAATCCAAGGTTTAAGCGTTCTTTCATGAGTTTAACTAAGGGAAAGTTAACGGACTTGGATATCCTAATAGATTGCTCTATGACATTATCCTTTTTCTATAATCATAACACCTTGTCGATTCCTTAGTCTAATAAACTTCATCTTAATAAGGTCATTCATGAACTGGAACATGCTTGTATGTAGCTTCTAATTTTATATTTTGGTATATCTTTTGTAATGGTCTGACCTGAAACTAGCTTTAAATAACATGTTTGTTTTAAGACTCAATCTTTGGTCTTAAAATGATTAACCCAAGTGATTTATATAGTATTAAGTTGGCCTATATAAACCATTTTCCATCTCCTTATACAATCGATGTGGAATTCTTTTTCCTACTCTTGACATCCTAACTTAAGCACCTCAAGCTACCACCTCATCTAACCAGCTTTTCAAGCTAATAGATCACCTGATTGAGGATGTTACATTCTCTCCTACTTTGAGATGTGACGTCCTGGTCATAATTGGTATTACACTGGTTCATATTTAAAATTAGGCTCAGGCCAATTTTAACATAGACCAGGCGATGCAGACATAGTGGTGGCTCCCACAATGTAGCACTTAGTCCAATTGGTTCTAGAGGTAACTCCCATCATATAACACTTAATCCCATAAAGTACTTTGCTTTACATTTTTGGCTAGTAAATGGCTCTGATACCATTTTAATGGCTTGGCTCGAAACTAACTTTAAATAACTTACTTGTTTTAAGGCCCAACCTTTAACCTTATAATGGTTAGCCTAAGTTATTTAGATAGTATAAAGTTGACCTATATAAATCACTTTCCATCTCCCTGCATAACCGTTGTGCTAGCTTAAGTACCTTAAGCTAGCATTTCAAGCTAGCACCTCCTTTAACTAGCTTCTTAAGATATAGGTTACCTGACTAAGGTGTTACATCTTCATGGTATGATTGTTCCACTAATGGAACGATCTTATATTAACTTCTTACTAAATGTTGTAATTTTGATTTTTTTGCACATGGATACTTAGTGCAAAATGGTCATTGGAAGATTGCTTTTATCTTGAAAAGTGCATTGCCCATATTTGACTAAAATAGTTATTCTTATTGTGTATGGTCGTAAGTTTAGTTCTCTTGTTATGATGCACCTTCATCGAATGTGGAATGACTATGTTTGTGTGAGTATGGTTGTGACCTTTATATTTGTTTTTTTTTTTTGTTTTTCAACTTGAACAATCATTTGAAGCCATAGAATGAGCATACTTAGCAGAGCATTTACAAAATAAATTAAGTACAAAACTCTTTCTCTTTTGGATTTTAAGTTATATGCACTATAAACATTCTCAATTTTAATCCATTGAAATTATCTTAGCCAAATATATATGTAGTCCCATGAACTTTACTTGTTTAATCAGTTTATTTCTTGAACTTTCAATTTAATCATATAGCCTTATACACAGTCACATTTTTTTAACCTATAAATACAAACTCATTGAGTCACGCCGAGTCATGTCAAGTCATATTTTTCTTAATTTATAAATGCATTTTTTTATCTCTCTAAATCTTTTTCCATCTAAATCCATTCCTATCTAAAATCTAATTCTAAAAATCAAATCTCTAAGTTTCATTGTTGGTTTTCTTCTTCTTTTTTTTTAATGCTTTTGTACTCTTAAAACTTTTATTGCCGTCTTGATGTTTTTTGAATTTTCCAGCTTAATTTTCTTGAATTTTCCTTCTCGAAATGCAATTGATTTTTTTTTACAATATAAATTATTCGAAGGAAATTTATTTTAGGGATTAAATTTTAGATGAGAAGGGATTTGGAGAGAGAAAATAATATGTTTATAAGTTAAGACAAAAGTGACTAGGTGTGACTCAACGTGGCTTAACAAGTTTGAATTTATAAGTGTAAAAAAATATGAATTCAGGGGGTCTATATGGTTAAATTAAAGGTTTAAGGGGTGAACTGATTAAAGAAATGGAGTGTATGAGGCTATGTATGTATTTGACCAATTATCTTAAAGATTTGTCATCATTAAAACTAGTTCCACATGTAGATACAACAATATTATGATATGATAATGAGCTTATAACTAACATGACAACTGGGGATTGCTCATCAACTGGCATTGCTTATAAGTTGAATTAGCACTACTAGGTTATGGCTATGATGACAAAGCTCTATAAATTGAATTCTAAGAAGAATGTTTAGATAAGAGAGTTAGTTTTAGGCGATCGGTTCCACTGATTAAAGTTTACTGTGATTCTTATCAACTAAATCCTATCGTTGGATGATTATGTGATGTGTTTGTTTAACATCATGCATGAGAATGTTTGACATTAGAATAATGTATCATATTGATAACTATATAGCTTATTGAGTTGAACTTAAACGTTCACCATGTTTAGTAATCTTTTTCAAGTTGCTGGTTGAACTTGTGAAGTAAATTTATAAAGGCATACTGCTACCTTTCATTTTTCAATAGTGAGTTTATTTTAACTATTTAGTTATGTAAAATAATTTCATATTATTTTGTATTCTAGAAATTCACGTTATTATTCCTTTCTTTGTAGCTTTGTTTGAATAAGTTATTGGTTAGTTAATGTGATGTATTGTTAAGTGAAAATCTGATGATAATTTTAAGATGATTATAATGTTTTGATAAAGATTCTACTTGACAAATGGATATATATATATATATATATATATATAAGAGAGAGAGAGAGAGAGAGAGAGAGAGAGAGAGAGAGACGGTTTGGATGGGTAGGATTATAAGGAGAGATAAGAAAAGGAAGCTTGAGAGAGAATTGAAGAATGTTTTATGAGGAGGAATAGAAGAGTATTGTGAGGAACATTATAAACAAAATTGAAGGAAATCGATAGGAGTTTCAAGATTATCAACAATAAAAGCTAAGACCACATTTAGTTGTGGAAAATATTTTCTATTTTCTATTTTCTATTTTCATTTTCTAGTTTTCCTTTTTGTTTCCTTATTTTCCAAATTTTTGTTTTCTAACTATTTTCAAAATGAAAAATTAGAACAGTGGAAAATATGTTTACTTAATCTTGTTTTTCAATTTGTATTTTTCATTTTTATATAATATTTAAATAACTTTATTTTTTAAATACTTTTATACAAAAATAAAATTACATAAATAATTTCATAGTTTAAATATATGTATGAATATTTTCAATTTTAAAAATCAATAATTAAATAATAATTATAAATAGGATAAAAATTTTAAATTATTATAAAATCAACCTTAAATTATTTTCAAACTTTAAAGTATAACATAAACAATAAAATAAATGGTTTCAAATAAAAAAAATATTTCAAATTTAAGAAATATTTTGATGATTATAATTATTCCAGAGCTGATATGCAATGGTTTCTCTAACAATACTCATTTGACTTTGTAGTGACATATCTATTTGATTACTTTCTTATACCACATCAAGGCTAGTTATTTCTTCAACTTGTAATCATTCTTTACTATATAGAGTAGACAAAGTATCATCTTTATCTTCCTTTCTAATAAAATTATGTAATGTGTAGCAAGCTAGATGAATAAATTTTTGTTGGCGCAATAAATAGCTCGATGTTGACTTTAATATAGGAAATCTTGCTTTTAATACACCAAAAGGTCTCTCTATAATATTGTGCAATGATGAATGTTTATAATTAAATAGCTCATATTTTCTCCTTATTCATCCACGCCCATGAAAATAATTTAAATAGTACCTTTATTCAAGAAAAGAAGCTAAGAATCTAGGAATATTTGGGTATCCAATATCCACAACATAATAATAATCTAAAAATGAAAATAAATAAAAATATTTATAATATACATTCATAAGCACTAATAAGCTGCTATAAAAGAATAATATATGACCATCAGCGAAAAAAGGAAAATTATTTTCTCGTCTTGTCAATGAATTAACAAATACACGAGAACCATTACTAGTCCCCTCCTAACCGATATATACAAATATAAAAATCATATCATATGAACAAGCTGTCATTACATTTTGCATAACTAATGTGTCTTTTCTTCCATGAAATGTTTTTTGTTTAGATGATGGAGCCCAAGCTGCTACATATGTACCATCAATAGCATCTATGCATCTCTAAAATTAAATATATATATATATATATATAATTATGTGTGTATATAGGTAATATGTGAAATCGATTCTTAAAATTATAATAAATGATCAATTAAGAATAAAGTAACATATTTGGTCAAAAAGATTAGTTTGTTTTGAATTAACAATTAAATAATATAATTTAAGGAGCAATTTTAAACTTCATTTAATAATATTTAATAGTTATTAGACATACCTAAAAATAGTTATTTAATAGGTTGCACTTCACCTCTATAAATTGGTTTAATCAAATCAATTCCAGTTGTAGCCAATGCTCTAATGACCATTTTAAACCAACAACACACTGTAACTGTTGAGTGTTGAAAACGTTCTGCTATAATTTTTTGTCTTGCGTTATGACAAAGAATTGCCAAAGTCATTGTCATACCTTCTTCTACACTCACATCTTTAACATCATATAATAAATATTTCATTTTTAGTTTAGCACATAAGTTCATAAATACATGCGACTTTATACGAAAACTATCATAATATCTAGTTGGATTTCCAACTAAAACCTCAAGAATATATTCTTTTCCACTAAGCATAGGTCCTGTAAGGAATTTTTATAAATAAATATCTTTCATTTGCTGTCAAATATCTCATCATCAACAAATCTTTAACATCATTATCACTATTATCTCTTGAATTAAAAGTATCACTACTTGATAAATTTAATGGTGAATTGTTGATAAAAAATTGTGCCATATCACCTACATAATAAAATTAAAATAAAATAATTTAACAAAGAAAACAAATAGAATTAAAGAAAAAAAAATTCATTGTTTCTATTAGCAAGCTCATGTCCACAGTGTTTGATTAACCATATTAACTACAAGTATAAATAAGCTATGTTGATAGAAAGACACCAATAAAAAAAATGACAATATCTCAAAAATATATATATTCTAAACTATTTAACCAAGGTTTCTTCCTATTAGAAGACATCCTTATAAACATCCTTCTCCAATCTGCATCCTTGAACTTCTCAAGTACTTTGATGTATGACCCATTAAAGATATTTTGAATTATTTCTAGTACATCCATGCATTCATCAATTGAATATGGGTCAAATTGTGCATTTGCACTTGCTGGTTGATTGCATTGTGTTTTATATTTCTAAGTTTTAGTTAAATCTCTTTCAATCCTAGCGTTCAATGAAGAAGCCTGCATTTATAAACATGAGTCTAATTTCTTTAATTTGATTCCTTTTTAACTCGAGCATAACCATGAGGAAATCATTGGCATTGCGCTTTTTTTTAGATACATTAGTATTAAATTTTTCATCCTCTATTTTATGAACACTTTTATTAAGAAATTCTTCCTCATTTTGGCATTCATCATCTAAGGTGAGAGGTGATTGAGTGGAAGCATGGTGCAAATGACCAATAGCAGTAGACTTATAAAAAACTTGACAGAGCATCTCATAATTCTTACAACTATTCTTTTTAAATGACTTAAAATTTTTGTGCATCTGAAAATGAATTCATTATAATAAATTTAATAATAATGCCTTAATTATAGTATATATGTATGTATGTGTATATATATATATCAAAATTCAAAAGGAAAAAGTGAATACTTTATAAAATTTTGCCAAATATCTTCTGTAGCAAAGACAATGTTTAAGTTTGAATCATATGTATACTTGTGTGCTCAAGTAGTTTAGAAAAATATTGATGTTTGATCCAAAGTCAATTGTACTTTCCCTTTAACCTTTCGACTCCATGTTTTTCTTCGCAAACTAGAAACAACTCATTATCTATTTCTATCCAATTAGATTGTCTAAAAATAGGTGTACCACTTGGGTGGCTTTTGACCTTTTCGTAAATAATCTCAAGAAAAGTATTCTCATTACTTTCATGCCAATCTTTAGCATCGTCATTGTTTTCACTTTTCCCACCCATCTAGATATCAACAATTTACTTTACTATTATTGAAATATTATATAAAAACTATATTTATATAAATGATTTCATAATATAAGTATGAAATTAATAATCAACATAAAATTCTTTCAAAATGTTATTTTTTTAGATTGATATTTTCTAATTTATATGAACACTCAATATGAAAGGATTAAAAAAATTAAGAAAAGAGGATAAGTAAATAAAATAATAATAGAAAATAAAAGAAAAAAATATAAATTTAATGTTGTAACAATTTCCATATGTGTTACTCATCGTATAGGCTATCCTTAAAGCATACCTTAAATATAGATTAGTATTTTAAAAAAAAAGCCCTTTACATAGAGTTTCAATGTGAATAAATTAGGATGTATGAGTGATAAGGATTTTTGTGGGTCTTTGAGGTTGGATTCACTAGAAACTAAGATCTTGTGATTATGATTAGATTAGGAAAGTAACATGTCATGTAGTAAACCTCTTGTAATGTGAGAATCTGGAGGTATCAGTATCATAGCTTGTACAAGGATTGGTTAGGGAAAAGTTTATTAAAGAAATACATGGAGCTAGAGGGTAAATTTATTACTATTCAAATTTCTTGTAGTGTCGGTGAAATGGTTGACTATATTCATTAGAGAAATATTGCTAATTAAAGAGAATAAAATTTAGGCTTTTGATATCCAATTTCGATTTGTTAGATAAATTATTGTTAGACTAAAAAGTTTTAACAATCAAAATTTATCAGACAAAATATCACATCAAATTGTATAACAAATATTTAAATAGCATATTCAAATTTTCCTTTCTTCTTTGTTAAAACCTAAAATTGCAGAGTCAATATAAACAATAGTTCTCACCAATAAACCCAGCTCATCATTAAGCATGTTTTGGTATTACCGTTTAATTAAACTCATAATTTATTGAAAGGACAAAACTGATATAGAACTTTACTTCAAATTTCTTAAAATTGATAGAACTTTACTTCTAATATTTCAAGACATATTAATGAATCATCCTAGTAATAATCCAAAAAGCTAAAAAAATAGTTTTTAAGACTTGTTAATTATTGAATGATTTCTAAGAGTAGGTGAGAACCAGACAACTTAATGGCAATCATTCTCATCAGATAATATAGACTTGTTATTCTCAATGATGATATGGACACACTCTTCCAATACAAAGTCAAAAAATATCAAATTCAATCATCAAAATCGGACCTTAGAACCAATCCAAAGAAGAAAACCTAATAGCAAATACAGAGATCATATTCTAAATCAAGTATAATGTGCAACCATCAATATAACAACACACCATATTGCCTCATCTTTGATTATTGATATAAAAATACAAGTATATGCAAATATTGACAGTATAACCAATTATTATTTTTTTTTTTGAATAAACTAGTTCTATCTAAAATACAAGCAACCATCATTCTTTGATTGACAGTATGCGTAATAATATTTAGGTGCAAAGTTTATCAAATACACTAAAAAATACAAAAAAAAAATATACACAAAAGACAACCATTGTTTCGAAGAAAGAAAGATATGAAAAATTAACAAGGAAACTATAGATTAATTTTTTTTTCTATTGAAATCATGCATGCAAAAATTTTATGATATAAAAAAATATTAAAATTGAAGAAGAAAGAATATAAGAATGGACTAACCTTTTTGGAGTTTTTGATAATTTTTATTTTAATCAACAAATTCAAGGATGGAAGAAAGATAGCAAGACACAGTAAATAAATATAAAAGTTGGGATTCGAAGAGAGAACTATGACATTAAATAATTGAAAGAACATGTTTTCCAGTTTGGACAATATAAAAGTAAAACTTAGAAAACATGTTATAGTAGTTTTCTAAAACTCAACTATTACCTAATAAATATAGAAAATTATTTTCTGATTTTCCAAATAGAACATCATTTTTTAGTTTTTTAGAATATTTTTTGAAAAACTGGAATTATTTTATACAACTAAGCAGCCCCTAATAGTTTTGTAGGAAAATCACTTCATGACACCATTTTTCTCTTAGAATCGAAGGGTGGTGTTTGCAATTTTTATTTCAGTTCTGTGTAGTACAATCATCTAGTGAGAGATTTTGAGATTTGTTAAAATAAAGTAGTGAAATGATAATTTCATCATGAAACCCATAAATGGATTTTGTCTTTTCCTCTCTTTCTTTTTTTTTTTCTTTTTAATTTTTATAGGGCTCATTAATTTATTTTAATAATAAAATAAAGGTTAAATATATATGTAGCCCATAAACTTTACTTATGTGGCCATTTTATCCCTTGAACTTTCATTTAAACTATTTATTCTCTTAAACTCCTTTTTTTTCTTAGCTTTTAAATACAAGGTCACCAAGTCAAATGTGCATGTACAACAGGCATGCTGATGTGGATTTTTTACATTGAAAATCAATTACTCTCATTAGAACAAGGAAAACCCGATGCACAACTTATTTCTCCTTTCTTTAAATCGTTTCTAATCATAATTCTAATCCAAATTAACTCCATAATAACTCATTACAATTTGCAACAATAACTCATTACAATTTGCATAGATATTGTAGTTGTTGCAATATACAAATAATCACATTGCAACAATTACACTATTTGTGAAATTTGCAAAATAACAACTCAAATAACTGCAGAAAGAAAAATGAAAAATAGCTCATTTCTACATATTTAAACAATTATATCAAAATAGTTATTGATTCATTGCCATAAATTAAGTTCATTACACAACATCAATTATACAGAATCAAAATTTGAAATTTGCAGAGATTATTACAGCATATATATTTCATCAAAAACTACATAATATTCTAAAGTACTAAAAACCAGCAACAAAATATGCCTTAGCTTACCAATAGCTAATCCCAACAGAAAACAAAAATCCCAGTAATAAATAATTTTTCTTCCTCCATGCAGATAAAAAACCTCCAAATCAAATGAAATTCTTAATTTTGTAATTAAATAATTAGATAAAATCCGTAAATATCAACTTATCCCATAATGAGAATAGAAAAAAAAAGCTCTTCTTGGGTTCAAATCTGTCCAAGAAGCCTTAAATATGTTTGATTTACTATAATGACATCTTCAAATAACATGATCTGATAAGATCATATACATTTCAAATGAACACAATAAAGAAGAAGAAGAAGAACATCAATTAAATACAAGAATAATTTGTTGAAGAAGAATAAGACAAAGAATTTTGTAGATTTGGAAATCTAGGGTTTCGTTTATAATAATAATGATGATGATGATGAAAGGGAGCAAGAATACCCATTAGCTACCTGTTAAATTTGAAAATTTCATTTATAAAAAAGAAGAAGAAGGAGGAATGAGGAGGAAAGAGGGCAAAAATACCAATTAGCTAACTGTTAGATTAAGAAATCTAGGGTTTTGTTTATAAGAAGGAGGAGGAGGAGGAAGAATGTAGATGCCTTCACTCACCCATTCTTGCATGTACTCGACACATTTGCTTGCTTAACGAATATGTGTTTAAAAGTTAAGAAAAATGTGAGTTTTAGGGGCTATGAGGTTAAAATGAAAGTTCAAATAAGGTAAAATGACTAAACAAGTAAAGTTTAAAGGATTACATTTGTTGTAATAACCCGATTTTTAAAATTATTTTAAAATGATATTTTTAAAATAGAAATAACTATTTTATTATCTAATTAAATTATTATTATTTAAATTATGAAATTATTTAAACAATTTTTATTTTTTTAAAAAAAGAGAAAAAAGAAATATATATAAGTATGTATTTAAAAGAAGAGAAAAAGAGGTGTCTGAGAAAAAAAGAAAAAGGAGGAGAGAGAGAGCCGGTCGATTTTTCTTCGATCTATCGTCGTCCGGTGATCATTTTTTGATACCTCTGGCACCATTAGAAAGCCCATCGTCTGACTAGTCCGATGCTACCAAGATCGCCACCTTCCGACATTAGAGCAGCCCACACTCACCGAACAAAGTTAACTCCTCCCAAGAGCTTCTGACGAAGATTTCGGCAGTTTTTGATATCCTTTCCCAGCAAGGTCTTCCTTCACCTTTAGTCCATGTTTCGAGAAGAGTTATCAGATTTCGTCTATAGTGAATTATATATATTAATATAATAACTTGCTCCCCTAATTTATGCTAATAGTCATATGTGCATAAATGTATTTAATTGCTTGTGCTATACAAATATAACTACCATTATTAACATTTGATGATGAGAGCATAATGTATGTCGGTACATAAGTTGATGGTTTGTGATGCATATAACATGTGTTTATCGGATAGGATTAGAATGATGTGGAACCACACATGATCGAGGTTACGGGTTATGATATGATGATATTATATGATGATGAGGTTAGGATTTGCGTTACGGAGGGGGCATTTTCATGCTCAATGCTGCTTGGGTATGGTTGTAATGGCGAAGCCTATGTATTGGATTCTAAGAGAAATGTATAGACTAAGAGAGCCAGATAAGGATAAGCTCCCCAGTTTGAGTTTAATGTGGCTCCATTGACTTATTCCTATTTTTACTTGCTTATGTGATTTGTTAGTTGATTGGTATTTGTATAAACATATTATGCATGAGATAGTTGTGTTATATTAAATACTATATAGCTAATTGAGTTGAACACTTATTTTTGTTCACCATTTTTCTCAGATTGCAGGTTGAGTATAGGGGTACTACTTTATTCAGGTCATCATGCATTCTTATTACTTGGTAGGAGTGTTAATTGTATATGTTTTATTGTATAATTATATTATAATTATTTTCTAGAACTTCGCATGATATTTTTTTTATTGTCTATATTCTTATTTATTTAGTTCTGCAGTTTAGTTAAATATATTTATTAATGAATGTCTGATGACTTAGAGCTCCGCATTTATTTGTTAATAAATATGATGTTATATTAGTAGTTTAATATTAGTAAGCTTGTGGGCCGATTTGAGATACTGATTGTTGTTTTAGTCCAATTTTCTTGAAAAAAAATGATTAGGTTGACTACGGATTTCGAAGCCACGTACTTTTTTTGTACTTTAATGCCGGTCATGTGCCCTTAGATTAGGTCGTGACATTTGTATTTAGTTGAAAATAAATAAGTAGAGTCTATTTATTATTCAATATATTATGACTTTAGTTTGTGTTTAATGAGGTCCCTAAATGCTTCATTTGAATAAAATGTGTATAATAAAGCCAAAAATTAATTTAGGGCTCATTGTACCTCTTTGCATAAACTTAAGAGGCACATTGTCCTTAAAAAATTAGTTATTTTTATTGAAACTATAAATTTTTACATATATTTTTTCTATTATACTTTTTTTTTATCAAGGTAAAGAGAATTATATTAAGTAAATAGAATAGAACAATAGAAGTCACAATAATACATCCTCTCCTCAGACGAAAAGGAAACAAAGAGCAAATCCTGAATTAATGGCCAGAATAAGAACAGAGAGTGACCAAAAACAACAACAAAAAGCAAATCTATGAGTATGCTTAAACAAATACATGTAAAATACCATAGAAAGATGAACATAAGATCAAAACAAATACTCCAAACATCCTCAGATTGAGAAGCTAATGAGGGAAGAAAAGGATTAAGCATCCTATATAAGGTTCCAATAAGGAAGCGAAATAGAACCTTCAAAGGAGCTGAGCCAAAGAGAAGTGTTGCATGTAGCAAAGACTGAACTTCTTCCTCAATCTTGAAACAAATCGAATAGGGAAAAGATGCTCTTGAACAAATTTGGAAGAGAAGGATGGATTGAGAGACTGTTGCACTTTGAAATCTAACCTAGGGCAAAAGAAGAATTTCTGAGAGTTGTAGATTGAGCTTGAGGCGCCAAAAGGATGAAAGATCTATCTCAGAGATCAGATGTGCACAAAAACTTCCATCTACTGAGTATACGAAGAACAAAATGACCAATTTCTTAGATAGATCTTTAAATAAGCCAACTATCATACTAATAAAGATGAAAAAAGCATAGCTATTAAGAGAAGAAAAGAAGCTATGGCTGTCGCCGGCCTCCCTAGAGAATCGGTTGAAGAATAACAGGGCCAAACTCTACAGAAGAGAAAATGAAACTCTACAGAAGAGAGAACAAAACTCTGCAGGAGAAAGAGCATTATTCTTGGGCTATTCTAGTTCTTTCTATTATACTTTTATTTTAGTATGAAATAAATTTATTAAATATTTTTAATAAGTATAAATATGTGTATAATATGGTTTAACATATTGCTTAACTTGTTAAAATAATAATACAATTATAATTTTGGAATAAATAAAAAATAAAAATACATCTATTAATTTGAGATGAGGAGAATATTTATAAATATTAAAAATATTAATAAATGTTTGATTTTAAAAAGTTAGGCAATGTGAGAGACCAGCTTTCTTTCTACATTAACTTTTTTTTTTCTTTTTTATCTCATTTTTTTTTTCGTGAAAAGTAAAAAATTGGGTTTATAATAGTAACCAGGAAGAAGAAAAGGAGTGAATAACAAAAGGTGACAAAAAGGCAAAAATAGACATAGTCGAGGGACATTTTTGTCATCCAACAAAAAAACAACTCCCTGAAATTTCGGGACCGTTGGGTTGACGATTCCAATGAACTGACTTTCATGACTATTTTATCAACACAGCAGCTACTGTTTAAAAAAAATCTAGATATTTAATTTTTTATTTTAATTTAAATATTAATAATAAATTAATAAAATAAAATTGGAATATTTCATCCTTAAGGCTCTTACAACTTCAGGGAGTCATTGCACCCCCTAAGATCAAACCCTGCTGCTCAAAGTCAAGGGCTGTGATAATGCAATGATAACGTGCGCTGTAAGATTATCGTGATATTTGGATTTAGTTTTTGTTTATTTATTTACTTTTTATTTTTATTTTTACAGGAAATAAAGTCAAATTTAACTGAAAAATATTATTATTAATATTTGAAAGAGAAACTAAAGGACGCCCAGGGGGAGACGTCAAGACCTCTTCTTTCCCCCCAATTTGTCTATTTTTCTTAAGTAATTTCTTTATTTTTTATTAAATTTAATATATCTACAATTTTTTTTTTCAAATTTGTTTTTGCTTAACAAAATCTGGTGTTCATTTATGGGTTTCAGGCTATTCCAGATCGTGATCACATCTGGTAGATTGTGTTGAAACTTTAATTTCTCTTATTTGTGATTGGTGGGTATTTTTTTTAATTTTCATAATTTGCTTCAAATTCTATTAATTCAATCTGGTTTTTCAGTTTTTGTAGCTCTTTCACCATAAGAACTCTGCTGATTCTTTCTGGGTTTTGGCATTTCATTGGTTTAAAGAGCCAAAAATCACATCTGGTTCATGGAAATCTAGCCACTTATTTCATTGTTAATAGCATGAGTAGACAGTTTAGTCCAGATTTGTGAATTTGAGCTGTTCTTACCATTTGGGTCAATGAGCTTATTGCAAATTGTTCACTAAAAATTATAGCATAAACTGTGAGATAGATGTGAATTGTAGTTAATTGGATGTTTTTTCTTTTGGATTGGATTGAATCTTGTAGAGGAGAAGCTTTGGATTTTCCTTAGAAAATGGGGGTTATGTCAAGACGGGTTCTGCCCGTCTGTGGCAACCTCTGTTTCTTCTGTCCTTCATTGCGAGCAAGGTCAAGACAGCCTGTTAAGCGTTACAAGAAGTTTCTTGCTGATATCTTTCCTCGTAATCAGGTGTTATTTAATCTTCTGTTTCATGTTGCTTAACATCAAATTTTGTCCTAGTAAGTACTTCTATTGGTTTTTGATTTTTGAGATTATTTGCTTTTGGAGGTGATCCTTTCCCTGTTATGTTGTGAAGATTGAAGTGGTTACTTAGTGTTGATCTAGTGTATCTTTTACTTCTTGTGTTTATCTTTCTTTCAGTTTTATGGGATAAATTTATGACTCAATTGATGTGTCAAAGCATATGACTTTATACTCTGTCCATGTTATCTACACTCAGGAGAATAAATTGTATTTTCCCCCTAACATTGGCTGCCTTTAGTGATGTTACTTCTATAGTTGCATATGCAAATGTTACCTTTATCGATGAACTTGAACAAAGTAGAAGTGAAGTTGAGTGGAAGTATCAGAGTAAATATTTTTAATAAAATACTTTATCATCTTGCGATTAGAATAATTCTTGGTTGTCCCTCCTTCAAGGTTCTTTAGGGCTTCTGATTCTTACCATTCTACTCTGCAATCACACCACAAAAAGGGCAGAAAGAAAAGTATTCAGATGAAATAGAGGATTATATATGTTGTTTATTCTCTGTCATTATTTTGCAGGAGGCTGAACCAAATGATAGGAAAATTGGGAAGCTTTGTGAATATGCTTCAAAGAACCCTTTACGAATTCCCAAGGTTTGTTTTTCTATATATTTAGAGGCCATACTATTCAGGCTTGCACACTAAATACGGTTTTCAAGATTTTAACATTTTTTATCATTTGTTATTTGATTTGATGGGTTTAAAGGAAAAGCAATAGTTAGAAGTTAGCATGCAATTTTTCCTTTTCCCCTTTTTATCATGCTTTCTCTCTCTCTGTGTCTTTCAGAGTAAGGGTTATACTCTTGTAGGTGGGCATGCTTTCCCCCTGTTCTGCAGCATTGTGAATTTGCTGTGAACAATTCTCATCCCATTTGCTTAGTTTCCTGATCCTGATTGAAATATTGATGCATTGTACTGTTGTGACAAAGTAATTACAAACATTGAATGAGAACCTGTAATGGACAGTTGAAAGATATTGGTAAGGTTCAGTTGCCTACTTGCTTTGTATTTTCCAATTGTCTGCACAGATTACAGATACGCTGGAGCAAAGATTTTACAAGGAGTTGCGGCATGAAAACTTTGGATCTGTGAAAGTTGTTTTGTGCATTTATAGGAAATTTCTGTCATCGTGCAAGGAACAGATGTAAGTTAAGCATTTCACAATTGTTTCAACAGAGAAAAACAGTAATTTGAGACTTGTTGGGATCATCTTTTATTGTCATTGTCATATGGCATGTATAGATATCAATGTGCAAGTTTCTTGTTTTATAAATAATGCATTTTGAATGTACCCCTCCTCCCTTTGAAAGTACAGAAAGACAAGTTGATGATACTGTCTACTATAAACAACTGCAGGAATGTAACTTTTAGGGGTGAAAAAAATTCCACTGACAATTAAAGGTAAAATAAATAAAAACAAAAGTATAAATAAATAAAATTAGATGATCTTGTGACCTTGCTTTTTTCCAAGATAATACATCCTGACACAAATTAACTTGGATTGCTACAATGGTGCTTCTATTTTTTCAACTCAATGCTGTTCTTGTTTGTGATGATATTTTCTGGTGACTGTTTATGGTCTGCAGGCCACTATTTGCCAGTAGTTTATTGGGGATAATCCGGATACTTTTGGAACAAACTGGGCAGGATGAAATGCGGATTCTTGCTTGCAACACTCTTGTTGAATTTATAAACTGTCAGGTTTGTGATGGGTGAATCTTTTGTATAGGCTTTGAAAACCCCTTCTTGCACCCCCGTAAATCCTGCAAAAAAATTTTTTTTTTTGGTTTTTAGAAGGATTTGAAACTATCTAATTTTATCCACAATGGCAACAAAAGAAATGAGAGCAGTGAAGGAACTTTCTGAAGAACTCGTGGCTTGAGTAAGGGCAGAGCTAAATGAATTCTAGTCCTTTACTTCCAAAACAGTTTTTTTTAAATGTAATATCTTTATGTTTGCTTGTGCCCCACCAAATTTATTGTTTCCCCCTTTGAATTGTTTCTCTCCAAATCAGCTTAAATGACTTCACTGATAGTTTGATCTAGTATATTACACTTTAAACTAATAATGTTCTTTGGTTGTTTGTATATTAAAAGGAATCACCTACAAGTTCATTTACTACACTTAATAAGCGCTTAATTATCTTATGACAAGAATGAGTGAATAATTTTTTTGCTCTTCTTTTTTAAATATTTAATTGATAAGTAATTTATTAGGCATTGCACTAGTATATAACTAAAGGAAATATACAAAATATTATGAATCTTTTTTGCTTATTTCTTGATTTGATTATAATGAATTTGCTGTAAATAATTTATAACCTAGCTGACAAGTGAGCTTTTTCCCCATCTTATTGAGCATGGATTAAACCATAGGGCTAAAAATGAGATATTTTTTCCTTCTTTGCTAGTCCCATAATCACATAGTTACATTGTATTGAAAGTTTTACATGTTATCTTTGTACAAGTGAATATTTTACTGATAATATAAAACTTCTTTTGCCCTCATTGAAGAAAATTCCTTGCTCTGTCACTATACTTGAGAGAGACGTCTTGATATTATTTGTGTTTATGCAGCAAGTATAATCATTCATCTGCTGGTAATGTTTGCATTAAATCAGATAGTAGATCATATCCTTTACTATCTACATGGTGTTAATTTTTTTATTATTAAAATTGATGCTAACTCGTTGAATCAAAAGTAGACGGATAGCACACACATGTTCAACTTAGAAGGCCTCATTCCTAAGCTCTGTCAAGTGGCACAAGATGTGGGTGATGGGGAAAAAGTTCTACGTTTGCATTCAGCAGGACTGCAAGCTTTGGCTTCCATGGTAGAACTTCCTCCTTCTCTCTCTCTCTCTCTCTTTTCCAGTTCAGTTGTGTGTACACGAATTCATGCTTTTTGCATGCATTCAAAGTGAAATTTTATGTTCATGTATTTCAGCACTCATTGGAAGTACTTTACTTTGTGGTCTCATCATATGACTGTTAGCATAATACTCATTTGTGTGTCTTCCACATCTTGATTATTGAAAGAAATCTATAGGATTCCTCTCTAGTTAGTAGTGATCAGTTCAATGTTGCTACCGAGGAGAAAAATTTTCTGCTTGTTCTTTTTTTACATTTTCGTTCAATATAATCACTTAGCATTTAATGTAGGTGTGCCTATTGGATTAGTTGGTAACTTATTTTTCTTAGTTGAGCTGATGTTCTTATTGTTTATGGGTCTGCCTGATGGAGCTAAAGATGTTGATTAAATGGATATCATTTTTTTTTCTCCTTATTTTTATTTTCCTGTTATTGTGGTGAGCCAGACATCTTTTTGAAAATTCTTCAGTTCTTTCTCCTTATCTTCCCAAACTAAGGGTCTAAAAATTCCTCCTAAAGAATTCAGATCTTTCTAAAGCAATACTCTTAAGGTCCTTCAAAAGGAAAAGAACTAATTAGACCTTTGGAGATGCAATACATTTTATTTTACAAGTGAAGGGAGATGCAATATACCAACAACTATAACATGGTGCAATGTTCAAACTCATGAACTTTTCCAATCAGTTGCACATATGGTTTATTAGCTAATCCAGCACCCTAGACACGTGGATGCCTCGGTTTCTTTGATTTCATAAACTAGAGTTAAATATAGATTTCAAGTCATTATTGCTTATTGCTGTTTATTTGCATATTTGACTTGATATTGATGCTTGCATTTAATTGCAATCATAATACCTGTTTGTATTCCTGCTGTTCCATAAAGCTTGTTATCTTCAGCATGGCAGTTGAATGAGCGCCTAAAATAATTTGTTTTCATATGCCAGAGTTATATATAGCTTATTTACTATTAAGTATTGTTGCTGTAGTGGAACTTGTCTTTAGGTGGGTTTGCCATTCAAGATATTAGAGCTTTTCAAATACATATAGTGCTATTCATTCTCATACCTTTTCCAGAGTTTGGATTTGTTTTTAGCTGTTGTAGGATTTATTATCTTGTGAAAAGCAGTTGTTGTGGGGCAAAATGGTTAGACCGTTATACTTTTAAAGTCCAGTATCGTATGATATTAAGAAGGGGCTGAGTAGCGGAAACAGGCATCTGCATCATTTGTTTCAATGATGGCAATATATTTATGGTTTCCTATTTAGACCTGGAGGTCAGCTGGGCCAGGGGAGTAAACTACTTTCTTGGTTAAAGGGATATGCGCTCCTTCCACCAAGGACAGAGAGCTATTCACTGGGTGGGGAATAAGAAAATAATAGCAGCATTATGATTCCATTACCACGATTCAGGCAACATTGCTATTGTATATTTCCTGCTGATATCACTAGTAGCCTATCATGCAGCACCACCACCATCATTCTGGCCAGGGAATGGTTTTTTGAGACCAGAAATAGAAAATGTGCCATCAATCTTAGTTTGTATAATTACTGCTATCACAATAGAGTTATGACACCTAGGTTTGAAATGATAGATTAATGAAACTTTTGGCTATTTCTGATAACTGGTCGATGGATGAACCAGCATTCATTTGAAGCATTGAAATTTGATACTATTTGGTGATTAATTTGACATGATAGTTGATGCTTAATTCGCAGCAATTAGAACATAAGGCCATGCATTTTTTTATGTCCATAATTGCATGTAGGGAACTGTATTAGAATTCATATGCTGATAGGAACTTTGGATGAGTTTCTTGAGCTGAGGCATTGAGATGGTAGCGCATAGATTTCTCTCTAAAATTATGTTACTCCTTCAAATGAATGTGCTATCACTACTGGGTGTGGCTGTAGAAAACCTGATTTGAGCTTGATAATGAAAAAATGAATGCAAGATTAAACCCATTAATTCTAGAAAAAGTACAAACCTTTGGCCTTGAGTGAACATATCCAACTTTTTGCTTCAAATTCGGAATAGCAAGATGTAATTGTTGAAGAAAAAGTTAACTTTAAAACAAAATCGAGTTGTCATTTAATTTTTTCCTACTCAAATTCAGATGTTCAACAGATCAAATGCATTTGAATATGTATTTGAATCAAGTTTTATCAAATCTTAACAGCGCAATTGCAAACTTGAATATTTTGGATCTAACACAGTTAACTGAACAGATTTGAATCTATTTTGGTCCTGATCTGACTTTTGGAAGGTAGAATTATTATATTTTAACCTTTTCTAAAGCAACTTTGTCTAAATAATATTGTGCTCTTATATACAGAGTTTGCCTATCATTAATGTTTCATTTCATTGTTTTTTATTTCCTGATTATCACTATTTGCAAGTCTTGATTTTCTTGTTGTATGATCTATGTATGCTCATCATTCCATCCTTGTTGATGCTTTCTTGATCTTGCTTTGTCCCAGGTAACTTTCATGGGCGATCATTCTCACATCTCAATGGACTTTGACTATGTAAGCTGTCCTCCTGTAGTCAATGTTGATAATGCCCATATACAAACATGAATAACAGAAATGATACAATTAAAAAACAAAAGAATTTGGAATGTTTGTGTTGGTTGGCTTATGATAATGGAAATCTTTTTGTTGTGAAATAGATAATAACAGTCACTTTGGAGAACTATATAGATTCCCAAATGAATCCTGAGGATTCCAGGGAAGATCAGTGGGTTCAGGAAGTGCTTAAAGCAGAAGATAACAATTCCTCTTTCCCGGATATTAGCAATAAGCTTTCCTTGTCAAGCTTTGGTGCCAAACCTGAAATGAACCCCTCAATGTAAAGATCCATTTCATTAATTTGATGGTACTCTTTCATAATAGGTTTCCTCTTTATTGAATTAACATTTTTTACTTCTTTACCTAACACTGCAACAGGGATTCTTCCAAAAGTCCATCTTACTGGTCTAGGGTTTGTTTGCACAACATGGCCAGATTGGCAAAGGAAGCTACAACAGTACGCCGTGTGCTTGAACCTCTGTTCCATAACTTTGATGCAAACAATCATTGGCCCTTAGAAAAAGGGGTTGCTTACCCTGTTTTGATATATTTGCAGTCGCTTTTGGAGGAAGCAGGTTGCTTAGGAAATTTTGATGCTCCAGCTTTTTTGTGTTCCACTTCTAAAATTTTTAAAGTTATATTTGATATTTTTCTTTTCATCTTAACACCAGGAGAAAACTCTCATTTGCTATTATCGAACCTGGTAAAGCACTTGGATCATAAGCATGTTGTCAAACAACCTCTGTTACAGATAGATATTCTTAATGCCACCACACAGCTTGGAAAAAATGCAAAGCAGGAGGTCACAGTTGCAATCATTGGTGCAATATCTGACTTGATGAAACATTTGCGCAAATGCCTGCAAAGTTCAGCTGAATTATCAAGTTCTGGGGATTGTAATGATAAACAAAATGCTGATCTTCAGTTTGCTATAGAAAAATGCATCTCACAGCTCTCAAGTAAGGTTTGTGATTGTTCCTTTGTTGTGTTTTGAACGTAAACTTAAATTTGTATCAGTTTCCACTTAATTTATGCAATTGATGAATACCATTAATGTGGACAAGGAAGTCAAGAAAATTCAAATTCAATGACTGAAGAATTGTAGAATTTTAGTCTATACTTTATATAGCATGGGTATATTGTGGTATATTTTTCAGCTCTTCTAGAGTTATATTTTATGTATGTTAAAATAAGTTGCTGGCAGAGCACTTTAAGTCTCAAGGGCATTGTGTTAATTTCCAGCTTTGCCGAAAAATTTGTCCAAATATCTTTTTGAGTCTTTAGTTTTATTTTAGAATCTTTGTTTGAGTCTTACTGCCTTGGATAAGATTAATCCTCTTAGTTTTCTTTAGGATTCCAAATACTTAAAAGGGTTTGGGATTAGTTTTGAAGCCTTTTATCTTAGACTTTACTTGTTTGATGGTTTGTCATGGTTTCATTCACAAGTTATGGTATGGTTTAGTTTATTGTTTGTTTTGACTTCCATCTTCATAGTATAATTTTTCCACTGTAATCTTATGGTTTGAAAATGATAAATTTTATTGAGTATTGGTGGTTTGCCAATGGTTTTAAAATTTCGTTCAATAATATCATTAATAAATTTTTTTAAATATCAAAAATATACTTATAATCTATTTTTCATTTTCATAATTTATTAAAATTTTACAAAACATCATCTAATCAAATAAAAATATTTTATTTAACCATTTTATACCATATCATTTATCTAAACATAACAAGTTGTATATGCGGTATCATACCATATAGTACTGTGACATTCCGTACATTATTAATCATGTTGCTAATCATCCAAATAGACCCTTAAGGTTTAGAAATTGCTTGGATCTATAAATGCCCATGCTGTAATGCTTTACAATTAGGATTTTGATTAATAATATTCCAGCAATTCATGCTTTTATCTTTGAGCTGTGTGATGCAATTCTAACCCCTGGGAAGTGTGACATTTTCTTAATGGGAGTGAGTCATAGATCCTACTAGTCTGATGGTAGGAGATATTTTATATGTTTAATTTATCCTTTATTTTCTAAAAATTCAGATCTGCTTGGTTAATTTTTGAGCCATAATCTCTCAAAGCCAAAATTTCTCTTGCTGTCCTATGTCAACTACATGATTTACTAGCGCACTACATCATGGGCTTGCGTTATGTGAGTGAATTGAAGTTTCTGAAACTCGCAAACCATGCTGATATTAATTCAGTTCAATTCTTCATAATGCTTGTACAAGATATCTACTTTCTGAATATGTTTCTCATTTCCTCTTATACTTGCTGAACACATATTGGATAGCTAGAACATTCCTGGATAGTTCAGTACTTTAAAAATAAGGAAAAAACGAGAGAAAGCAAGTTGACTGTATCATTTGTGGGTATACATCTGATACCAAAACAACATAACTATATTAAGAAAAAAAAAGAGCAAACTGACACAGTGAAGTGAGAGAGATTATACCTTTTTAATTGCTATTGAGCTCAACAGATTCACTTTGCCCATTTTCTGGTGTTGCTGAATTCAGTGCTCTAGAACATGGCTGCACTAAATATTCCCAGTTAATCAAGATATCGTATCCGCTCTGTACCTTTTTTTTTATTAGCATATCTCCTTTTTCTCTGTACCATCTTAATTTGATCAGGAAGATCGATATATCATCCTTTAACTTAACCATGATTATCCTTTTCAAAAGCTCCTCACATGTGAACTTTTATATTTTGTTATTTATTTTCACAGTTTGATGTAGAGTTCCATATGATTTAGTTCATTTTTATTCCTTGTCAACTTTATTTTAATATTTTTTTTCTGCTCATGAAATTCACCCTGAAATGCAACTCTATTGACCTTTATCTATCTTTTGTGGAGTGCATTCAACTTTCCCATATTGGAGTTACAATTTTCATCTCCTTAATATGCATATTGAGTTCAAGATAAACTGCTTGTGGATATGAATTAGGTTCTAGTAAATACTCTTAATAAGCAAGTGCTTGTTTTGTCCATTGTTATATGTATACTTTTTTGTCAAATATATTTTATTGTATTTAACAGGTTGGAGATGCGGGACCCATTCTTGATAATATGGCTGTGTTCTTAGAGAATGTTTCAGCTGCTTCTACTGCAGCTAGAATGACAATCTCTGCTGTTCATCGGACAGCACAGATTATTGCTTCTATCCCAAATATATCATATCACAAGAAGGCATGTGCACCTACTTAAATTAAAAACTACAGTAATCTTACATCCTGTTAAAAAATTTAAAAATAAAAACATAAAAGATTGATGTTATCCTTGTTACTTGTCAGGCTTTTCCTGATGCTCTGTTTCACCAGTTGCTCGTAGCAATGGCCCATCCAGACCATGAAATAAGAGTCAGAGCTCACAGCGTCTTATCTGTTTTGCTCATGCCATCCTTGCTTTCTCTCTGGTCAGACCAAAATAAGAAAACATCAGAAGCTATTTCTGGATTGTTAGGTACGATGCAGAACTCGAGTGGAAGCTTCCCCTTTCAGGAGGTATGTAAGGAAAAGGCTGAAGCCATGGGTGGAGGATCATGGCAGGAAGATAGTCGAATGTCAAATGTGAGTGCAAAAGAATTTAGAACAAGTGATTCACATGGTGATTCAAATATCTTGAAGTCTAATACCACAGGCAGAAAAACTGTTATGAAACTCTTAGTTCCTATGCTTAGTTTTAATTTAGTTGTTAATTAGGATTTCTTTGTTTTAGTCTGATCTAGTTAAATTATTCTTTGCAGCAAACTTCTCTTCGATTAAGCAGTCATCAAATAAGTCTTCTGCTTTCATCAATATGGTTTCAGGCAACATCTGCGGAGAATATGCCTGCAAATTTTGAGGCCATGGCCCATACTTACAACATTGCTTTGCTGTTTACTCGATCTAAGGCAAGCCATCCTTATGGAATTGTTAACATTCACTACATGTGCATCATTCTTGTCCCCTGTCTAATGTCTTAACCAATGACATATTTCTTGTGGGTGTTTTGATTCTTTTGCAACTTGCTATTGTACTTAAGGAAAGAAACCTTCTATGCTTTACCATTAATAAGCTTTATTTTTGCATATGCAACTCAGCATATTAATAGGTAATTTGATGAAGAGAGAGTGATATTTTTTTGGCTGCAAGAAGGGTAGTGAATCAGCAAATAATTTCCCATTGTGATTGGTTGAGGACTGCTGGGCCTCTTTGGTATATTCATAGAATCTAGAAATGAAGCTCAACAGATTGTAATAGACATTTGTAGATCAAGAATGTAAGGGTGTCAGGTGCCATTGTTTTGATTCTTTTGTGGATAACCTACAAATTTCAGAGATTTGGACAAGAAAATCCCCTCAAGTACGTGGGAGGCTAAGGGGATACAGACTCCATACTTTTGGATTTGATAGACCTTCTCAATCGCAACATTTGTTTGAGGCTACTCGTGTGTAATGGTGTATTTCAGGAGTGTAATTAGTTGGAATAATCTTTGTTATGTCATTATGCAAAAATCTTTTGACTGATTAAAAAAAAGTCAGCAGTGAGCCATAGTTTAGTAGTGCACTAGTTTATTGTCATATTTTTTTTCTGACAGTAGCATTGACTGTGAAGATGAATATCTCAGAGAGTTTTCAGTATTAGACAAAAAATTTATGATGTCTCAGCATTTTGTCCAAATCTTTTTGACATGCCCTAATTGACATAAGTACTTAACTTTGCTGATGACAGACATCCAATCATATGGCTCTAGTTCGATGTTTTCAGCTGGCCTTCTCTCTTAGGAGCATTGCGCTTGATCAAGAAAGTAAGTTGAATCTGTTTCTGAACAGTGTGTGCATATAAATGGAAACTCCATGTGTTTAGCTGGCTGGAGATGGTGGCATTCCTGAGATTTGGAATTCCAGAGAAATACACCCATATACCCACATACATATTTGCAGACCATTTTATCTGTGTTCCTGACTCAATCTTTGCTGATATATTGTTTTCTTGTAATTCGACCTCAATGTTTTCTTTTCTTTGTATTAAATTACAGATGGATGAAAACCAAGTATCTTTTTTTTTCCAGTTCAATCCACTGCATGCGATAGTTGTCGCTAGTCACTGGTATATTTGGCATACCGGTGCTTAAGATAGACTTACAACTTTAGTTTGTGCTCAAGGTTTTCCAGTTTTTAGTACATCTTCCACCAAGCCCATTTTATGTGATTTTCATTTTAAATAAGATTTATTGACTGATTCAAAATAGTTGCATCTTAAAAAACTTTTGACTCATCTTTCTGGTGTCCTGTATGCATATTGAAGGAGGTCTACAACCATCTCGCAGAAGGTCTCTCTTCACCTTGGCGTCTTACATGCTTATTTTTTCAGCAAGGGCAGGAAATCTTCCAGAGCTGATTCCTCTAGTTAAAGCATCTCTGACTGAAAAAACAGTTTGGTCTCCTTTCCAATTACAGCAAGATAACTGAAATCTTAGATTTATGTTTTTTTTTAAACTTCCTCTAATAGTCTAATATATTCTAATTAATTTATTATCTTTTTGACAGGCTGATCCTTATCTTGAGTCAGTGGGAGATATCAGGATGCAGACTGTTGATCTAGGATCTGTTGGAGGGAAGATGATATATGGATCAGAGGAAGATGATATTGCTGCATCAAAATCTCTCTCAGCAGTGGTATTAAATGACCATCATTTGAAGGGAACTGTGATATCCCAATTCATGAAAATCTTTGCAAAATTGACAGAGGTGAGTATTGTTTATACTTGTGCAATTTCTCAGGAAGATAAATAACATATCCATCTTTCCTTTTCTGGTAAAGAACTTGTCAAATGGGTCCTTACCACATTTTTGAACGCAAGAAGACACGGGGAATATCATTGGTGGGCATAGACTTGCATAGAGATACCAAGTGAAAAGGTAGGAAAGGTTAAGTTGTGACTGAAAAGGATAAAATCTCATGCCAAGTAATTCAAATTTTATTAAGTTCAGCACTGTTATTGGATTAGCTCAGAAGAAACATGGATTTTATCAATTATGAATTGCAGCATAATTAATATGCTTCTTAGTGTTGAATTGTTATGCTCCTTTTTGAGTTATTGCAATCAAGAAGGAAGCAAGCCCATAGGTAAAATGCCTCAATTAGTTGTTGAGTTTGCGTAAACAAGGTTCCACAGAAAACAACATATCCTCATTCAAATGGGCTTTGTTGTTTCTTAAATGTTTCTTTTTCTTCAACAAGATTGAAGTTATTTATTTATTTTCCCTCACAGGATGAGCTATCAAGCATAAAGAAGGAACTTCTTCAGGAATTTTTGCCTGATGATGCATACCCATTGGGAGCTCCCATGTTTATGGAGACGCCAAAGCCAGGTTCTCCTCTTGTCCTAATGGAGTTTCAGGCTTTTGAAGAGGTAATATTAATAAAATATTGTGTAACATTGTATAACTTAGCTATGACATGGTTTTCTTATAGTGTTGGGTTTCTATCAGATCATGCCTGCAGCTTCCATGACAGATGATGAAACCTTCACTGAAGCTAATGGGAGTCTGTCAGATCGGAAGACGTCACTTTCTGTCAATGCGCTAGACATCATAAGTGTCAATGAACTTTTGGAATCAGTAAGAGGATCACCACTTTTCTTTTCTTTTCTTTTAAAGGAAAAAGTTTAGGTCAAATCACAATACACTACAAACTTTGTCACCTTTTATAATCATGTCGAATTCTTTAGTTCCGTCATTGTTTCACAAATTTTAATTATTTTTCTGCTAGACTTCATCCAATATTGCCACTAAGTTGTTGTGGATGCTAATCAAGAGTCGTGGGGCCATTATTATGTTAAGAACAAGGCATTATGGCATGGACTTCACTTTCTGGAACATTTATGATTTGGCCGTGGAAATCCTGTGTGGCAATGGCCCATCTTATTTGGCAGCTTCATAATTTCCATGAGGGGAGGTCCATACCATATTATCTTCTCAGCATATTATGGACCCCGAAGCTCATTTGTAGCGGGTTCTCATCAACAAGTTAATGGTAATCTTTATAGAAGTCTATGGTGAAAACAACTTTATCATTAATTAAATTTTGTGATCTGAATTAATAAAATATAAGAATTGGGTATAATTGTAAAAAGTACCGAAGTTTGTATTTCCTTTTTTCTTTTTTAGGCCTTTATTTTATATCAAACTGCTTATGAAATAGAATTTGCTTTTGTTACTCCATTTCTTCCCTGTCTTGCCATACATATATTTTTTGTAATGAGGCCTGAATCATTTTGGATGTTTAGAGAATTCTAAAAAGAGAAAAGTCCTGGGTGGGGTGATTTTGGAAAGTTTTTGGGACATGGGGACCAATCTAATTCCTTAAATTTTTTAACCAATCTAATTCCTTAAAATTTTTTACTTTTGGGTCTCAATTTAATTGAGAGAAAAATGGTTTCATGATGCATTATTAGTAAATCTTACGTGCAAGAAAGCTAGGATTTTGGATTAAAAAATACCACTTTCTTCATTGATCTTTTAGAGAGAGTTGCAGAGTAACATTTTCTATGGAATTTTATTGAGCTGTTCTATCATTCTTATGTAGTAAACCCTCTAATAATTAAGTCAAATATTGATGATGTCTAGTAAGTAGAGTTTTCTGGAAGCAACTGTTTTGCATAACTTGGTTATATTCATACATCTAATTAATAAAATCCTTTGAAGAATTTGGCAATAACTTTACAATTCTTATATTTAATGTTCATGTTACTATGTCAGTAAACTTAACGGATTTTTGACGGCTAGGGTTTACTTTTTGGATTTTAAATTTCATAACTAATCTTTTCAATGGACCTAAGAATTGCAATGTGATTTTGTTTGGTGGCCATGAGTGATTTATTTCTCTTTTTTGCTTCTACCTTGTTTACTCTTGCTAGCAAATTTTCAGTTCCCATCTATTTTTCTTAAATATTTTGAATGCTACAAAATCCTGGACTACTATTCCACCATTTGTTTTTGCAAGACGGCCATGATCGTCAATTGTTAAGCTTCTGCAACACCTGAATGCAAAGTTGCAAACTAGCAGTTATAAGTTTACAATGGTACCTCAATGATGTGCAAAAAGTGAACTACATGCATGTGATAGGTTTTTATATATTTATTGTGATTTTCTACTGAGAAAATTAGGCAAAAAGAATGACATTAGTGGGGTTTAAATTTTTGAGTACCTGATCTTTTTATTTTATGAGATCTAAAATATTTACAATAAAGTGCATTATACACTGTCCTGCCACTTCAGTTGCCGAGGTGTGCAAATTTAAACAAAGATGCTGTGTTGTGACAATCAATCTTAGCAATTACATGGAACTCATGTGATTAAGGCAGCTTAAAACATTAACTATATTAGCAAGTCACTCCTTTCAAGCGCCAAATGCAACAATCAAAACTATGTTGCTATTTTCCACAGGCCTTTCTTTTTGTCCACTGCCATCCACATTACCTTGTATTAGATCCAGTGTTGACTTTAACAAACAAGCAATCTAAGGCCTTTTGACTCTGTATTTCTGCTCATAACAGTGTCTACCCTATTGCAAGGCCATCATCACCATCAAACGCCACAAGACTTCTCTGCCACCAATCCACTACAGCTGAATCAAGCAAGAAGCACAGGATGCAAGCAATAAAATAACTTGAGTCTCTTTCTTCAACAGAATCCATTGTTCCATTCGGATTGTTCACAACATGACCACCATCTAATTGTTCTCCACCTTTGGCAGAACACCCAAATTGTCAGACTTCATTTCCTTCGCTAACATCCCTCCCCGTCGCTCTCAGAAACTTGCACTTCATAACCGACAGCATCTTTGCATCACTTTTCATTTTAATTATTATTTCTGTTCTCAAATTTGAAAAAATCATTGCAAGATAGAGATTGACTCTCTCTCTCTCTCTCATTATGAAATGCTAACTGACCCGTATAATAACTAAAGCTCGTAGGATTGCATGCTTGGCATTTCTATGACAGCCTTTTCCTATTTCAATCACTCCAATTCAGCTTAGGTGATGCCGGCAAGGAAAGTTTGATGGTTCATGTTCACAATCTTATTATCCATAAGAAAAACAAAATATGGAGGCTTGGAACATTTTTGTGAATTTTATTTGATTGTAATTTATAATGATCTCAATTGAAGAGCCAAACAATGTCATAGAAACCAAATAATAATTGTTAAAAATGTGGTATTTACAGACAGCCAACCTTTGTATTAATCTTGCTGCTTGTTTGTATGATACATTAGCAGATTTTTTTTCCCCTTCATTGCTGATCTGTCTCTGTTTCACACTTGCAAATTATATGGTTTTTGTGATACATGCAGGTCTTGGAAACTGCAAGACAAGTTGCAAGCTCCCAGGTTTCCTCCACACCCGTACCTTATGACCAAATGAAGAGTCAGTGTGAAGCTCTTGTGACAGGTAAACAACAGAAGATGTCAATGCTTCATAGTTTTAAGCATCAACATGATTCCAAGGCTTTTCCAACTGAAGATGGAAAGATACGCACTTCAGCATTGGATGAGGTAAGTTAAATTAGTAAATGAATATTTTCCTCTGCTTCCTGTTTTCTCAATTAATTTGTAATTAAGGGTTGGTTGAGATGAGTTGAGTTTCTGCTTTCTGCCATATACACAATGGGCGCATCGTTTTTGGTAGGGCCATTGAACTTCAAGTTGTATTAGTAAGAGCATTTAATTTGAATATTTTTCCTCAAATGTCGGCATTCCAACTTACCATACAAATTTAGCCCATGTATTTATGTGCATTCCAAGGGAAAGCCTTATAACCGACTCTTAATTGTAAAACTATGTTAGGAAATTATTTTACTTGTTTATGATGTTGCGGTTTCTGCAAAAGAGTTATCAAAAGTGATCTTATTAAAATGAAATGAAAATTTTTATTGATTTTATTATTATAAGATTTGATATTTACATAGTGTTTGAGAAATCATTTCATTTGCAAATGAATTTCACTAATAAAAGTCATCTAAAAATGAATGATCAGTGTGATATCTCAGCTATGAAGTATAGGGTCAGGTCAGCTACTTTTAGTCAAATCGAAGTGAAGTCAAATCTATAACCTTATTAATTTAGAGTTTCAGATTCTACCAAGTATGATAGGATCTGGTGCAGGCATAACTATTCTAGAGAATTTAATTTTTTTTTTTTGAGGAAATTCTAGAGAATTTAATTAAATAGGATTCAAAATGAATGCCAAACATGAAATATATGGATTGTGCCGCACTTATTCCCTCTCATTTTGTTGAAAATACTGTTCAGATTGGAACAGTATTAGATCTGTTTGTCATCTAAAATTGGCTGGTTTTTAGTATTAAGAATTCAGTGATTGCATAATTTGTATACTTTATTATATAAACTATTTGCCTTTCTTTTCATGACCTCTGTTCCAGAATGATGAGGAGATTGTGCCAAGTGATTCAAAGTTAAATAACAACAATCAAATTCAAGTGTCTGGCCAACTTGCCCTCTGCTCTGTCGAATATGGACAAAATTCTTTCAGATTGCCCCCTTCAAGTCCCTATGACAAATTCTTGAAAGCAGCTGGATGCTAAAGATATAACTTAAATTTATTATTTG
This sequence comes from Garcia nutans, assembly GCA_947685225.1. NCBI lineage: Eukaryota > Viridiplantae > Streptophyta > Magnoliopsida > Malpighiales > Euphorbiaceae > Garcia > Garcia nutans. Next base: position 553,812 of record CANTUV010000046.1, read on the forward strand.
TCTATATACTGTTATGCCTTCTTTATTTCTTTCATTTTCCTTTATTTAATTTCCATATTTTTTTATCCCTATTCTTTGTGATGGAGACTTCACTATTTAGCATTAATCATAAATTAATGTTAAGTTTGTTTAGAAGGTTTTGCGTTTAGTCCCCAGATGTACGTGGGAGGGAAGAGGAGAGGTGGTTTTCTTGGGAAATTGGTTTTTTATAATCATTTGTTTTGTTTTTGAACAATTTTTAGGAAGATTTGTTAAGTATCTTATAGATATTTATATGAAATAAACATTTCTTGATTTGTACACTGATTTTCCTTGTATTAATTATTGTTTGTATAAAATGGTAATGAGACCTGTTCAGTGCATGTGTGTACAATATCATGGTATTATTGCCTTCTTTGAGAAACCTATTTTTTTTTTTTGTAAATAAGAAAAATTTTTTAAGGGGTTTATTAAATTTGAATTTTTTACTTTTTGACATAAGGTATGAGGTATGTACTTAACTAGTTCAGTTGTAGGAAAGTCATTTCATAGTATTTTGCATTTCTTTAACCAAGCGATGTGTATTTTTTTTTTATTTTAAAGAACCAAGGAATAAAATTCTCAAAATATCTTGTCAGTTGGCTTGAATCTTACAGGTGCAAATTTTTGTAAACAGATGCTATGAATGAAGACTTAGAATGGAAGTTGGAGTAAATGGAAATAGTGAACATGAATTAAAAGCAGAAATTAAATAAGCAACAAATTGAAATTAAAATGAGTAGGAAATGTTGAAAACAAAAGCTTGGAGATTTAACAACTTAATCATAAAGGTTCAAAATCGGATTATATAATTATGTCTCTCTCGCAAAGTAGAACATTTTACCCTTTGTGGTGCCGTCGCCCCGCCCCTAGTGACTCTTAACTCTAATCTCCTTGATTGACATCTCTTTCCCACACCCAATTACCATCTCTTTCCCACACCCAATTACCATCGTTTCTCTGTACCTACGATTCACTACATCCATCTTCTATCTTGATATCTACAATACCGGCCCAAGAATTGGCCTAGTCAAAATTAAAGTCCTTCGCTCTTCTGATCGTCAATCTATAGTGGACACCCAAGAATTAGCCCTCAGAGCTCCATCTTAAATATACTTCTTTTGGGCATGTCCCATCTGTTAGGGTTAGCCATGAAGAATCCAGTTGGGTTTTGTAGAGCTTTTGATACCTCCATAGTCAAGAAAACTGTAGACATCTGGATTTTTTGGCTATTTGATTTTAGCCCCGAACCTAATCATTGGTATGTTCGACTTTTGGTTTTGAGCCCAGGATCTCAGTTTTGTTTATCTAGCTTCTCCTTTTGGTGCTACAAGGTTATTTTTCTACCATCAAAAGTAGGACAATCTTCCCCTGAGCTACCATGGTGTCTTTGAAGGCTATCACACCTCTTTTTGAAGCGGTTCTGTTGCGCTCGAGTTAAGTACTACTACAAGCGTCACTCGCAAGTATACGAGGTAGTTGTAGCAAAAGTGATCGCCCCAAGGTCGTCTCACAAGGAAGGTGTAATTCGTAATAGTTTGATTGACAAGTAATTTAAATGCAAGTTCGTGCGTTGATTGGAATGTGGTTTTAAAACAATTAAAACTAAAAGTAATGGAAGTGATAGTTGTACAAGATCAAATTGATTCTTGGGAAAGTGCCTAGTGTTATAGATCCATTCAATCGAAGCTCAATTCTCATATTATCCATTAACTTAACCTTGTAATTAATTTGTTTCTTAAGTTTAATTAGTCAATTACCAATTCATTAGTTTTCACATTCATGAATCAACAACAACCAATTGTTTTACATTTGCAAATTAATGAACCCTAGAACTTATATTTCTAATTCATTCTTAGGGTAGTCGATTGCATAATTCCGATATCAAATTTCACATCTCGGTCCTTCATTCAATATCTAGAGATCAATAGGTAGCTAATCTATCAACCTAGCATACAATCCAATGCAATCAACCAACAACAAGGTACATCAATGGAAATATCAAATCAAAGTATTCAATCAAATATACTACAAACCCTAGGCATGGGGTATTTAGCTCAACATCATCAATTTAAAATATTCATTCAACTCAACATAAATCAAATACAAATTTTTCATTGCAATATCAATTCTCTTAATCCAACAAAAACAATATTGAAATGAATTAAAAGAGAGAATAGAAAAACCCTTTGTAGATGCCAAGAGTAGGATTACTAGTCTTCCTCCTAGCTCCACTTTGATGTATGATGAAGAACTCAAGCCCTCTTCAATGGTGATTCTCCTTTGCAATATGGAATGGAGCTTTCTCAAGTCACCAATCCTTCAATTGATTATGCCTTTGAGAGATGGAATGGAGCTTTCTCAAGTCACCAATCCTTCAATGAAACTTCTTCAACCTTTAAGAGCTTGTTAACCCAATTTATCCCAAAAAACCTCAAAGATCTTGTCAATGGAAGGTGGAGAAGATGGAGAGGATAGAAATGGAGGATAAAGATGAAGGGACAAGGAAAGTGTCACTCTCTCCTCTCCCAAATCGTGTATCCTCCCTCTTTCTCTTTTCTTTTCTCTCTTTTGCAAACCCTAGCCATCTCCCCCTTCTCCAATCGACCTCCCTTTCTTTTGTGCTAAAGAACTTAAATAGATATTAAGGGTGACACGACCAAGCTTGATTTGGCTTGGCCGTGTCTCTCATTATTCTTTGGGACACGGCCAAGCTTGCTGGCCATGTCTTTCACTGCCTTCTTTCTTTCTTTCTTTCTTTTCTTTGTTCTCAAGAGGTGACACGGCCAAGCTTGTGGCCGTGTCATGTGGGTGTGTCACCTACTGCTTCTTCATTTTGCTTCTTCCTTGCTTGTCTTTTGTTCTTGGGCATGAGGTGGGACACGGCCAAGCTCCTGGCCGTGTCATGTGACACGGCCAGTGGCTTGGCCGTGTCACTTGCCTGTGTCAACTTCTGCCCTTCTTTTCCTTTTCTTTCTTTGGTTTCTTTGGTTTTGGTCTTTAAGTGAGACACGGCCAGTGGCTTGGCCGTGTCAAGCTCTGCCATCATCATTCTTTGAGGGACACGACCAAGCTTGATTTGGCTTGGCCATGTCTTGCTTGATTCATGCTCTTTCTTCATTATTTTGATATTCCAAGGGAGTTTTTACACTTTAACATAAAACAAACACTTTAAACAAACTTTAAACAAAAATCAAATGAAACATTAACTAAAAACACATAAAATACACTAAAAACAAGTACAAAAATGATCTAAACAGGTTCAACCTTCTCCCCTTCCTTTTGGATTTGATTGTTTTTTGTTCCTCCTGGTCTTTGTCCAAGAAAGGTGATTCGTCGGTATTTTGTGAAGCCAATTACCTCCGACTCATTCACAAGGATATATTAGAGCTTGTCTTATTGAGGCGAGCATGGCCATGGAACCTATGGATCAGGGTCTTGGAACACAAAGCTTGAAGATTTTTATTGGATCAATCACAAGATAAAGAGCTAAAAAGATAAAGAAAGCCTTACAAGTCTATGTTCACCATTTTATGGATGCACATATGGAGCCATATGGAACAATTAAAGACAAGGAGAAGCTAATAACTTTGCTAGAAGCATCAGGACCTGAATCTTTAAAGAGGCAGGCCACTTAGCAGTCACACAATGAGAGGCACAGTTGTTAGCCTTGTTTAGCACTCAATCGCATGGTCACGAGAGCCACCGCAAACTTTAATATCTTTATTTTGTATCTTGAACAATTATTCTATTTTCATGTATTTAATTCAGTATTTGAAGGTTGATGTAACACCCTTACTCTCTATATATGTATAATACATATATTTGATATATGTAAAATACGCATATAAAGTATAAGAATGTCACAATCCAGTTTAATAAAAAATTTTACCTTTCCAATTTAATTCCTAAAATCACTTTAAAATATAATTTAAATAGTAAATAAGATATTTTTTTTATTAACTATAGATTTCAAAATAAGTATTTTATATAAAAATTTCTGAAAAAAATTCGCCAGAGTTTTATCTGTACTTTGGACAATCTCAAAATTTTACAAAGCACAACCTGCAAAAGAAACACTCATAATACACAATCAAGCACACCTTTCACCTTAAATTCTCAATTTCTCCACCTTTCTCAAAATATTTATATATATACATATATATATATATATATCAAAATACATGTAAAACTCCACATTATACAAATTATCCAAATATCCTTTGTAATTTACAATTTATATTCAAAAAACATAAATATAAAATACATCATAACAAATTATATTGTGATATAATATATATATAATGGCAAAATGGCTCTGATCTTAACGTAGCAAAATCAACTCAACAAGTAACCTCAATCTAGACCTGACCAGGTCTAGAAGAACTCTCCGGCTCTACCAGATCAATTCTGTCACCTGCGCGATGAGTTATAATTGCGCTAAGCTGACAGCCTAGAGGTACAAACTTTGATATAACAAAACTTTAATATAATATCAATGCACAACACTTTACATGATGTATCACAATGATGTACTCAATTTTATTTTAAAACATAATATTTAATCATTTAATAAATCACATAAACACAAACACAACCATGGGCCCAAATGATCTAATATACCATTTAAATTTCAGAGTTACTGTTTTGGTCCAAATTGACACCAAAAGTCTAGCTCCGAAGACAAATTAAAGTAATGCTTAAAAGCTAGCCCCCAAGGTAAATCATATCACAATGACGCCAAACATCTAGCCCCGAAAGCAAATGAAGGTACTGCTCAAAAGCTAGCCTCAAAGGCAAATAGTGAGGATAACCTCATAGGCATGCCGCCAAATACAAAACTCTGAAATTGAATAACATACTAGGCACACAATTATTTCATATTTTTCACCATCAATTTCTTTCTCATTTTCTCATAATCAATTAGGCTTAATACCTCTTTTCTCATTATCAATTAGGCACATTGCCTCATTTTCTTATTTTTCATCACAATGCATTATTTTTATTTCATTTTTTTATTCATTTAAATGTCAATTCATCATATCTCATCATGTTTTATCAATTCATCACAATGCATCGCATTTTACATTAAAAACACATTACTCAAATATTTTAGGTTATTTTCATATAATTCATATAAATTACATTTTATGCAATTTAGCCATTAACAATGGCTTTTCACAATGCATATAATGCATATATAACAAATCAAGTCATAGCATCATGTTCATAAATATTCAATGTATCAAGTAGCTTAACACATTTTTCATCTAAAATGTGTTAAGCCCAATTTATTGCCAACATATCTAATTTATTGAAAATTTATACTTACCTCAATAAGCTCTCAAATGCTAGCTAAAAATCTCTCACCAATCTTCATTTTCAACTTGCCCTTCAACACTAGGGTTTGACAATCTACTACTTCTTATTGCCTAAACAAAATGAAATCAAATATAATAATTTAATTTCATATTTTAAGGCATGTCCAACATTAAATCTTAATTAAATATCACTTTTACAAATATTTCAAAATTAAGCCTAACCTTAATTTAACATTAAAATCCATATTAATCCTTTTAATTTAGTGTTTTAAGTTTATTTATATCATTAAAAATATATTTTAATATGTTTAAACCAATTATATTAATTAAACTCATACTTTTAAACAAAACCCTAAAATGCCATAACTTTTACCAATGAAGGTTCTCCATTCCAATTCAATCCAATTATTAATCCAAGCTTATTTCCATCACTTATATCATTAAATAATATGATTTAAGCATTAAAATCAAACAATTAACCATTCTTTGAAAATTTCTTTTCCAAAATCCTAAATTCAACACTACTTTATCCAAACTCTAACAAAACTTAGCCAAATCCACCATTTAACTTTAAAATTCTTGTTTATGCATCAAAATAATACATTTGGAATCAAATTGCACAATTAAAACACAATAATTCAAAAGTCCATATGTTCTATAACCCTAAATTCTCTCTCTTCAACCAACTCAAGTCAAACTTAACCATTTTTTCAATCCAACTTAAAAATCATTAGTAACTCATCAAAATAGCATCTTACATACCCTTACAAGCAATTAAATCGCACATACCCAAAACCCCAAATTCACATATTCACAATTTCTCATAAAAGCTTAGCAATTTGGTAAGAAAGCTTACCAATTAGAGAAAAATCACCCAAAATTTCACTTGAATTCTTGAAATCTCTCCAATTTTTGATGTTTGGAATAAGAAAAAAATATTTGCTCCCTTGACTATGGAGGTCACGCATAAAGAAGAAGAAGAAGAAGAAGATGAAAAAAGAAAGAAGAGCTTTTTGTTTTAAATTTGACTTTTTTTTATTTAATAGCCATATATATATTATATTACTTTAATTAATTATTTAATTATTTAAAAATTCTAATTTCTTTCTTCCATTCAATATAAATTTCTTTTTGATTTAATTTATAAATTTTATTATTAATTAATTAATTAATATTTAATAAATATCTAACATTCTATCATTTTTCACCATCCAAAATTATTTTTAATTTTGATTTATTTTAAAGCTTCAATTTTCTATCTTTCACTCAAAAATATTTTGTTTTAATATTTAATAAATATTTAAATTTATCCATCATCTTTCACTATCTATTTTATTATTATTTTAATTAATTACTTATTTATTTATTAAAAAATACCAATATTCCTCTTCCATTCAAAAAGATTTATTTTTAAATTATATAAATTTTTTTAATTTTTCAAAGTATATTTACAATTATGCCACTTGACTTTTGATTTTTAAAGTTAACTTTTTATATTTTATATATATTTCACATATACACTTCATTTTCTCACTTCTAAACTTTTCATTTCTCATTTAAATTATTTATTTAATTTATCCAATTTAATTTTTTAATTTATTTTATTTAATTTATAAAAAAATTAGGGATGTTATAGTTGGTATCTTATATGGACTCCAGAAGTTGTAATGTGGGCTACATGTATCTTAGGCCTAAAGGTTTGTTAAAACTAGTTTTGTAGGATGAGAATAAGATTGTTCATCTCTCCAAACAACCTGATTTAGAGTTTATTTTGTTTGTAACAATATTTAAACATTCTTTTTCCTTAGAGAAGAGGTTAGACGATTTTGATAATTGAATACAGATTTCTTGAGAGATCATTCTATCTCTTCATTCTTGGTTTTTGTTGGATCAAAGTTTTCTACAGCAGAGTTAATTACTTTGTGTAGGTTAATTCCAAGGTTTTCTTTTGCAAGTTAGATTTGGGTCATAAACTTGACAAAGGATTTGATTTCATCTTTCAAGTGATTGATGTCACACATAAAGGCAAAGGGGATACTAGGGATTTGGTTAGTTTGGTATAAGAGCTCAGGCTTGAAATCAGGTTCTAACTATAATCTATCTATCTTAATTATTTCCTTTCATTCTTTGTTATTCTCATTTTAAAAAAAATCAAAATTCTTGTCACTTTTAAAATCCCTTTCTCTTTGCTTTGTTGTGCTCAATTGTGTTCTTTAATCCTGCAATTTTAAGTTTTTCAATTGTGTTCTTGTGTTCTCATTCAATTCAATTAAAAAAAAGAATGTTATTCAAATCAATTTCTTCATAAATTTACTTCAGTTGTGTTGAGGTTGTCAAAAATAAGTTACAGATCCTAAAGGGCTACAAGGGAGTGGAAAATCTCAAAAAACCCTAGAAATCTTTGTAATTTAGTTCATTAAGTTTCTAGCTATCGCTATTTCTTTTTCTCTGTTTCACTCAAGCCTGAAAATCTCACCGCACCAGTCACCACAATCTCTTTTGCCAAAAGTTAAAAACACTCAAGAGTCTAGTAGTCGCACATCCTACTTCGGGGTTACCTTATTGTTCTCACATTCACTCTTTCCTCCACGATAGTCACTGGAACTCTACTACCAATTTGGAAATTTTCTTCAAGGTTCCTTGCAGTTGCACCATCCACCGCGACACTCACCATGAACTATTCTGAAAAAATCAGCAAGTTAGTCTAAGACGTAGTGGTCATGCTAGCCATCTCTCGGTCATACCCAAGCCTTTGCGGTCACACCTCTGACTGCTATTCTATAAGCTGGATTGATCTATGAAAAAGAAAGAAAGAAAGAATATAGAAGAGACCTTTCCATACTAATTAAGCTATTTTATTGTAATTATGATTGTTTGTAGGTATTTTGATCCGTAAAACTAACCTCGGTAAAAGATTTTGAGTGGTAAAAGGCAATAATATGAGCTTATCTAGAGAAAAGCTTTGTTTTGGAGTGCAAACATGTTAATAAAATGTTACTAACCATAAAATGGAGTTGTAACTTTTTTGAGTAAAAAATAGAGGTGCCTAACTTAGGTATTTTTTGGTCAGAAATGGAGGTGCCTAACTTAGGTAAAAGAGATGCCTAACCTTTGACAAATCTCACCAACCATTATGTTCACATGTTATAATTTTCCTATATAAATGGCCCTTTGGCCATTGTTATGGATGAGAGAAAATTAGAGAGAATAGAAAGAAAATTAATAGAGAGGAAGATCAGAGCGGGTCAAGTAAAATTTAATTAAAGTAATTTTTGTGCTCTTGATCACGTCTATTAGAAAATTTCTTTAAAAGAATTTCTGTTAAAATTCTTGGGGATAATTGGGTGTGAGGTGTGAGTGTTTGTAAACACAGTGTATTTTTCTCCTTAATAGAAGTCTGCAGCAGCTCCGGAGACATAGGCATAATTGGCCGAACTCCATTATCAAATTGCGTGTTACTATTTCGCATTTATTTTTCGCTTTCCTACTAATCTGGTTTAAGGGAAATAGAGTGATAATATTCATTTTTCAACAAAACATGAGTGAACTTTAATGAACATATTACTTGAGTGAAACATGTGAGAGAGTGAAATGAGGAATATATATGTACACATATTTTCTCGTTTTATTGATATTTTGTTGCAACTCATGCCTACATCTTAAGATGAGTGGTAAAGGTAGACAGATGTAAAAAGAGAATGAATGAATACAAATAATGTCAGACATAATACAAGCATTTGGTTGATAACTCAATGAGATGATGTATTGAAAAGAAAGAGTAGAAGCATTGACAGTACGGAGACTACAAAATAATGCCCTTAATATCTAAAGAAGAAGAAATAATAAAAGAACTCAAATCAAGAAAGACTTGGAGGGTGAAGAATCATTCGAAAATAATGAAGAAAAGAAGGAAGTAAGACCAAAGGGTAGACAAAACAATTATGGAGGAGTGAAGTTGAAGATAACCTCTTTTCATGGGAGAATGGATCCAGAAGCATACTTGGATTGGGAGAAAAAGATCAAGCTAGTATTTGATTGTCACGAATAACCAAATCCAAGAAAGTTAAGCTTGTTTTTGTTGCGTTTGAGGATTATGTCATCACTTGGTAGGATGACACTAATCAAAGGAGGAAGAGAAACATGGAAAGATCTATTGAAGAGTGGAGAGATCTTAAATCTATTATGACGAGAAGGTTTGTGACGAACCACAACTACGAAGAGTTGTACAATCGACTTTAAAATCTCACTCAATGGTCTAAGAGTGTTGCTTATAAGGAGATGGAGGTAGCAATCGAGCTAATATAGAGGAAGATGGGGAAGTTACGATGGCTAAGTTCTTGAACAAATTGAATAAAGATGTAGCTAATGTGATGAAACTACAACCTCATATGGAAATTGATGAATTATTACATTTGAAAGTGGAGAGGCGGCTGAAGAGGAAGAGTAGTTCAGGTTGGTATTCATTAACAATTTCATCTTTCAAGCCTTCTTGGAAGAAAGAAGATAGGCTACACCATTTAAACCTAAAACTGACCTCAAGAAGGCTCCCAAGTGTAATATCCCAATGTATGCCCTAGGAGTTTTGAATATTGTTGTTGTTTTAAATTGGATTGAATGTATATGTGAATTTGCAAGAGAAAAGAAATTGAAAAGAGAATGTTTAGGTATTGTTTTAAAAGGAAAGTAATGTGCAGAGAGAAAGTGTATATGTTGGGTATATGGTAATATATATAACATATATGTTGGTCAAAATGAGGAGTCAATGGAAGAAGATATTTTATTTGTGATATGTGAATTACTTAAATGGGCATATAATTGAAAGAAGCTAAGTTAAATGGATGAGGGCATGTAGGTAATTGCTTGGCTAGAATTGCTTGGTGGAGATTTAAAGAAGAAAAGAAGTTGACTTGTTTTCATTTTTCTTTTCTTCTCATGGGTGTGGCCGGCTACCAAAGGAAAGAGAGAGCAAGAGAGGTGTTCTAAATTTTATTATCAAATTGAAGGAAGAATCAAAGGATTAAGTTGGAGATTTGTGGAATTGCCTTAATTTTTGGTAAGTACTTTCTTGTTTTCCTTTGTTATTTTTGAAGTTGTGTTTGAGGTGAGTTGTGATTTGTTGTTATTATGATTTGGAGTGTTTGAGATGTGTTTATAAGTGTTGAAATTGATTGTAAGTTACAAAGTTAAATTGGTGTTGGTTTTGGTTTGAAGATGGTAAGTTATGTGGATGTTGATATTGAAAGAATAAGAGTGGTGTTGGTTTAAGGGTTTTGAAGTAGTAAGTGATTAAATGTGTTGTTGATGTATTGTTAATGTGAATATTGTGATGAACATGTAAAATAAGTGTTAAAGACCTTGATTATGTCCATTGGAATGTGGTTATGTTGTGCACAAGGTGTTTTAATTCAATCAAAAGAAATGTGGCTATGTTTAGGGTTTTATTCTTGTGAGACACGGCCAACCTAAGGAAGAGACACGGCCAAACTAAAGAATTTTTGGGAGACACGGCCAAGTCTAAGGAAATTTGGCCGTGTTGGATCAATTTTAGAGAGACACGGCCACTGGATTGGCCGTGTCCCTTGCCCATGTTTGCCATTGCCTGATTTTTGTTGAGAGACACGGCCGTGTCCCTTGCCCGTGTCTGCCTCGGCTTGATTTGGTGTTGAGAGACACGGCCACAAGCTTGGCCGTGTCCTTTGAGGGTGTTAGCTACTGTGATTGTTCTTGGTTCTTCTTGCATTGTTTTGATTCTTCAAAGGTCTTTATGCACCTAACCATAAAAATAAACATTGTAAAAACACTTAAAACCAAAAATGATCCAAATAAATGTATGTGGAAGATTCTAAAGCTATGAATAATGTAAAGTGTTAGGTATATATAAATGATGAATATGAAATGTGATTTGATGATAATGATAATGTATATGATACTATATGAACAATATTATGTTTTATGCATTGTGAATCTTGTAAATTGTAATGTTATATCAAAGATTCAATATGTGTAATGTGAAGTATATGATGAGGTAATTGATTATGTATACTTGAATAATGAAATATTATCATATGATATGATATGAGGCCATTGTGATTGGCTATGATAACTCAAATGTGATGTGAAGCCATTGTGATTGGCTATGATGATCCAATTGAAGGATGTAAGGCATGTTTGCCTAATTGATGATGAGAATTGAGAATGAAATAATAAATGAATTGTGTGGCTAATGTGTTATTCAATTTTCAGAGTTTGTTGTTGGTGGCATGCCTAATGATAGTAACACTCTCTTGAAGTTAGGTTGGGCTTGATCCTTGAAGCCAAATTGGGTAGAAGTTTAACATGTTTTACTCCCCTTGAAGCTTGGTTGGGTCTAGTCCTTGAAGCCTAATTGAGATGTTACAACCCTTGAAGCTAGGTTGGGTTGGTTCTTGAAGCCAAGTTGGGTTGAGACTTAGCATGCTTTATTCCCCTTGAAGCTTGGTTGAACCTAATCCTTGAAGCCTAGTTGGGTTTATGATAATGATAAATGTGACGATTAAACCAAAACATCTACTCTGAAAATTGAATGGTATATTAGTGTGTTTTGGGCCCATGCTTGTCTTTGTTTAATGTGATTCATGAATGGTAAAATGATTGATTAATGAGATATATGGAAGGATGTTGAAATGTTATATGTTTATATAAGTGTAGTTTATGAAATATAAAGGTATGTTGTTAGCCTTCCATCTATGATGTTAATTTATTAATAAAATGTGTGACATTGCATTGCACTAAAGCATAATGCTAGCATACTTTGTACTACTAAGCCATTGGCTTAGCGCGATAGTGTTTGATCGTGCAGGTGACAGAGTTGAACCTGAGAGCTCCTCAAGACCAAGTGAGACTAGACATTGAAGATTTTCTTTTGGGACTTAAAGATCAGAGAAGAGCTGCCAATCATGTATATATTCTATGTTTTGTAAACTTTGATTTATAACATATTTGTAATAGCTTCCGCTGTGAATTATTAAACATTTTATGTATGGTGTCTTTTGGATTTCTTTTAAATGTTTGAGATTGGTTTCACTTATTTACAAAGATATTTGTTGTGTCTTTTTAAACTGTGGCATTTTCTATATTCAGTATACGTATATTACGATCGTTTAAGCATGCTTGTTACGTATACGGGATATAGGGGTGTTACACCAAGGCTCCTAGCACTAGCAAGGATAAAGGAAAGGTCAAAACTACCTCCACTTCAAAATCAAATGCTTTAAATTAGAGGTGTTGTTCACTACAAAAGACAGTGCCCAAATTAGAGGATGATTTACATGAATAATGGGGAATACTTTTCAACTAGTGATAAGGAGAAGGGAGAGGAGGAGGAAGAGAAATATGAAGAGGTAGCAAGTGATAAGAGGAGGAGGATTTTACTACTGCTAAGAGTGGTAGAGCACTTCTCTAAATTTACAAGTTCAACATGAGGAGAACGATCAAAGAGAAAACCTTTTTCATATAAGATATCTTATAAAAGATAAAGTGTGTGATGTCATTATTGATGGAAGGAGTGTCACAAATGTTGCAAGTACCATCTTAGTAGAAAACTTGGGTTACCAACTATCAAGCACCTATAGCCTTGTAAGTTGAAATGGCTCAATAATTATAAAGAAATTATAATAACCAAGTAAGTACTTGTGGCTTTCAAAATAGGCAAGTATCAGGATGAGATATTATTTAATGTGGTGCCTATATAAGCTGGACATTTATTATTGGGGAGGACATGGCAATATGATAGGAGGGTGATGCACAATGGTTACAATAACCATTACACATTCGAAAAAGATGGGAAGAAGATCACTTTGGTTCCTTTATCACCTAAAGAAGTGTATGAAGAAGAGATACAAAATGCCAATAGGATGCCATTATCTTTGCTGATGAACCCTAAACCACTATAAACTTTTTTTTTTGTTTTTCTATTTAAACATAAGCTTTTACTACCATTTACATCTTGACAAACAAAATGGATTGTCTCTATTTTCCCCTCTCCCTCTCTCTATAACCAAGCCCAATCCCTCCATCTCTCTGCTCCTCAAATCCTATCATTCACCATCCCTCACCAAGCATTATGCTCTCAAGACCACTTATCCTTTACTAGCTATACACAATTCATAGCAAGGAGCGCACTCCCCATATGAAGATGGTGGTGCTAATAAAACTATTAATCTTAAAGGTGGTGGTGCTAACAAAATTATTGATCTTGCAAGGATGCTGTAAGTAAAAAAAATTGTTAGAATTTATTTATTTTTAATAAATATATGTTTTATTTTGTTATTTTTACAGTAGGGATATGTTTATCCTATACTGTATTGTTGTGATCATTGTTTGGATTTACATTATTTCTACAGAGCCCATAAAAAATCTAATGAAGAAATTATTTTTATGGTTTATGGTGGGTTTTTTAAAAGTAAGATCTAACCTTTTAAGTAAGATGAATTTTGGGCTTATCTGGGTATTAATTAAGAAAATTGTATATCTAAACATGAGGAATGATTTATGGTTTCAGAGTTTTGGGCAAATTCAAGTAAGAAATTATTTTTTAGACTAAAATCATTGTTGATCTATTAATAGTATATACAATTTTGCAAACTCTATTTTTGAATTTGACTCATTGAATGTTATAGTATAAATTATTAAAATTCAGTGAAACTATGAAATTAGTATAATGAAAAATAGATTTTAGAGCAAGAAAAATGACGATTGATGTTTTACCTGAATACAATATTGATTATGTGCACGTGAAGAACTTCTCTGAAAGAGATTTGTGATTTGAGAGCCATACTTGACTACTTGTATTGTTGTCGTGGTCTACTGATAACTCCTAAATCTTGACCTTACACGTATCCTAAATAGACCCTCCCTTTTTTTTTTTGAAAAATAAAGAACTTCATTCAACCAAATAAATAATCAAATAATAATGAAATGGAAAAGAAAATCTAATCTCGGCCAGTAGGTCTACCCCTTACACCCAACTTAATAGCCTCATCCATCATTTTGGAAGAAATAACATCAACAATAAAATCAGGAGCTACACTCCAATAATAAGGACTAGTATAAAGAAGAGGAACTTTAGCAATGGAATGAGTTGCTCTATTAGCATGTCTGCGGACCTAAGAGAAGGTAAGACTGACTATATTTTTACCCAACTCTAAACAATCATCGATGATTGAACTGAATTCTGAAAGGTCGTCAACTTTAGGTGCAATAAGAGCTTTGAAAACCTATTGATAATACATTTCCACAATAATATATCTACACGCTTTTTCTTTTAACCATGACAACACCTCTCTAATGGCCAGTGCTTCAAAAATATTAGGGGAACAACACTTATCCAGTTATAAGCCAGGGCATCACAAAACTGGCATGTAGAATCACGAAGAACAGCGCGCACACTAGACTTATTGACTTAGTTGAAGAGAGTGGCATTAATGTTGCATTTTATAAAATTGCATGGGGAAGGCTGCCATGTAGAGCTACGGTTTCTGCTGCAAGATGGACTTCAATGAGATTCAGTTCAAGTATGCAAAAGTCGATGATGTAAAGCTAATCACAAAAGGCTAAGTTAATAATGGATTTAGCATCAAAAAATGAGTTCTCCTATAGGCATTTATTTCTACAAATCCATAGCCTCCACAAAATATAACAAATACGCCCCAACAATTCCTTATCTCCTTGTGAAATATAGGCATTTAGGAATGAGATGACATTGTCAAAGTCGTGGTTCACACCACTACTGGCCTAGCAAGCCCCGGTTTGATCACAATGGAGGAAAGTGTGGGAAACAATTTCATCATGTGCATAAAAAAAGGTAGCTCCTTTCAATATTTATGCTCTTTTACTTGAGTTTTACTCTTATAGGCATAATGTTGTATACAATCCTCCAAAGAAAGTGTTTCACTTTTGGAGCAATGTCTAACTTCCATAAGCGACTCCAAATATTATTAGCTCCAAAAGAAGGAATAACATGCAAAGATGTAGCCATTTAGTACCAAATCTGATCTAGGGAATTTGAAGAGTTTTGTAGGAAGATTATTAGGTTCAGAGATGATTCTAAAGCCCATACCTCCTTCATTTTTCCTTGCACATAGCCGATCCCATGAGTACCAATGTAGTCCTCTAGTACCATTAGCTTTCAAACCCCATTAATAGGAATTTGTTATCATTTGGATCTTGTCACAAAGAGAATTTAGAATTAGAAAGACTTCCATGCAATAGGTGGAAATATATTAGGCTATAGTCTTCAATAAGATTTCTTTTCTAGCTTTTTAAAGGAAACAATTATGCTAATTTTGAATGCGAGTCCCAAGCCTATCTTTGAGGAATGAGAATATTTGTTTCTTCTTTCTCCCAATCAGATGGTAATCCTAGGTTTTTACTATGGTCAAGAGGAGAACCCTTCCTATTGGTCAAACATCAAGAGTTCATCATTATATATATGTGTATATATGTATTACTATAAAGTATTATTTTTTTACATTCATTTAACATGTAAAATTATGACATAAATAATAATTATTATAGATAATATAATTCAATATTTCAAAATTTATCCTAAATACTTAAATTGAATTATACTAATGTAATTTCATTCAATAAAATTTTATTTTATTAATAATAGAAAAAAATTTATTTGGATTTTAATAATTGACTATATTGAATTAGTGTAAAATATTTTTATTCTAATATGATTTTATTATTATGTATAGTCCAACCCAAGCATCATTTACAAAACCAAAAAAAAAAAAAAACCCAAACTACGATATCCTTACACCAACAAATTCCAACAATAAATTTTACAACAATACTCTCTACTCCTTCAGATGCAATTCATCTGCAACTATAGACAACATCTATTAACCATCAATATATAATTCGAACTCGATCTTCATTACTTGCAATACATAACCCAAACTAGTCTACTAGTATGTGCAACAACCAGTAATCATTAAACCACATACCAGGACACATGTGCACAAAATGTGCAACAATCAACACACCTCATTTAATGGATTATACTTAGTTTTTCAAATATGCATTTTATAATTTGATTGTATATTTTTACTAATGTTTATTAATATAGAGAGTCATATTTAATTTTTTTTATACATATTTATATTAAATTATTTAATATATATATTGAAATAATTAAAAAATAAAAAAGATTAGTAATCATCTATTAATATGTAATTAATCGATAACTAAACAAATTTTTTATGACTCAATTTCAACTTAAATTTTTTTTAAAAAAAATTAAAACTAAGAATTTATTTTTTTCCTTGTATAATTTGATTAATGAAACCATGAACATCCTTTAACTCCTCTCTTCATTAGAATCATGACTTAATAATTATAGTTTTCCATGTATTTTAATTAATTCATATTTTTTTATGAACATATCATGTAAAAGAGGTTGGCAATATCGAAATCTTGGCAAATGGATTTATTTAAAACTAATAAGGATATTTGGCCCATTAAACAATCTCTTTACAAATATTCAAATTTTCAATTTTTAAAACTATTAAGGACATTTGTTTAAATAGGTTTTGCCTGCAAATTATGAAACTAGGTTTCATAATTAAAAAAAAAATTCAAATTGAAACTTGCTTTAGTCTTATTTCATGTATATATCCTTCTCACCTTTGATATTGCTTTAGTCTTTTGGCTAGCAGATGAATATGTGAAGTTCTCTTAATTTGACCAGCGAAGCTTTTCTCTTTTAGTTTGTTAGAGTATGGTAGTTTTGATATTGAGAAGGATTTTGCGATCTTTTGGGTCCTCACACATTGGTTGCTATAATTCTCCATTTTTGACGTATCAATCAGTTCGAGCTTCTCATGGTAAGAGATATCTCTTCTTCTTTCTATAACTTGAATTTAGTTAATGGAAATGTTTGGTTGTGAAATTGTTCATTTTCTTTAAATTTCATAGGTTTGTATGACCATGTTTCTGGGTATTATTTAGTTTTGGCTAATTCTTTTAGCTTTATCAAGGTACTCTCTTATCATTCTTATTTAGGTCCATTTCTCTATTCGGTGGATCTTCCATTACATCTCCCTATATTCTACTTTTTCATTGCTAATGTAGTACCAAACCTATGTTATATCATGTTAAATGCGGAGCGAATTGTCTTCCTTCACTTATTGGAGGTTTTCAACCTCAATTCTGACTTCTAGATCAAGGTATTGTTCATGAAGACTGTGACATCACCAGAGCATAACATAGGTATGGAGAGGGCTCAAATTTTCTACCATGATGTTATGAGTGATCCAATACTTGAGAAAAATTATAGCTGTTAAAATTAATGACATTTACTCTAGATATTCATTTGCTTGTTGAATGAATAACTTAAAATTCTAATGTTGTGTGAGTTTTGTTTTTATTTTATTTTTGTTTTTGTTTTTATTTTGAAAAAACTATTAACCTTAAAAATTGGAAAGAACATGTTCTTTAGGCTGAAGATTATATGCAATTCACAAATTGTTATAATGCCAGTTTCTTCTCCAAAGTGAATATCTTATATATAAAAATTATAAAGAAGCTTGTTGACTCAAGTTTCAAACACACTTTGTGTTTGATGTTGATGGACTAAACTTGGTTTAAGTATTAATTATTTATAAAAATAAACTTCTATCGTCCTATAGAATGTGTTTTGAATGTTTGGAAGATCATTTAAAATCTACAATCTAGTAATGCTTCTACGAATTATTTTTAGGCGATTATAAGTTGCTTTTAACATGTTGGGTTTTCTTGGATTTGTTCAAAAGTACAATCATAAACGGTGCCTTTGAGTATCTTATTATGATGCTTGTCACTGAAGAAAGGTTTTTACATTTTTCATGATATATTTATATCGCAAAATAGACATTTAATTTTGGAATATCTCTATTATCTTGTTGGAATAAAGAAATTTTATTTCACTGTATATACATTTAAGCTTGGTTCATGTGATGCTAATGAACTTTAAAGACAATCTTTTTTTTTCTTTTGTCAAAATTTTTTTTTCAAAGTTTGATACTTATGGACTATGATACATTTTCTTGGCTTTTTTAAACATGTTATTGTATAATGTTGATTTCATATCTTGTTGCCATCACATTTTATTTGAGTTTCATACAGGGAACACATTCAATAAAAACCATCAGTGAGGCTAATGGAATTGAGAGAAAGCCATATCCACAAAAAGGCACCGGTCGAACAAGACATGAAATATTGCTTGGACCACATGTGTTTATGTGTGTGTGTGTATATATGCACTCACCTTCTTTTGATCCTTTCAACGATTCTTTTTTTTCTTTATTCATTTAGTTACTGCTATGATATTTTTTTTATCTGGTTAAATAATAAATAATAGTCTCATAAATTTATTCTATTATTTTTTTAAATTTGTTAATTTGATTTATTTAATATATATATTTATGACAAATATATAACAAATAAACTATAATAAGAAAATGTAAATAGTAAATAAATCATTTATTTGAATAATAAACATGAATCTTTTCATCCAATTTTATACATAAATATGAAAATAAAGATGTAACACTCGTAGATTTTAAAATACTATTAAATAATTAATTTGGAGGGTGGTTAGTATGTTGGAAGGGAAGGATACAAGGTATAAATATGATAAATATGAAAATATATACATTGTATACATAATATGTATACAATATATACATGATAGCTATATTTTACACTAAATGACAAATGAGATAAAAAGTCAAAAGTAAAAGGTTGAAAAGTAAAAGTAAATAAATCAATCAATCAAAATTAAATTAATTATGGTTGGAAAGACTTAAAATATCTAATATTTAAATATTAATTAATTAATTATATATATATATGAGTGGTTAGGAAGAAAGGAATTGAAAAGTGGTCTTCTTCTTCTTCTTCATGGTTTGGCCGAAATTTTAAGGAATGAGAGGGAGGATTTCTTCATTAAATACTTCATCTTTTTCAATAATTTCAAAGGATTTAAGGTGATTTTGAAGTATAATCAAGCATTAAGTAAGTTTTCTTCCATCTAAACTTGGTTTTTCTCAAAATTTTAGCTTATGTAATAATATGGGTTGGTGATAGATTGGTTTTAATTGATGGAAATGAAGTAAATATAATGGATAAATGATGATTTGATGACTAATTGATTAAAGTGAGCATGATTAGTGAAGTTAGGGTTTATGGGTGATTAAGTAGAATTAGAATTTTACATGGTGATGTTTGTCTTTGTTGAAATGGGTTGTTTTGATGTTATTTTGATGAGTATGTAATGATTTTATAGTTGAAAGTTAGAAATGAGTTGGTTGTGTTGAAGTATGAATATGGTAGTAAAGGGAAATTAGGGTTTTTGTTGAAAATTGGTTAAAAATTGTATAATTGGTGGTGGTTTTAAATAAAATGAATAGAAATATGATTCTAGTGACCTATTTCTACTTATTATTTGATGTAGGAGTGAAATGATCAAAGTTATCCAAGTGGCGGCATTTAGGGTTTTTGAAAAATAAGGGGTTGGAAGGTGATTTGGAGTTGATTTTGGAACTCTAAAAGGTTAGTGTATGCTTTGACAACTTATATATTAATTTTATTTGAGTTGGTATAACACATTTTGATTTTGTGAATTTGTTATGCCACTTTTATATTTGTTTTAATATGATATACGGTATTGTACCATTAAAAGTGTATGAAATGTAAATTTATGTTAATGTGATGTGAATATGTGGAAAATGAGGGGATATACCACATTGTGAATATGTCTAAGTAATATATTCTATGTGAATTAAAAATGTAGAATGTGGAAATTAAATATAAAAATGTGGAAAATAGTTAAGGAATATGGAAATTTTGAGAAGTTGTGATAAAATGGTGATTATGATGAAAATTGATAAAATGTGATAGTGTGTATATGTTTGTGATTATGACAATATTTTGTGCTCTGTAATGTAAATTAAATTATAAATAAAATGGTTGTAGAACCATGTGCAATGTGGGAATTGATAATGGAATAAAGAGAAATTGACAAATGAAATGAGAACATGAAAATGAAATGTGGAAGTGATCATGAATTGAGTTGATCACTTGAAAAGTGTGGGAATTGAGACAAAGGGATTGATTAATGGGATGGAAAATGTATAATGTGATGTGTATGTTGTGTGTTAGCTTTACACAATTACTTGTTCCAGAAAGTTGATGCTGGTATTGTTGAGTTGACATGCCAATAATATGTCATGGCATTTATTTTATCTTCATGGCTAGATACACCGGTGTCACTGTTACTACTTTGCCTTCGGAGCTAGATATGCTAGTGTCACAATGCAACAAGTCATTATTTCAAGAATTTGAATATTGTGCAGGGATTTGTTGGGCCCAATGTATGTGTTTATGATATATTTGTAAATATTATGAATTGTGGATGGAAAATAAATTATACATGATAACAATATATAAAAGTTTATAAGATAAAAAAATGTGGTAATAAATGGTGTATGTATTGAGAGTATGGTGTGCTGTGAATATAATGCATGCATTGATTTTAAAATAATGATATTGTTAACGAAGTATATACCGCTAAGCTCTCGGGCTTTAGCCCGGTAGTACATCTCGCGCAGATATTGAAAGTGCATACCGACATGACCAGGACTGTAATTGGAGCTTGGGAATTAAGTGTGCCACAAGACCAACTCAAAGGTTGTTGCATACATGTATAAATTTTGACATTATGAATTTTGATTTTGTATATTTTAAACATATCTCATATACATATATATATATATTAAATAAGTTTTGAAAAAAGTTTTACGTGTTGTACTTTATGTATGTATGTTTAAATATTTGAGTATTTAATAGAGTAATGATGGAGTTTGAGAAATTTGCTTTGGATGTGTGTTTTCAATAAAGGTTGTGTTTTTATTGGTTTTGAGATTTATTGAAAATATAGATAAAACTCTGGTAAAATTTTTCAGAGATTTTCTTTTATAAATTTAAATTCATTTTTAATATTAAAATAAAAGGTTACTAGGGATCATTAAAATGTCATTCTTATATTTTTATATTCATATTTTATATATACATGGTATATGTATTATACGTACATAAGGAATAAGAGTATTACAAAAGAAAAATAATAATTTTAATAAAATTAAGAAATAATTAACGAATGTGTACATTAAAATATCTTAAACATAAAATTAAGAAGTGCATGCACTCTAACATAATATAACATCATATATAGTTCAATAATAATTGAATATGTGGAAATCATACATTTTGTATATGTTTTATGCCAGCAAAAAGCATTATTAAAAATAAATAAATAGACAGAAGTATAATACCTTGAATATCTTAACCATTCCATGAACAAGAAACATAGTAGAGTTTTTAAATCAAGAAATGTTAACCTCATCCTTTTCATTTTCCATTAACTTGTTCAGAAGGTGAGACCCAATGAACCCAGCTCCTCTTGTAATCAAAGTTCTCTTATTAGACTACCATCAAAGGAAAAAAGTTTACTTAGATCTCCATTAGAAACGTCCTTGGCTATTCTTGTTCAATCATATTTGGTTGGTTACCAAGAAAATAGAAGAAAACTCTCAACTCTTAGTTTTTTCACTCATTCCTTTTTTAATTGGAACTCAAAAAGGAAAACAAATTTTCCTTTCAGCTTAAAAGATTAGATTCTTAGATTCCAAACCAATTAAAAGGGTATACAAATTTCTCATCAATTTGAGCAAAAACATTGTAAGCCTAGAAGCTAAATCTAGAAAAGAAACTCAGACTCCTCCAAATCTTATAAGCATCAATTCTTGCCTTTGAAGCCACATTGTGAGCTTCACCCCACACGTATTGGTAAAAGCTTGCATTATGGACTAAAGACCCAGCTGCAATAGAAACTATAGGTACCATGACCTTGAATGTATTAATGAGAAGTTGAATATCTGGATTCATCAATGGGCTTCCATTAATACAACACGAGTGCTTTATAAAATGCTCTTGCACCTATTTATTTTTTATTAAGAGAAGAAACAGGAAAATCAGACTATATCTCTCGCAAATACCATGAAAATAGAGTTTCTTTTCTACTCATGGGATTATCAAATTGGTGATGCAAAATTAAAATTTTTGGTAGGGCTATATTGGAAGCATCAGTTATAATAGAAAACAATCTTTCATCGTGATATTGATGCCATTCTTTAGGTTGATAAAAATGGGGAATATGATTTTTATTTGAATTTGGGGGAAGAAGGTGAAGCATGGTTAAATTGAAAAAAATAATAATAAATAATAGCTTCATGTGAGGAAATGGTTGCGAAGCTACGTACTTTGCCACTTCAGTAAAAAAAATTCAAATAAATAAGCAAAAAGTTAAGTTAAAGTATTCACTTGGTTAAATGATAAGAATAAAGGACTATAAATGTATTAAGTCTATTTTTTTAATTAAAAAAGGAGGATAAAACCTTAGATGCTTATGAGAATTAGTCTGATATGGCTTATACCAACATAATCATGCTCCAAACATTCAAGTAAGCCTACAGGCTATAACATCCCAGTACTCAGCATGTGTGACCTTTGTGATATCGGTTAGCTAAGTAGAAAAAATCTTAAGATTGATATTGGATAAACTCTGATTGAAATAAACCCTGAAGTTTTGAGTCTTGAATTTGATGGAGAATGAATTACATTAAATATATTAAATAAATTATGTTGATGATGAAAATTATAAGAATAACTATATGTGTAATTGGAGTTAGGGATGACATGTTAGTAAAATAGGAGGTTTGGTATGATAGGAAGAATTGAATTTTTAGAAAAATTAGAAGCAAATATAATTAAGGGGAATTTGAGAGTAATGAGGAAATGACTAATGATGAATAATATCAAGCGAAATGGAGAAAATATTTTATTCGCTAAAAGTTCAGCTTTTCAACTTATTTACATTATTGAATATAAAGGGAATGTTTGTCAAATGGATGGACATTTTGAGGTTTTATGGAAGTTGGAATGGTGTAAATGAAAAGAGTTAAAAGTCTTGGGGTGCAAATTATAAAAACTTAAAGAAATTAGATATGGCATGGGAATTGTGAGCAATCGATGAGGAGTTGCAAGAAAAAACCATTAAAGTCATTAATTGAGATACCTAATAGCTTAATGGGGGGATTGATTGGAGGTGAAAATGGGAATGAAATTGAGTTATTCCCATTTATGTTGTTTGGTTAGATAAAATAGATAGAAGAATGGAATCACATTACTTCATGAAAGAAAATAAGTGATTTTCTAGTACTCTCCGGTTAATTAGATTTGATTTCTGACTAAAATAAAAAATTTAAAAAATACATATTTTTATTTTTAGAATAAAATTAACAAAATAAATTTAATTTTTTCTTAATAAAATTAAATTAAATTTTAATATAATAAATCTATTAATTTTATTTTAATATTTTTTCAAAATTATTTTTTTAATTTTTAAAATAAAATATAATAAATCTATTTTTTCATTTTTTTAATTATTATATCTCTGAATTTTTAAAATAATAAAAAAGAATAAATAATCATTTTGCTTTTGATTCTAATTGCAAAGTAAACCAAATAAAAAGAATGAATAATCATTATGATTCTAATTCTATTTCATTTTGATTTCGATTCTATTTCTAATTTCAAAGTTTAAACCAAATGCTTTAGTGTCTAAAAAGGAGAATAATAAACATTTTAAAAGGTTATAATTTGAAAGTTAAAGGCCAAAACTCATTTTCTTTGAAGATCCTTGTGCTTCTCATTCTTTTTTTGGCAAATTCTTAATCATATGAAGAGAGAATGATTCAAAGTGACTCAAGGGGAAAGAGCAAAAGAAAACAACGATTTAAGGTGAGTAATTCATATTCTAGGGTTTAATTGAATTAATTGATAAATAGAGATTTTGAGTTTTGATTTTAATGATTTGATGATAATAAATTGAGTTTGATATTTGAATTGATTGATGAGATGATGATTATTGATGTTCTTGTGTTAAAAATTGGATTAGAACTAACAAGGAATTGAATTTAGGAGAAGAAGAAATTAATAGGGGAAATAGAATCTGTGTTAAGAAATTTGGGTCCTAAGTTGGTGAAAGTTTTAGGGAAATTTAAAAACTTAAACTGCGATGAAATTTTAATGTGATATAATTGTATGTGTTCTAGATGATATTATAAAAATTTTGGAATTTTTGGATAACATTAGATAATTTAATTAAATTAAGAATTTGGGTCTATTCAGAAGCATTTTGTGTTGGTAGAATAGTTGTGCTTATGAAAATTTCATAATTAATTTAATAAATCACCTAGGATTCTTATGAAATTTTACATATAAGTTCTTATACATGTTAACTAGTGTTCCATGAAGTTTCATTAATTAAGAAAATTATTTACTATCTTAAATAAATCAAGATAGGAGGGTTGTGTGTTGAAGGTTAACCTAGACAAAATTACAAAGCTGAATTAATAATGCTAGTTAAAAAGGAAAATGACCTTGGATGTGAACAAAATAGTTTATACATATCTATATTATTAAGACACCGTATGAATTTTGAGACAAAATTTTGAGATTTAATAAGGAAAAGAATAGAAGAAACATAAATTGTTCTTTGAAGTTTGAATAGGTCATATTTGTAGGACTCTACAATTTCTTGCTTTTCATGGGCTAAATGACCTTGAAATTTGATGAAATTTTATATGGAAGTTTATATGTATGTTAATAAAGAATTCTCTAAATTTTGAGGTAAAATAATAAGATTTGATAAAGGAAAAAATTGAGGAAACCCGAGCTATTTGTAGAAACTTATACAAGACAGATTTTAGAGATATTCATTAACATGACAATTCGAATAAGCTTATGTAGGATGAAATGAAATTGATCTATATATGGAATTGAAGTGGATTAGTTTATGGATAAAGGTAGACCTTAGTATTTAAATGTGAATGATTAAGGCACACCTGGAATTTGAAAGAAAATTTACTTAAACGTAAGGATAATGGGGAAATGATGGCTAGAGTGATGTGGAACATAAATCAATTAATAAATTTTAAGCATAGTGAAATCAAAGCGAGTTAAACTTATAAAATATAAAATAAGGATGTAGTTAATGATTAAAACTGAAGAAAGGTGAAGAACTTATAATTTCAATTTTGGAATTTGGGACAAGGGTTAGTATATCATGTAATCCTTAATTTGCTGATTGCGATTTTTATTGGATCTTGAATTGTTTAAGTTTAAATTATTTAGCGACCATGATTTTAGTCGTGATTCTCACTAGACCTTTAATTATCTAGGTTTCACTAATATAGTGACCATAGTTGAATTAAGGAAGACCGTGAAACTTACTATTTTAAAATTAAATAGAATCGGTAACTTCCTATTTGCTTAGTATGGATTATGTTTAAGTATATGTGAAATGTTTGTATAGGATATAAACAAATTTAAGATTTCTAAGGCAAAGAAAAAGCCTTGAAGAGCTAAGCTAAGTTTAATAATGTGAAGCCAAAAGCCAATGTGAGATATAGGAAGCTCCCTTTTCTATGTTTGAATTGTTTCTGAGTTTGTATTGTCTATTAATGATAAGACATTATGTTATGATTTATTCTTTACCTCAATGATTGCATGGTGATATATACAATGATTTTTGTGATTTATGAGACATGAGATTAAGCAATAGTTGAGTAGTGATGTGTTATATTCTTTGATTATTTATGAGAAATGGGAGACATGTGATTGATCCCAACCTTGGTGGGGGATAAACCACTAGGCTATATGAACATAGAGTTATGTGGTAAAAAGGAGGATTTATTGCCTTAACCAAAGTTTAGAACCTTTTAATTTTATGTACCTACTGATGTGAATTGATAATTATGGGCCTAAATGCTACTCGATGGGAGTAACTTCTAGAGCAAATTGGGCTAAGTGTTACATTATGGGAGCAACCTCTAGAAACATGTATATTGGATAACTTGTTAGGTTTCTGTTAAATGATTGTGAATTGAAAACTAGATTTTGAGTATTCTTTGGAATGTAATATTTCATTAAGATACTTCTTGTGGTCACTCGTATCTTTTGAATGTTTATTATGTTTATAGTAACTAGTTTATGTTTACTATATCTTACTAAGTTGATTATAATCTAGTTTTGTAGGTGAATGATTGATCTTAGAAGCTCTGTGGCATAGTAAGAAAGAGTTATGTACAGTTTTGGTGAAGTGATCATAAGTCAAAGAATTGTATAGGGCAAGAATGAGAGGAGATATTTATAAATCAGCTTGTAATACTTGTGTAAAGAGATAATATATGTGTATATGTAAGTGAGAATGTGATAATACTTATGAAAGTTATATATAAATGACTTCTTGATTTTCAATTATTAGAATGGGCTATGTATGCTCTAGAGATGGTTACCTTATATTGTATTATGCATATTCCATATTTCAATAAAGACATTCTTTATTATTCAGTACTAGATGCATGTTGTTAACTAAATGTCTTAAATTAGTTAATAAAGTCCCTGGTATAAAATATAGTGTAAGGAAAATCATAATGGGATCATGTTGTGAGATTCTCATTACATGCAAATATGTTTATACTTAAACTATCCATAGTCATAACATTAACAAAATGAGACACTGCTAATGCGGGTAGACTAGCACATGTTAAACTTCTTGACTGAGTTAAGCAATAATGCTCATAAGTTGTAGGCATGGGGATACTTAAAGTTAACATATGGATGCTTGTTAGTATGAACAAGTACATTGGATGACCTACTTGAGATAATCACATAGATATCTATTTAATGTTGGTGATTATATCTCATCATAGCAATTGTGCAAATATGTTTAAACTTGAAGTCTCTAAGGTTTCTTGAATATCAAGTGCTCTACTTTGATTTCATTTCTTATTGTCTCTTTGAGATTACTCATAGGGTGGGCATTGGGTATTATATGAGGTATTTAAAGATAGTTGAGGGACCAATAGAGGACACATTACTTCTGATAAAAGAAGAGTATATCTCATGGCCTCTTATAGAAAGACATTACTTTATGAATCCTTGGCCAAGGTGGATAGATCTTTAAGAAGATCTCAAAGATATATCTTATAGAGTAATGGGTTGTGGGAATAAGAACTAATTAATTTGGACTAGATTTAATATAGCTAATCTAGTGGGAGTTAACACAAAGTCCATACTTTGAACTAAATGAGATACAGTGTAATGTAAGGAGTCAATTACACAATAACTCTACAGAATGGGTTGAAGTCAAACCATTTGGTTTTCTCGATACTTAGATGGCCATAATACTTTGTTAGATATCAATTTTGGTACACTTAATATCAATTAGTTTATTAGAGAATCAATCTTAATTGAAGAGTTCAATATAGAAAACCCTAATTGCACATAAGAGTAAAATTGGTATTTCGCTACTAATGTGTTTGGGGATCTAATGGGTCATACACTAAAAGAGGTAAGAAATAATTAAATTGGATTTATAATATATTATTGGATAATATATTAACGGATTAAATCCATTAGTGAAGAGAAAGAATGGGTTGGACAACTTATTAAAGTTGTTGGGCCTATTTAGGTCATTAGAGTTCTTAAAACTCTAATTTAATATAAGGGACTTGGGCCAACAAAATAAAAAAAAGGTTTTATTGAGTATTGGCAGTAATAAAAAGGAAAAAAAGTGAGAAAAAAACTTTCTCATTCACATTGAAAAGAGGAGAAAAAGTTTTTCCTCTAAAAAACTTAGCCACCGAAAATCTTTCTCTTTTATTTTAGTACACTTCAAATTTGCTAGCACAAAACCTATTGTCAAGCCTCCAATCAAATTGGAGATTATTTTTCCCTTGTATGGATATCATAGAGATAACCTAAATTGGATTCTTGCGGTTTACTATATCCCAACAAGGTAAAAGAAGCTAATTATAGGTGATTGAAAGATATAATCTTCTCTTCTTTAAGTTCTTCTTTTTTTTTATTTCAATTTTAATTATTTTAGAAGATCCTTTTTTTTATTAAAACTTTATCTTTTCGTTGTTTATTGGTTGTCATTATTATTTCATAACTCAACAATGACTTATCTGACTTGTTTTTTTATTTTAGGTGTAAACAATGTTCTCTATATACATTTGGTTTTTGTATCCAAATTATATGATTTAAAATCAATTATTGTCTTTAGCCTCCATAGGAAAAATTCTTTTGCAACTTGTTGCCATAGTGTTGTGCTCAAATTAACTATACCACAAAGCGTCACTTGCAAGTATACGAGGTAGCTGTAGCAAAGGTGATCGCCCTAAGGTCGTCTCACAAGGAAGCCAAAGTGGGTAATTGATTATCAAATTTAAAGTAACAAGTAATTAAAGAAATTTAAATTGCAAAGTAATGAAAAGGTTTAATTGAAGTTTAAAACGATAAAAGTAACTAAAAGCTGATGTTTTGATTCACTTGATAAAAGGGTCTAGGGTTTGCACTTCTCTACTACTGATATGTATGAACGGTTATTCCACTTAACTAATTTAATTTCTAAGATTAAATCTCAAACAACTTAATTAATTGAGTCAAGGAAATAAGCTCTCGCATTCAAACCTCTTACAACTAATCTTGTTATAATTGAAACAATCTTTTTAATAGGTTATATCTCTAATTCACCTAAGTCCTTAATTGAATTGTTCCAGTATTAGATTTCATCTCTCAATTCATCATCTAATACCTAAAACACACAATTGGTGGCCATTCAATTATATGTTAACAATATTTCATTCAATAAAGGCTAAAGAAATCATTAGTTAAGAGAATAACCAATTCATACAATCATAGTAAATCCATACAAACCCTAGACTAGATCAAATTAGTTCATGATGTTATCAAACATACTCATCTCATTAATAATCAAAGAAATCAATTTAGACATGATAATGTTCATAAACACAATTTCAATGAAACTAAAGAGACAAAGTTTAAGAATAAAACCAAATTACAAACTCCTTGAAGCTTTTGATAAATCTCTTGATCAAATCTTGCAAGAAGGATGAATCAATGGCATGAACAATCTAATCTAAACTAGTTTAATCCAAAGTAAAATCAAAATCCAAGAAAACAAATGTTCAAACCCTAAGATCTCTCTCAGACGGCTAAACTCTGCTCTCAAAATCGTCAACAACCACAAACCCTAACTTTCTTTTCGCTTTTATACGAAACGTCGGCTTTAAAATTCGGTGCGCGTTTGGTTCATGAGGGACACGGCCAAGTGATGAGGGACACGGCCGTGTGAGGGCTTGTTGGAGGGACACAGCCACAAGACACGGCCGTGTCCCTTGCCAGTGTCCGCCTCTGCTTGTTTCTCTCTTCTTTCTTCTTTAGTTGAGTGACACGGCCAAGTCATGAGTGACTTGGCCGTGTTGCACTATGATTGAGGGACACGGCCACATGACTTGGCCGTGTCCCTTGCCTGTGTTCGCCTCTGTGGAATTTGCTCTTCCTTTCCTTTGGTAACAAATGAGACACGGCCAAGTCAAGATGACTTGGCCGTGTTGCTCTTCTTTGGAGGGACACGGCCACATGACTTGGCCGTGTCCCTTGCTTGTGTCTGCTACTGGGACTTGCTCTTCAATTTAATCTTGGTATGGGACACGGCTAGTGACTTGGCCGTGTCCTCTGCCTGTGTCAGCTTCTGCCCATTTCATCTTCAATTTGTTTCCTTGCTGTTTTAACCTAACACAAAACTGGCAAACAAAACTTAAGCAAGAATTAAATAAACAATATCCAACAAAACATAAAACATACTAAAAATTAAATCAAAAATGACAGAAACACAGAAATAAACTAAAACTACACAATTAAAGAAAACACTAAACAAACCAATTAAAACTAACAAAATACCTAAATAAAACAATAATTAACATAACAAACAAGACACAAAACAATAACAAAAACTAATAAAACAACTACCCCACACTTAAAACTTTGCTTGTCCTCAAGCAATTTCACATGGCATAAATTAAAAATTCAAACAATCTTAACTATAATTCCAGCATATAGACGAAATACTTAAAGAGTCAGACATAAATAATTGCAATTTCCTGCAATCAAGGATTTTCTTAACTCATTCATTAATCCAAACATACAAATCTTATCTCTCAACTAAGTGTTTCACTCGATTTCAAAGGTTAATCACTCATACCACTCATGAGTGCATACTGCCATAAACTTGCTTAATTATCCAATCTCCCTCACTGATTTTCTCAAGAAATAATCCGAATGTCTTTTATTTTGGATGTAATGGGGCTAAGGTAAGGTGTGAGAAAAGACATTTAAGCTGGAGCATCAAGAAATGAAGTATCTAAATTAGACACTACTCTTGCTAAGAATTTCATAACTCCTTCAAATAGCATACTCACCAACCCTTAACAATCTTACATACTTGCACACTAAAAGAAAAGTACATGAGTCAAAATTCCTCTAAGGCTAGAAAATATATGAACTTTGTATATATATATATCTCTTTTTTTTCACTTTTTCTTCTTTTTTTTATTTAGTTTATTTATTTATTTATTTATTTTTAAATATATATATATATACAAAGTATAAACTTACATGGAACATCTAGCTTAAAATGTAGAGGAAAAGAATAATGACTCTTAATCAAATACAATATGCAAAGTATGCATTTCAACCCTCAATTAGGAATTCCATATATATATATATATATATATTTTACTTACCCCACACTTGAAATAAACTACCCTATTGTCAAATCATAAAACTCCATTCCTTAATGCATAGGTATGATGATAATAAGAACATGTTAAGTTGAGAATTGTGTTAATCAAACAAGAAACGGTCAATGGCTCAACTTGGTTCACTAAGGAAATCAATATTAAGGGAAGTCTTTTTAAGCTAAAGGGGCTAACCTAATTTGCCTTCATCATCTTAAAACTTGAGATTAAATCATAATGTGAGTTCAATAAGTATGCAAAAGCAAACTCTAGAGATGCAACATCATGAAGGTGCACACTTAAGAAAAGAAAATCAATTGACAAAAATATCAAATTTTATGAGGCTCAAAACTCACACAGGTGGGTTCACAAAGATTTATATGTCATGAATTGCCGAATGTGAAAAACGATCCTGAATGAATTCAACTGCTAATATCTATGCTGATACTAAAGTCTCAACTACAAAGCTAGAATCAAAGAAAAGATCGATAAATTTTCAACAATTATGCCATGCATAACACAATACAACACACAGCGACAAACAAAACACGAATTAAAGAAAAGCTTAAAGAGTATCCCACACTTAAAATTGACATTGTCCTCAATGGAAAACAAGAATAATAAATAAAAAGAGTTAAAGGACAACTTGTCTTCCATGTACCTGGTGAGGCAAAAACCCTAGCTTTCCATCACAAACACAAAAGTTTTATAACAAAAGTACAATAAAATATCCAAATATAAAGGTTAACATGAAAACAAAAACGAACAATAAGAACAAAAATACATTAAACAAAATAAAGCAAGGAACAATAAGAACTAAATCTATGGAAAAGGCGGGCGGGAAGATGATGCAGCTGAGGGATGAAGACTCAGTATTTTGGCAAGGTTGCTGTTAATCTGATCCATCTGTTTCAACATCTCAATATGGTTTCGGTCCACCGTGCCTATCAGTCCATCTACCTTTCCCTCCAATCGATCTACCTTGCCCTCCAGGGCCTCAATCCTCCGAAGTATCTCTTGACTCTCTGAAACTGGAGCATCCTCATCTAGGAGTCAGACTCCTCTTCGACCCGGGCCCTCTTCTGCCTATCCCCCGGTGCTTCAGGCTCAGCTGAAGGCATCACAAAAGTCTCTCTCCTATGCACCACCATGTGCATCTTCTCAAGGGTAGCTAAATCCAAGGAATCATTACCCAAAATTCGAGTCATCCGAGTAGTACTCGGGTCAAAATCCTCCACAAGGGCTACTGCTAATGTAGTGATCAATCCTCCAACACAAATAGCCCCCCTCCTTTTATTAGCTGCAGTGTCAAAAATATCGGCTAACTAATAGCCAGCACTAATATTCATTTCATTAAAAACACAGTCCAAGAAAAATAGCTCACTCGACTCAACCACACCCGGGCTCTCCTTCCGAGCAAAGAACCCACATGACATAAACCTGTGCAAATATCTCAAAGTAGGGTTCCGTAATTTAGATGCTTTGGTCGATTTGGCCACATAAGTACCCGAGCCTAAGGCACCCCAAGCAAATTGTTGTCTAAAATCTTTGGGTATCGATCTTTCCCCATGTTGATGAAAACCATAGATATCATTCAACTGAGCAATAGTAAGCACAAATGATCTACCCATTAATTTAAACATCAGTCTGCTGCAAATTTTCTTATCATCTCTTTCCACCTTAAGAGTTGTCAAAAATTCTAAGGTGAGCTCCTCAAACTGCAAAGGTCTCAATGAGACAAAAGTCTCCCACCCAAGATATTGCACATATCTATAAAAAGCAGTTCTCATTTGCAAAGCATCTAGAGATTTGTCGTTTACATACCTTGTCGGGAAAAAACCCCGAGCCAAAAGACTTGCCCTCTTGAGAGATAAAGTTGAGGAAGACGACGAAGCTCCTTCGGCACTAGATTTCTTCTTCTTGCGGTGTGATACAGTTTTAGTTCTTGACATCTTGAGATCTGAAAAATTAACACCCAAAACTGAAATAAATCAAAATAATATGAGTACAGATGAAGTTTTAAGTGATTATCTCAAGTTTTGTTGAAGAAATTTGAAGTTTTAATGGAAGATGTGAAGTTTTGAAATAAAAATTTGGCTATGGCGATACAGAGAGCGAAAAAAATGAGAGAGATGAAGATAGAAAAGTTTTAGGGATTTATGAAAAGAACTGGGCGAAATCGGGATTTTAAAAGTCAAAAATTTAAGTGACACGGCCGTGTGTGTGTGGACTTGGCCGTGTCTGTGTGTGAAAGTGAAGGGACACGGCCAAGTGGAGAGCACACGGCCGTGTCTCATGGTTTTGGGGGGACACGGCCAGGTGACACGGCCGTGTCCCCTGGGTGTGTCCAATTCTGTATGAAATTGCAAAATCGTTCAAATTTTTGAATTTTTTTTTTGCTCAACGATTTTGCAAACCTTCTTCTTTAAACACCCTGAAACACAAAGTAAAGAAAAACCGATCAAAGCACAGTCCATTTATTGAAATCGAACATAAATCAAAACTCGCTAAACTTAAAATTACAACTACAAAAAATAAATGCAAACCGATGGGTTGCCTCCCATTTAGCGCTTCTTTAATGTCATATAGCTGGACATCATGCAAGGCTTAGGGATCATGAATCAAAATGCTGTCAATGACCCTCACTTCCTGAAATCCTTCATTGTATGGCTTAACTCTTTGTCCATTTACTTTGAAAGTCTCACCTGTTCTAGAGTTAAGTAATTCAATTGCACCAGAAGGATATACCTGAGTTATCTCGAAAGGACCACTCCATCGAGACTTGAGTTTACCTGGAAAAAGACGGAGTCGTGAGTTAAAAAGTAAAACCTTCATACCTGGACTCAATGTCTTTCGCACTATAATTTTATCATGAAGTGCTTTAGTGCGATCCTTGTGAATTCTCGAGCTCTCATAAGCCTCATTCCTCAGCTCATCTAACTCTGAAATTTGCAGAAATCTTTATCTCTTCGCCTTGTCCAAATCCAAATTCAGAGTCTTGATTGCCCAATATGCTCTGTGCTCCAACTCCACTGGTAAGTGACAAGCTTTTCCAAACACCAATTGATATGGACTCATACCAAGAGGAGTTTTGAAAGCAGTCCGATATGCCCATAGTGCATCATGCAATCTGCTTGCCCAATCCTTCCTGGATGTGTTGACTGTTTTCTCCAGAATTCCTTTTAGCTGCTTGTTGGATGTTTCCACTTGTCCAGAAGTCTGTGGATGGTATGGGGTTGCCACCTTATGCTTCACACCAGATTTGTGCATTAACTTCTCAAAAAGCCTGTTGCAAAAATGACTCCCCCCATCACTGACTATCACTCTTGGTATGCCAAACCTGCTAAGAATGTTTTCCTTCACAAATTTAACAACAATATTAGCATCATTAGTACAGGTGGGGATTGCCTCCACCCATTTGGAAACATAATCAACAGCAACTAAAATGTATTCATAACCAAATGACTTGGGGAAAGGACCCATGAAGTCTATTCCCCACACATCAAACAGTTCAACAACAATATATGACTGAAGGGGCATTTCATTCCTCCTCCCAATGTTACCTACTCTTTGGCAACGATCACAGTACTTACAATAGTCTTGAGCATCTTTAAATAAAGTAGGCCAGTAAAAACCACTTTGAAGCACCTTTTCTGCAGTCTTTCTTCCTCCAAAATGACCCCCACAGTGAAGGTCATGACAAAATTGAAGAACACTCAGTTGTTCTCCCTCAGCTACACACCTGCGAACTATCTCATCTTTGCATATCCGGAATAGATAAGGTTCATCCCAAAAATAAAACTTACTCAAGTGTAGAAACCTTTTATTTTCCTGAAAGGACATGTTAGATCTCAAAATACCACAGGCAAGATAGTTAGCAATATCTGCAAACCAAGGTGCATTAATTACCACAAATAAATGCTCATCAGGAAATGCTTCTAAATTTTTATGAATGCTATCAGATGCAAGATTTTCACTAAAGTAGGGTAATCTGGATAGATGATCAGCAACAACATTCTCACTACCCTTAGTATCCCTGATTTGGAAATCAAACTCTTGCAATAACAACACCCATCTAATTAAGCGCGGTTTAGCATGATGTTTTGTTAAAAGATATTTAAGAGCTGCATGGTCAGAATGCACAATAATTTTTGACCCAATTAAATAAGCTCTAAATTTGTCTAAAGCAAAGACAACAGCTAGCATTTCCTTCTCAGTTGTGGTGTAGTTCATTTGTGCACTATTTAGGGTTAAACTAGCATAATATATTACTCTCAAGTATTTATCAACCCTTTGCCCAAGAACAGCTCCGACTGCATGATTAGAGGCATCACACATGATTTCAAAAGGTAAAGACCAGACAGGAGCTACAACCACAGGTGCACTAGTCAATTTTTCCTTAAGGAAATTAAAAGCTTGCATGCATTGTGCTGTAAATTCAAATGGAACATCTTTCCCCAATAAATGGCACAATGGTTGGCTTATTTTGGAAAAATCCTTAATAAACCTCCTATAAAATCCTGCATGCCCTAGAAAACTTCTTATTCCCTTAACTGAGGTAGGTGGGGGTAACTTAGCAATCAATTCAATTTTAGCTTTATCCACCTCAATCCCTTTAATCGACACCACATGACCTAAGACAATGCCCTGAGTAACCATAAAATGACTCTTTTTCCAACTTAAAGTGAGGTTACATTCAATGCATCTCTTAAGCACACGAACAAGTTTATCGAGGCAATTATCAAAAGAATTACCAAAAACAGAAAAATCATCCATAAATACCTCAATAAAATCATCGATCATATCTGAGAAGACAGACATCATGCATCTCTGAAAAGTCGCAGGTGCATTGCACAAGCCAAAGGGCATACGTCGAAATGCATAAGTCCCAAAAGGGCAAGTAAAGGTTGTCTTGGACTGATCCTCTGGAGCTATTGGTACCTGATAGTAACCTGAAAGGCCATCCAGAAAATAATAATGTGAGTGTCCAGAAAGTTTATCTAACATCTGATCAACAAAAGGAAGAGGAAAATGATCTTTCTTTGTAGCATTGTTCAACTTCCTATAATCAATGCACATTCTCCACCCAGTAGTAGTCCTAGTAGGAACCAATTCATTATTCTCATTTTTCACCACAGTGATTCCAGATTTCTTAGGAACTACATGTACTGGGCTCACGCACTCACTATTAGCAATTGGATAAATTACTCCTTCATCCAGCAATTTGAGCACTTCCTTCTTAACCACCTCACTCATATTTGGGTTAAGTCGCCTTTGGGTCTCCCTCACAGGTTTAGCTCCCTCTTCTAAAGTGATTCTATGCATGCACATGGAAGGGCTAATACCCTTGATGTCACTCAATCCCCATCCTATTGCTCTCTTCAATCTTTTAAGCTCACTCACTAACCTCATCTCCTCCCCTTCACTAAGTTCACTAGATATTATCACAGGTAAAGTATTGTGATCTCCTAAAAACACATATTTCAGGTTCTTAGGTAACTCTTTCAGCTCTAACTCTAGTGAGGGGTTCTTCTCTTCTTTTTCAATGGGGGAAGGTTCAAAAATTGGGTCCTCCTTAAGCTCCTCTATTTCAGCACCCTCTAAAATCTCAAGGCAACTGGCTATTTCTGCATCAAAAATATCCACATCACTCTCTAAAGTCAATGCTAGCTCCAATTTATCAGAAGAACCTGTCTGCAAGAAAACATCTGAAACAACTGCATCAACACAATCAATGAAAGAACAATCCTCATACAAAGCAGTTGTAGGAATAGGAGAAGTGTTAAAAATAGAAAATTCTACAGTTTGTCCCAAAACAGTCATTGATAATTTTCCATTTTTAACATCTATCAAAGTGTTGGTAGTTGCCATAAAAGGCCTACCCAGCAGAATGGTGTGTGCAGATGGTGAAGAATTACCTACTTCCATGTCAAGAACAATGAAATCAACAGGAACTATCAAACCACCAACTTTAACTAACACATCTTCTATAACCCCTTTCGGGAATCTAAGAGATCTATCGGCTAATTGCAATACCATTTTTGTTGGTTTAAGTTCCCCTAATTCCAAATCAAGATAAACAGAATATGGCATTAAATTCACACTAGCCCCTAAATCACACATGCCCTCAGTACCTTTTCCATTCCCCATAGTGATTTGAATAATAAAACTTCCAGGATCCTTTAGCTTAGGAGGTAGTTTATGCTGCAAAACAGCACTAGCTACCTCAGAAACTATCACCTTTTCATTCGGCTCATACATCTTTTTCTTGGTATTCAGTTCTTTGAAGAATTTAGCATAAGCCGGCATGTTCTTAATTGCTTCAAGTAAGGGTAAGTTGATACTTACCTTAGATAGCATGTTGAAGATATCTGAAAACTGCTTATCTTTTTTATCATCCTTCAACCTGCTAGGGAATGGTATAGGTGGCCGGTATGGATTGCTTGCCTTGTGCAAATCTGGTGTAGGAGTCTTCTCCATTGATCCTTCTTCAGCACTTTTGTTCTCTAATTCTCCTTCCTTTTTCTTTTCTTGCTCACCTGCATTCACAGAGTTATTTTCAACATTTTTATTAATTACCTTGCCACTCCTAAGAACAGTCACTGCTTGTGCCTGCTCAGGTTGACTTGGGAACTTCCCCTTTTGTTGAATCTGCATCTGTTGTGCAAGTTGCCCCACTTGGGTCTCCACCTTCTTAAAAGACGCTTCTAAGGAATCCAGTCTCTTGTTGTTCATCTCTTGGTTTTGAGCACTGGCTTTGATGAAAGCTTGTAAACTATCCTCCAAACTCTCTCTTTTAGGCTGACCTTGATTTGAGGATTGGCCCTGCTGTTGGTTCTGTCTCTGGAGCAAATGGAAAGGTTGTTGAGCATTATTTGTTGTCTAGGAAAAATTGGGGTGACTCCTCCAACCAGGATTGTAAGTGTTGGAGTAAGGATCATTCCTGGCTCTTGGTTGAAATCCCCCCCATAGCATTAACTTGCTCAGCTTCATTCCCAAAAGACTCATATGCAGAGGGACATATATTTGCTCCATGCCCAAATGTCCCACAGATTCCACACACTTCTTGAGTAGATGAAGAAATATTGTTCTTCATGTTTAGCATCTGAACCTGCCTTGTCAACTCAGCTATTTGACTAACCATTTCAGTATTGGCTTCCAGTTGATTCACCCCCTTGCTTCTTCCCCTTACACTCTTTTGTTGAGAATTAGCTCCCAACATCTCAAAGATCTCATAAGTCTCATCAGCTGTCTTTTCTCTCATGGCTCCCCCAGCTGCATTATCAACAGTGTTCTGAAATTGCTGGGTGAGACCATCATAGAAAAACTGATTAAGGAGTTGAAGTGGGTAGTGATGATGTGGACACTGGATCAATAGCATCTTGAATCTGTCTGGCTCTCCTTCAAATTGAGAGAATGTAGCAATCTTCCCTCTCAACTCAGCTGTCTTTTGGTGTGAATAGAACTTGCCCATGAATTTATTGTAAACTTGCTCCCAAGTTGTCAGTGAATTTTCAGGCAACATCATGAGCCAGCTCTTTGCCCTATCCTTCAAAGTATAAGGGAAACATCTCATCCTCAACTGATCTTCTGTTAGTCCTCCCAAAGGAAAAGTGTTGAGGGTGGAGTAGAAATCCCGAATAAAGTTCAAAGGATCTTCATTTGGAACTCCATAGAATGATGGCAGCATGTTGTAATGAATGTTCTTCAACTCATAGTTCCTTGCTGCATCTGTCAGTCTTATGCAAGAAGTGGAAGTCCCAATGATAGGTCTAACAAAGTCTCTCATGGTTCTTTGCCTTTCTTCAGCCATCTTTACAGATTTTTCAGATTCTGACTCAAAATCCGAAATGTCTTCCTCTGAAGTATCAAATCCTGTGTAAAGCTCAAACTCTTCCCTGCTCCTTTTCACTCTCTGAATTTCTGGAATGAATGGATGTAGCTCTCCTTCAAGTGATCTCCTGCCTTGCATAAACAAAAATTTCTAGAAAAAGAAATATCAAAAGCAAAAGACAAATAAAATAAAATGAAAACAATGAAAATAATCTGAAATGTAATTTTTATTTTTTAAATAAACAATTACGCCAATTAGCCTCCCCGGCAGCGGCGCCAAACACTTGTTACGCTCAAATTAACTCTACCACAAAGCGTCACTCGCAAGTATACGAGGTAGCTGTAGCAAAGGTGATCGCCCCAAGGTCGTCTCACAAGGAAGCCAAAGTGGGTAATTGATTATCAAATTTAAAGTAACAAGTAATTAAAGAAATTTAAATTGCAAAGTAATGAAAAGGTTTAATTGAAGTTTAAAACGATAAAAGTAACTAAAAGCTGATGTTTTGATTCACTTGATAAAAGGGTCTAGGGTTTGCACTTCTCTACTACTGATATGTATGAACGGTTATTCCACTTAACTAATTTAATTTCTAAGATTAAATCTCAAACAACTTAATTAATTGAGTCAAGGAAATAAGCTCTCGCATTCAAACCTCTTACAACTAATCTTGTTATAATTGAAACAATCTTTTTAATAGGTTATATCTCTAATTCACCTAAGTCCTTAATTGAATTGTTCCAGCATTAGATTTCATCTCTCAATTCATCATCTAATTCCTAAAACACACAATTGGTGGCCATTCAATTATATGTTAACAATATTTCATTCAATAAAGGCTAAAGAAATCATTAGTTAAGAGAATAACCAATTCATACAATCATAGTAAATCCATACAAACCCTAAACTAGATCAAATTAGTTCATGATGTTATCAAACATACTCATCTCATTAATAATCAAAGAAATCAATTTAGACATGATAATGTTCATAAACACAATTTCAATGAAACTAAAGAGACAAAGTTTA
Source organism: Garcia nutans (assembly GCA_947685225.1). Taxonomy (NCBI): domain Eukaryota; kingdom Viridiplantae; phylum Streptophyta; class Magnoliopsida; order Malpighiales; family Euphorbiaceae; genus Garcia; species Garcia nutans. The sequence continues at coordinate 593,765 of CANTUV010000046.1, forward strand.
AGAATAAAACCAAATTACAAACTCCTTGAAGCTTTTGATAAATCTCTTGATTAAATCTTGCAAGAAGGATGAATCAATGGCATGAACAATCTACTCTAAACTAGTTTTGTAACACTCCGATACCCTATATAAGTACTATACATATACCTAGTATACATACAGTAAGTATATAAAGTATAAGAATGCTACTTTTCGTTACCTTTTAAAAACCTGTAACCTAATTTAAACCATAATACATTAATTTAAATAACATTTATAAAATCATTATCTTTATCCAAATTACATTTATACATATAAATACTCTCTCATCAGAAATACATCAAAATTAAAAGTATTACATGTATGCATTACCCTCTAGTTGGTCTCGACAAACTCTTACTCTTCTTGTGGCATAATGAGAGACTTCATATCTTCACCTATTTACCTGCGCGAATACACACCCGCGCTAAGCCCGAGAGCTTAGTAGTCCAAATATAAAATGTAAACATATAGTATAGAAGTATTAACATATAATGATATATCCATTCAATGTATAATTAATTCTTATCATATTATCTTTTCTTTTTAATTGCATCATTCATATATCTTAGCTAATTTCATATATAATGTACATATATATACATAATATTATCACCAACCCCAATCTATCACCAATATATTAATACACCCACATCATATATACCATACCAATCATTATTGCAATACACACATTACATATCATACCAATCACTATTGCAATACACACATTACATGCCATATCAATCACTATTGCAATACGCACATTACATATCATACCAATCACTATTGCAATACATACATTACATATCATATCAATCACTATTGCAATACACACATTACATATCATACCAATCACGAATCACATTTTTAATGAAGATAACCATTATCATCAACCACTATTCATTTACATATCATACCTCATAACATTATCTTATTCACAATTCATCAATCATGATTCATTTATTTCAACACTTGTATTTCACATTGGCAACAAAGACAGACTCGGGCCCAAAACACTAATATGTCATTCGACTTTCAGAGTTAATGCTTTGGTTTAATTATCACATTTATCATTATCCCAACTAGGCTTCAAGGATTAGGTTCAACCAAGCTTCAAGGGGAGCAAAGCATGCTAAGCATCAACCCAACTTGGCTTCAAGAACCAACCCAACCTAGCTTCAAGGGTTGTAACATCTCAATTAGGCTTCAAGGAATCAATTCCAACCTAACTTCAAGAGATTGTTACTATTAGGCATGCCACCAACAACAAAACTCTGAAAATGAATAACATATTAGACACACAATTCATTGATCATTCCATCACCAATATCATTTACAATTCTCATCATCATTTAGGCAAACATGCCTTACATATCTCAATTGAATTGTCATAGCCAATCACAATGGCTTCATATCATATTTGAATCATCATGGCCAATTACAATGGCTTCACAACATATCCTATCTCAATCCATATGATACATATAGCATCATTGATATAACATTTCAAAGTATTTTATTCATATAATACATTGCCATTCACAAGATTCACAATGCATATAACATAACATTTCATCATTTCTCAAAATACATAAACATCATTCATTATTAGAGCATTTATCATAATAATTTGCACATACCTTAAGAATGATCCTCATTTCTTCCTATCTTTCCCATTTCATATATCATCCTTTATATATATATATAGAAATTGACATTATTCATTTACATTCACAATATAATAGAGTATTTAACACATTCATCCAAATGTGTTAAGGTTCAAGGACATATAAGGATATACAATCAAATAGGATTTATGCTTACCTTTTAATGATCTTCACAACTTTCACCTCATTCAATCATCACCTTAGTCAAATTATATTAACAATATAGTAAACTACTTAACACATTTGCAAACAAATGTGTTAAGCCTCAAATCATGTAAATAAATACAATCATATGTATTGGTACTTACCTCAAGAACTACTCCCATCAATTTATACATTTCTTTATTCCAAGAATTCTCCACATTTAGGTTAATGCAACCCAATCTCTTCGAAACCTAATCCAAAGATCATTATTCATAAGTTTAGTATCATCTACATACATTTGTTTAGGTCATTCTTTGTTTACAAAGTGTTTATGTTTAGGTTTAGAGACCAAACTATCTTTGAAGAATCAAAACCATACAAAAAGAACAAAGAAATCAAACAATATCCAACTCATTTGAGGGACACGGGCAGCCCACTGGAGGGACACGGCCGTGTCTCTCAACTATAAAAGAGGCAGTAGCCAACACGGCTAGGTGACACGGCCGAGCTTGTGGCCGTGTCTCTCACCAAAAACCACAGTAGCTGACACGGCTTGGGGACACGGCCGTGTCTCCCAAAAACACTCCAACACATCCAAAATTTTTCATGACTTGGCCGTGTCTCTCCCTTGCCTTTGGTCGTGTCACTCAAGAACACAAACCCTATTTATGGCCAACTCTTCCAAATGCATTTAAACACATAATACCCAACACAAACTCACTCAAATGGATGTAATCAAACTCATTAACACTTATTTTGCACATTTAACATAATACTTACATTAACCAAACATTAAATCATTCATCAACTCCAAACCTTAAAACCAACTTCACACTTGAACTTCCACTATCAAAACCCACTTAAACTTACAATTTTCACAATCAAACCAACACCAATTCAATCCTTTATCTCACCATCAATTTTAACCCTTATAAACACATATCAAACACACCAAATCATCACATCAACAAATCACAATTTCCTTTAGACACAACTTCAAAATTAACAAAGGAAAACACAAGATTACTTACTTGAAATGAAGAAAATCCACAAATCTCTAACCAAAACCCTTGATTCCTTCTTCAATTTGAGTTAAGATCTTCAAACACCTCTCAAGCTCTTTCTCTTCTTGGATGGCCGGCACACACAAGAGAAGAAAAGAAATTCAACAAAAGTCAACAAGCTTTTCTTCTTTAAATCTCCACCAAGAGATTTTAACCAAGCAATTACTAAAACACCCTTTTCCATATAACTTAACTTTTGTCTCTTATATGTCCACATAGGTAATTACACATGCCACAAAATAAATATCTCTATTGCATTGACTCTTCCTTTGACTTATGTATATGTTAATTATACAACCATATAAACAACATATACACTTCTCTCTAAACCCTATTTTATTTCCCAAAACACATATACACAAGCATTCTCTTACCAATTTCTTTTCTCTTCACATAACATATACATTCAATCCAACTTACAACCACAACATAATCAAAACTTCTAAGGCATACATGAGGATATTACAATTCTCTCCCCCTTAAATAATTTCGTCCTCGAAATTATCTAGTATCATTGTAATCCATTCATAATACCATACCATCTTAACTTCCAAATGAAGTTAATTATACGTTTAAGTCATTATATCATCAAATCATATAGCTTCAACTCTCCTCTTTAAAGTCAACCACTTACTTAAAATTCCATAACTCATCATTCTATATGTTTATACATCTTATTACTTCTTTAATCAAACATTCAAAAGAGCTCATTACATCTCTTGTTAAAGTCTTTATACAAGAATCAGATCATTTTATAGTACACTTATACTCCATCCAACCTTTATATTTAATATATTTTGTTCTTTCACTTCTTTGTAATTACTCTCTTAATTTTAACTTTAAAAACCATTGACTTATATCTGAGCATTAATTATCCCATCATTACAATCACTGTCTAAAAAGGCATTTATCACCCTCAATAGATAACAAAATCCTGATTTTTCATAAATGGAGTTATTTCTTTAGCATGCTCTTCACTTAACTTACAAATTAATACATTACCTTTCAACTTATTTAATAAATAACCAATCTTTTTCTCTTCTTACCATAAGTTACAATTACCATAATTCCATTCATTCATCCAATCACACTTTTAAAAATTTTACATCATATATATTACCATGTAAATAATTACACTCTTGGTACAACTATACACATTAAATCTCAATAATGATTCATAATCTTAGTCAAATCGAAATCCATCGATCTATCTGTCACAATATATCCACATTCCAATCTTGTTCAACTCTAACTAACAATTAATTTATTCAAACTCATCATAAAATTTCACAATATTCATATATATATATATATATAACTTCATTCCATTAGAGCAAACTCATATTCAATTCCTGATCTCTTCCGACCCATTTCAGTCAAATCATCATGATAACAAATCAATTCAAATTATCTGTTAATATACACATAGTTTATTCTCTATTATCTTATTATAATTTCCACCAATTCTCATAAAGATTTTATACCATAATTACTATCTATAATTCATTCACTCAAACCTCGAGTTACATCCCTTAAACATATTCAGTATAACTTTCAGTCATATTCTATAATTTCTCCCTTTTTAATATCTCTTCTCATTTCATATCGTTGTTATTTTTATTTTGATTAGCTTATTGTCATATCATCCATAACTCAAAACATTTCCATAATTTCTTTTTCCTCTCTTCATATTCACAATTTTAACCCAATTCTTAACATAAAATGATAAAGTACAATTTTATCCATCATAACTTTTAACTATACTTCTCAAACAAGATTTTCAATCTCACCAAATCTGTACTGCAATCCTTTTATCTAAGATCCAAATCCATGGATAACAAAATTAACCAATCAAACACACTAAACAAAACACATGGCTTTAAGAGATTAATATTCAAACCTGAGACTTTCCAATCAATATTGTTCTTCTCATAATTTTATTCTCAATCCAAACAAATACAAGGCTAAGGTGTATCTCAAGAATTACATATTCCTTCTTTACATTTTTACTATATCAGAAGTTAACACATTCCAACTCCATTTCAACCAAATTTGCATTCAATTATATAATCTTTATCAACTTAAGTCACGTTTCAACAATATTATTATATATATTCAATCATATACAGTTCTTATACAATTTCTATTCGTCACTTCATTTCTAATCCATTTACAATCTCTTATAATATAATTACATAGAACTTTTTATATGTAAATACTTTGGGACTCTAAATATCATAAAATTATCAAATTTATGGCTCATCAACAATTTCTACTGTCCACTATTACTCAAGTCCATTTCATCCTTACTTTTATCACACAATCCAATTAGCTTTACCCAGTTCCAGACCTACTCTCTCTTAGGTCCACTCATACATACAACATCATTTCCATATCACTAATTCTATAATTATACCACATACATATTCATAGGTCATCTACAAAACATGATTCACACCTTTATGTATATATGTATAATTTCATTCACATGTCATATACATGTACACACTTAATTATATGCTCTTATTTTATTTTCCTTTTTCATACATTCAATACAAATTTAATATTCATCACTTTCTTTTAAACATTATCATTCTCATTCTTCCCATATAATAGAAAGTATTTATTCACACAACATATATATATATATATATTGACTATAATAATATTTCACATCCATCTTGATCACATTCCCAATGTGACATCTCTTTCACTTTCATCTTTAAAAACAATTAGAATGCTTCCATAACCATTTTTACCCTTTACACTCAAAATGACTTAAAATAACTCATTTTCATTTGCTTATCCACTTTCCTTTTTTTACTTTAAAATAATTTCTCATACTACCAATCACAATACTCAATTCATAATGCTTTAATATGGAATACTAGTCATTTCTCCTAGCTCATGTATTGAATATACATTAAACCATCAATATCCCAATAATCTTTATCAAATTCCACTGAAACTTTAACTTCTCAATTTACTACTTCGTTTAAGCTTCAATTTGCCAAACTCATCTTTTCTTAATATCAACTTTAAAAGCATCTTATATATATATCACAAAGTAATATCAAAACATATAATTTTCACAATTATCCAACTCATTCCAAAATTTCAAATATCCCATATCACCACCATTATCATGAGCTTTTATAATATCCAAGCATCTCACATCTCTAACATTGAATTCACAATGTTTGCATTATAATAACAATACTAAGTTATATTCTTATTTAACCACTATCATCTCTTTTTCCTTTAAACAAAACCTTAACTGTATATACATCCCAACTTTACATAATGACACTATTTTTATACTAACCAACTTATTCAATATTTCACCATACTCTCCTTGTTTAAATAACATAACTTTCAATATTAATAAATCGATATTATTTCCTCTGTTTAGTAAACTCAACATTAGCAAACCCAACATAAACTTTATTATAAATAGGTTCAAAGTATAGAGGAAAGAATTCATACTTTAATCTTGATTTTGATTTCTACTCATTTTCAACTTTATTCTCCTTTTCATTTCTTTATGTTTCAATTCACATTATGTCCTACATAATATTGCTCATAAACATCGACATTACATTCCATGTTGCACACAATATGACATTTTCATATGCATCATCAATATACATATAGCACATTACATTTCACAATTTGTTTTCTCATAGTCAATTAGGCACTATGCCTCAATTATAATTCATTTTCAACATCAATACCAACAATCATGATTTCTCATCACATCAAAATAGTATACACATATATCATCAACTACATAGAACATCTCATATAACACAAATATTTTACTATTCATATAATGCCACATCCGAGACCAACCTAGGTGTCAATGCATATGCACGTATTACAAATTTCATTTCAAAACTTTTCCTTTTTACTTCTATTTAAACTTTTCAAAACTCTTTTTTTTTTTTATACTCTTCAAAAATTCTCTTTTTAGTTTCACTTAGGCCGAGAATCTCGAACCTAAGCTCTGATACCAAAATAATTGTAACACTCCGATACCCTATATAAGTACTATACATATACCTAGTATACATACAGTAAGTATATAAAGTATAAGAATGCTACTTTTCGTTACCTTTTAAAAACCTGTAACCTAATTTAAACCATAATACATTAATTTAAATAACATTTATAAAATCATTATCTTTATCCAAATTACATTTATACATATAAATACTCTCTCATCAGAAATACATCAAAATTAAAAGTATTACATGTATGCATTACCCTCTAGTTGGTCTCGACAAACTCTTACTCTTCTTGTGGCATAATGAGAGACTTCATATCTTCACCTATTTACCTGCGCGAATACACACCCGCGCTAAGCCCGAGAGCTTAGTAGTCCAAATATAAAATGTAAACATATAGTATAGAAGTATTAACATATAATGATATATCCATTCAATGTATAATTAATTCTTATCATATTATCTTTTCTTTTTAATTGCATCATTCATATATCTTAGCTAATTTCATATATAATGTACATATATATACATAATATTATCACCAACCCCAATCTATCACCAATATATTAATACACCCACATCATATATACCATACCAATCATTATTGCAATACACACATTACATATCATACCAATCACTATTGCAATACACACATTACATGCCATATCAATCACTATTGCAATACGCACATTACATATCATACCAATCACTATTGCAATACATACATTACATATCATATCAATCACTATTGCAATACACACATTACATATCATACCAATCACGAATCACATTTTTAATGAAGATAACCATTATCATCAACCACTATTCATTTACATATCATACCTCATAACATTATCTTATTCACAATTCATCAATCATGATTCATTTATTTCAACACTTGTATTTCACATTGGCAACAAAGACAGACTCGGGCCCAAAACACTAATATGTCATTCGACTTTCAGAGTTAATGCTTTGGTTTAATTATCACATTTATCATTATCCCAACTAGGCTTCAAGGATTAGGTTCAACCAAGCTTCAAGGGGAGCAAAGCATGCTAAGCATCAACCCAACTTGGCTTCAAGAACCAACCCAACCTAGCTTCAAGGGTTGTAACATCTCAATTAGGCTTCAAGGAATCAATTCCAACCTAACTTCAAGAGATTGTTACTATTAGGCATGCCACCAACAACAAAACTCTGAAAATGAATAACATATTAGACACACAATTCATTGATCATTCCATCACCAATATCATTTACAATTCTCATCATCATTTAGGCAAACATGCCTTACATATCTCAATTGAATTGTCATAGCCAATCACAATGGCTTCATATCATATTTGAATCATCATGGCCAATTACAATGGCTTCACAACATATCCTATCTCAATCCATATGATACATATAGCATCATTGATATAACATTTCAAAGTATTTTATTCATATAATACATTGCCATTCACAAGATTCACAATGCATATAACATAACATTTCATCATTTCTCAAAATACATAAACATCATTCATTATTAGAGCATTTATCATAATAATTTGCACATACCTTAAGAATGATCCTCATTTCTTCCTATCTTTCCCATTTCATATATCATCCTTTATATATATATATAGAAATTGACATTATTCATTTACATTCACAATATAATAGAGTATTTAACACATTCATCCAAATGTGTTAAGGTTCAAGGACATATAAGGATATACAATCAAATAGGATTTATGCTTACCTTTTAATGATCTTCACAACTTTCACCTCATTCAATCATCACCTTAGTCAAATTATATTAACAATATAGTAAACTACTTAACACATTTGCAAACAAATGTGTTAAGCCTCAAATCATGTAAATAAATACAATCATATGTATTGGTACTTACCTCAAGAACTACTCCCATCAATTTATACATTTCTTTATTCCAAGAATTCTCCACATTTAGGTTAATGCAACCCAATCTCTTCGAAACCTAATCCAAAGATCATTATTCATAAGTTTAGTATCATCTACATACATTTGTTTAGGTCATTCTTTGTTTACAAAGTGTTTATGTTTAGGTTTAGAGACCAAACTATCTTTGAAGAATCAAAACCATACAAAAAGAACAAAGAAATCAAACAATATCCAACTCATTTGAGGGACACGGGCAGCCCACTGGAGGGACACGGCCGTGTCTCTCAACTATAAAAGAGGCAGTAGCCAACACGGCTAGGTGACACGGCCGAGCTTGTGGCCGTGTCTCTCACCAAAAACCACAGTAGCTGACACGGCTTGGGGACACGGCCGTGTCTCCCAAAAACACTCCAACACATCCAAAATTTTTCATGACTTGGCCGTGTCTCTCCCTTGCCTTTGGTCGTGTCACTCAAGAACACAAACCCTATTTATGGCCAACTCTTCCAAATGCATTTAAACACATAATACCCAACACAAACTCACTCAAATGGATGTAATCAAACTCATTAACACTTATTTTGCACATTTAACATAATACTTACATTAACCAAACATTAAATCATTCATCAACTCCAAACCTTAAAACCAACTTCACACTTGAACTTCCACTATCAAAACCCACTTAAACTTACAATTTTCACAATCAAACCAACACCAATTCAATCCTTTATCTCACCATCAATTTTAACCCTTATAAACACATATCAAACACACCAAATCATCACATCAACAAATCACAATTTCCTTTAGACACAACTTCAAAATTAACAAAGGAAAACACAAGATTACTTACTTGAAATGAAGAAAATCCACAAATCTCTAACCAAAACCCTTGATTCCTTCTTCAATTTGAGTTAAGATCTTCAAACACCTCTCAAGCTCTTTCTCTTCTTGGATGGCCGGCACACACAAGAGAAGAAAAGAAATTCAACAAAAGTCAACAAGCTTTTCTTCTTTAAATCTCCACCAAGAGATTTTAACCAAGCAATTACTAAAACACCCTTTTCCATATAACTTAACTTTTGTCTCTTATATGTCCACATAGGTAATTACACATGCCACAAAATAAATATCTCTATTGCATTGACTCTTCCTTTGACTTATGTATATGTTAATTATACAACCATATAAACAACATATACACTTCTCTCTAAACCCTATTTTATTTCCCAAAACACATATACACAAGCATTCTCTTACCAATTTCTTTTCTCTTCACATAACATATACATTCAATCCAACTTACAACCACAACATAATCAAAACTTCTAAGGCATACATGAGGATATTACAAGTTTAATCCAAAGTAAAATCAAAATCCAAGAAAACAAATGTTTAAACCCTAAGATCTCTCTCAGACGGCTAAACTCTGCTCTCAAAATCGTCAACAACCACAAACCCTAACTTTCTTTTTGCTTTTATACGAAACGTCGGCTTTAAAATTCGGTGCACGTTTGGTTCATGAGGGACACGGCCAGGTGATGAGGGACACGGCCGTGTGAGGGCTTGTTGAAGGGACACGGCCACAAGACACGGCCGTGTCCCTTGCCAGTGTCCGCCTCTGCTTGTTTCTCTCTTCTTTCTTCTTTAGTTGAGTGACACGGCCAAGTCATGAGTGACTTGGCCGTGTTGCACTATGATTGAGGGACACAGCCACATGACTTGGCTGTTTCCCTTGCCTGTGTTCGCCTCTGTGGAATTTGCTCTTCCTTTCCTTTGGTAACAAATGAGACACGGCTAAGTCAAGATGACTTGGCCGTGTTGCTCTTCTTTGGAGGGACACGGCCACATGACTTGGCCGTGTCCCTTGCTTGTGTCTGCTACTGGGACTTGCTCTTCAATTTAATCTTGGTATGGGACACGGCCAGTGACTTGGCCGTGTCCTCTGCCTGTGTCAGCTTCTGCCCATTTCATCTTCAATTTGTTTCCTTGCTGTTTTAACCTAACACAAAACTGGCAAACCAAACTTAAGCAAGAATTAAATAAACAATATCCAACAAAACATAAAACATACTAAAAATTAAATAAAAAATGACAGAAACACAGAAATAAACTAAAACTACACAATTAAAGAAAACACTAAACAAACCAATTAAAACTAACAAAATACCTAAATAAAATAATAATTAACATAACAAACAAGACACAAAACTATAACAAAAACTAATAAAACACATAGCCTTTTGTCAACTTCAGCATCTAAGGGAAGAGTCTTCTATAACTTAAAATTTTCAAACTTTGTTCCAAGTTCTTTTTTTTTTATGAATATGGCGTGTGGCATGATTGTGAACTTGTGGTGATATATTGACTAAAAATAATTTATAATATTTGGAGGTGACATTCTTACCTTATAAATTTGAATGGGTGATATTTTGTATATTTGTCCTTCAATTCTAAATTGTTTTAGTTACTGACTTTATATTTTAATTTTAAGCTCTTTGAAAAAAATTATAGAACTTTAGAAATCATGCCCATTCTTAGTTTAGATTCTTTTTAAAGGCAGGGCTTTTAAAAAAAGGAGTTTTTTTTTTAAAAAAAATTATTGGGTTTAATAAGTTTAGTTCTATAGTACTATTAACCTTGAAATACTTGCTTAATTATTTCGACCATTTTTATTGGACCTATGATTTGAATTTTATTCGTTTAAGTGTTGTGGATATTGTAAGCTCTAGAATTGAAGAACTCTAAGGGAATATAGGCCTAGGCTTAGAGTAGAGTTGGTACCCAAAAAGATCGAGAAAGAAAGAGGGTAACACTCAATTCTTAAAGAATCTTCAATTTCTTACTGGATTTAGAAAGTTGAGCATACATAGGAAAGTTAGGAGTCGCCAGTTCATTAGAATTGATTATGAGCAGATTGAGTAGAGTTGTCACTCGGTGTTGACTGAGAAATAGAATTGGATCGGTATAAGTAATTTAGTCTCTTATGAGGGGGACCAATCCAGTTATTTGAAATTTGAGTTCAATAATGATAATCCACTTAAGTTATTGTCAAGTTACCAAATTGTGGTTTTTTTTATACTTGTTAAAAAAACTTAATAAATGCAACTAAGGCAATGCACATACATATAAAGGAAAAGAGTTAATCACATTAAAAAACATAAATAATAGAAAGAAAATGGGTTAGAATAAATAAATAATAGGTCGAGCCTTCCTACATCATTGTACACACAATTTAGTCAAATCATTTGATATGAAAACCTAAGTAATATGGCCATTTCATGATGACATGCTTTATGCATTTAAGATGTGTTTATGAAGATCAAAACATCTTTATGTGATGAACCAAATAGAGGACTATACATGAATAAGAGTTTGATTTGATTTTTTATCCTCGAGACTTATCAAACTTGTTGTAGAATTGAATTGAGCAGAATTTCTTTCTAGAAAACACCAAAATAAAGACTCTTTGACTTTAAAATGGGTCAAATAAACCTTTTAAATGATGAACACAATAGAAATTGGGTAATTGATCTAAAAAATTTGGATGGAAAGATATTTTATAGATTTCTCACTCAAAAACCACTCGAAAGCTTGCAAGGATGGAAAAATACCACTAACCTCATGGGAAAGACTTGGAAAGTGTTTTGGAGAAGAAATGAAAGGTTTGGAGTATGTATGGAAGTGTTAGAGCTGATTGATGATTGTTGATGTTGGAGAAATGAAAGAAATTAAAGGTTTTTATAGGGAAAATGTGATTAGAGGGTTAGGATTAGGTTAAGGATAAGATCACAGCTCTATTAGATCTCCACTTGATGGATTTGATGAGAGATAAGGTTGGATATCAGATGAGATGAGGTAGAATTCAAATTTTGAATGGAAGTTGATTAGATGGAGTTATTCTACCAGAGAATGTTGCATGGTGGCTTAAAACCATTGTATAGTGGTCATGGATTGTTGTGCAATAATCCATGACAAATGGACATGAAGTGGTTTCAAGTAATCCGTGCAGTTCTTTTAGATATCTGTGTAGTTGGTTTGGGTTTTAGGCAGAAAGAAGGTCCTAGTCAAGCCCATTTGGTTTAAACCCAATCCACTTATCCTAGTACCATCTATTGGCCCATAATAGGTCAAAACCATAACTTAGAAGCTTTGCCCTCCACATCCACCAAACGAGGTCAGTGGTGGACCTCCAAGCTTGGGCCTATTAGCCCTGACTCTTCGGCACTACAGACGTTAATGAAAATCCCATTTTGTTTGTGCTCTTAAAATTTTAAGTTAGTTATAAAACTTGGTTATCACTTAAGTTCAAGCCTAAATTCACATCCAAAAGAGATTTCTTTACTCATTCGATATATTCTTTTCATTTTGAGATACAGTTCTAGTTTTTATTATCAGATATTATTTGTATAACCAATACAAGTAAAAATCTAGGGCTAACATTGACCTCTTTTTTAGGCTAGTGCATTATTAAATTATTCAGCATCAAAAATATTATTTACTATCCACACAAAAAGAAGCATGGAAAAAAAGAAAAAAAAAGCCAAAGAGAACATTTTATTAATGTAAATACAAAATTATATGATGGAATAGTTATGAAGTAAATAAATAAAATTACATAAAAGCATAAATCTATTACTATTGATTTTAAAAGAGACGAGAATATGCTTCATAAATACAAATGGTCTAAATAGAAAATGAAAAGGAAAAATAGAATGCGAATATGTGTGCATGTGATAGTATGAAAATATACTAAAGGTAAAATATCAAAGACACAATAATAAAATTTAGAGTAGAAATAATTCAACAAGGATTGAGACAATTGACCTATCCATCAATCCAATTGACGAGACCGCTAATAGAACTAAATAATACTTAATTATTTATTTTTTTAATTTTTGAATTTTTAAATTTAAATTTTATCCTTTTAAATTTTTAACTTTTGAAATTCTAATTTCTATAATAATAAATTATAAAAATTTATAATTTATATTTTTTGTCTATTTACACGAAGACTAAAATATCATCCTCTTTTCTTGATTTATATTATATATATGTTTCATAAACATAAAAGGATATATATATATATATATATATATATATGTTACATAAATATAAAAGGAGTACTAGAGAAATTTAGTCAATTCAAATAAGTAATAGCAAATACTTATAATTTAGATAGCAGAGTTAACTTTAATTTTTTTTATTTAAAAAAGTTTAAAATATTTGGTTTCAAACAACATTAAAAATATTTTAGAAAATGCTTAAAACTGAATTTAGTACCTTCACAAATAATTATTATATATATATATATATATAAATACACACAAAAATATATAATATATAATTTATATGGTACAGTTAAGTTCAATTTTTTTTATTTAAAAAAAGTTTAAAATATTTGATTCCAAACAACATTAAAATATTTTAGAAAATGCTTATTTTAGAAAATGCTTATAACTAATTTTAGACCCTACACAAATAATAATAATAATAATTATATATATACATACATGCATACGCACATACATATATATATACACTAAAATAATGTCATCGTATTGTTTCTAAAATATATGTATTTTATTTTTTTTATAAATAATCTTAGCCACTTAGTTATATAAAAAAAATTTAAAATATATTACAATAATTAAGAGTAAAATTAGGGAGCATATAAAATATATAAAAAGCAGGTGCTAATGTTATATGTAATTCTAGTATTATTTAAAAGGTAATTAGGTCCATAAATTTTAAACAAAATACATAATAATAAAGTATAAATATATAAAAAGGTAAATTAAAAAAAGTAATTAATGGTAATATTAAAGGTTAAAAAGGAATAATATTAATTAAAATAAAATAATAAATAATTGTAAAAATAAAGGCTAAAAAGAAATAACACTAACTAAAATAAAATAGTAAATAATAATAAGAATAAAGACTAAAAAAATAATATTAATTAAAATAAAATAATAATTAATGATAAAAATTATGGTTAAAAAAGAATAACATTAATTAAAATAAAAATATTAATTAATAATAAGAGTAAAAATTAAAAAAAAATAATACTATTTAAAATAAAATAATAATTATTGATAAAAATAAGAGGTGAAAAAGAGTAATACTAATAAGAAGGGAAATATGGATAAAAAATATAATATTATTGTTTATACACAGTAATTTCATATATTTTTTAGATTGTAGGATATAGTTATCCAATTATCCATAATAAAATGGAAGTTAAAAATGTTTCTTGACGGACAAGAATGAAGTCAGCATTAGGTGTGGTAGCATCTACATGTTCACTCGGAAACATCCAATATTTCATAGCCACGTCATATAAAAATTCACAGAGTTCACCGTACTGCATACTTTGGATGACGTGGCAAATACCAACTGGCCTATATACGGCGAACAAAATTCCATTAAAATTATTAAGACACGTGGTGTACGCTGACCGGACCAAGAAACAAGTGGGTCCCTTTATATCGAAAAAAGAACTTGAGTCGTGAATCGTTCCCAATGTTAAATAACTAACTCACTGAGTTAATGTTAATGAGCCATGACTCAAAAAAATAAAAAACTCGGCCTCTGTTTATATTTTAGGTTTTTATATATGAACTTGGGGTTTTTCACTCTCTCTCTCTCTCGCTCTCTGTGAGTGTCTATGTTCACATGCTTCGCTCTCTCTCTCGCTGGTGCACAGCTAGATCTCTGATCAGGTAAACCTCCACCTTTCATTTAATTAATTTATTTTTTGTTTGTATAAAATTTTCACTCTTCTCTGTTAAGTTGATGATGAATGAAGGTTAAATTGTTTTTTTTTTTCAATTCAAAATAAAGTACAGAGAGCGATTCTTTTGAATTTTTTGAGACTAAGTTTGAAGATTGTATTGCTTTTGTTTAATTCTTGAACTGCAAAATTCCTCTTTTAGGTTCATGCATTAGTCTTTTTTAATGAATTTTCGAGTTCTTGAAATGGGAAATGAATCTTTATATATATATATATATATATATATATATTTAGATTTCATATTAGATATTAGAGTTTTATTGAATTAACCGAGATAATTGCTTCTAAGTTTTTTGGTTCTTTTGAACTAAAGTAATGCAAAAGGATAATCTAAGAGCAAAAATAAGAAGTATATAATGATCATGTTGGTGGGTTTTTGAAGGCTTCTTTGTCTTTGCGAGTTTGTCAAATTTGTTTTGGACAAAGAGTAGTAGGGTAGGGTTGGGGGGAAACACTCATTTCCATAAAAGGAAACCAAAAGGAGTTGTAGAATGATTAAAGTTGAAAGAGATGTTTTACAAGGGGAAATAGCTGAGAGGTTTCCCATCGCTTCAATGTACTGAACTCATCCTTTTGTATTTGTATTATTGCATCTGTTCATCTATGAGGCACGTCTGTAAACTATCTCAATCTCACTCTGCTCTGTTTTTCTTCAATTGTGTAACTTCCACCTTCCTAGAAATGCATTTTATTCCTTATCCTGCCCATTCTTGTATCTCTATACAGTATACATCTATTTTAATTTCTGTGCTAGTTTTGTGAGCATGTTCTTTTACTGCATACATCATAGCTAGTTGAATTATGATCCTATAAGAATTCTCTTTCAATTTGGGCAATTGTATAGGATTGCTTTTGTCTTTCTCTAATCACTTATCTTGCTTTAACCCCTTCTATGTGTGCGTGTGTTAGTGTCATGTGTGTAGTGTTCATGTATATTTGTGAATTTCTTGTTTTAAAGTGGTAAAATAATTCTCAGTGAGCCTAACCTGTATAGAACAGTATGATTATGGCCAACTGTGAAGTCAAGGACTCATGTTTACTAGATCCCCATTAATTCCCATCAATGCAAATAACATAGCTCTATCATGTAGCTAGCTTAGAATGAACTTATATGCTTATACAAAATTTTTTATGTCTGTGCGTATGCTCAGCAATAACTATGCTTGTAACTGCATGTACATAATTGAGCCAGAAACTCTGTTTTGGGTTCGAAGTGTGTCCTAGAAATGTTCCATGTTCTAGTTTCAGCCTTGAATCACAAGCCCATTTTTAAGATTCTTGTAATTGGGTGATTGAAATTTTATTTTTTTTAAATGTAATTTAAGTTTGATGTTTTATGTGCTAATATCATTTTTTGAAACTGAAAGGTTATGTTAATTCCCTATGCACTACAGAAATCGAAATGAAAGGAAACAATTTGAAATATTTGTTGTAATTCCTACTTGCAATTCCAACAAATGCTTAATTTATGGTTTGTATTTGTAGTGTTTTAGAGATTTTTGTTTCCTTTAGTTTTAAGCTGAAACTTGTTCTTATTGTTTCTCTGAATTTGAGTTTAGGCATTTTGAGTTGCATGGGCGAGCATAATCACTGAGCTATTGTCTGCATATGAATCCAAAGCGTTCTGGCCAAGGAGATGGGCCTGTTTCCAGGCCAGTACGAACAAGTGATAGGCTCAGGAGAAGGCCAAAAGTATATGGTAGGACATTCTTGTATTACACTCCATCAATCATTCGCGCCAAGAAACCTAAAACTAAGACAAGAACGGCTGCTTCTCGAATTGCCAAGATGTTATGTCCATCAAATAGGCCAACACGGAGCCCAAATGCTAATGTGAGTACCTTCATTTAATTCCCCAGATTCCCCTGTTTCTTTTCTGACCTTTGATGGTTAATGTCCTTTTAAACTATTTTAGGACAATAGTAAAGGCTTGTGCATGTTTTGGATTCTATGACGTGGATTACTTAGTGGTGGCTTGAATTTTATACTGAAAACTTGCATTTCACATTTAAGGTCTTGCATGCCTCATAGTTTAAAGTCTATTCCTAAGCCTATCTCGTGAATAAAGGACCTATTTTGAAGGTTTTTTTTTTTAGGCATTTTTGGCTTATGATGTTTGAATCAACATTATGTATAGTTGTAGGCTATGTGTGGCTATTTACACTAAAAATGTATTTGATTATATTTTGTTACATTTGTAGTTTTCTATATCACTGCTCTATACAAAAATGTAGTCTTTATATGAATAGTTTGATTTTTGGCTGAATTAAAATCTTTTGGGTATTAGAATCTAGGGCTTTAGAAGGGGAGTTTTGGCGCAACGGTAAGTGTTGTCGCCGTGTGACCTAAGGTCACTGGTTCGAGTCGTGGAAACGGCCTCTTGCAATTGCAAGGGAAGGCCGCGTACAAAGACCCAATGGGTCTGACCTTTCCCCGGACGCGCTCATTGCGGGAGCATTCGTGCACCGGGCTGCCTTTTTTTATATTAGAATCTAGGGCTTTATAGCAGGATTAAGTTTTTAATTTCCAGTGCTAGGCCAGCTATCATATCAGAAAATTACCATAGTATCCCTAACCTGTGAAGTACAGAAACAAATAATAATTGATAATCAAATTATTGTCCTAGATCACTATGAAGGTCACTTCTTCTTGGACTAAAATCTTCTTATTTGGCTTAGTTTCTTAAATTTACAACTACATTCATTTTGTAGATATTAACATTTTTCAGGTGCATGTCTTTTTCCAGATGCTAATTAAATTAAAAATTATTTTCCTTTTTCCTGTGTTAAGCATTCTAATTTGTGATGCATGTTGCTTTTACTTTTTTGTTTTTTGGCAGTCAGTTGCAACCAATCTTCGGCGCTCAACTAGAAAGAGGAGGATTTCTGTGAATCTTGAAGGTTTCACAGACAGTTCTGGATCAGAAGATGAAGACTTGATGGTGAGGAACTAAACTCATGCAAGCACCTTGTTTATGGGGATCAGTTGCTATTTTATCATGGATTTGATGTGTTTTACCGTGAGCATTGTAATAAAGAATGTTCCGTAATTTATTCTTCCGTAATTTATTCTTTACCTTTTTCTTTTTATGTAAAGCTCTGGGAAATTTTATTTTCAGAAACCAAATTTTCGAGCCTTGAGGAACCGGATTGGTAACAGTTTCAGGCAGGACAAGGTATCATCTCCAAAGCATAAAAAGATTGTGGATACCAGATCAACACCTAGACGTGAAGGGCTGCGGCCACGCCGCTCTAAAACAGTGGCAAGAGAACGGTTGAATTTGGTTTCTGGTGATGAACAAGATACTTTTGAGGAGAAGGTTGTTCAAGATGAGGCTGAAAATGGGAATGAAGTTGATGATGATATAGATGATGGTCAGAATGATGGTGATGGTGAGGCTGAGGATGAGGGTGATGGAGAGGGTGAGGATGAAGAAGAGGAAGATGGTGATGATGAAGAAGGTGAAGAAGAAGAAGAAGAAGAAGAGGAGGAGGAAGAAGAAGAACAGGAGGGAAGGAGAAGATATGATCTCCGAAATCGTGATGAAGTCCGTAGGCTTTCTGTGGTAGAAGGTAAGCAAAGACCACGATCTCCACGAAGAGTATTGCATCAAGGATTAGGGACCAGGGTTAACAGGGATGTAAGAAAGGGTGGATCACGTGTTCACAAGCGTCATAGAATGACAAGAGCTGAAGATTCTGATGATTCCCTTCTTGTGGATGAGCTGGACCAAGGTCCTGCTATTCCTTGGGCTCGAGGAGGGAGCAGATCTGGTCCACCTTGGCTCTTTGGGGGACTAGACATGCATGGGACAACAGCATGGGGACTGAATGTTGCAGCATCTGGCTGGGGTCATCAGGGTGATACTATTGCTACATTGACCTCTGGGATCCAAACTGCTGGGCCAAGTTCTAAGGGAGGGGCAGATATCCAACCTTTACAAGTTGATGAGAGTGTAAGTTTTGATGAGATAGGTGGGCTTTCAGAATATATTGATGCCTTGAAGGAGATGGTTTTCTTTCCCTTGCTATATCCAGATTTCTTTGCCAGCTATCACATCACCCCCCCCAGGGGGGTTTTGTTATGCGGTCCTCCTGGCACTGGGAAAACATTGATTGCCAGAGCGTTAGCTTGTGCTGCATCAAAAGCTGGCCAGAAGGTTAGTTTTTACATGCGCAAGGGTGCTGATGTACTTAGCAAATGGGTAGGTGAGGCTGAAAGACAATTGAAACTGCTTTTTGAAGAGGCACAAAGGAATCAGCCTTCTATAATATTCTTTGATGAAATAGATGGACTTGCTCCTGTGAGATCAAGCAAACAAGAGCAGATTCACAATTCTATTGTCTCCACTTTGCTTGCTTTGATGGATGGTCTAGATTCACGTGGACAAGTTGTTTTGATTGGGGCAACCAACAGAGTTGACGCCATTGATGGGGCCTTACGTCGTCCTGGTCGTTTTGATCGCGAGTTTAACTTTCCTTTGCCTGGTTGTGAGGCACGTGCTGAAATATTAGACATTCACACTCGGAAGTGGAAACAACCTCCTTCAAAAGAACTAAACTCAGAACTTGCAGCTAGTTGCGTGGGATATTGTGGTGCAGATCTGAAGGCACTGTGCACTGAAGCTGCCATCCGTGCTTTCCGTGAAAAATACCCTCAAGTGTACACGAGTGATGATAAGTTTCTGATTGATGTTGACTCAGTCAAGGTTGAAAAGTATCATTTTATTGAAGCAATGTCCACAATTACCCCTGCTGCTCACAGGGGTTCTATTGTGCACTCTAGGCCATTGTCCTTAGTAGTTTCACCATGTCTTCAAGGACATCTTCAGAAAGCTATGAATTGCATTTCCGATATATTTCCTCCCCTTGCAGTGTCATCAGAGTTTACCAAACTTTCTATGCTTTCCTACGGGTCGGCAATTCCTTTTGTATACAGGCCCCGGCTTTTGCTAACTGGCGGTGAAGGCTCCGGCCTGGTAATTATTTCAGAGTCGCTAGATTTTAGTAACTGCTCATTATGGGAATCTCAAACTAAATGTACTTACTGATATAGTTTAACAGGATCATCTTGGGCCTGCTATTTTACATCAACTGGAGAAATTCCCCGTTCATTCTCTTGGACTTCCATCTCTTCTTTCAGATCCCAGTGCAAAGACACCAGAGGAAGCTTTGGTACATATATTTGGTGAAGCAAGGAGAACAACACCATCAATTCTTTACATACCACACTTTGATCTTTGGTGGGAAAATGTAAGCTTTTGCTTTTTGTACTTTTTGATGGGGTTAATTACCAAAGGGTGCAAACTTTGGCCAAATCTACTGTTGTGGACCAATTTTTTTGGTGCATTGGAAATTCTTAAATGTTAGCCCAGTAGCCCAGTAGCTTATGTGCCAACGAGGAACCCCTTGACTTCCTGCACTATGAGGAAGGGCACTTGACCATTGGACTAGTAGCCCAGTAGCTTATGGGCCAATTATTTGGAAGTGCATTATGATGGCCTATGCTTAACAAATCAATTACCATATAACTAATGCCTAAAATTCCCTTTAGAATTTTGGTTGTTAAACCTACCCTTTCCACCACTTCTATTGTATCTAATCTGAAGCAACTGAACAAGATTGCTTTTAGTTTGTGATTTTTTCTTGTTCTTATGATGTGTTTCTGATCCAGTACACTTAAAGTCAATGATCTCCTTGTTTTTTATTTGTAAGAGTTTGCTAATTTTGATATTTCAGGCACATGAACAACTCAGGGCTGTTCTCTTGACTCTGTTAGAAGAATTGCCATCTGACTTGCCCATATTATTGCTTGGAACATCTGTAGAGCCACCTGATGAAATTGATGGGAATCCAATTCCAGTATTTCCTCCACGTTCCATGTATGTCTTAGTTTTTGAAACGAATATTAATTGCAAATTGTAGCGATGGAATTTCTAATCCTTTTGATGCATAATTTTGATAGACGACAATCCCATTTCTATTCTAGTCCATGATAACCTTGCATTTTTAATGAAATAAATACTTATTTTGACAATTAACATCGTAGGATTATATCTTTGTTTTTAAACATCATAGCGTTATGTTTGTCTTTTGCAACTGTTATGCTTTTATTGGCAGTCTTTTGAATGCCTGTAGTCTTTTTTTGCAGTTCTTCTCCTCCTTCCCCACTCACAACCCCAAAAATAACGTGACAATTCAACTTTAACATGTTTTTTTGTGAGACTATGTTGCATTCTCTACAGATAATCGTAAAAGTAAGTATGAACATTGTCAATAAGCGTGGGAAGGCATAAAAATTCAAGTCTATACCTTTTGATCGCTTTAGCACCAGATTTTATTGATGTGTGTATTTAGAGCATCATAATGACCTCTACTTAAAAAGTAAATTCTAAAAACATTATGCTGTTTTAATGTTATCCATTTTCCATTTTTTAAGTTTTTTTTTAGTAAGTTGTCCTATTTTACCAATTTAGTTCACATTAATAGTGAAATTTACTTGTAGTGAAATTAATCCACTTTTAAAATTATATATTCTAGCAAATTTTGTCTAATGATTCATTGTTTTGTGTTGATAGTGATGAAAATTTTTCTCACTTTTAGTGTTAACTGTCAAATTTATTTCCCATTGTCAGTTACCGAGTAGGCATACCATCAACAGAAGACAGATCTTTGTTTTTTGAACATTTAATTGAAGCTGCTTTATCAGTCTTGCTAGAGGGCATGACCAAGAATTTACGAGAGTCAGTATCCCTTCCTGAACTTCCGAAGGTACCAAAAGTGTCAAGTGGCCCAAAGGCCTCAGAGTTGAAAGCGAAGGTAGAAGCTGAGCAGCATGCCCTTCGCCGAATGCGGATGTGCCTTAGAGATGTTTGCAATCGGTAAGATGACCTTTACTTTGTCCCAGTTTTTCTGGACCCTGTCAAACCTTGTAGGTTTGCCATAAACTGAATTTTGCTTACTGGCATGCAACGGGGAACTTAGTTTTGCAGTCTTATCACAGTTTCAGTTCTTGTATATGTAGAAATCATATGACAATTTCAGTATGTAGTATCTTTTTTTTTCTTCTTTTACCTAGATATTAAGCCAAACATTATAATTGTCGCATATTTGAATTCTCTTGATACTTTGTGTCAACTGGGGGGTAAACAAAGGAAACAAATTGGGATTGGATTTTAAGGAAGTTACATTTAACATAGAAAAGAGGGGAAAACCTTACAGCATCATGTAATTTTGAAGTTCTAAAACATTGAACAAAACTGCATTTGATTTCATTATATTCCCAGTCCTAATTTTATTAAGTGGCAGGAAGTTATGCAAACTATTGGTCGATCCTTTTTTTTTTTCCCTTGTTAAGAAAATGGAAGCAGGCACTTAAAGTGAATGTGATCAATTAGAACAAAGTGGCAATCAAATTTTTCTAAAGAAGCAAATAAAGAAAGTAGAAGATCATGGAAAATAAGAATTGGCATCGCACTGCCCCCCAATATTGTTGAAGATTATCCTAAGTTCGAAAATTGCAGTAACAACCGTTGATTTTGCTTTGTTGCAGGATCTTGTATGATAAACGATTTAGTGCCTTCCATTATCCTGTCACAGATGAAGATGCTCCAAACTATCGATCAATAATCCAGAACCCAATGGATGTGGCTACTGTGCTGCAGCGTGTTGACTCTGGTCTGTATATTACATGTTCAGCATTCCTGCAGGATATTGATCTCATCGTGACCAATGCAAAGGTGTGTTCATTAGTGTGATTTTTGCTTCTAGGGAAACTTTACGCCATTTCTAAATTGTAGTTTTGTATACTGCATCATTACCATTTGATCTTTATTCATAATTAGTGATCAGGGAAATTTTTATTGAACATAATAAGGCGTGGAAAATTTTGTGCATCAACAGTGTGTAGAAGTTCCTTAAAACATGTTATCTGATATTTCTTGCCAATGATCTGATTGATGTCATGTGATTATATCATTATCTTTAATTTGTTTAGTAAAATGGTTTCAACTGATCCATAAATTTTGACCTTCGCTCAATTCCATCAAATTCTTTGAATTAATTCTATCGATATGGGCAACAAGTATTAAAATTGTTAACAATTTATCAAAAGGGTGGAAATTGTGGCTGTGGCATATGCGACAAAGTTTTTCAGGTTGGTTGTGTTGATATGCTACTGAATTGTCATGCTACCATGCAGAGATTTGCTGGTAGGGGCTACATTTAATTGGGGCCCATAAGATGTCCTAAATCAACTAGTGCAATTTCACTGGTATTACTGCTAATGAGTGGCAGCCCAGCCCACATGTTCTCAATGGCAGTGAGTGGTGGATCCCACTTTTGGTTGCAATCCCAATCAGCTATTTCCGCCAACTTAGCATCATGTTGACTACACATGATTTATGATTTCCATCTCCTTGGATCTGTGTTGCTATGCCTAAACAGGTCCAAAACAGGTGCATTCAGTTCTCTGGTATATTCTTCTTTATATTTGGAGAATCATGCACAAGTACAGATGTCTATTCTAAGCGTACAACAAGGTCCTAAGGGTATAGCAAAGCGTTAGAGCAACAGAGCCTTGGATGCAATTGCTATGGATTCTAGAATTGCCTGATTGGCAAATTTTCAACTGCTTTTGCGCTTATTATGTCCAGATGTTGAATTTTAAATGCTTGCTGTATGATTGCATAAAAGAGTTGCTTTGGTTATCTGAATGTTAAGGAAAAATGCTGGATGTATTTTAAGGGACCAGTTAATGCATGCATACAGTGTCGTATTCAAGGATCTGGAGTGCAAGTATAAATGAAATGGCATGACAATTCGATGCTTGTCTTGTATATTTTACCTAGAAATTTGATGTATTTTCTCTCTCAACTTCAGGTGTACAATGGAGATGATTACAACAGTGCTAGGATCGTTAGTAGGGCCTATGAGCTACGGGATGCAGTAGGTTCTTTTGCTGTCACTTCTTCTACAGTTGTACCCCCTCCTGATGGCCTCAGTGATGCCTCACGTAAATATCATTTTTTCAGGTGCATGGAATGCTGTCACAGATGGACCCTGCGCTCGTTGCTTACTGTGACAAGATTGCTGCCCAGGGGGGGCCAGTTCATATACCAGATGATTTAGGGGGTTCAATTTTCCCTTCAAACCCAGTTGTGCAGCTGGGAACCGTTACTAGAGCAAGTGCTCGGCTACGCAATGTCCAGCCAGTGGTTAATCTGGATCAAAGCTATGAAGCTTTGAAGAGGCCGAACAAAAACATTGATGTTGCACTTACAGGTATGATCATTCATTCGATAGGTATTTACTTTTTCTTTATGATGGTGCTGTTTAGATATACCTTTTGGTGTAACATTCTGAATCTAGAAAATTGGTGCCGAGTTTAGAAATTGATACCATTAAACTATAGCTACTTCCAGAAGAGCGTATGGGTCCTGTAGTTGTAGGCATCTTTTGTATTGTTTAATATTAAGGTTTGATATCAACTCCTGAATGCAGAAGCTACTGAGGCTATTTGTTTGCCTATGATATTATCTCTGCAGCCCATACTAACACTGCATTTAATTGATACACATCTTAGTTAAATATCTATTTTTTTTATTGAATTATATGTGGTGTACCCTTTGATCATGCTGAGCTTTGATGAAAATCAGCTTCGACAGCAGAAGATAAATTCCGACAGCAAGATGCAATACAGGAAAAACCATCGGAAGAGCCATGGGCAAATGACGTGGATCCTGGAAGGCCAGAATCCTCATCCATCGATGGCAATAAACATGAAACATCTGGAGAAGCTTACGAAAATACAGAAGGGAATGGATCCCAAGATGCTACAATGATAGATGCCGAATTATCAAGCCATGTAGAGTATGTCAAGCGGCTTTTTGGGGAGCGCACAGAAAATTATGGCATTCCACAGCTTGAAAGGCTCTACTCTCGTATAATGAAGGGCATTTTTGAAGCCAAGGACAAAGGAGGCGAAGACGATCCTAAGTACTCAATTTTGAAGTTTTTGGTGAAATTTGCTGAAGATAAATCAAATTTCTGAACTCAATACCATTTTCCCTTAGATGGAGAAAAAAAAAAGAGAAAAATCTTGCAGTTACTTGATGTAAAGTCGGGATTTTCTTTTCGATGCAAAATCATCGAGTAAAATTTTAAGGTGTCTAAATTTCATTGCATTCATCCACCGCTATCCTTTATGTCCGTACAAAAAGTCAGGAGTTTTGACATATGTTCCACAGCCATAGAGACTGTTGTACACAAGTGTGGTGGTATAGCCAGTATTATCATTTTTACCTTCTCTTATAAACCTCCACAGCCAATTTCCTTTTTAGGGGTTAAATAGAAAAATCAAAATATAACTTATCTAATAATCAATAGGTAGCCAGTTCTTGTGATTTAATCAACGTCCAATATATGGTAATATGGACTGGTGAAACTCCTACAAGACTATGTTTGGTGCATTTTGCAAATTGATAAGCATTTGTGTAGCGGCCGATTCTCTTGCTTCCCGCGGGTGAGAATGCAAGTTGCCAACACTTGAATAGTCAAAATCTGTACCTTTCACGATTATTTTTGCTCGGTATCCACCTTCACATACAAACAAGTATACTATGAATAATTCTGCAATCTCAGTTTCATCTCCTTTTTTTTTTCTGTACAGAATAGGTTGAATTTTATCTTACCATCGAGCGCGGACACATGATAAGTTGGTAATATCCAATCATTTCGATGACATAAAACATCCAATACCTGCTGAAT
This sequence comes from Garcia nutans, assembly GCA_947685225.1. Taxonomy (NCBI): domain Eukaryota; kingdom Viridiplantae; phylum Streptophyta; class Magnoliopsida; order Malpighiales; family Euphorbiaceae; genus Garcia; species Garcia nutans. The sequence continues at coordinate 620,139 of CANTUV010000046.1, forward strand.
GAACAATAAGTTAATTTCTTTCCAAAAAAAAAAAATACAACAGGTTAATTAGTAGATTGGAAAAATGAATAATATATAAAATTTTCCAAAATATTTTAGTTTCTAATTATTTATATGAGATACAATATTAAAACTACTTTTGACAAATTATAAAATTAAATATGCAAATATATAAATGTATATATTTATTATCTGTTATATAAAAGTGCATGTTGGGTGGCCCTGCCTACCCCTAGTTATGACAAGATATTCAAGTGATTGTAAGCAATACAAGAAAGGAGTCATGCTTACATCATCTTAATACAAAAATATGTACAACTAGTCGAGATTTAGTGATTCTAGGTTTTTTTCATGACTCTTGCTAATGACAAACTTAGTTGCATAAACTTGCCTGGCACGGATTTTGAGCATTAGCTTCCAATCGTTGGATATGTTGAGGCGGATTGTTGCCTTGTTGATGAGTTGTTGCTTGGGTAAGACTTTTGAGGGATACATCATTACAACCTTCTATAAGGGATTCTATCTTCAGGGCCAAATCACCTTCACCACCTATTATACGCCAGAAAGAAATGGAGAACAAAAGTCCAAATTTTGGTCTTACACCTAACTCAAATGTTGAAACCTTATGAAAATATGGTCAATTTTTTGTTAAGCTCCAGAAACTGTGGCATGAAGACATGCACTCAAGTAATGCTTTAAAGTAAATGAATTTAATGATAAGAATTTCATAGAAACTGGCTCTGTGACAAATAATATTAAAAAGAAACCAAAGGATAGCAAGGATAGCAGCATGATAATTTTCCAATCAATTTAGCATTTTTATTTTTTCTTTCGATGAAATGGAACTTTATTTGTTATTCTAGAGAGGCAATTCAAACTTCCCAGTTTAAATTAATAGAGAACTCGAAGATTCTGATTCTGCTCATCTCTTAATCAGGTGACATTTTTATTTTTGATAAAAAAAATAAGGGATTAATCAGAATGCAATACTGAAATCAAACATACCATTCAAAATTGTCTGGATATTTTTATCACACATCGCAATCTGATCTTCTATGTCTCGTAGCTGAAAACACTGCATACATATTCCTAGATTTAACATAAGACTTTCCAAGGTTGCTACAACTGGAAGATGCTCAAAAACATGGGAAATTCAAGGACAATATGAAAAATGGGAAAATGAAAGTTATAAGATTTAAAAAAAAAAATCTTTTTTTGAGGGAAACTGATAAGGTCTTTGATAATTTGGAGCATTATCTTGTTGACAAGGACACCAATCTGGAAATGGTAGATGTCATTAGTATTTGATTCTATGACATAACTTTGCCAAGAGGTTTCAAATTACTATCAGCCCATCAAATAATGAGTAATAACTTACTATCCTACATATAGAAGACACTCGACCAAACAAAATCATGCTAATTACCATCCATGTGCATGTGGCACTTTCTGTGTGAGCTTGTATAATCATTTAAAAGTATGCAGTTAGCATCTGTCCCTCAGGGAAGAAAAAGAGAACTCCATACCAATTTAGCTCTTCTGCTTAAAATAACTCTCAAAGCAGCTCTTGACAGTTCCTGATCCTTTGAAGCTATGACCGTACTAATTTTATCAAGATCATAGGAATTTCGCTCATATATGACCAGCGCATTATCATTTATCGGCATCCCATTGTGAACTGAAGAGATATTGTCACAGTTCTTGTCTCCACAGGCAACAGTTCCATCTCTGCATTCAGTAATTGTCTGCTTCTTCAATGAGTGAGCCATCCTAGCCTGCATACCCAGTGGTAGCCAACATGATAATTAAGCAATAAAAACTAGATATAATTACCCAAAACATTGTTAAGATTAACGTAGGACTTATTACAGGACGTACATTCAGGCTTATACTCTACAGAGAAAAATTTCAAAGGCATGCAGACTAATTTATTTTTCATTTTTTGATATGTAACTAATGCTTAATTGACACAGCAACAAGGGTAACTTCACGTGTCCATGCATGCGACTCATCAAATTCCAGGAACAAAATGTCGAGGCAACCAGTGCCGAAAGCTAAAACATAGATGAATTGAGATGTATAAATCCACTAAACAGCTCCAAAGTAATCAGCAGAAACACGTGGCTTCAATAGCTATGAGTAGAAACAGGGAAGTATATATGCTACCAAATGTCAATCTACAAAGTAATTTGGAGCCAGATGTACAACACAATAACAGAACTCCGATTTTTTTTTTCTCTTCCATTGTCTTATTCTGAATCGATAAAGCACACAATACAAACATTGATCAATATGTTGATAATGATAATCATAAAAACCAAGTCCATCAAAATCTAAAGAAGTTAGATGAAGGGGCGACTGAATAATTATGATACTAGAGTTCAGATGACAAATTAAGTTACCTAACATTTACTTTTTATAAGAATTTTGTACTTTTATGACAGATCAATAGGAATTATGTAGCCGCATATCCAAGATTAGAAAATTCCAGCATAGAAATGGAAATGTATAAGCTAAAACAAAGCTAACCTTCATCATTGAGCCATTTGAACACCCATGTATAGAAGTCATGATTTTTTGGTAGTTGTCAGGTTGGACTTTACTAGCAATATCTGTGACTTTGTCCTCAGTTTGGGTGTGAATCGATAAAGTCTCATCCATCTCCATATTGCAAAGCCCATCAATATCTTTAGGCAAATAAACCTCATCAAAGCCAATATCCTTATTTTGATTTGTTGATCCAGAGCCTCTCTTGCTCTGTGGTTCCTCTATATCTAAACTTTGTGGAATTGCTGACTCACAAGGTTTTTCAATCCTTTCGGAAATGTTCACATTTATGATTTCCGATCCCACATTTTGAATTTCCAAACTATTAGAAAGCCCTTCCCTGTTGAAAAGAAAATTTGAGATAAGTTGGATACTCCGAAATCACAATGGAAAGGTACAGGGATATGTATATGTCAAAAGAGAAAAGAGAAAAAGTGACACTAGCATTAGATAAGTAATACAAAGAATCAAGTGGCAAAGCCATTATAAAAAATGCAAAGTGACTTGGCTAGATAGTTCAACAAATATTTAATTAAATATACTACTGGCAACTTCCAAAATAACTATTTGTTTATAACAAATTATAATTTTCTAGATTTACATAATTATTAATCACATAAATCATACAGTACACATTTTCTTTCTGTAATATTTCAATAAAAATATTGATTTTGATTCATGAATTACAGATTATTATTAAAGAATCTAAGCTAAATATTTCAGAAATTAATTTTTAGAACTATTTCATACAAATATGTTTTTGATAAATAAAAGGACAGCCTTCTCTTTAAAAAAAAATGATGTAAAAAGTTACAAACAATGGTTGATTGTCCAACAACAAAACTAAAAGAAATAACTTGGGTGTAATGCCCTTATTTTGGAAAGAAAATTTGAAACAACCCTCCAAATAAGTATATCTATTTATTAGATTCATGGATGAAGATTAAATTTATGAATGTGGTTGAGAACTGAGTTATATTTGAAATAATACCTTTTATAGGTATTGGATAGGTATTTCAAATCCACAACAAAGAGGATATTTTATTAAATTCATAAGTCTAACCTCCATTCATGAATCTAATCAATCCAAGAATACCTATCAAGGTAACAGCTGTTTTTGCTTACTGCATTCGCATCTTGGCGGATCAACAAAACTCTGTTCCAGCAAGCATTATGTTAATTATATAACAGCTGCGGTTTGAGCTTCTTGATACTAAATATTTACGTATAGCATCTGAGTACATGTGACTTAAAGTGATAGCTAGGAAATAAGCTTTTAACAGCAAGCAAACAATAGAGTATATGCAAATTTTACCTTAAAGACCAGTCAGACAAAATCTCTGCATAAGGAAGCAAATGGAAGTATTCAACAACTGATGTATGCAGCCATCGGCTGGAACTCCTAATAAACAAAGGGCCCTGCAAGCTACTAACAGGAAAGACAAGTTGCTCTGTCAAAGGATTTGCAAATTTTCTTAATTATTCGGCCTTTTGAAGTTCAACACAAGCACTATTTTATAGAACACAATTTAATAAAAGTCAAACAATATCTTGTCTAGTGGTGGAAGCATCGCAACTAGTTATTCAACTAGGTCAAATTTCAACGCCAAACTGTATGAGCCAGCAACATGCATTCTTTTTCTCCATCTTATCCTATTTAGAGCCATTAAGCATCATAAATGGTGATTCCTCTAGAAAATTGCACCACATAATAACACAATATATGATTAAGAAACCTAATCATCGATTAATCATTTTCAGCATCTAAATGCTGGTAACATGGTTAAAAAAATTGTAATCCAATATCATTCTTTCAAATGTCAGCATCCAATGATTAGAATGATTTTGTCTTTTATATTCCATATCTTCACATTCATTATTCAGATCCAGAAGAACTATAAAAAAAAATAAATAAAAATTTAAAGCTAAAAAAATGAATGGTCAGGATAGTTGAGCTAGTAATTTAACTGGCATAAGGACAAGTTCAAATATGTCCGAGGAATAAAAAAGTAAATTATAAGTCCTTAAGTTATTTTATTATTAGTCGATATGTGATCAATTCTCAACAAATTCCCTCAAGTGCAATTGGATTGACCTTTTGACATTTACAAATTACAAACGGGCCAGTTGGCATCTCTTTCTTCAGTTTCCGTCCGAACTTGACGTCATCATCAGTCCAACAATGAGAGGAATGATTAAGTGCCCTAGGAATCAACTTGTTTGGGCATGAGTTTTGATACCATGTTAAAATCTAAGAGTTGAAACTCACTTGCATAAAATTAATTGGCTTCTATTAGATCTAACATACACTCACTTATAAGTTCTTAAGTTATTTTATTATTATTTAATATGGGATCACTTTCCAACAAGAACAAATCTCTAAAACTGAAAGTCAGAAACCTCAAAGAACTTTGTGTAATGAACCAATAGGCAAGAAGAAAGACAGTGTTCACAACTTAATATGTATATAATTCAAAGATGGCCATAAGTCCAAAAATATCTAAAACTTCATATGCATTTGCAATTTCATAAATTCCCTTTAATTTTGTAATTGTAGCCTAATAGAAGGAATTGTTTGCAATTTCCCTTACCCCCACCTCATTCTCTAACATTGCCAGCAATAGTGAGCCTTGGCTCATTGGAAAACGAACAAGTTGTTAAAATAAAAAAGTAAATGCAAATGCTATTGAAAATGGAAAATTGGAGGATTGTGCAAATGAGATATGAATCTCTAAAGTTGCAAAGTAAATGCTTCAAAAATATCTGAAAGTTATTTTTGTATTAAAGTATGAAGCTTTTACGCTACTAGAGTCTTTTGACTAGCAATTAATTTGAAGAGAAAAAGCTATGAATAATACACTCGCTTCAATCCAGAGGGCAGTTTTGCTTAATAAATGGACAGGCAGGCAGGATGAGTTTCTCAGGAATCTCAGTATAGCAGAAAGGCCCTCCTTGGCAAGTACATGTAGGACAATTTACATGACTGGTTTTTTAGGCTAGTAATGCTAGTTTTTGGGTTTATTAGGAAGCTAAAAGAAGTATAGACCTATGTATACAACCATACTTGTAACCAAATATAACAAAGAACGATGCTAATTGTTGACAGATAGTAGTTAGTCGTTTGTTGTTAAGAGATAAATATTCTAGTTAGTAGTTAGTGATTTTATTTAATACATAGATAGGTTATAATTTGTATAAATAGCATTGTATTATTTGTTGCAAAATATACTGAATAAATGAGTTTGTTTCTTCAAACTCTAAAACCAACATGGAATTAGAGCCTACTAGGTTACTCTGAATTTTTTTCCAGCACAATATTCTTCAAATAGGAAGTAAAAGTTCTTTTGGTGGGTGGAGTGGTTTTGGCATTCACCTACTGTTCACCCATGCTCACCGCCTCTATAGGAAGAACGGCCATGCCAAAATTGGCCTGTCGCCGGAACCCTCTGCACTTGAGTACATGCGCCGGCTGAATATCCCTGGAGCACTGTCTGTTGTCTTTTGAGCCATGTAGGAGGCTTCCTTAGCCTACAAAGTCTACAGTCATTTCAATTTTTGTAATTGATAAACTTGAAGATAGGTGAGATTTTGTAGTCCTCTAGACAGATTTCAAATTCTTGAGCTCATATAGGTAAGTTTGATTAGCAAAGAGAGAAGCAGTTGACTGTCACGATTTCTATAATAGGACATTTACAAATAATTTTGAGTAACTCAAGTGAGTATGTGGAGTTTCCACCCTGAGATGGCTATGCCGGTGCTTCATTTTAGCTTCTGAACTGTTTGAAATTTCTTTGTAGTTTGTACATGAGTGTGAAAAAAGGAGAGAGGGAAGGTGGAGAAGGAAGGGGAAGTTTCCAACAATTTGAGTTTGCAAAAAACTTTTGCTTCCTTTTTCTTTTCTACAACTTCTCTATTTGTTAGTGAGCTAGCAGAAAGAGCGAGAGGGAATCAAAGAGAAGAAGAAGGGAAGGGGCTGGAGGAAGGGAAAAACAATTATCATTAATTCTAATAAGCTATAAAAATATTTTATTTCAATTTTCACTATTGAAACTAATTTCTCACAGTAGACTAAAATTGACAAAAGTGAAAGAATTCAACAAAACTGCAAATGTCTAAGAAAGTAAATTTTTTGGGTCATTTGTCCCTCAAGTCATCATGAGATGTGACAAAAGTTTTACGCTGGTTGTCACCTACCGCAACCCTCCTTTACCCGGGCTTGGGACCTGCTATACACAAGAAACTCATGTATATATAGGTACAGATAGAAGTAAGAACGGAGTAGGTATAATTTTGGATCGGAACCTAAAGGAGACGGTTATATCCGTGAAAAGAGTAAGTGATAGGATTATTTCAATTAAACTTGTGATCCAGAATGAGACCATCAACATAGTTAGTGCATATGCCCCTCAAGTTGGATTGGATGGGAGAGCAAGCAAAATTTTTGAGATGATATGGATGAACTTATGCGAGGGATTCCAAATGATGAAAATATTTTTATAGGATGAGACTTAAATGGACATGTAGGAAAAGACAGAATAGGTTTTGAGGAGGTACATGGAGGGTATGGTTTTGGAATTAGAAATGAAGAAGGTAAGAGTGTCCTTGATTTTGCTTTAGCCTATGGTTTGATTCTGGCAAATACATATTTTATAAAAAGGGAATCACATCTAGTGACCTTTAAAAGTGAGCAAAATAGAAGTCAAATTGACTTCATACTCACAAGAAAAGCCAATCGAACTCGATGCAAGGATTGTAAGGTTATTTCAGGGGAGACTTTGACCACTCAACATAGGTTAGTAGTTTTGGATATCAAGTTTAAGAGGTTGACTAGTAGGCCAAGGAGGAACAATAGTCCTAAGATTAGGTGGTGGACTTTAAAAGGTGAAAAACAATTGTTGTTCAAGAATGAGTTGGTCAAAGCCGGAGGGTGGGAGGAAGATGTGAGTATGTTATCAAATGATATGTGGATTTGTATGTCTACAACAATTAGAAGAGTAGCTAGAAAGATTCTTGGAGAATCTAAAGGGTGTAGACATCCCTCGAAGGAGTCTTGGTAGTGGAATGAGGAAGTGCAAAAAGTGGTAAGAAGTAAAAGGGAATGATATAAGAGTTTGCCCAAGTGTAATAACAATGATGCTTTTGAGCAGTACAAACAAGCAAAAAAAGATGTTAAAAAGGCAGTTTGTCAAGCAAGAGCGCAATCTTTAGAGAGTTTGTATGAGAAACTTGGAACAAAAGAAGGAGAAAAAGCTATCTATAAATTGGCTAAGATAAGAGAAAATAAATGTCATGATTTAAACTAAGTTAAGTGCATTAAAAATAAAGAGAATAAGGTTCTGGTTCAAGAAGAGGATATTAAGAAACGATGGAGAAGCTATTTTGAGGAACTTATTAATGGTAACCATAGTGATAAAATTGAGGGTTTAGACGTTAGGCCGAAGAAAAATGTGAAATACACTAGACGGATTAGATTTTCGGAAGTTAAAGGAGCTTTGAAGAAGATGAAAGTTGGTAAAGCCTATGGACCAGATGAGATACTTATTGAGGTTTGGAAATGTTTGGGAGATACAGGAGTTACATGGTTGACATCTTTGTTCAATAAGATCTTAAGTTCAAAGAAAATGCCTAATGAATGGAGACAAAGTAATTTGATACCTATTTTTAAGAATAAAAGAGATATTCAGAATTGCTCAAATTATAGAGGTATAAAGCTTATGAGCCACACTATGAAATTGTGGGAAAGATTTATGGAATACCGTTTGCGGTTAGATATTCGTGTCTCCTCAAATCAGTTTGGCTTTATGCCTGGTCGATCAACTATGGAAGGTATTTTTCTTATAAGAGATTTGATGGAAAAGTATAAAGAGATGAAGAAGGATTTACATATGGTTTTTATTGACTTGGAAAAGGCGTATGATAGAGTCCCTAGAGAAGTTTTATGGTGGGTCCTGGAGCGTAGGGGAATATCTATACGATATATCCAAGTCTTGAAGGATATGTATGAAGGAGCTACCACCAGTGTCCGCACTGTGGGAGGGGATACTAAGGATTTTTCCGTTTCTATTGGATTACACCAAGGTTCAGCTTTGAGCCCTTATCTTTTCGCCTTGGTCATGGATGAGCTAACAAGACATATACAGGATGACATCCCTTGGTTTATGATGTTTGCAGATAATATTGTATTAATAGATGAGACTCAAGCAGGGGTAAATCAAAAGTTGGAGTTATGGAAAAGCACTTTGGAATCTAAGGGTTTTAAGCTAAGTAGGACTAAGACTGAGTATATGCATTGTAGATTTAATAGCGAGAATAGAGAAAAAGGCAAAATTATTTTAGACGGAATAGCAGTGCCTCATAGTACTTATTTTAGATATCTTGGCTCTATTCTTCAAGAAGATGGGGGTTGTGAAGAAGATGTAAATCATAGGATTAAAGCTGGTTGGATGAAGTGGAGGGGTGCTACAGGAGTTCTATGTGATCGAAAGATGCCAACTAAATTAAAAGGAAAATTTTACCGCACTGTAATACGGCCTGCTATGATGTATGGTAGTGAGTGTTGGGCAGTAAAAGGACAACACATGAGTAAAATGCATGTTGCGGAAATGAGAATGATAAGATGGATGTGTGGTCATACTAGGATTGATAGAATCCGCAATGAGTGCATTAGAGAAAAAGTGGGGGTAACACCTATTGAGGATAAGATAAAAGAGCATAGATTGAGGTGGTTTGGCCATGTGAAACGAAGACCTAGCGATGCACTAGTTAGAAAAACCGAACAAGTTAGAGTAGATATAGCTAAGAAAGGCAGAGGTAGGCCTAAACTGACTTGGTCAAAAGTGGTCCAAAATGATCTTATGATGTTACATCTACCAGAAGAGATAACCTTAAATCGTATTGAGTGGAAAAGAAGAATCCATATAGCCAACCCCAATTGACTTGGGATTAAGGCTTTGATGTATTTGTCCCTCAAGTGTATGCAATTATTATACAATTTTAAGATAAATCCCTCAAGTGTATGCGGTTATTATATAATTTTAAGATAAACATCTACCAACAAATTCAGTGGTTAGCATATGATTTCATAAAGTTTAAGAGAAAAAAGCCAGTTAAAAGTTTGATAAGGATCTAATAAATGTGCACCGAAGCAAAAAAAAAGAAGTAATAATAATCAATTGACCACATCCGACTAGAAGTCAAAATGGAACCCATGCACTAGCCAAAAAAATCAATATCGATGCATCGCTAAGCTGAAAGCAAATATAATAACAAAAAAATGAAAGGGAAGGCTTTGCTATAATCAAACCTATTAATAGCATCTTTAATGGGAATTTCGATAACATGATTGTAGCTTGGTTGGGTACACTGCATTATATAAAAGCAGACAGCTGCCTTTTCTTTACTTGTAGAATATACAACATGTCTCTCCAAAACCATAACATCTTTCTGACTAATACCTGTTCCACATACAAAAAATGATATTCAATAATCAGTGAAGCCATAAAGATTAAAAATGCAAAACCAAAATAATAACAGCAAATATAGTCATCACACCAGCCTATGTTATGGGCTGTAATATGAGATAGGCACTAAACTGATTAATTACAGAGCTTAATAAACAATTTGATTAGAATTAGAAACCTATGTAACCAGTTAACAGCAGGAAACAGCACTAAAATCAGCATGTATAGAGCTTGATTAATAATTTACCCAAGTTCAATAAAGCGCATGAATGAAGATCTACCAAAACTACATCAGTAATGTTATTAGAACCCAAATTGTTTGATCAATTACCAGTTGTTTCCTTGACAGCTGAAAAAGCTTGTTGCTGAAGCCCTGCCTCATCGTTACCTGGCTCATTTCTCAAAGGTTTTCTGATAAATCTTCTCTTTTTTATTGCATGCTCTGAATCCATGCTGCCCTGTGAATTAGTACAAGAGAGTTTCACATCTTTCTCAATCACTGACCAGACCCCTTCTGTGATGGAACCAAATTGCAGCAAGCAATTCTCCTTCCTCGAGTCTATTAGAAAGATAGCAACCTTGGAAATTGTCCATCCCTCTGCACTTGGAGCATTTTTGGATGCATCTAAACTTGTAGATACATCACATGCCTCCATAATCTTTTTCTCTGTCAACGAAAGCTGTTTTTCCGGGTCATCTAGCTCAGTATTGCTTGATAATTGCATTAGTTTCAGATGAGCTAAGAAAGTAGGTCTCAAAATTACAGCTAACATGCAGAAGTTCTCAAAACTGAGATATTCTAGATCTGTATGCTGCTTCCGGTAGTAATAATTATAAAGCAACACAACTGCATGAACCTGAAGGAAATAAATTGCAACAGTAAAAAGGAATGGTTAAAAGACTGAATAATGACTTAACAGATGCCCCCAAAGAAGCAATGCCAAAGGTGATATTACATATGTGCATATGACTCTGTGCTTATAGACCTCCAGCTCAAGGTTTTAAATTACGAAATCGGTCGTGAAAACGGAATTGGTCGCAGTGAAACGGAATCAGACTGAATCAGTATAAAATGGCAAAAATTGGCTACCGCTATTGTGAATGCATTTTAAATCGCGGAATCGGATGAATTGAGTAACAGAATGAATCAGACTGCAATAAATTTAAAAAAAATAAATCTTATGATATATAATTTGATAATATGTGCAAAATTAATCATGATTATCAAAAGTTATTTGAAGAACAAATTTATGTTTTTAAACAATTAAACACTTAAATTAATTTTTACATAATAATATATTATGTAATTGAGAAATTATAATAATAATACATTATTTACCAATAATAATAAAAGAAAATTATATTATTGCAAAAAGATAAATAAATAATCATTGGAGCTAGTTTGATAGTTTTAAATCGTTCTTTTGGCAAGTTTACGGTGCAGCAACTAGTTTTTTTTTTTTAAAATTTTTACATTAATTCTTGAAATTTTTATAATAATATAAAACATATTGGATAATTAAGAACACTCATTTTCTCCAACTACTTTTAACTCCTTTTAATTCTCTCTTTCAGTCTCTTCGTAAATCCATTTCTCATACAAATCTTCTTCAATGTTTTAACTTCCATCAACACCTATCAAAGGAGGGTTCAAATTCAGTTGGGTTTTTTTCAAATTGGAAGATTTTTTTTGGGTTTTCTTGTTCTTGTTCTTGTTCTTTTCTTGTTCTTTTTCTTTTTAATCCTCTTGGCCTTCAAGTAATAAATTTTCATGGTGGATTTTGCGAGATAGTAGAAGATTGAAAGTGAGTTTTTGATTTTTTTATGGTTGATGTAGCAGACAAGGGGATTAAAAAATAGAGCGAGAAGGAAGGATTTTGGAAGCTGGGTGGGTTTTTAGTCTTGATCCGTTTCTGTTCATCAATTGGGAGAAAAACGTCCGGTTAACCAATTTGGCAATTCATCCAACAGTTTTGCGGTGATTTTATGCCCCTCAAAAATCACAGAGACATATCAGCAAAAATCGTATATCCTAATCAAAATTTTGTCTTATATTGGCCGTTTCAATATGAAACAGCCGAGTTTTAAAACCTTGCTCCAGCTACAAATATGGAGAATGGAACAACATGAGGGAATACACAAACAACTATGAGTGTATTCATTTTTTACTCTCTCTTTCTTACTAAGATTTATTGCTATTATATTTCTCACTCATAGTATATGTATCCCTAATATATTGAGTCAAAAGCATGAATCAGAAACTCAAAATATTGTGTATGTGTGCTTAATACTCCTTTATGTACTGAAACAATAAATATGCTGACAAAGTAACCCAGAATGTGGATCATTAAGGTGCAAAAACAGAAACAGGACTTCGCAGAGTTTGATATAAGAATAGTAGGCAACTTCAGAGTGTGGTAGCGTGTAGAAAGGGAAAGACAAAAGTCAAACTGGCCTAAAAAAATTTTCCATTTGACCAAGGTAATCAAAGTGACTCCTCTGTGATTATTTAAAAGGTCAGGAGAAAAAGGGTTACCTAGTCACTTCAATCTAGTTTTGATACGTCTTGCAAGTGAGAAGAACCAAGTTGGGAAACTTATTTTTCTTAGTTTTCCTGTCCATCAACTCAGTACCCAAAATTTCTAAGATAAAAAGGTAGAAACTGTCGAAAACACACTTAAGATACCGTTTAGGTGCAACTCTAGCAACATCCTACATTTATGGAATGCTTCTTTAACCAAATCCAATGGGAAATGCTATAGATGACAATAATTGTGTTTCTTTAATAGTTCATGAAGATGGTTAAAATACGATTCTTCGAGATAAAAGCTTGAAACAAAAATTAAAAACCAAGAAATTCATGTAGGAGTCACATGATCCTGGCATAAGACTGATGAACAGAAGAGAGCATTAAAAAAAAAAAGCAAGCAAGCAAAAAAGGCACCTGTTTTGCAACCAATTTCTGATCACATTGTGATGGGGTACTCCTTGCAGAAGATTTTGAGGGTAGCTTTGGATCAACAAGGTACTCTAACAATACACCAAGAGCATCCTCAGTTGGACAAGGATCCACTGAATCCATGGTTCCTGACATCATTCCAAGCAGGACTCACCCTTCAATTGTTATATGTAAAATGGTTAAAAAAACATCAAATTAAGTTTCAACTCCTATATTTCAGCCAAAAATTAAAAGCATATGAAGAAAAAATAAAGCAGCCAATATAATAACATATCAGAATGTTGTACCAAACCACAAATTTTTTTTCCCATTAACATAGTAAAAGATACTAATTACTCACAGCTTGATGAAATCACAGAAGAAATTCCTAGCAAAGTTCAGGTCAATAAAACTTTGAAAGATAAACCAAATACACGAGACCAATTTCTTTCAGTAACATTTTATTGAATAATAGAAAAATTAAAAGTTAGATTTTTTAATGATCTAACACCAGAAAGGAATGACACTAAACTTGGCTTAAATCAGTAACTATTCCACCTTCATTATAATTGTTATCTATTCTTTCTCCCTCCCTCCCATAAAGATTTCTCAAGAAAAAACTCTTTTGGTACAAATACACAATCAACTACAAAACCCTGATAGCAGTTCTCTAGTAATCTGCTCGATTTTAAGAAAATTAAGAACTTTTTGCAAGAGCATTCAAATTCTACTATAAAAGATTAACTTCCACAGAAAAATGATATCATGACCTAAAGAAATGGTCAAAAGTGTTTACCTTTTCATCACAATGCATAGTACAAACAAAACCCAAAATAAATAAATAAACACCAAATTTAAGGATTTCATATAATTCCACAAAAATAGAACCCCCACAACCCTAAACAACCCATATTGCAATGGAATGTTAATCATAAAAACAAATTAAAAAAAAATTCCAATAGAAATTGAGCCAGGATAAAAAACGAAAATCCCAAAACTTAAAAGACAATTACATGACTTAAAAGACAATTCCATGACATAATTATGCCTTAAACCTTAAACCCAAAACCCTAAAATAGTGATGGAACCAAAAATAACAATCTTGTAGAATGGCAATAAAAATTTTTTGATCATTGATCGAGTCTGCAGGATGATCCATACCAAGTTGAGAATACCCCAAAAGTCTACAAATGAAGTGAGAAAGCAACCAATTGAAACCGAGAATTTGTATATATAAGAGCGGAGAAGAGAGAGAGAAGGCGCCAACGCCAAGTCCCAAATATCAGAAGAAAGCACAGCATAGCAGAGAATCACTGGTTATTCCTTAATTATAAAAATAGGACCAAATTGCAATGAAATTCTAAATATTTTGTAAATTTTAGGAATTGATTATAGTTGAATTTTTAAATTCAGGGACTAAAACACAAAATTTTTTAGTAAGTCTTAATTTGAAGAGTCATGTTAAAATAATGCTATTAAAAATGTATTTATGGCTAAAAAATTTGATAATATGAAGATTAATCATATTAATTACATGTTTTGAGGGGTATTTAAGCTACTTATTGAATAGATTATGTGCTAATCTGGATATAATTATACAGGTAAGAGAAAAATGAAAAAAGTTATTGTCAAGAGCCAAATAAGTAAGCCTTGGGCAAAGCTTACTTAAGTTTAAACTTAGCGAAGGAGAGAAGCCAAACTAAGATGTGGACGCATCTTATGAGTCCTGAACCTGATAGAAAAAAGAAGCAAATTAGACTTTTGGATCCTTTCAAAACTTTTATTATTATTTGGGGATAAGAATTAAATGTATAAATATTTTTAATAAAATGAAAACTATTATTTTGTTACATGTTATAATGGGACTAATTGTGCAATGGCAGACAATAGATTATCAATCACAATATTTGAATTCGTAATTATTCAGATTATTCTAATAATTAGTGATAAATTATTATTTCACTAAGGAAATATATAATCTAATATAAATAAAGTACACGGTTGAATTTGTTGATTAGAATCGTATTTTTCTAATTTTGAATATTGTTGGTGAAATAAATTCTTATAGCATTTCTAGGGTTGTTCAATAATAATAATTAATTAACAAGCTTCTCTTAATTAATTTTTAACTAAGAAAAGATTGGTTATTAGGAGTGTCTCCAAAATTTAGAATTGATTTATTATAAATTTAGGAAGAGCTATCTTTACATTAAGGATCAATAAATAAAATTGAAACTGAAAATTATTTCTTCAACTAAGTTTGTTTGCATTAATATTATTTTAATATTATTTGCCACTTTTTATTTTAATTTTGATTCATTTTGTTTTTGATTTATTTATTGGTTTTAAAAGAATTTAGTTATCAATTTCATATGGATTCGACCATATTCATTACTTTTACAATTGATTTTGTTGAGAATAGAAATATTATTTTTGATGGATTCGACTCCCATTAAATTTTGACACTGTTGTCGAGGAATTGATATAAACTTATTTTATTTTTTTTGATGACCATATTTGATCATGAAGAAACACTTCTCTAACATTCAAAAATTTTAAAAAGACTATTAAAAGCTTGAGCTTCCACAACTACATCTTCAACAACTGATCAAGAACAAATTCTAAATTTGTTTATTCTTCAAGCAAGTTTGCGAAAGAAGAAGAGATGATTGAAGAACCCACCTTAAGAGAGTTGGCCAATCTGCCAATCAACCAACATCTCCTTTGCATCGCATATCCAGCCTTGGATGTGCCATTTGAACTAAAATATGGATTGATACATTTGTTACCAAAGTTTCATGGACTGGAGAATGAAGATCCTTACAAGCACCTCAAAGAATTCCACATAGTTTGTTTGAGCATGAAACCACAAGGAGTTTCTGAGGAATATAGATTAAATTACATGCATTTCCTTTTTTCCTTAGATGGTCCAACTAAAGATTTGTTTTTGATCTGCTTCCTGGTTCAATAACCACATGGACAAACATGGTAAGATTGTTTCTAGATAATTTCTTCATTGCTTCACAAGCTACTGGAATTAGAAGAGAAATTTGTAGAATTAAATAAAAAGATTCAAAAAAATCTTTATGAGTATTGGGAAAGGTTCAAGAGGTTGTGTGCAAGCTGCCCTCAACATGGTATCACAAAACAATCCCTTATTCAATATTTTTATGAAGGATTGCTACTTGCAAAGAGGAGCATGCTAAATGCATATACTGGAGGTACCATAGTGAATAAAACCCTTCAAGCTACTAAAGATTTGATCTCTATTATAGCTGGTTCACAATAATTTGTAAACATAATAATTTGTAAACAAGCAAGAAATTCCAAGAAAAAGTGAATGAGGTAAATATATTTCCTTTTGAATCCAATATTTCTCAACTGTGAACCCCTAATTTTACACATAATTTAAAATTTAGGCATTTAAAATAGAAATAAAAATTAATTTGTCATAAAATAATTAATTTTCCCTTTTTTAAAAAATTAAATATTATTTATTAAAAAAATTTTGATCGCGACATCTGACATATTTTTTCTGCCCGTATAAATAGGGGTTAATTTTTCAGCTAAGGGGATCCGATTTATAAGCAATAAAACTCTGCCAACTTATTTTGACACACAAAAATTCAATCAATTTTATAATTTGCTTTACTTCTTCAAATCAATCTCCACCACCACACTTGTTTCACTTAGTGAATTGCATAATTAATCATTGAGCTGGTCAAGTGGAGTTAAGAAGAGGCAAAACTCTTTAACTATTCATCAAGAGGAATGATCACCAAATGTATTTATTTCCTCACTTCATCTTTTTTAATTATGTAATAAATTAACTAAAATTGGTTGATCAAGCTATTTATAATTAAAGATACGAACTACTTACGACTTGTTGTGCTCTACTTAATACTACTAAAAGTGACACTCGCAAATATATGATGTAGTTATAGTAAATGGTGGAACGTCCCAAGGTCGTCTCACAAGGAAGGTGTTTATTGGTAATAGTTTGATTGAAATAATAAATTTAAAGATTGAGTATGTAGTGTTGAAACGGTGAAAAGTGTTTAAAACTTAAAAGTGAAATGAGTAATAGTTGCACAAGATTAATTTAAATCCTTAGAATGGTATCTAGGATTTGTAGATCAATTTAATCGATACTTAATTCTCAATTATCCATTAACATAACCTTATAACTTAATTTCCTCCTTAATATCAATTAGCAATTATCAATTCATTAGTTTTCACATTCATAAATTAACAAAAATCAATCATCTTAACTAGCAAATTAAGTACACCTTAGAACTTATATTTCTAATTCTTAGGGTAGTTGATTGCATAGTTTCAATATCAAATTTCACATCTCGGTCCTTCATTCAATATTAAGAGATCAATAGGTGGCCAATCTATCAATCTAATATATAATCCAATGCAAACAAATAATAACAAAGTTATATTAATGGAAATGTTGGATTAAGTCATTTAATCAAATCTACTACAAACCATATGCATGAGTAATTTAGCTCATCATTAATTCACAATAAACATTAATCTCAATATAAATTCAACTCATAAATATTCATTGAAGTATTAAAGTATACAACAACAAAATCTAAAAAATAAATTAATTAAGAGAATAGAAAAGCTCCTCGAAGATGCTAAGAGTTGAAACTTCTCATTCTCCCTCCTAGCTCAACTTGAATGTTATGAAGAACTCCTAACCCCTCTTTAAACCCTTCAATCAATGGTTTTATCCTTGAAAATGAAGTGAAAACTTTCTTAAGCCTCCAATAAATTCTATATACTTCCTCTAAATATAACCCTCTTAAGAGGTTGTTCAAGAACTACCCAAATACTATCCCAAAAATGTTAAAGAAACTTGTCTATGGAAGAAAATGAAGATGGAAAAATGGAGATGGTAGTGAAGATGGTGGTTTTTCAATAAGAAGAAGAAGAACCAATAGGAAGAAGAATGGTTCCCCTTAAAAATGTATAACCCTCTCTATTTACCCCCATTCAAATTATTTTTAATTCAAAGAAAAAAGAAAATTTACTTTCCAACTCACATCCATACTTCCACTTTCATTTGTTCCCTCTTTTACATTTTTAAGCTTTTCTTTCCATAAAAAACAAATCACATTTTCATTTTTTTTAAGAAACATTCCTTGTTGCCTTCTCAATCTTGTCCCACAAGTCGTATAAAAAACACAAGGAATCTATCTCAAACATGGCCAAGTCAGTTTGGTCTTGGTCGTGTCTCAATTTTTTCTTGGACATAACAAAGTCATGTGCTTGTGTCCAACACTGCTTGTCATACATGCTTGTTGTGTGGAGTGACAATGCTGTGTCTTCTTCTGCCTATTCTCGGTTCTTTTTCTCTTGAGGGGGAACAAGGCCAAGTCAATGGGTGCGTGGTGTGACACGGCCTGTGACACAATTGTGTCTTCTCCATATGTCTACTTCTTCCTATTTGATCTCATTTTCCTTCCTTATTAAAGGCACGACTAAGCTTCATGTTTGTCACTGGTATGACCAGGTAGGGTGGGTGTGTCAAATGCTATCAAATTTTCACTTTCTTTAATGAAGGACACGGCCAGGTCAGTGGCCACAACTTGGCCATGTTCAATGTCTTTTCCTCCAAATTGGCTTCAACAAGTAAATTAAAGCTGCATTTTGTACAAGTTCATGCTTCAACCTAAATCATAAAACTTCAAGCAAACTTAAACACACATTTTAGGAAAAATTAACTAGAAAGCTAATAAAATTACCCTAAAAAGAACAAGAAAATTAAGTTTGATAGTTATAAGAATATATTAAGACTCCCTTCTGCTTATATCTATAATCAATATCAAATCAAATAAAATTAACACTTATGGAATTCAGTGGTCTTCCATGCATACCAAAGGTTGCCGCTCCCTCAATGACTCTTTTAAGAATAAGGTAGTGTTTACACTCCTAATCAATCAAATCTCCACCACTTAATTCCAATCAATCATCAATTATAAGGTCTTTGTATTTGGTCGTAATGGGGCTTAAGATAAAGGTATGATATTTGGATATGTGAGCTATTTATTAAGTCTAAGAGCATTTTAGGAATGAAACAACTACATATGTATGTGGCCCAACAATCTTCAAAAGCAATCTTAACTCACTTAGCCCCTTAGTCACTACAATACCCTTCACATGAGAATTTAGACTTTGCCGCATTTGCAAAAGTCACGATCAAGCTCCTTCCAACCTTAGCCATAAGAGTAATGATGATATATATTTATATATTTATATATTTATTTATCTTTATTCTCTCTTTTTTATTTATTTTTATTTTTTAATATATATATATAACCTCACACTTTATTTAACACAACAAGTCAATCACTTAAGCTCTTAAAATGCTCTTGATCCTAATGAAAGGGTAAGAGTTAGAACAAAATGGTTCAAGGCTAATGATGTTGTAAAAAAGAAAGAATAGGGAAAATGGAATAGACTCAAAATTGGCTAATTATGGTCAAATACAAGGTTGGCCTTTTTAAGCTAAAATGGGTACACCTAATTTCCTTAATCATATTGATGCCTAATTTAAATTTTTTTGTGATCTTAAAATGTATGTCAAAGCAATTTCTAGCAATTTATCAATTAAGAATGTTAATACAAAAAGAATAATAAGTTGGTATCCAACTTAAAAGGCTCAATTTTCTCACAAGTTTAAAGGTAATGCAAGGAATATCCATCCAAATCAATAATAAGCACCAATTTTATCCCATTCTCAACTTCATGCTTCAAAAATTCAAAGGTCACCTATCAACAATCTTATAACAATTGAACTTTTCAACATTGAAAAATAATATATAACAAAGCAACTCAATTTAGCAAACAAAAGTAGGTTATAAGTAAAACTTTGCACCCCACACTTTAACATTGACAGTTTTCTCAATGTAAAGAAGCATAATTTAAAAGAAGAGGGGTTTAGGTAAAACCTGTCTTTCACCATTTTTCTATGTGAGACAAAGTGCTACTTCATCCTTTCCAACAATAAACATTAATTGTTTCAAAAACAAAATAACAACAAACAGAAGATAACAAAACATAAGGTTTTAATAACTAAAAATGGTAACTAAAACATCTGAAAATATAGAATAAATAGATAAAATGAACTTTCAATAAGTTGAAGCTAGTCGAAGTTATGGCAGTGGAGGTTGTGATGATGATGCGGCCAAGGGATGAAGGCTAAGAATCTTGGCCAAGTTGCTATTGATGAGCTTCAATTGATTGAGTACCTCGGCATGATTGTGATCAACTTTGTTCTCTAGGGCTTCTATCCTACTAATTACCTCATAATTTACTGGAATTGGTGCATCTTCATCTAAATCGAGTGAATCAGAATCAAATTCCTCATGAACTCTTTGTCTCTTTTGTCGGTCCCCCTGTGTGCTTGGTTCATCAAAAGCTATCATATAAGCCCCTCCAGTCTTGGTTATCATACGCATTTTCTCTAGAGTGGCAATATCAAAGCGAGTCACTGCCAAAATTCTTTGCATGTTGCAAGTATTAGGATTAGAGTCTCTATCAAGAGCCATGACAAGGATGGTTACCAATCTACCAATATAAATTGCACCCTTTTTCTTATAAGCCACATTATCAAAAACATCAGCTAACCAATATCCAATGCTCACAGGTGCAGCATTATTAACATAATCCAGGAAAAACAGCTCACTAAGTTCAACTACACCAGGACTTTCCTTTATAGCAAAGAAGCCACAAGACATGAATCAATGTAAGTATCTCAATACGGGGGTGCTTTGGCCAATTTAGCCATATAAGTGCCTCTTGAACCTAATTCTCCTATGCAAAATGTTGCTTAAAGTCCTTAGGTACAATTCTTTCCTCCTCTTGATTAAAACCAAATATGTCATTCAAACGCTCAATATCAATTATATAAGATTTCCTATTCAATTTGAATCCTAGCCTAGTGTAAAGCTTAGATTCATCCCTTTCTACTTTAATAGAGGAAAGAAACTCAATGTTAGCTCTTGAAATTGCAAAGGTTTAAGGGTAATGAATTTCTCCCAACCTAGATTTTTCACATACATAGTGAAATTTTTCCTAATTTATAAAGCATTAAGAGATTCATCACTCACATACCTTGTGGGGAAGATTCCCTTAGCTTGAAAGGCCATTCTTCTTGAGGAAGATGAAGAAGATGATGGAGGTTTCTTTCTTCTATGGTGAGACACCATTGTTGTCCTTGGCATTTTGATCTTACTAGAAATGGAATGAAAGAAGGTTTAATGGTGTTTTGTTGAAGAAAAAAATCAAGAAATTTGATGAAAAATTGAATTTTTGGGTGGTGGGGGGATGTCTTGGTCGTGCTAGGAGCAGTGGGGGAGAGGAAAAAATGAAGTTTTAGGGTTTGAATGAGAGAGAAGAGAGAAAGAGGGTCGGGTTTAAAGGTTTTAAAATGAGTGACACGACCAAGTTGTGCTTGTCTTGGATGTGTCATGGGATTTTAGATTGGACACGGCCAAGCTACATGGCCGTGTCTGCTTCTGTGAAATCTGGGCTTCCAGGATGAGAGGAGACACTACCCAGTTGTTTTCTTTGTCTTGGCCATGTCTACGTAACACAGCCAATGACATAGTTGTGCCTGTTACTGTCTAAAATTTAGCATTTGGGAAATGGGAATGACATGGCCAAGTTGCTTGAGCGTGTTTGGTTCTGTGTTTTAAGCCTGTTTTTAGAATGGCTTGACACGACCATTAATACGACCATGTCGTCTGGCCGTGTCTACTACTGTCACTTTAAAAATTTTGAACAAATTGTTGTTTTGGCCATGTCTTTTTTGTCTTGGTCGTGTCTCTAGGTGTGTCAGCTCCTACCCAATTTCGTTCAACCTTTTTCCTTAATTATCTTCTCTTGAAACTCAATCACAACAAATACACCCATCATAACACCTATTCCATTCAATTTATTAACAACTTTCACACACCAAAATGAAAATTTAGAAATTCAAAATACGAAAAATTAATTAAGAAGAGAAATACAAACCGATGGGTTGCCTCCCATTGAGCACTTCTTTAACATCATATAGCTGGATGTGATTACCCTAGGCATCAACAAATACCATGCTTTTAATGGCTCCTGCAACCTCAAGCTCATCCAAATAGGGTTTCACCCTTTGGCCATTTACCTTGAAAGTCTCTTGGGTTCTTAAATTCAACAACTCAACAACTCCATATGGAAAGGTTTGAATAACTTGGAATGGACCACTCCCATGAGACTTCAACTTTTCAAGAAAAAGCCTCATCCTTGAATTGAATAAAAGGACTTTCATTTCTGGTTTGAAAGTCCTTATGAGGATCATCTTATCATGCATTGCCTTAGTTTTTTCCTTGTAAATTTTCGAACTTTCATAGACTTCATTTCTAAGCTCATCTAGCTCAGAAATTTGTAACATTCTCTACTCTTTCGCCCTATTTAAGTCCATATTCATAACCTTGATCGCCCAACAGTCCTTGTTTTAACACCCTTATACTCTATATACGTACAATATATATTTTCAGCATATGTAAAATTACGCATATACGGTACAAAAATGTCACAGAACGATTTAATAAAAATTTTCACATTTCTGTTTTAAAATTTTAAATACTAAATATATAAAATTAAATAATATATAAATATTTTTTACTTGCTATAGTAATCCGAAATAACATTTTATATGAAAATCTCTGGAAAAAATTCGCCAGAGTTTTATTTGTAATTTGGGCGTTCCCAAAATTCAACAAAACACAACCTGCATAAAACAAACACTCCAAATAAAATCAATTCACCATTTCACCAATACTTCTCAATTTCTCCATATTTTCTCAAAATACTTATATATAGGTATATATATCAACATCACATATAAGATCCCATCTTAAACAAATTATTCAAAACATTCTTTACAATTTACATTATATACTTCAAAAACATATCATAACATGTATAATATCAAAATATACTGTAATATCAAATATCTACATACTGGCAATTGGCTCTGATCTTGATGTACCCAAAAACAACTCTTCAAGCTCAATAAATACAAATCTAGATCCAACCAGGTCTAGTAAAACTCTCCGGCTATACCAAATCATCCATGACACCTGCGCGACGAATTACAATCATGCTAAGTCAAAGCCTAGCGGCACAAACTTTAATAATAACAATAAAACTCAATGCAATGCCAATGCACAATGCATATAGATGTCACATCATTCTACTTTCTTATATTTTTCAAATATTTCATAATCACAACTTATAGCATTATATTGCTCAATTGTATCACAATTCATAATTCACATTAAAGAAAAGACAAGCATGGGCCCAAAAAGGATCTTATATGCTATTCAAATTTCAGAGTTATTACTTTAGTCCATAATGACACCATGTGTCTAGCCCCGTAGGCAATTGTTTTATTAGTTTTTGTCATAGATTTGTATCTTATTTGTTATGATAATTATTGTTTTCTTTAGGTATTTTGTTAGTTTTAATATGTTTATTTAGTGTTTCCATTAATTTTGGTAGTTTTAATTTATCAAAGTGTTTATGTTATTTTTGTCCTAGTTTTTAGTGAGTGTTTATGTTTTGTTGCTTAATGTTCATTTAATTCTTGTTTAAAGTTTGTTTCAAGTTTTGTTTTAGGTTAAAAAGCCAAGGGACCAAGAAGAAGGAAAAATTGGACAGTAGCTGACACATGCAGAGGACACGGCCAAGCTTGTGGCCGTGTCCCATACCAAGCTAAAGAGAAGCCAATTGATCAGTAGCTGACACACTCAAGGGACACGGCCAAGCTTGTGGCCGTGTCCCTCCAAAATTGTCAAACACGGCCAAGCTTCCTCCAAACTGGCCGTGTCACTCACCACTCCAAAGAAGAAAAGAAAAAAATCACACAGGAGCAAACACATGCAAGGGACACGGCCAAGCTTGTGGCCGTGTCCCTCCAAAATTGTCCAACACGGCCAAGCTATTTTGGCTTGGCCGTGTCACACTCAAGTCCAAAGCAAAGAAAGATGAAAATCAAGCAGTAGATGACACCTTCAGGGGACACGACCAAGCTTGTGGCCGTGTCCCTCCAAGAATCTCAGACACGGCCAAGTTCACTTGAGCCTGGCCGTGTCCCTCATGGATTAATGAAGATGAGATTTTTAGAGCGGAGTTTTTGAGAGGGGGTTGTTGGGAGTTTGAGTTTGTTTTAGCCGTTAAAGAAAATAGTTAGGGTTTCATCTTGTTTTCTGAGATCTTTTGATTACACTTTGATTAAACTAGCTTAGATTAGATTTGTTCTTGCCAATGATACATACTTCGAGCAAGTTCTGAACAAGAGATTCTTCAAGAGCTAAGGGACTTTGTAATTTGGTTTTGTTCTCGAACTTTATCTCTTTAATTTCATTGGAATTGTACTCATGAATTCTTCTATGTCTAAATTGATTTCTTTGAATTTTAATGAGATGAGTATGTTTGATAGCATTATGAACTAATTTGATCTAGTCTAGGGTTTGTATGGATCTGCTATGATTGGATGAATTGGTTATTACTCTTAACTTAATTATTTCTTTAGCCTTGATTGAATGGATTATTGTTAATATATAATTGATTGGCCACCAATTATATGTTTTAGGTATTAGATGATGGATTGAGAAATGAAGTCTAATGCTGGAACAATTCAATTAGGGACTTAGGTGAATTAGAGATATAACCTAGGAAAAGATTATTTCAATTGTAACAAAATTACTTGAGAAAGGTTTGAATGCGAGAGCTTATTTCCTTGATTCAATTAATTAAGTTGCTTGAGATTTAATCTTTGAAATTAAATTAGTTAAGAGGAATAACCGTTCATACATATAAATAGTAGAGAAGTGCAAACCCTAGACCATTCTATTAAGTGAATCAATTCATCAGTCCAGTTTACTTTTATTTGTTTTAAAATCTTTAATCGATCTTCTTCATTAGTTGTTAGTGAATTAAATGTATTCATTACTTGTTAACTATAATCTGATAATCAATTAGCTACTTTAGCTTCCTTGAGAGACGACCTTGGGGCGATCACCTTTGCTACAGCTACCTCGTATACTTGCGAGTGATGCTTTGTGGTAGAGTTAATTAGAGTGCAACAAGTTTTTGGCGCCGCTGCCGGGGAGGCTATTTGGCGTAATTGTTTATTAGGAAAAAATACTTTAGATTATTTTTCAATGTTTTCATTTTATTTTATTTGTCTTTTGCTTTTAATAATTCTTTTGTTCTAGAAATTTTGTTTATGCAAGGCAGGAGATCACTTGGAGGAGAGCTATACCCAGTCATTCCAGAAATTCAGAGAGTGAAAAGGAGTAGGGAAGAGTTTGAATTGTACACCGGATTTAATACTACAGAGGAGGACACTTCTGATTTTGAGTCGGAATCTGCACAATCTGTTAAAATGGCAGAAGAAAGACAAAGGACTATGAGAGATTTTGCTAGACCTGTCATTGGAACTTCCACCTCTTGCATAAGATTGACAGATGCAGCAAGAAATTATGAGTTGAAGAACATTCATTACAATATGCTGCCATCATTCTATGGAGTTCCAAATGAAGATCCTTTGAACTTTATTCGGGATTTTTATTCTACCCTCAATACTTTTTCATTGGGGGGACTAACAGAGGATCAGTTGAGGATGAGATGTTTCCCGTATACATTGAAGGATAAGGCAAAGAGCTGGCTTATGATGTTGCCCGAAAATTCTTTGACAACTTGGGAGCAAGTTTATAACAAGTTTATGGGCAAGTTTTATTCACATCAGAAGACAACTGAATTGAGAGGGAAGATTGCTACATTCTCGCAATTTGAAGGAGAACCATTTCATGAGGCTCGGGACAGATTTAAGATGCTATTGATCCAGTGTCCACATCATCACTACCCACTTCAACTTCTTAATCAGTTTTTCTATGATGGTCTAACCCAGCAATTTCAGAACACTGTTGATAACGCAACTAGGGGAGCTATGGGAGAAAAGACAGCTGATGAAACTTATGAGATCTTTGAGATGTTGGGAGCTAATTCTCAACAGAAAAGTGTAAGGGGAAGAAGTAAAGGGGTGAATCAACTGGAAGTCAATAGTGAGATGGTCAATCAGATAGCTGAATTGACAAGGCAAGTGCAGATGCTGAATATGAAAAACAACACTTCTTCATCCACTCAAGAAGTGTGTGAAATTTGTGGGACTTTCGGGCATGGAGCAAATATTTGCCCCTCCGCATATGAGTCTTATGGTATTGAAGCTGAGCAAGTCAATGCTATGGGGGGATATCAACCAAGGGCCCAGAATGATCCTTACTCCAATACTTACAATCCTGGTTGGCGGAGTCACCCAAATTTTTCCTAGACAACAAATAATTCTCAACAGCCTTTCCATTTGCTCCAGAGACAGAACCAACAACAGGGTCAATCCTCAAATCAAGGGCAACCTAAGAGAGAGAGTTTGGAGAAAAGTTTACAGGCTTTTATCCAAGTCAATGCTAAAAATCAAGAGATGAACAACAAGAGGCTGGATTCCTTAGAAACATCTTTTAAGAAAGTGGAGACCCAAGTGGGACAACTTGCACAACAGATGCAGATTCAACAAAAGGGGAAATTCCCAAGTCAACCTGAGCAGGCACAATCAGTGACTGTTCTTAGAAGTGGCAAGGTAATTAACAATAATGTTGAAAATAATTATGTGAATGCAGGTGAGCAAGAGAATAAAAAGGAAGGAGAGCCAGAGAACAAAGGTGATGGAGAAAGATCAGTGGAGAAATCCCCTACAGCAGATTTACACATGGTAAGCAATCCATACCGGCCACCTATACCATTCCCCAGCAAGTTGAAGAATGATAAATAAGATAAGCAATTTTCAGACATCTTCAACATGCTGTCTAAGGTAAGTATTAACTTACCCTTACTTGAAGCAATAAAGAACATGCCAGCTTATGCCAAATTCTTCAAGGAACTAAACACAAAGAAAAAAAGGTATGAGCCCAATGAAAAGGTGATAGTTTCAGAGGTAGCTAGTGCTGTTTTGCAGCATAAACTACCTCCCAAGCTAAAGGATCCTTGAAGTTTTATAATTAAAATTACTATAGGGAATGGAAAGGGTACTGATGGCATGTGTGATTTAGGAGCTAGTGTAAATTTGATGCCTTATTCTGTTTATCTTGAATTAGAACTGGGGGAACTTAAACCTACAAAAATGGTGTTGCAATTAGCTGATAGATCTCTTAGATTCTCGAAAGGGGTTATAGAAGATGTGTTAGTTAAGGTTGGGGGGTTGATTGTACATGTGGATTTCATAGTTCTTGACATAGAAGGAAGTAACCCTACACCATCTGCACACACTATTCTTCTGGGTAGGCCTTTTATGGTGACTACCAACACCTTGATAGATGTTAAAAATGGTAAATTGACAATGACTGTCTTAGGACAAATGGTTGAATTTTCTATTTTTAACACTTCTCCTATTCCTACAACTGCATTATATGAGGATTGCTCTTTAATTGATTATATTGATGCAGTTGTTTCAGATGTTTTCTTGCAGACAGGTTTCTCAGATAAATTGGAGCTGGCACTGACCTTAGATGGTGGTTTAGATATTTTTGATTCAGAAATAGCCAGTTGCCTTGAGACATTAGAGAGTGCTGAAATAGAGAAACTTAAGGAGGACCCAGTATGTGAACTCCCCTCCATTCAAAAAGAAGAGAAGAATCCTTCACTTGAGTTAGAGCTGAAAGAGTTACCTAAAAATCTGAAATATGTGTTTTTAGGAGATCACAACACCTTGCCTGTGATAATATTTAGTGAACTTAGTGAAGAGAAGGAGATGAGGTTGGTAAGTGAGCTTAGAAGATTGAAAAGAGCAATAGGATGGGGATTGAGTGACATCAAAGGTATTAGCCCTTCAATGTGCATGCATAGAATCACCTTAGAAGAGGGAGCTAAACCTGTGAGGGAGACCCAAAGGCGCCTTAACCCAAATATGAGTGAAGTGGTTAAGAAGAAAGTGCTCAAATTGCTGGATGAAGGAGTAATATACCCAATTGCTAATAGTAAGTGGGTGAGCCCAGTACATGTAGTTCCTAAGAAGTCAGGAATCACTGTGGTGAAAAATGAAAATAATGAATTGGTTCCTACTAGGACTACTACTGGGTGGAGAATGTGTATCGATTATAGGAAGTTGAACAATGCTACAAAGAAAGACCATTTCCCTCTTCCTTTTATTGATCAGATGTTAGATAAGCTTTCTGGACACTCACATTATTATTTTTTGGATGGCCTTTCAAGTTACTATCAGGTGCCGATAGCACCAGAGGATCAGTCCAAGACTACCTTTACTTGCCCTTTTGGGACGTATGCATTTCGGCGTACGCCCTTTGGCTTGTGCAATGCACCTACAACCTTTCAGAGATGCATGATGTCTGTCTTCTCAGACATGATTGATGATTTTATTGAGGTATTTATGGATGACTTTTCTGTTTTTGGTAGTTCTTTTGATAATTGCCTCAATAAACTTGTTCTTGTGCTTGAGAGATACATTGAATGTAACCTTACTTTAAGTTGGGAAAAGAGTCATTTCATGGTTACTCAGGGCATTGTATTAGGTCATGTTGTGTCAAGTAAGGGGATTGAGGTGGATAAGGCTAAAGTTGAGTTAATTGCTAAGTTACCCCCACCTACCTCTGTTAAGGGAATAAGAAGTTTTTTAGGGCATGCAGGTTTTTATCGGAGGTTTATTAAGGATTTTTCTAAAATAAGCCAACCATTGTTCCATTTGCTAGGGAAAGATGTTCCATTTGAATTTACAGCACAATGCATGCAAGCTTTTAATTCCCTTAAGAAAAAACTGACTAATGCACCGGTGATTGTAGCTCCTGTTTGGTCTTTACCTTTTGAAATTATGTGTGATGCCTCTAATCATGCAGTAGGAGCTGTTCTTGGGCAAAGGGTTGATAAATTTTTGAGAGTCATATATTATGCTAGCTTGACCCTGAATAGTGCACAAATGAATTACACCACAACTGAAAAGGAAATGTTAGCTGTTGTTTTTACTTTAAATAAGTTTAGAGCATATTTAATTGGATAAAAAATTATTGTGCATTCTGATCATGCAGCTCTAAAGTATCTTTTAACAAAACAACATGCTAAACCGCGCTTAATTAGATGGGTGTTGTTATTGCAAGAATTTGATTTCCAAATCAAAGATACTAAGGGTAGTGAGAATGTTGTTGCTGATCATTTATCCAAAATACCCTTCTTTAGTGAAAATCTTGCATCTGATAGCATTCATAAAAATTTAGAAGCATTTCCTGATGAGCAGCTGTTTGTGGTATTTGATGCACCTTGGTTTGCAGATATTGCTAACTATCTTGCTTGTGGTATATTGCGTACTAACATGTCATTTCAGGAAAAGAAAAGGTTTTTGCACGTAAGTAAATTTTACTTTTGGGATGAACCTTACCTATTCCGGATTTACAAAGATGAGATAGTTCGCAGGTGCATATCTGAAGAAGAACAACTGAGTGTTCTTAAATTTTGTCATGACCTTCATTGTGGTGGTCATTTTGGAGGAAGAAAGACTGCAGAAAAGGTGCTTCAAAGTGGTTTTTACTGGCCTACGCTATTCAAAGATGCTCAAGAGTATTGCAAGCATTGCGACCGATGTCAAAGAGTGGGTAACATTGGGAGGAGGAATGAAATGCCCCTTCAATCATATATTGTTGTTGATCTGTTTGATGTATGGGGAATAGATTTCATGGGTCCTTTCCCCAAGTCTTTTGGTTATGAATATATCTTAGTTGCTGTTGATTATGTTTCCAAATGGGTGGAGGCAATCCCCACCCGTACTAATGATGCTAATGTGGTTGTTAAATTTGTGAAGGAAAACATTCTTAGCAGATTTGGCACACCAAGAGTGATAGTCAGTGATGGGGGAAGTCATTTTTGCAACAGACTTTTTGAGAAGTTAATGCACAAATCTGGTGTGAAGCATAAGGTGGCAACCCCATACCATCCACAGACTTCTAGGCAAGTTGAAACATCCAACAAGCAAATAAAAGGTATTCTGGAGAAAACAGTCAACTTATCAAGAAAAGATTGGGCGAGTAGATTGCATGCACTATGGGCATATCGGACTACTTTCAAGACTCCTTTGGGTATGAGTCCATACCGATTGGTTTTTGGTAAGGCTTGTCATTTACCAGTGGAGTTGGAGCACAAAGCATATTGGGCAATCAAGACTCTGAATTTGGACTTGGACAAGGCGAAGAGAGAACGATTCCTGCAAATTTCAGAGTTAGATGAGCTGAGGAATGAGGCATATGAGAGATCGAGGATTTATAAGGATCGCACTAAAGTACTTCATGACAGAATTATAGTGCGGAAGACTTTGAGTCCAGGTATGAAAGTTTTAGTTTTTAACTCTTGTCTCCGTCTGTTTCCAGGTAAACTCAAGTCTAGGTGGAGTGGTCCTTTCGAGATAACTCAGGTATATCCTTCTGGTGCCATTGAATTGCTTAACTCTCGAACAAATGAGACTTTTAAAGTAAATGGATAGAGAGTTAAGCCATATAATGAAGGATTTCAAGAAGTAAAGATCATTGACAACACTTTAATCCACGATCCCTAAGTCTTGCAGTGATGTCCAGCTATATGACATCAAAGAAGCGCTAAATGGGAGGCATCCCATCGGTTTGCATTTCTTTTTCTTAGTTATAATTTTAAATTTAGCAATTTTGATTTTATGTTTGTTTAAATAAATGGAATGGTGCTTTGATCGGTTTTTATTTTTCTAATATGTTTCAGGGTTGATCAAAGAAGATTTTGCAATTTCCTTAAGATTGGTGATATAAAAAAAAACATAAACATAAAAAAAAAGTTAAAATTGGCAGAAAGAGACACGGCCAAGGAGCTTGGCCGTGTCACATGGGACACGGCCAAGCTTTAATTAAAATTTTTTTTGCTTTTCTTTTATTTTTTGCAAGGTTTTTCACACTAAGTGACACAGCCAAGGAGCTTGGCCGTGTCACATGGGACACGGCCAAGCTTCACCAAAATTTTCTTTGTTTTTATTTTTGCACCTCTTCTTACAGTAAGTGACACACCCATGGGACACAGCCAAGTCACTGGCCGTGTCCCGACTTGGCTGTGTCCCTCAAAACACATCAGACACGGCCGTGTCAACCCAGACTTGGCCGTGTCTCTTCACTTTTGCACTTTAAAAACACGATTTTTGCACTGTTTTTCCATTCAATCCCTAGGCTTCTTTCTGATCTCTCTCTCGCTCTCTCGATCCCACTCTCGCAAAACCTCCATTGATTGTGTTTCAAATCTCCAAAACCTCCATTAAATCTTAATTTTCTTCACCAAAACCAAAATTAATCCATTAAATCTTCTTCTTCTCTCACAAAAGATCGATTTAATCAAGTTTTAGTGTCAAATTTTTCAGATTTTTCAAGATGCCAAGAACGAAGATTATTTCCAACCGCAAGAAGAAGAGACCTACAACTGAAGGTGCATCTTCATCTTCATCGGTTTCATCTTTGAAGAGAGTAAATCTTTTGGCTCGGGGTTTCTTCCCGACGAGGTATGTCAATGATGAGTCCCTTGATGCTCTTAATATTAGGAATAATTTTTATCATTATGTTCAAATCCTTGTGTGGGAGAACCTAGTCTCCTTGCGACCTTTGCAATTTCAAGAGCTTACTCTGGATTTCTTAATTTCTCTTAATGTTGAAAGAGATGCGCAGAAAATTTGCTCTAGGTTGAGTTTTAAGTTGTTTGGAAAATCAATTGTGATTAGTATTGAACAATTAAATGGTATATTTGGTTTCCATCAACATGGTGAAAGGTCGGTACCTAAGGAGTTTAAACAACAATTTGCTTGGGGAACATTAGGCTCGGGGACTTATGTGGCCAAATCGGCCAAAGCAACTAAATTGTGCAATCCCGCTTTGAGGTACTTGCATCGTTTTATGTCATGCAGATTCTTTGCTAGGAAGGAAAGCCCAGGTGTAGTGGAGCTCAGTGAACTATTTTTCTTAGATTGTGTGGTTAATGCAGTGCCTATTAGTTCCGGCTATTGGTTAGCCGATGTTTTTGATAGTGTAGCAAACAAGAAGAAGGGGGCTATCTGTATTGGCGGATTGGTTACCTCATTGGCCATAGCCCTTTTTGATGATTTTGACCCGAGTACCTGTCGCATGACTAGAATTACGGGTAATGATTCCTTGGGTTTGGCTACACTAGAGAAGATGCATATGGTGGTGCATAGGAGAGGGGCTTATATGATGGCTTCAGCTGAGCCAGAAGTGCCGGGGGACAGATAGAAGAGAACTCGTGTTCAAGAGGAGTCCGATTCGGATTCTCTTGATTTAGATGAAGATGCTCCGGTCTCGGGTAATCAAGAAATACTTAATAGGATTGAGGCATTGGAGGGCAAGGTAGACCGTAACCATGCTACGGTCTTGCAGCAGTTGGAACAGATTAATAGCAACCTTGCCAAGATTTTGAGTCTTCATCCCTCGGCTGCTTCATCATCACATCCTCCTTCACCATAGATCTTTGGAGAGATTTTCCTTATTTTCTTGTGTTTAGCATATTTGTGTTTGTATTTTTCATTTTTGTTTTTAATGTTAACATTTTATATTTTGGATATTTTATTTTTATATATTGTATTTTGTTTTTAAACATTTGCTGTTTGTGATGGAAAGTTAGGCTTTGCCTCACCAGGGTACGTTGGAAAACAGGTTGCATCTTAACTCTTTATCTTTATTATTCTTGTTTTCCATTGAGGACAATGTCATTTATAAGTGTGGGGTAATCTTTAAACTTTCCTTTAATTCTTGTTTTGTTTGTCGTTAATTCTTATTTTGTTTGTCGTTTTGTGTGTTTTATTGTGTGTTGTGCATGGCATGATTGTTGAAAACTTATTGATTTTTTCTGTGATTCTAGCATTATAGTTGAGACTTTAGTATCAGCATAGAGATTAGCATTTGAATTTATTCAAGATCAATTTTCACATTCTGCAATTTATGACATATAAATCTTTGCAAACCCACCTTTGTGAGTTTTGAGCCTTATAGATTGAATATTAGTGTCAATTGATTTTCTTTTCTTAAGTGTGCACCTTCATGATTTTGCATCTCTAGAGCTTGCTTTTGCATACTAATTGAACTCACATTATGATTTAATCTCATGTTTTAAAATGACGAAGGCAAATTAGGTTAGCCCTTTAGCTTAAAAAGACCTCCCTTAATTATGAATTCCTTAGTGAGCCAAGTTGAGCCTTTGACCTTTTCTTGATTGATCAACACAATTCACAACTCAACTTTTGCTTATTATCATTATACCTGCATTAAGGAATGAAGTTTCTTATGATATGACAATAGGATGGTTTGATAATAAAGTGTGGGGTAAGCAATTAAAAAAAATTAAAAAAAATTGTATTGCTATTTGGGGTTGAAATGCATACTTTGCACATTGTATTTGCTAAGAGTTGGTGATTCTTTTCCTCTTCATTTTAAGCTAGATGTTCCATGCAATTTTATATTTTGTATATATATATATATAAAAGAAAAAAAAGAAAAAAAAAAGATAAATAAAAGAAAATAAAGAAAAGATATATGTATATACAAAATTCATATATTTTCTAGCATTAGAGGAATGTCGACTCATGTACTTTTCTGTTAGTGTGCAAGTATGTAAGATTATCAAGGGTTGGTGAATATGCCATTTGAGGGAGTTGTGAGTTTCTTAGCAAGAGTATTGTCTAATTTAGATACTCCATTTCTTGATGCTCCAGCTTAAATGTCTTTTCTCACACCTTCACCTTAGCCCCATTACATCCAAATAAAAGACCTTCGGATTATTTCTTGAGAAAATGAATGAGGGAGATTGGATAATTAAGCAAGTTTATGGTAGTATGCAGTCATGAGTGGTTTGAGTGAATTAACCTTTGAAATCGAGTGAAACACTTAGATGAGAGATGAGATTTGTATGTCTGGATTAATGAATGAGTTAAGAAAATCTTGGATGAAGGAAATTGCAATTATTTATGGCCGAGTCTTAAAGGAGTTCATCTTATATACTGAAATTATAGTTAAGGATATTTGAGTTTTTAATTTATGTCATGTGAATTTGCTTGAGGACAAGCAAAGTTTTAAGTGTGGGGTAGTTGTTTTATTAGTTTTTGTCATAGATTTATATCTTATTTGTTATGATAATTATTGTTTTCTTTAGGTATTTTGTTAGTTTTAATATGTTTATTTAGTGTTTCCATTAATTTTGGTAGTTTTAATTTATTAAAGTGTTTATGTTATTTTTGTCCTAGTTTTTAGTGAGTGTTTATGTTTTGTTGCTTAATGTTCATTTAATTCTTGTTTAAAGTTTGTTTCAAGTTTTGTTTTAGGTTAAAAAGCCAAGGAACCAAGAAGAAGGAAAAATTGGACAGTAGCTGACACATGCAGAGGACACGGCCAAGCTTGTGGCCGTGTCCCATACCAAGCTAAAGAGAAGCGAATTGATCAGTAGCTGACACACTCAAGGGACACGGCCAAGCTTGTGGCTGTGTCCCTCCAAAATTGTCAAACACGGCCAAGCTTCCTCCAAACTGGCCGTGTCACTCACCACTCCAAAGAAGAAAAGAAGAAAATCACACAGGAGCGAACACATGCAAGGGACACGGCCAAGCTTGTGGCCGTGTCCCTCCAAAATTGTCCAACACGGCCAAGCTATTTTGGCTTGGCCGTGTCACACTCAAGTCCAAAGCAAAGAAAGATGAAAATCAAGCAGTAGATGACACCTTCAGGGGACACGGCCAAGCTTGTGGCCGTGTCCCTCCAAGAACCTCAGACACGGCCAAGTTCACTTGAGCCTGGCCGTGTCCCTCATGGATTAATGAAGACGCGATTTTTGTAGCGGAGTTTTTCGTATAAATATTAAAGTTAGGGTTTTGAGAGGGGGTTGTTGGGAGTTTGAGTTTGTTTTAGCCGTCAAAGAAAATAGTTAGTGTTTCATCTTATTTTCTGAGATCTTTTGATTACACTTTGATTAAACTAGCTTAGATTAGATTTGTTCTTGCCATTGATACATACTTCGAGTAAGTTCTGAATAAGAGATTCTTCAAGAGCTAAGGGAGTTTGTAATTTGGTTTTGTTCTCAAACTTTATCTCTTTAATTTCATTGGAATTGTACTCATGAATTCTTCTATGTCTAAATTGATTTCTTTGAATTTTAATGAGATGAGTATGTTTGATAGCATTATGAACTAATTTGATCTAGTCTAGGGTTTGTATGGATCTGCTATGATTGTATGAATTGGTTATTACTCTTAACTTAATTATTTCTTTAGCCTTGATTGCATGGATTATTGTTAATATATAATTGATTGGCCACCAATTATGTGTTTTAGGTATTAGATGATGGATTGAGAAATGAAGTCTAATGCTGGAACAATTCAATTAGGGACTTAGGTGAATTAGAGATATAACCTAGGAAAAGATTATTTCAATTGTAACAAAATTACTTGAGAAAGGTTTGAATGCGAGAGCTTATTTCCTTGATTCAATTAATTAAGTTGCTTGAGATTTAATCTTTGAAATTAAATTAGTTAAGAGGAATAACCATTCATACATATAAATAGTAGAGAAGTGCAAACCCTAGACCATTCTATTAAGTGAATCAATTCATCAGTCCAGTTTACTTTTATTTGTTTTAAAAACTTTAATCGATCTTCTTCATTAGTTGTTAGTGAATTAAATTTATTCATTACTTGTTAACTATAATCTGATAATCAATTAGCTAGCTTCCTTGAGAGACGACCTTGGGGCGATCACCTTTGCTACAACTACCTCGTATACTTGCGAGTGACGCTTTGTGGTAGAGTTAATTAGAGCGCAACAGCAATATATCCATGGATAATGTAATAGCCCCAGTCTCTTGAACCTCAACCCGGCTAGACCCTTAGGCCCCAGTATCTTAGTCCTCAACCCTGCTAGACTGCTACAGTTTTTGAGGCTTACGACCCAGTCTTTTCACCCTAAAAACATCATATTTATTAGCTGGCCTGTCTTACGACCCAGTCTTTTCACCATTCCAGTGTTTAGCCCGTAGGCAATCATAGGCATGCCGCCAAACCCAGAACTCTGAAAATTGAATAACATACTAGGCACACAATTTATTCATATTTCTCATTATCAAATTCTTTCATAATTCCTTTATCAAAACTTTTCTCATTTTCTCATGATTAAAATAGGCACATTGCCTTATTACATCATCTTTTTCTCACTTTTTTTTTTCATTTATTCATTCTTCTCATTATTAATCTCTTTCTCATTGTCATATATTCAGTCTAGGCACATTGCCTTATTTTCACATTTTTTCTCATTTTTCTCATTTTTCACATCTTTCTTATTTTTCTCAATTTTCTCAATTTTCTCATTTTTATCAATATCAATTCATTTCATTATTCCACATATCTCATTTTTGCATTCACAACACATTACCCAATTACTTTGGGTATTTTCACATAATATACATATTTCACATTCTACACAATTTAGTCATTATCAATGGCTTTTCACAATACATTTAACACATATATGACATTATAAATGTCATAGCACATTATTCATACACAATCAATGAACTACAAAATTTTAAAAATTAAGTATTTCCTTTCTTTAACTTAGCAAATCCATATTAACCCATTAAATTATTGTTTTGAGTTTATTTATATCATTACAAACATATTTTAACATGTTTAAACTAATTACATTAATTAACCACATGCTTATGTTCAAAATCCTAAAATGGCATAACCTTCACCATTGAAGGATCTCCATTCCAACTCAATCCAATTATCATTTCAATCTTATTTCCACCACTTATATCATTAAATAACATGATTTAAGCACTAAAATCAAACAATTAATCATTCTTTAAAAATTCACTTTTCCAAAACCCTAAATCAATACTACCATCTTCAAACTCTATCCAAACTTAGTAAAATCTATCATTTGATTTTAAAATCCTTGTTTATCCATCAAAACAACATATTTGGAACCAATTTGCACAATTAAAACTTATGATTTCAAAAACTCAAATGTTTCATAACCCTAAATTCTATCTCTTCACCAAACTCAACTTAAATTCAACCATTTCTTAAATCTAACCTTAAAATCATTGTTAATCACTTAAAATAACTTCATCCACATCCAAATAGATAATTAAATCTTAGAACTTCGAAAATTCAAAACATACATATTCAAACTTTCATGGAAATCTAAAGAAAAAGTGAGTAAACTTACTAATTAAAGAGGAAAACTTAAAAATCCACTTGAAACTTTGTAAATATTTCAATTAAATGAGTTTGGAAGAAGCAAATACCTCTTTTGAAGCCATGAAAGTCGGCCTTGAAGGAAAAAAAAAAGAAGAAGATGAAAAAAAAAATGATTTTCTCTTTCCTTCCACTCACATTTTCAACCTTATATATATATTATTATTTTAATATATTTTTAATTAATTAAAATCCCAAAATATTATCTTCTATCCAAAATTATTTATTTTTGAATTATTTTATTAATTTTAAATTTCTAAGATTTAATTACCAAAATACTCTTTTACTTTAATTTTTCTTTTAAAAAGTGTTGACTTTTATATGTTGTATATATTTTACATATATATCACATATATATTCCACTTTTTCATTTAAAACCCCTTCATTTTTCATTTAAAACCATTAATTTAATTTATCGATTTAAATTATAATTTATTTTATCAAAATTTTAAAAATTAGAACTTTTCAAAAAATTTGGGATATTACACATATGCACAAGTAATGTGTATCTTATATACACATCAAATGTACCTTATATGTGTATTAAATATTATGTATGTAATGTATTAATCCAACATATACAATTAATATATCATATGTATATGTTATATATACTCTAGATATATATATTGAGTATATACAATTTATATCTCCAAATACTTATTTAATTTCTCCAAAATCACGGATGTTACAATTTTCTCACCCTTAAATAATTTCGTCCTCAAAATTATCCAGTATGGTAATAAATCATCCAAATAATTATTTTATCAAATTACATAATTTCTATTCTCCCCTTTAGGTTCATTCTTAATTTTCTTTTTACCATTCCCTAACATATCATTATACTGTCTATTTACTTAAACAGTCACAACAAATTATTATATCATTAATCGAATTGTCATTAGACAAAAATTAGTTCATCTTTTTAATATATATACCTACACACCTATTGCACTCAAGATATTTGATCACTTCATTATCTTAAAAATATACTCTCATCACCTTAAATTCAAATATTGATAACTTTTATCTTAACACAATAATTTTACATATCTTCACTTTGATCCCACTCTTTATATAATTACCACATATTAATTTGACATCACCATTATATAATAGCAAAATCTTATTTTCTTAATAAGATTCATTCCCATTATACTATAACTAACATTTTTCTCTTATAATTATTTGAAACTAATATAACTTAGCTCATTTCATATGCATATACATATCAGAATGCTGTATTAAGCACATTATCATGTAGCTTGCATATTCTTAATACAACTATACACATTGAATTTCAATAAATACTTATAAACTCATTACATTTCGGATCAATTGATATAACTATCACAATATGACCATCACAACTTTATTCTATCCTGAACAACCTTTAGTCTATTTTAAATTCATCAATCTGTTTTCAATTCATGACCTAATTCTATTAGGTCAAATTTATTCTCAAATTTTAATTCTCTTCGAATTCATTATTACAGATAATATTCATTTCCCCTAGTTTCGTTTACTTTACACATCATTTTTATCAACTTATTCATTTTATACCACTTTCAAACATATTCATTATAACTCTTACTCACATTTCATAATTCCTTTCATTTACCATTTTCTCACATTTCTTATAGTTACCATATTTACAAAAATCACTTTCTTACACATCACTTAAGGCTCATCATATTTTCACAATTCTCTTCTGTTTCTACACTTTCTATAATTATAAACAAATTTCTAGTATAAAATTATAAGATACAACTATGCAAACCATAAGTCTTGACCATGTTTCTTGAAGCATAACTATCAATCTCACCAAAACTATCCAACGGTCATGCCATAATAATGGTCACTTCTGTGGCTTATAAATAAATACCGCCCTGCTATCATTCTTCTTCAAACATTTCCAATCACAATTTTAAGTTCGTATCGCAAAAATCACATATTCATTTTCTAATCTTTTGACACACAAAAAGTTAACACGTTTCAACTCTGTTTCAAAGCAATTTACTTTTGTTCACTTGATCATCATTAGCCTAACTCATGTTTCAACAATATTATCATTAACATCTCTTACATATACACATTTGTTCATATGCTAATTTACACAATTTCCATTTATTACTCCATTTCTAATCCATCTCTTATAAAAATTTTCATTCATATATATATATATTCCATTTTCATACTTTCTTCATTATACTTTCCTTTTCCTTACAATCTTTTATTTATACGCATATACTTTAGGCCCAAAACACTATACAATCATCAAGTTCAGTTGCTAAAATAACAATTTCACCGTCCAGCTCTGTTCGGGTCCATTCTCAATCTCAATTCATCACATGGTCTATTAATTGATATATAAGTAGGTCAATTAATAGACCTAATCTCTCTTAGGTCTATTAATACATGCAATATCATTCTCAATATCACCAGACACGTATTTGTATAAGGTAGTAAACACTCGATAACATTTTTTTAATCATCTACATACACCTTCGTAAGTCATAATCATAATGTGACCTACTTTCCACATTTTCTTATATATCATATTTGTGTTCATATTGAAAAAAAAATCTCGTTACACAAATCATATAATTATACTCAATTCCTCTTTTACATACAACCTATACAAAGTTAACATTTATCACCTTTCATAGAATATTATCATTTCTCATTCTTTTGACATTACTTAGGTTATTCATCAATTCAACATATATATACACTCTGACCACAACATAATTAACATCTTTCTTATTTAATCGCCCATCTTTTAAATAAGTTTCTTATTATATATATATATATTAACACCTCACATAAATATTAGTCACATTTCCAATGTGACATCTCTCTCACATTTTTTATGCATTTATCATACCCTTCATATCCCTTTTCATCATTTTCAATTCAATTACCTAAAGTAACTCATTTTCACTTACTTAATCATTTTCCTTTTATTTCATAACAAATTTCTATATTATCAACCACATTACACCTTAGTTAATACTTTTATAAATAATATTACTTATTCAAAATTACTCCCATGCTTATTAAACATTAAACTATCAAT
Organism: Garcia nutans; assembly: GCA_947685225.1. Taxonomy (NCBI): domain Eukaryota; kingdom Viridiplantae; phylum Streptophyta; class Magnoliopsida; order Malpighiales; family Euphorbiaceae; genus Garcia; species Garcia nutans. The sequence continues at coordinate 660,530 of CANTUV010000046.1, forward strand.
ATCTAAACAATTCTCATCGAAATTCCCTTACAACTATAAATTTTCAACTTACTACTTTACTTAAACTTCATTCTATTAATCTCATTTTCAAGAACTAACTTTATAAACATTATTTTTATATTAATATAACATCAAAACACATCACTTTCACAATTATGGAAACCCATTTCAAAAATTCAAATTTCATATAATGCAAATAACAACATGAACCTCACCAAATCTCATCCATGTCACATTTCCAATCTTAAAATCATAACATGTACATTTAAACAACACTAATTCATTTCATTATACTAATTAATATCATCCATTTAGATACTTTAATTTTACACACTCAACCCTAATTCATGCATCATTATTCCATATTAAATAATTTGCTATCATATATGATTTCACTCTTTGATTTTAATTATAAACTCTTTGTTGCAAATTATTAAAAACTCCATATTCCTTCTATACTTATACCCATATGCATATAAATTTTTATAATTTTCTTCATTCATTTGTCTCATAAAATTAATTTATTACTTACATAAAACTGCATGACTTCCTCAGTTTTATGTCAATCTCACTTTCAATTTTTATATTCCTTACCAATTCTTTATAAAAGCTTGTAAAATTTTATCCATGTGCACTTGACACATATATGGACTTATATTTAAAGTTTTAGATTTTTCCAAGTTGATTTAATATATTTAAAAATTAAATATTTCAAAATCAGATAATCTGTCTCTTTAATAATTTCTCTGGCAGCACCCGGTTGTCCATTTTTTTAGGTATCAAACCTTAATAAAATTCATGAAATTTTAACCATATGTTATAGGAATACATATGATATTGTGTGTAAATTTTCAGATTTTTCTGGGTTGGTTTACCATAGTTTCTAAATTTATTTATTTTTCTCAATTTCTACATATTTTGAGTTGATGGAATTACTCCAATAATCTGTGTTCTTCTATACATTGAATTCTAAAATATAGAAAAACTTTCTATTAAATGTTCAAACTCATCCAACATTTCTAGATTTGTCTAAAAATTCAGACAATATCACTTTGCAGTACACCTATAAAATTTTCTGTAACTATCATGCTCATTTCTCAAACTTTTTATTTTTATATCTTAAATCATTTCCTAGATTGTTTTTCTAATTTCACTTATTCATAATTTGAATCAGCTATGAATTTTAAATTTCAAATAAAAGTTTCAAAAATTCTTAATCTATAATCTCTAAAATGACGCTTCCACTGCGCTACTCTGATCTATGCAACCTAGACGCCATCTCAACTCATATCCATTATATCAAATGGATATTGCCACATCAGGGATAAGATAAATTGTCAGTACCAATACATGCATCATATTTGAAAATTATTTTTTTAAAATTCCAATTTTCTCTCTCTAACAACCCACCTAGGTCGAGAACTTCAAACCTAGGCTCTGATACCAAAATAAATGTAACACCCTTATACCCTATATACGTACAATACATATTTTCAGCATATGTAAAATACGCATATACGGTACAAAAATGTCACAGACCGATTTAATAAAAATTTTCACATTTCTGTTTTAAAATTTCAAATACTAAATATATAAAATTAACTAATATATAAATATTCTTTACTTGCTATAGTAACTCGAAATAACATTTTATATGAAAATCTCTGGAAAAAATTCGCCAGAGTTTTGTTTGTAATTTGGACATTCCCAAAATTCAACAAAACACAACCTGCATAAAACAAACACTCCAAATAAAATCAATTCACCATTTCACCAATACTTCTCAATTTCTCCATATTTTCTCAAAATACTTATATATAAGTATATATATCAACATCACATATAAGATCCCATCTTAAACAAATTATTCAAAACATTCTTTACAATTTACATTATATACTTCAAAAACATATCATAATATATATAATATCAAAATATACTGTAATATCAAATATCTACATACTGGCAACTGGCTCTGATCTTGTGTACCAAAAAAAAAAAACTCTTCAAGCTCAATAAATACAAAAATAGACCCGACCAGGTCTAGCAGAACTCTCCGGCTCTGCCAAATCATCCATGACACCTGCGCGATAAATTACAATCGTGCTAAGCCGAAGCCTAGTGGTACAAACTTTGATAATAATAATAAAACTCAATGCAATGCCAATGCACAATGCATATAGATGTCATTGTAGACCCTTAATTTTTGACCCAATCCGGTCCATTGTGTTTTATTTGGTTTAAAATATTTTTTCTTGTCTAATTGGTCCAAAATAATTTTAATTAAATAATTTTTACCTTAGTATCTAATTTTTATTAAGAAAAAATAAAAATAAAAATAAAAATAAAAATAAAAATAAAAATCGGAGTCGAAAAAAAATCGGCAGCGAAAAGTGGTCACGTTGGCCCGTCGGGCTAGCAGCACCTCACCCACAGGGTTATTTCGCTCACAGGAAATTCCTGCGGGCGAAATAATTTCCCACAGGAAATTCCTGCGGGCGAGTTATTTCACCCGCAGGAAATTCCTGCGGGCGAAATAATTTTCCGCAGGAATTTCTTGTGGGCGACTGCGGGCGAGTTATTTCGCCCGCAGGAAATTCCTGCGAGCGAAATAACTTCCTGCAGGAAATTTCTGTGGGCGGCTGTGGGCGAAATAACTCCCGGCAGGATTTTTCTGCGGGCTGGCAGTCCCGCACGCCCAGCCAAGGGCCCGGCCGCAGTTTTTGCCAGCGCAAATTTTTTTGATCCAAATTTTAGAAACCTAATTCAATTAGGTTTTAATTTCTTTTTTTATTATTATTAATTGCCGTGTGAAATTAGGAAGAAATAACCTAAAAACCACTATAAATAGGGATCAATTAAACCAAATTGAAGGAGGAAAAAAAAAGGCAGTAAGCTTGATCTTTGAAACCAAATTAGTGAAGGAAAAGGGAAATTCAATTCTATTGATTTTTAAAAGCAGCAGCACCACGAATTAAGAAATTCAAAGGCAGCCAAGACTTGTCTTTGGAGCTAGTTCATCCAAGAAGAATTATTTTTGGAAGAATCAACAAAAGAAGGTAAGTGATTTTCCTTATTGATTTATGTTACACAGTAGCTAAGTTATGGAATTAGGTTTTTTTTTAAATCAAAAACTTTAGAGCTTGAATTTAATTTTTCCAAAGTTAAAACAATAAAAATGTGACTTTCTTTTCTAAAAAAAACTTAAAATTGTTATTTTTTCTTCTTAAAAATCTTAAAACTCTCATTGAACATATTTTTCAACAAAACCAAAATCAAATTCTATTTCTTTAAAGATTTTAAAGTAGGTTCTAAAAAAAATCTTTTCTACTTATAAAAACTTCAATCCATGTGTTTAAATTCATAAAACTTCATAAATCATCAAATTGCTTTTTTAAAACTCTAATTCAAATTCATTACCCGAGAACCCTAATTTCAAAGCCTAAAACCAAAATTCAACTTTTAAACCCTAATTTTTATGAACCCTAATCCTTTTAAAACATTGAAAACCATTAAAACATGAAAACCCTAAAATTACACAGTAGCTTAAATCATTATTTAAAATCATGAATTAAAAAGTATTCCAAAGTGTCCAAAACACTAGTTTCATGATTTCACCATTCAAATCTTAATTTGTTTAATCAAAGTGTCTTGCCAACCTTTAAAAAACATAAAACCCTAATCTATTTTAATTCCCTAAAAGGTCACAGTAGCTTAACTTTAGAATTTCCAAAATCTTAACACATGAGATAAAAAACCCTAAATGGAAATAGTAGTTATACTTGAACTTTTATTTGCTTTATTCAATTCCATACTTGATTATGCTTTGATTTATTTCTTATGCTTTAATTTATTTAAATTCAATACTTGGTTTATTTAATTTATAATGGATGGATGTTTTATATCTTGATTAATAGCTTTGATGAATGATTTATTTATGATGAATGATTGTTTATTTTTTAATTTAGATTTCCAAAAATTGTAAGAGGTATGTTTCCACTTGGTGGGTACCTCATTAGTTAAACATCATGTAATTTAATTTGCTTTTCTATTTTAGAACTTATGTAAAGGGCATGTTTCTACCTTTTGGTGGGTGTCCTATCTAGGCATGTGATGTAAGGACATGTTTCCATCCTTGGATGGGTGTCCATTTATTTGTTTTGTTTTGTTTGGACATTACTTTGATTTTAATATAATGATGCTTTCTTTTTATTGTGTGTAGTATGGATAATGTTATTATACTTAAGAATTTTATAATATTAAGACCTGTAAAGGAGGCCGGTTCCAATGAACCGGGCGTTGTGGGGGTGCTGGGCCATTTCTCACCTTCCCCACACATACCCAACTTTCCGAACCCATTAGGGGGTTGGGGATTCCTTAGGAATCGAGTCATCCACCCCTTTCTTTTTTCCCGGCCCGTCCGGGTGGCGACTCCATTTTCTCCGAACTTAGGTCCGTGTTCTCTAACACTACAATAAAAACTGAATCAGACAACGGTCATCAGACAAAGGTTAAGGAAAAAACCATTGTCTGAAAAAACAGACAACGGTTTTTTTTTCCCAAAAAAGCGTTGTCTGATTAATTTTCAGACAACTGTTTTTGGTGTTTTTTTAACCGTTGTCTATTAGGTGTCATTTTGGTCACACCAGACAACGGTTTTTTAGGGACCGTTGTGTAATATATGTTCAGACAACTATTTTCTGGTCATACAAAACCGTTGTCTGATAAGATGTTTCAGACAACGATTTTTTCGAAAGTGTTGTATAATTCAGCGTTTCAGACAATGGTTAAAAAAACCGTTGTCTGAAGCAAGCATACAGACAACGATTTTTAGGGACCGTTGTGTAATATATGTTCAGACAAGTATTTTTTTGGTAAAAAAAAAAACTGTTGTCTGATAAGATGTTTCAGACAACGGTTATTTAAAAAGTTGTCTGATTAACTGTTCAGACCATTGTATAATATATGTTCAGATAAGTATATATATAAGTATATACAAGTATATATTAGTATATATACAAGTATATATATTAGTATATACAAGTATATATTAGTATATATACAACTATATACAAGTAATATATTAGTATATACTTATATATACAAGTATATATATTAGTATATACAAGTATATATATTAGTATATATACAAGTATATATAAGTATATATTAGCATATACAAGTATATACAAGTATATATATTAGTATATACAAGTATATATTAGTATATATATTAGTATATACAAGTATATATATTAGTATATGCAAGTATTAGAAGCTAAGGTTTGGATTTATAAACATTTCATAAACCCATTAGAAACTTTAAAGTCCACCATTAAATAATGATTTAGATATAATATGATATTATATAAGTAGGAATACAAGTATATATTAGTATATATATACAAGTATATATTAGTATATATACAAGTATATATATATTAATATATACTTATATATACAAGTATATACAAGTGTATATATATAAGTATATATACAAGTATATATTAGTATATACAAGTATATATATTAGTATATATAAGTATATATTAGTATATACAAGTATATATATTAGTATATACTTATATATATATACTTGCTGGTATCAGAGCCATCTTCTTTATATTAGTATATATAAGTATATATAAGTATATATTAGTATATATATATATATACAAGTATATATATTTGCTGCTCTGATACCAGCAAACCTTAAGGATCTTTGATAGGGGATAAATAATTTTTTAAAAGAAATAACAAAACAATAAACAGTTAGGCATAACTAATATAAATATATAAACATATTAATTAAAATAAACAAAAAGCAGAATGTAAAAGACTATATTAAAATAAATTAAAGAAATAATTTAAAAGCATATATTAAAAACATATAAAGAGTAATTATAATCTCTTTTAAATGGTACGGCGGCGTTGTTTCATACCTGGTGCAAAGGAGGGCTTCAGACAAGTGCAAGTCTGACGTTGCTCCAATTTATATTTAGGTTTCCAGCCTTATATACCACTTTAAAGATTATAATTAAGTCTTTAAATAAATTTGTATCTTAAGTCTAAAATATTTTAATTTTGTTTTATCAATACACACTCTTAAGTCTATTTCTTTTAGTATTCCTATTTAAACTATGTATGGTATAGATATACGGATCCCGTATAAATATACAGCGTTGAATAGAGAGAGAAGAAAGCAGAAAAGGATAGAATATGGAAGTCCTTTTCAGCTATAAGTAGTGCATATAATTTCTGATGTTCTATTTCCAGATCAAGCTCAACTTGCTCGTTTATTGCTTGCAAGAATTAGAACAGAGCATACTTAAGAATGAAATGAGAGATGAGATATATATAAAATTTAAATTTATTTAATTGAAACAACAATACATAATAAAACTTTTAAAATTAAAATACAAGTTATAAATATAAAATATAACTACCTTATACATGGAGATCAATAGGTGTGGAGTACAGAACTGGAAGAAATATATAAATGAGGGAAGAAAGGGAAGAAGGAAGCTAAAACCAGGCTAAGAGGTTCTCTTCTGTCTTCTGGGTTGAGAGAGAATTGTTTCGGATCCCCTTTACCTTCAGAATGAGCTTCATTATATAGACATAGGCTTTAAAATTCCACTGTTCTTGCCACATGCTTTGGCACTGTAAATGAATAGTAACCTGTCGTTACTATTTGCTTTTACTGTATCTTCACGCGTCTGGAACTGTGGATGAATAGTACCTTGTCTGGGGTACTGTTGGTTTTACTGTTGGGAACTGTGGATGAACAGTTCTTCTGACTTTACTGTAGGAATCCCTCTGGTGAATACTGTTAATTAACAGTATCTTGTCAGTGGGCACCGTCTTTATTGACTTTAACCAAACTGAGTGGAGAAATTAGGTTTCTCCTGCCTTTAATCAGACGAATTTGAATCAGATTCAGCTTCTAACTCAATTTTCTTTTTACTTTTCTTTTCTTTTTCTTTTTTCTTTTCTTTTTTCTTTTCTTTTTCTTTATTTTTCCTTTCTTTTTCTTTTTCTTTTTCTTTTCTTTTTTCTTTTTTTTTCTTTATTCTTTTTCTCTTTTTCTTTTCTTTTTATTTTCTCTTTACTTTTTACTCTGATATGGGACAATATACCATAGCAATCATCCTCATTACTGGGACAGTAATCCGAGTCAGATGTCTCGGTGGAAGATGACGTCATGGATGATGAAGAGGAATCCGAAGAAGAGGAAAGAGATTTTCTTCTTCTGGATGGAGCTTTAGAAATTTTAGAGTGGGCTTTAGTTGAAGATCCAGTAGAGCAAGTCTTACTGGGCTTAACGGGCTCAGAGGTTGATGGAAGAGTTTCAACCATCTGTTCCATTAAGGCTCTATATTCTTCTGCAGTCTTTGCAGCTGCAAGAAGGGCAATATTTTGGGCTCTTTGAGCTCCAAAAGAGACTGATAGTCTTGGGTCAAGACCATTATGGTTTCTCTTTAGGAGCCATGTTTTAACAGTTTCTTCAGTGGTAGAATTGCGAAAGGCAGTCCACTACTTGACTTTAGATTTTCTCAATACCACAGGGATATTGGTACCTGGCTAGAGAGAAGTGTCAAAGTACCATTGATATACCCAAGGTATATTGAAAGTTAAGCAAAAAAGGAGAAGAGGAGGGAAATTCCTCTCATATGGAGTAGGACTTAGGTGAGCTGTATAATACTGGTAGGCTAATTGTACCTCATGTGGTAGACAACGGTCTTCATTACCACAGAAATACCACCAATCAACAAACCAGGAAGGGAGGTTGTTTATTTTTATATTGGTTTCACAATAGATAAGCCAAGAATGGGTTTTTCCAGGGTTTTGGAAAAATAAGGCTTTAGTCCAGGCATCTATATAGTCCCAATAGTTATATGATGAACAATGGGCTATAGAAGGAAGGGCTTTAAATTGCACAGGAACGTGCAAAGGTCTTCCCCATTCAGAAGGATGGAGAATTTTCTTTATTTTAAAAGAAGAATAGGCAATGACAGCCTTATCTTGCTGACTATAATTGTGCTTTAAAAACAAAGAACCAGAAACTGCAAGAATATTAAGATAATACTCTTGGGTTTTAGAAAATTCTTTTGGTTTGAAAAACCATCCTTTAGGGTATACAGACTCAATTATAGACTATGGGTTCTGCTGAGTAGTCCCAAAATCAGAAATTAATTCTGTAAACCAAAAATTTTTATTATGCCAAAAAGTTTTTGATTTTAAAGGTAAATTTGAAGAAACAATTTGAGTTGAAGAGTTTGAAACATTCAACTCATTTTAGAAATATTTTGAGTTAGGGTTTTTGAAGATTGACCTAACTCTGTTTTAAAAAGGACTATGGAATTATTACCTGGGGCTTCAGGAGGCGGGAAGCCCATTTTTGCAAGAGCTTTAAGGACCTCTGGAGATTGGGCCAGCTGAGAGACCCATATATCCAATTTAGCTTTATCGTCTTCTTCTTGGACAGCATCAGCCCAAGACTTTATAGGTTTAGGGTTTGCAATACTATTTGAATGATCAGATAGGGCTTTAGGAGAATCATCATTTAGGGTTTCTTTGGCCTTATTGGCCATCTTCTTTCTGTTTTTCCCCATGATTCCTGAGAAGGAATTCACGAGTAAGGAAATCAGGTAAACTATTATTTTCTCCTTTAATAAATTCTATATCAAAATCAAATATACTCAAAATAGCTTGCCATCTAGCAAAAATTTATTTTGAGGCAAGATTTTTAACATCTTTTTGCAAAACATCTTTTGCACTTCTACAATCAATTCTTAATAAAAAATTTTTATTTAATAAATCAGATTGAAATTTTGAAATGCATAAAACAATACTCAAAATTTCTTTCTTTATAGTAGAATAATTTAATTGGGTTGGACTCCAATGTCCTGAATAGAATTGGACTATGGTTTCTCTACCCTCTTTAATTTGTTTTAAAATCCCACCAAAACCTATATCTGATGCATCAGTCTCAACTATTTTGGAGGCTAAGGGATAAGCTATATGCAGGCAAGGAATAGTTTTAACTAGGTCTTTAATCTGTCTAACTATGCCAGAATGGACCTCAGTCCATGGACCTGGGTTTTTCTTTAACCTATCATGCAAAGGTTTAATAGTTCTATTTAGGTTGGGAAAGAATTCTATAACATAATTCAAACAACCTAAAAATCTTTGTAACTGAGCTTTATTAATAATCTGATCAGGAAACTTATCTCCAAAGGCTAAGTTTCTTTCTATAGGTTCTATGATTCCCTGTTCTATATAATGTCCTAAGAACCTAATCTTAGTTTGAAACAGAGACATCTTCGTTTTACTTAATACTAAACCATTATGTTTAATTACCATAAAAATGTTTTTAAATGTTTAAAATGTTCATCTATAGTTGTGGAATATATTAATACATCATCAATATATACAATGCAAAATTTAGTGTATGGATTAAAAATATCATTCATCACTTTCTGAAACTCAGAGGGTGCATTCTTTAAACCAAAAGGCATAACATTCCATTTATGCTGTCCAAATGGAACAGTGAATGCAGTTTTATACCTATCTTTAGGGTTTATCTGGATTTGCCAAAATCCTGATTTCATATCAAATTTACTAAATATGTTTGCTTTATATAATCTTCCTAATAAATCTTTTTTATTTGGAATATGATACCTAATCCATTTTAAAGCTTTATTTAAAGGTTTATAATTTATTACTAATCTAGGTGCTCATCTTTTTATTTCAGAGGCCTTGTTTACATAGAATGCAGCACAAGACCAAGGGCTTCTAGACTTTGTAATTAATCCTTTATTTTCTAAATCATTTATTTCTATTTTACAAAATTCAATTAAATCAGGCGCCATCTGAATGGGCCTAGCTTTAGTTGTAATTGACTTTTCATCAAAGCCTATTTCATAAGGTAAATCAACCATGTGTTGCTTTCTGTTCCAAAACGCATTTGGAATATCAGCACACAAATCTTTTTCTATTTGTGATTTTAATTTACTAATTTTATCTTGCATAAATTTATCCTTTAATTGTTCATTTATTTTTTGTAAATGATAATTATTTTTTAAATTACAAAGTTGTTCAGACTTTGCTTTTATGAGTGCATTTATTTGTAATTTATTTATTGAATGTGCCTTTAAAAGATTTAAATTCCTATTTTTAGGTTTTTCTAAAAATGGGAAAATTATCTTTTGATTTCTAACTTTAAAACTTATACTATCATCATTTACTGAATAAGGTGTTATCAAATTCATAAATGGTGTTCCTAAGATTACCATATGATGAATGTTGGTTAAAATAAATATATTTTTTATTTCTAAATTTTTATCTATAATTGATGCTTCTGCTTTACCAAGTATGTTTAATTTAGATTTATTTGCTGCAGATAAACTTTCATTAGTTTTTTGCCAAAATCTTTTTGGTACTAAACTAGGTTTAATGCAGTTTAAATCAGCTCCTGTATCAAATAATGCTATAGTTTCTATGTTATAATTATCTGAGAATTTTAATTTTATTCTTATTAAATATTTCCTAGATGTTATTTCATGCAACATAAAAATTAAATTATCATGAATTTTATCTTTATTAATTAAACTAATTTCATTATCAGTTTCTTTACCATTTATCTGTTCAATATCTTCTTCAGCTTCTTCATCAGAAGAAGAAGTTGAGTTCATTAAAGATTTTATTATCTGTGAATCTTGTTCTTATTTATTTTTTAATTCTTTTAATTCTAATTTAATTTCTTTAATTTCTTTTTGTAAATCATTTATGGTTGGTTTATTTTTTACTGTTTTATTCTTATTTAGTATTGTGGTTAAATCATAAGTTTGTTTACTAGTACTAGGTAATATGGAATGTTTAGGTTTATCATTTTCTAATATTTTATTTAACATTTTCTCTTGAATTTTAGGATCACGTATATATTTTACTGCTTCTAATATAGACTCTTGTTCTTTAGTTAATACATTTAATGATTTACTACTATATTCAGAACTTGATTCTGATCCTATACATCTATTTGGTTTAACTCTTCAGAACCTGAATATTCTTCAGAATCTGAATAATCTAGATATAATTCATAGATTTTATTTAATACGGATTCTTCTAGATTTAGTTCTTGTAATTTTTTTTATCAAATTTACAAAATCTTGATGTGTGGCCTTTTCTTCCACATTTATAACATGTTAAATCTTTATATGATGTAAATTTTTTTTATCTTTTTGTTTATATGGTTTTCTACTAGGTTTCCTATATTTGTAAGGTTTATAAGGTTTCTGTTTTTTGTAATAATCATCTTTATCAAGTTTTTTCTTATAACTCTTTTTGTGATATTTTTTATAGGGTTTTTTTATATTTTCTTGTAGTAGAACATTGTCCATTACAATCTTTATGTTTCTGTGTTATATTATAATCAAATTGTTTACAGAAAGATCCTAATTCTTGTTTAGTCTTTCTCATTTCATATTTTAATGATTTTTGAAGTTTTATATCTTGACAAAGTTTTAATCCTTCTTTTTGAACTATACTAAATAATTGTCCATAAGTCAATAAGTCATAAGGAATAGGGTTTCCATACTCCTGTTTTATATGGTTCCTAACTTTCTCTCCTAGGAAAAAGGGTAATCCTGCTAAGAATTTTTCTTTCCAGAAGGCTTGGTTAGAATCTTCTCTAAGCATTATTCTAGTTAGGAAGGTTGTTTTATAAAACTGAAAATCACTAAGTTTCTTACACCTAAAATTACTTAGTAATTCAGCATTTTTATCCTTTAAATGAGTAGGATCACCTATAAAATGAAGTGATATAGTCAAGATTAGTGTTGCCACTGCATCTTGAATAGTATCACCATATTCATTTAATATAGATATCCCATCTTCATATGTTTTTATAGCATTTAGTATTTCTAAATGTTGATCATCGGTGAGATGATTATCCCACCAACCTTTAAGTTGACCAGTAAAGCCAACTATAAGAAGTTCAGCTATAGTTTTATCTGAGGTTTCAGTTTGAGTTCTATAAGCATTGGCAGCCATTGTCATATGTTGTAGAAGACTTAGAATATTGTATTCTGATAGGCTATCAATGTTCCATTCATATACTGAAGAGGCATTATACTTATATTGTGTTAAGGTATTAGGTCTATCTGAAATACCTAAGTCTGGGGTAGACATTCTAGGTACTATAGGCTGGTTATATGTTATATGATTTATTTGTAGTTCTAGGGCTTTACTAAAAGTTTCAATATCTTCTGACTCAAGCTGAGAATCTTCAGCTGATTCTGATTCTTGTTCTTGAGTGACTATACTTATAGTTTTAGAAGCTTTAGATTGAGGTGTTTCTTGAACTACCTGTTTTGACCCAGAAGAAGAGTCAATTTTACTTAGTTGTTCTTTAATTGCTTTTACAAAGTCAGAATCCTTAGATTTGACTTCCTTTTGTCCTGTTTTAGATACTTCGAATGGTTTAAAAACATGGGACTTAAGTTTTATATTTTTAACTTCTTTTTCAACTTTTACTATTTTACTTTCTTTAATAGTATCCTCTATTCTGTTTAACTGTTGTCCTATACTTAATAGGTGTGCATTACTAAAATTATTTTGTTCTAATATTTTTCTATTAGGGTCATCTTCAGATACTATTTTAAATGGTGCTATATTTATTTCTTTATCTCCATGAAGAAATACACTTGATATTTTAGGTGGATGTTCACTTTGTATTATTTTATCTTTTACCTTCCATTCTGTATCTTTATTCCTAATAGTTACTGGATTTATTAATTTTTCTGCTTTAAGTTTACCTCTATAAATTCTTTTAAACCAATCAAAGAACTTCATATTAACTTCATAGCATTTTATAAAGTCAATATATTCTTCTTTAACTGATTCAAAATCTTTTACTTTGTTCTTTACATTTTCTAATTTATCTTTATTTTTAATTGCTGTTAACTCTTTATTTAATTTATCATAATTAAAAACAAATTCTTTATTAATCACATTTAATTCTCTATCTTTGTTTGCTACATTTTCTGTCATGAAAGAAGCTGTAGGTGACATAGGTGGAGAAGGTGAGTGTTCTATATTCTGAGGTTGATTATAATTAGGGTTTGGTTCCAAAGGGTTCATTGTTCCTATTGGATTATAATATGAGTGTGGTACTATTGTACTATAATCTACACCTTTTAATTTATTACTAGACTCGGGTATATCTGATGTAGAATACCTAGGCTTTACTACTGTTTGTAATACAGGTTTAGGTTCATTTTCTTTATATGAGGCATATATTACAGAAGGTAACTGTGAGGCTCTACCTATATCCACTGTTGAGACAGAGGAAGAAGAGTCTGAATACCTACTGCTTACACTATGTCTACTGAATTTTAATTTAACTTTACCGTCTTCATACTGTTCAATTTTACTAAGTTCTATATTGGGTTTAACTATAGTCTTTGGTTCAGGAAGAGGAACAACGTCCTCTAAGACCCATTCATCAGGGAGACTAATATGTTTCCACTGAATAGTCCTAGGGATTACTGTATTAGCTTTACTTAAATCTGTTTGTAAAAATTTAGTCTCTCCTAATTTAGGTTGCATTATATACTTTGTAGCAAAGGCAGATACCATTGCTTTATACTTTATTTTATACATTAATGCTACAGGAATAGATCCTTCAAGCATTTTATAATTATGTGTTTTAATTTCCAATACTACACTTTTTAATATATTTGGATCATTTAGTGAAATTGTTATATCTGGAAAACAGTCAAATGAGATAGGTCCACTACTCAGACTGGTTTCTATAGTTCCTAATAGTGAGTCATTAAAATTTACAAATCTAGCATCTCTGACAACTGCCAAGATACTAGTATTTAATCCTTCTCTAGTTAAAGGTTTTATACCTATTTGTACGAGTCCTATGTGTATATACTTGTATTTTTTATTTTTATGATGCTTTATTGATTCTGCAGAGAGTAAAGTTATTTTTTCAAAGGGTTTACTTAACTGTGCATCCCTTTCTTCAGCTTTAATTATATAATCATTTTTGAATATGTTTAATTTAGGTATTTTATATATCTGTTCTTTATCTATGTTTGGTATTACCCAATTATCAATTGCTTTATTAAAATCTTCTAAAATTACTTCATTTCTATTTACAATCCTTTTAATTTATGATGACTCAGAACTATCTGATTTAGTTGTACTAGCAGATTTACACAGAAATGGTTACATCTTTAAATTTTTGAAAAATAGATTTTTAAAGTTTATTAATGTTGGTTTTGGTAGTGACCACTGACTTACTGCCCTAAACGTCTGTCCGTCGGCTAACACGGGTCTTACTGCATATCCAATACCTAGACAACACTAAGTCCACTTCTAGATCTATAAATCAAAGATTTAACTATGGAAACAGTCCTATATCTATCTACTACCACCCCTAAAAGAAGAGGGCTCTGATACCAGCAGATAGATATAGGACTGTTTCCATAGTTAAATCTTTGATTTATAGATCTAGAAGTGGACTTAGTGTTGTCTAGGTATTGGATATGCAGTAAGACCCATGTTAGCCGACGGATAGGCGTTTAAGGCAGTAAGTCAGTGGTCGCTACCAAAACCAACATTAATAAACTTTAAAAATCTATTTTTCAAAAATTTAAAGATGGAACCATTTCTGTGTAAATCTGCTAGTACAACTAAATCAGATAGTTCTGAGTCATCAGAAATTAAAAGGATTGTAAACAGAAACGAAGTAATTTTAGAAGATTTTAATAAAGCAATTGATAATTGGGTAATACCAAACATAGATAAAGAACAGATATATAAAATACCTAAATTAAACATATTCAAAAATGATTATATAATTAAAGCTGAAGAAAGGGATGTACAGTTAAGTAAACCCTTTGAAAAAATAACTTTACTCTCTGCAGAATCAATAAAGCATCATAAAAATAAAAAATACAAGTATATACACATAGGACTCGTACAAATAGGTATAAAACCTTTAACTAGAGAAGGATTAAATACTAGTATCTTGGCAGTTGTCAGGGATGCTAGATTTGTAAATTTTAATGACTCACTATTAGGAACTATAGAAACCAGTCTGAGTAGTGGACCTATCTCATTTGACTGTTTTCCAGATATAACAATTTCACTAAATTATCCAAATATATTAAAAAGTGTAGTATTGGAAATTAAAACACATAATTATAAAATGCTTGAAGGATCTATTCCTGTAGCATTAATATATAAAATAAAGTATAAAGCAATGATATCTGCCTTTGCTACAAAGTATATAATGCAACCTAAATTAGGAGAGACTAAATTTTTACAAACAGATTTAAGTAAAGCTAATACAGTAATCCCTAGGACTATTCAGTGGAAAGATATTAGTCTCCCTGATGAATGGGTCTTAGAGGACGCTGTTCCTCTTCCTGAACCAAAGACTATAGTTAAACCCAATATAGAACTTAGTAAAATTGAATAGTATGAAGATGGTAAAGTTAAATTAAAATTCAGTAGACATAGTGTAAGCAGTAGGTATTCAGACTCTTCTTCCTCTGTCTCAACAGTGGATATAGGTAGAGCTTCACAGTTACCTTCTGTAATATATGCATCATATAAAGAAAATGAACCTAAACCTGTATTACAAACAGTAGTAAAGCCTAGGTATTCTACATCAGATATACCCGAGTCTAGTAATAAATTAAAAGGTGTAGATTATAGTACAACAGTACCACACTTATATTATAATCCAACAGGAACAATGAACCCTTTGGAACCAAACCCTAATTATAATCAACCTCAGAATATAGAACACTCACCTTCTCCACCTATGTCACCTACAGCTTCTTTCATGACAGAAAATGTAGCAAACATAGATAGAGAATTAAATGTGATTAAAAAAGAATTTGTTTTTAATTATGATAAATTAAATAAAGAGTTAACAACAATTAAAAATAAAGATAAATTAGAAAATGTAAAGAACAAAGTAAAAGATTTTGAATCAGTTAAAGAAGAATATATTGATTTTATAAAATGCTATGAAGTTAATATGAAGTTCTTTGATTGGTTTAAAAGAATTTATAGAGGTAAACTTAAAGCAGAAAAATTAATAAATCCAGTAACTATTAGGAATAAAGATACAGAATGGAAGGTAAAAGATAAAATAATACAAAGTGAACATCCACCTAAAACATCAAGTGTATTTCTTCATGGAGATAAAGAAATAAATATAGCACCATTTAAAATAGTATCTGAAGATGACCCTAATAGAAAAATATTAGAACAAAATAATTTTAGTAATGCACACCTATTAAGAATAGGACAACAGTTAAACAGAATAGAGGATACTATTAAAGAAAGTAAAATAGTAAAAGTTGAAAAAGAAGTTAAAAATATAAAACTTAAGTCCCATGTTTTTAAACCATTCGAAGTATCTAAAACAGGACAAAAGGAAGTCAAATCTAAGGATTCTGACTTTGTAAAAGCAATTAAAGAACAACTAAGTAAAATTGACTCTTCTTCTGGGTCAAAACAGGTAGTTCAAGAAACACCTCAATCTAAAGCTTCTAAAACTATAAGTATAGTCACTCAAGAACAAGAATCAGAATCAGCTGAAGATTCTCAGCCTGAGTCTGAAGATATTGAAACTTTTAGTAAAGCCCTAGAACCACAAATAAATCGTATAATATATAACCAGCCTATAGTACCTAGAATGTCTGCCCCAGACTTAGGTATTTCAGATAGACCTAATACCTTAACACAATATAAGTATAATGCCTCTTCAGTATATGAATGGAACATTGATAGCCTATCAGAATACAATATTCTGAGTCTTCTACAACAGATGACAATGGCTGCCAATGCTTATAGAACTCAAACTGAAACCTCAGATAAAACAATAGTTGAACTTCTTATAGCTGGCTTTACTGGTCAACTTAAAGGTTGGTGGGATAATCATCTCATTGATGATCAACATTTAGAAATACTAAATGCTATAAAAACATATGAAGATGGGATACCTATATTAAATGAATATGGTGATACTATTCAAGATACAGTGGCAACACTAATCTTGACTATATCACTTCATTTTATAGGTGATCCTACTCATTTAAAGGATAAAAATGTTGAATTACTAAGTGATCTTAGGTGTAAGAAACTTAGTGATTTTCAGTTTTATAAAACAACCTTCCTAACTAGGATAATGCTTAGAGAAGATTCTAACCAGGCCTTCTGAAAAGAAAAATTCTTAGCGGGATTACCCTTTTTCTTAGGAGAGAAAGTTAGGAACCATATAAAACAGGAGTATGGAAACCCTATTCCTTATGACTTATTGACTTATGGACAATTATTTAGTATAGTTCAAAAAGAAGGATTAAAACTTTGTCAAGAT
Source organism: Garcia nutans (assembly GCA_947685225.1). Classification (NCBI taxonomy): domain Eukaryota; kingdom Viridiplantae; phylum Streptophyta; class Magnoliopsida; order Malpighiales; family Euphorbiaceae; genus Garcia; species Garcia nutans. Next base: position 677,940 of record CANTUV010000046.1, read on the forward strand.
ATAAAACTTCAAAAATCATTAAAATATGAAATGAGAAAGACTAAACAAGAATTAGGTTCTTTCTGTAAACAATTTGATTATAATATAACACATAAACATAAAGATTGTAATGGACAATGTTCTACTACAAGAAAATATAAAAAAACCCTATAAAAAATATCACAAAAAGAGTTATAAGAAAAAACTTGATAAAGATGATTATTACAAAAAACAGAAACCTTATAAACCTTACAAATATAGGAAACCTAGTAGAAAATAATATAAACAAAAAGATAAAAAATTTACATCATATAAAGATTTAACATGTTATAAATGTGGAAGAAAAGGTCACACATCAAGATTTTGTAAATTTGATAAAAAATTACAAGAACTAAATCTAGAAGAATCTGTATTAAATAAAATCTATGAATTATATCTAGATTATTCAGATTATGAAGAATATTTAGGTTCTGAAGAGTTAAACCAAATAGATGTATAGGATCAGAATCAAGTTCTGAATATAGTAGTAAATCATTAAATGTATTAACTAAAGAACAAGAGTCTATATTAGAAGCAGTAAAATATATAAGTGATCCTAAAATTCAAGAGAAAATGTTAAATAAAATATTAGAAAATGATAAACCTAAACATTCCATATTACCTAGTACTAGTAAACAAACTTATGATTTAACCACAATACTAAATAAGAATAAAAAGTAAAAAATAAACCAACCATAAATGATTTACAAAAAGAAATTAAATTAGAATTAAAAGAATTAAAAAATAAACAAGAACAAGATTCACAGATAATAAAATCTTTAATGAACTCAACTTCTTCTTCTGATGAAGAAGCTGAAGAAGATATTGAACAGATAAATGGTAAAGAAACTGATAATGAAATTAGTTTAATTAATAAAGATAAAATTTCTGATAATTTAATTTTTATGTTGCATGAAATAACATCTAGGAAATATTTAATAAGAATAAAATAAAAATTCTCAGATAATTATAACATAGAAACTATAGCATTATTTGATACAGGAGCTGATTTAAACTGCATTAAACCTAGTTTAGTACCAAAAAGATTTTGGCAAAAAACTAATGAAAGTTTATCTGCAGCAAATAAATCTAAATTAAACATACTTGGTAAAGCAGAAGCATCAATTATAGATAAAAATTTAGAAATAAAAAATATATTTATTTTAACCAACATTCATCATATGGTAATCTTAGGAACACCATTTATGAATTTGATAACACCTTATTCAGTAAATGATGATAGTATAAGTTTTAAAGTTAGAAATCAAAAGATAATTTTCCCATTTTTAGAAAAACCTAAAAATAGAAATTTAAATCTTTTAAAGGCACATTCAATAAATAAATTACAAATAAATGCACTCATAAAAGCAAAGTCTGAACAACTTTGTAATTTAAAAAATAATTATCATTTACAAAAAATAAATGAACAATTAAAGGATAAATTTATGCAAGATAAAATTAGTAAATTAAAATCACAAATAGAAAAAGATTTGTGTGCTGATATTCCAAATGCGTTTTGGAACAGAAAGCAACACATGGTTGATTTTGTTAGTGTATGTGCCCTAGGCCATTTGTTTGGATCTTTATGTTATACATTCATTATTAATAAATGAGGTTTTATTATCATTATTGTTGTTTGCATGTTACACAATTTTGATATTTGTCCCTGGTTTATTATTGTTATAGAGATAAAAAAAATAAATAATTCTTAACCAGTATGAACATTGATTTGATGATCATCAGATGGTTATGTGTATAGTGATACAAATCAATTTCATAAATACTTGTTAGAGAACAATGTATTGGATAGACCCATCATGAGATTACTACATGGGTTAGTGTCATAAGTAAATCTCATGATAGTTATGTAATAATTCTTTGACTTGAGATTGTCATAGTTTCCAATATAAGGACTATTATATTTTGACATGATCAAACATTATCCGTAACTGGATAGTAATAAAGGTTATGTTCATATATGATAGAAATTATGTAAAGGATAATGAACAATCAAGATAGAATTTGTCCCTCTCTTTGAGAGAGATATCTTTTGGGCCCCTCGATAAGTGAGACTGTGAAATGCATGGCCGTGCTCAAATGAATTGATAATGTGATCAATTTCATTTGTTTTTATCAGTCTACTTGGAGATCGAGTAATCATAAGTTTGGACAATATAAGTATGACGTTGACCATGACTTATGTTCAAGCTAGATATCGTGTGACAAAGGGATTAATGCATATACTATTATTAGGCAAATTGGACATTCCTTATATTAATTGGGTAGTTGTAACGCCTTGCTAGAGGCCAATTATGACTTGTTGATTTAATAGAGATTAAATTGACTGCCAATTAATATGGGCCTATCGGGTCACACACAAGAATGCGTTTTGGGCTGGATATAATATTAATAATATTAATATTAGATATTAATATTTATTATTATTATTATTTTCGTTTTTATATATATATATTATTAGATAATATATTCAGAATCCTAATTAGATTTGGATTCTGAATTTGACTTACCTTATCCAATTATATTTATTATTAGATAATGTATTCAGAATCCTAATTAGACTTGGATTCTGAATTTGACTTTCCGTATCCAATTTTGAATTGGATTCTGGAGTGATTATATTCACTCCAGACGTTAAGTCTTCTCAAAGGTAACAATAAAAACAAAGAGGAACGAAAAAGGTAACCCTAATACGTTTTTAGAGAAAACGTTTTTCCAGGCTTCGCTGTTGCAGAGAGCTAGCACTCCAAACGGTAGCATTCGTGTGGATACGCGATAGAGGGTGTTTCGCGATCGAGGCATCTCTTCAAAACTGTGATTTCGAATCATCAACAGGTTAGTTCTTTGAACACTTTTGTCGAATTAAACGAACAGCATGGATCCTGGTGGGAAATCAGAGATCAAATATTTTTCCGCTGCGTGTTTTTGTTTGCAGTGATCTCCTTAATTTCTAACAGTGGTATCAGAGCCACTTGTTGTTTTCGTTTAAGTCGAAAATGCCATGTTGATATGATTACATGAGATATATTGATTTCGTATGGCATGTTAACTATAAAACCTTAATTCGTTTTTCATATGATGAGAAAGGATTGGTTTTTGGTTTCGTTTCTGTAAAACCTTAATTCATTTTTTATATGATGAGAAAGGATTGGTTTTTGGTTTCGTTTCTGTAAAACCTTAATTCGTTTTTCATATGATGAGAAAGGATTGGTTTTTGGTTTCGTTTCTGTAAAACCCTAATTCGTTTTTCATATGATGAGAAAGGATTGGTTTTTGGTTTCGTTTCTGTAAAACCCTAATTCGTTTTTCATATGATGAGAAAGGATTGGTGTTTTTAATTTCGTTTTCATGAGATGATCACGTATATATGATTGGTTGATTAAAATGATTTTCATATGATGAAAACGATTAAGTTTATATGTGATATAAACATTTGGTAATGATTCTGTAATGGGTTGTACATATTCGAAATAAAACAGTAAGAAGGTTAATGAGATTAACGGTTCTGTTTTAGGGTTTCGCCAAAGAAAAATGTTAATGAGATTAACGTTTCTGTTTGGCTTCGAGGGGCGCTGCCCCTCAACCCCGCCCAGGGGCGCTGCCCCTTCAGAACCCCGCCCGCTGACCGGCCAGCGGGAGCCCCGCCCGCTAACCGGCTAGCGGGACCGCCGTATGTTCGCGCCCTATAGTTCGTTACCGCGACATTAAGAATGTCAATATATTTGTTTCTATTTAACATGTTGGTGATGAATATGTTATGTTTGTTTGATGTCTTGGCATGGTGCATAGCATGGCCTTATGACCTATGTGATTGGTTTATTCATATCTTTATTTTGGGTAAATACGGCCTGCGTGTCGTTTATTTTGTTGTAATTTATTTTACTAGTAGTTAGATTTTCTTTTATTGTAATATATGAAGATTCAAGCTACAATGTTTGTGATGGAGATTCATACCAAGGAGAAGATGGTTCCATGGTGATGGAAGCACAAGCTCAAGTTTTGAAGATATGTAATATTGCAAGTGTTGTAATAGATAGGTTTTTCACCTAGGGTTGCCTTTATGATCTTCATTTGGTCTCTTGAAGATCATATTTAGTTTGGCCATGCTATGTCACGTTTACATATTTTGTCATTTGGTATATGATGCTTATGTGATAAATTATATATATGCATATAGGATGCTAAAATATAATGATATGTAATGCAAGACATGATAATAATTTAGTTGAACCCTCATTAATAATTTAAGTCTAAATGCCATCCACGTTTTGAACACCTATCAAAACTAAGATTGTATTAAAGTAGGTATTGCCAAAGCAATATGCTTTAAACATTCCTAGCTAAGTAGGATGAGTAATAGTGCTACTCATATGTTTTAAAATTGGTTAGACTTAATTAGGCTATCAAAATGGTTTTGGGCCTAAGGCATTAGATGGAATTCAACATGCTATGACATATGATGTCAATATTCCATAATTACTAAGAGTTACATGAGATGTAATTGGTAAAGATGTTACCTACCTAAATAACTTGATTTTAAGCGTCACACCAAAGCTGAGTTTAGAATTAAGTGAAATACGGATCTTAGCCTACTAAAATATTTCTTTAGAGGGTTATATTTTTTAGTAGGAGTTTAAATAATTTTAACCTCATTATTAATTAAAATTTGACTTTGCATATTTATCAACAGATGGCTGCTAATAACAATTCCACCTTATCACTGCTATCTATCCTTGAGAAGGAAAAACTGAAAGAATGTGGGACTAATTTTGTTGACTGGTTTAGGAACCTGAGAATTGTTCTCAAACAAGAGAAAAAGTCCTACGTGCTTGATGAAGCTATCCCTGACCCACCTCCTGCCGATGCTTCTAATGCTGCTAAGAGTAAGCATAAGAAGCATGTGGATGATTCCAATGACATAGGATGTCTTATGTTGGCTACTATGTGTCCAGGACTTCAGAAGGATCTGGAACACTTAGAGGCTTATGAGATGAGTGTGCATCTCAAACAAGCTTTCCAACAACAGGCTAGGCAAGATAGGTTTAACACCGCTGTTGCATTATTTGACTGCAAAATGTCTGAAGGTGAATCTGTTAGTGCTCATGTTTTGAAGATGAAAGGCTATCTAGATCACCTTGCTAGACTTGGATATCCCCTGAGTTTAGAACTCTCCACGGATTTGATCCTACATTCATTGCCTAGCAGTTTCTCACAGTTTGTCATGAACTATAACATGAATGACATGGAGAAATCCATTCCTGAGCTACATGGTATGCTCAAAACTGTTGAGGGGAATATCAAAAAGCCTACCCAAATATTGAATGTCAATATTAAACAAATGAAAAAGAAAGCCAAAGATACTAAAGGCAAGGGTAAGGCAAAAGGTGCTAAAGGGTCCAAGGGACAAGCTAAACCAAAACCTGTACCTAAGGCTAAAGTTCCTAAGGAAGGGACTTGTTTCCATTGCAACAAGCCTGGGCATTGGAAGAGAAATTGTCAACTCTATTTGGATGAGTTAAAGAAGTTGAAGGGTAGTGCGACTACATCTTCAGGTATTTATGTTATAGAAATTAATTTATCTATTCCTTCTTCCTGGGTATTAGATACCGGATGTGGATCTCATATTTGTACAAATATGCAGGGACTCAAAAGGAGTAGGATGCTGAAGAAGGGCGAAGTGGACCTACGTGTTGGCAATAGAGCAAGAGTTGCTGCTATAGCTGTAGGAACTTATGAGCTTGTTATGTCCAATGGGTTTTTGTTAATTTTGAACAATTGCTTTTATGTTCCTACTATGAGTAGGAATCTTATTTCAGTATCTGTTTTGGATGATGAAGGTTATTCATTTTTGATTAAGAATAAGAAATGTTCTATTTTTGTTAAAAATGATCTGCTTTATGGTATTGCAAATTCTTATAATGGCCTTTATATCCTTAATCTTGATGATTCTAATGGTAATTATATCTATAACATAACTTCTAAGAGAACTAAGCCAAATGAGTTAAACCCTACTTATTTATGGCATTGTCGCCTTAGCCATATAAATGAGAAACGCATTTCTAAGCTCCATCAAGATGGATTATTAGATTCATTTGATTTTGAATCATTTGAAACATGTGAGTCTTGTTTGCTTGGTAAGATGACAAAGGATCCTTTTACTGGTCATAGTGAAAGGGCTAATGATTTATTGGGCTTGATACATACAGATGTATGTGGTCCTTTTAGCATTAGTGCCAGAGGAGGATTTCGATACTTCATTACTTTTACTGATGATTTCAGTAGGTATGGCTATGTCTACCTAATGAAACATAAGCATGAGTCTTTTGAAATGTTTAGAACTTTTCAAAATGAAGTACAAAATCAACTTGGTAAAATAATTAAACTACTTCGATCAGATCGAGGTGGTGAATATTTGAGCCAAGAGTTTGATGATCATCTAAGGGATTGTGGAATTGTTTCACAACTGACTCCTCCAGGAACTCCACAGTGGAATGGAGTTTCTGAAAGGAGAAATCGAACTCTATTAGATATGGTTCGATCAATGATGAGTCAAGCGGATCTTCCTTTATCTTTTTGGGGTTATGCCTTGGAGACAGCTGCATTCATTCTGAACCGTGTACCATCTAAGGCGGTTGAAAAGACACCATATGAGATATGGACAGGTAAGACACCTAGTTTGTCTTTTCTTAAGATTTGGGGTTGTGAAGCTTATGTGAAAAGACCAGTTTCAGATAAGTTAGCTCCAAAGTCTATCAAATGTAATTTTGTGGGGTATCCTAAGGAAACTAAAGGATACTATTTCTATACTCCTTCAGAGAACAAAGTGTTTGTTGCTCGAAATGGGATCTTTTTGGAAAAGGAATTTCTTTCTAAGAGAACTAGTGGGAGTATAGTAGAACTTGAGGAAACTCAAGTACCACAAGAAATCATTGAGCCGTCTATAGAGCCTATTTCAGAACCACAAATAGTTGTGGAGTCTGAAGATGTAGCACAAATCCCTCGCAGGTCTGATAGGACACGTCGTCATCCAGAGAGATATGGATTTCTTGTGACTGATGATAGTGAAGTAATGCTCATAGATCAAGATGAGCCTACTACCTATCAAGAAGCTGTGTCAGGTCCAGATTCAGACAAATGGCTTGGAGCCATGAAATCTGAGATGCAATCTATGTTTGACAACCAGGTTTGGTCTTTAATTGATCCTCCAGAGGGTATTAAGACTATTGGTTGCAAATGGGTTTTCAAGAAGAAAACTGACATGGATGGGAATGTGCAGACCTATAAAGCAAGGCTTGTTGCAAAAGGTTTCAAGCAAACTCATGGTATAGACTATGATGAAACCTTTTCACCAGTTGCTATGCTTAAGTCTGTTAGAATTCTCATTGCCATTGCAGCATACTATGATTATGAGATATGGCAAATGGATGTCAAAACCGCTTTCCTTAATGGAAACTTGCTTGAGGATGTGTATATGACACAACCTGAGGGTTTTGTAAATCCTGAGAATTCTACAAAGGTTTGCAAGCTTCAAAGATCCATTTATGGATTGAAGCAAGCATCTCGAAGCTGGAATCTTCGTTTTGATGAAACAGTTAGGAACTTTGGTTTCATCAAGAATGAAGATGAACCTTGTGTTTACAAGATGGTTAGTGGGAGTGCAGTAGTGTTTTTAGTCTTATATGTGGATGACATATTACTCATTGGGAATGATATCCCTACCTTGCAAAATGTTAAGACTTGGTTAGGGAATTCTTTCTCAATGAAAGACTTAGGTGAGGCTGCCTATATCCTTGGTATAAAGATCTATAGAGATAGATCTAGAAGGATAATTGGCCTGAGTCAAAGTACATACATAGATAAAGTGTTGAAGAGGTTCAACATGCAAGATTCCAAAAAGGGATTCTTGCCTATGTCTCATGGCATTCATCTCAGCAAGAGTCAATGTCCTATGACATCTGATGAGCGAGATCGAATGAATAAGATTCCTTATGCTTCTGCTATAGGATCTATTATGTATGCCATGCTATGTACTAGACCAGATGTCTCATATCCATTAAGCGCAACTAGTAGATTTCAAGCTGATCCTGGTGAAGGTCACTGGACAGCTGTCAAGAATATTCTTAAGTACCTTCGAAGGACTAAAGATGTATTCTTGGTTTATGGAGGTTTGGAAGATGAGCTAGTTGTAAATGGTTACACAGATGCTAGTTTCCAAACTGACATAGATGATTTTAGATCGCAGTCAGGTTTTACATTCACATTGAATGGTGGAGCTGTTAGTTGGAAGAGCTCAAAACAAAGCACTGTGGCTGATTCTACAACAGAGGCTGAGTATATAGCAGCATCAGATGCAGCTAAGGAAGCAGTCTGGTTGAAGAAATTCATCACTGAGCTAGGAGTGGTGCCTAGCATTGCAAATCCTGTGGACATTTATTGTGACAACAATGGTGCCATAGCACAGGCAAAAGAGCCTAGATCTCATCAAAGATCTAAGCATATACTCAGGCGTTTTCACCTCATTCGAGACATTATCGATAGAGGAGATATCAAGATATGCAAAGTTGACACAAATGATAACATAGCAGATCCATTAACAAAGCCTCTCTCACGGGTCAAGCATGATCAGCACACTAGATCTATGGGTCTTAGAAATTTGTAGGCCTAGTGCAAGTGGGAGATTGTTAGTGTATGTGCCCTAGGCCATTTGTTTGGATCTTTATGTTATACATTCATTATTAATAAATGAGGTTTTATTATCATTATTGTTGTTTGCATGTTACACAATTTTGATATTTGTCCCTGGTTTATTATTGTTATAGAGATAAAAAAAAATAAATAATTCTTAACCAGTATGAACATTGATTTGATGATCATCAGATGGTTATGTGTATAGTGATACAAATCAATTTCATAAATACTTGTTAGAGAACAATGTATTGGATAGACCCATCATGAGATTACTACATGGGTTAGTGTCATAAGTAAATCTCATGATAGTTATGTAATAATTCTTTGACTTGAGATTGTCATAGTTTCCAATATAAGGACTATTATCTTTTGACATGATCAAACATTATCCGTAACTGGATAGTAATAAAGGTTATGTTCATATATGATAGAAATTATGTAGAGGATAATGAACAATCAAGATAGAATTTGTCCCTCTCTTTGAGAGAGATATCTTTTGGGCCCCTCGATAAGTGAGACTGTGAAATGCATGGCCGTGCTCAAATGAATTGATAATGTGATCAATTTCATTTGTTTTTATCAGTCTACTTGGAGATCGAGTAATCATAAGTTTGGACAATATAAGTATGACGTTGACCATGACTTATGTTCAAGCTAGATATCGTGTGACAAAGGGATTAATGCATATACTATTATTAGGCAAATTGGACATTCCTTATATTAATTGGGTAGTTGTAACGCCTTGCTAGAGGCCAATTATGACTTGTTGATTTAATAGAGATTAAATTGACTGCCAATTAATATGGGCCTATCGGGTCACACACAAGAATGCGTTTTGGGCTGGATATAATATTAATAATATTAATATTAGATATTAATATTTATTATTATTATTATTTTCGTTTATATATATATATATTATTAGATAATATATTTAGAATCCTAATTAGATTTGGATTCTGAATTTGACTTACCTTATCCAATTATATTTATTATTAGAAAATGTATTCAGAATCCTAATTAGACTTGGATTCTGAATTTGACTTTCCGTATCCAATTTTGAATTGGATTCTGGAGTGATTATATTCACTCCAGACGTTAAGTCTTCTCAGAGGTAACAATAAAAACAAAGAGGAACGAAAAAGGTAACCCTAATACGTTTTTAGAGAAAACGTTTTTCCAGGCTTCGCTGTTGCAGAGAGCTAGCACTCCAAACGGTAGCATTCGTGTGGATACGCGATAGAGGGTGTTTCGCGATCGAGGCATCTCTTCAAAACTGTGATTTCGAATCATCAACAGGTTAGTTCTTTGAACACTTTTGTCGAATTAAACGAACAGCATGGATCCTGGTGGGAAATCAGAGATCAAATATTTTTCCGCTGCGTGTTTTTGTTTGCAGTGATCTCCTTAATTTCCTAACAGATTTACCTTATGAAATAGGCTTTGATGAAAAGTCTATTACAACTAAAGCTAGGCCCATTCAGATGGCGCCTGATTTAATTGAATTTTGTAAAATAGAAATAAATGATTTAGCAAATAAAGGATTAATTACAAAGTCTAGAAGCCCTTGGTCTTGTGCTGCATTCTATGTAAACAAGGCCTCTGAAATAGAAAGAGGAGCACCTAGATTGGTAATAAATTATAAACCTTTAAATAAAGCTTTAAAATGGATTAGGTATCCTATTCCAAATAAAAAAGATTTATTAGGAAGATTATATAAAGCAAACATATTTAGTAAATTTGATATGAAATCAGGATTTTGGCAAATCCAGATAAACCCTAAAGATAGGTATAAAACTGCATTCACTGTTCCATTTGGACAGTATGAATGGAATGTTATGCCTTTTGGTTTAAAGAATGCACCCTCTGAGTTTCAGAAAGTGATGAATGATATTTTTAATCCATACACTAAATTTTGCATTGTATATATTGATGATGTATTAATATATTCCACAACTATAGATGAACATTTTAAACATTTAAAAACATTTTTTATGGTAATTAAACATAATGCTTTAGTATTAAGTAAAACGAAGATGTCTCTGTTTCAAACTAAGATTAGGTTCTTAGGACATTATATAGAACATGGAATCATAGAACCTATAGAAAGAAACTAAGCCTTTGGAGATGAGTTTCCTGATCAGATTATTAATAAAGCTCAGTTACAAAGATTTTTAGGTTGTTTGAATTATGTTATAGAATTCTTTCCCAACCTAAATAGAACTATTAAACCTTTGCATGATAGGTTAAAGAAAAACCCAGGTCCATGGACTGAGGTCCATTCTGGCATAGTTAGACAGATTAAAGACCTAGTTAAAACTATTCCTTGCCTGCATATAGCTTATCCCTTAGCCTCCAAAATAGTTGAGACTGATGCATCAGATATAGGTTTTGGTGAGATTTTAAAACATATTAAAGAGGATAGAGAAACCATAGTCCAATTCTATTTAGGACATTGGAGTCCAACCCAATTAAATTATTCTACTATAAAGAAAGAAATTTTGAGTATTGTTTTATGTATTTCAAAATTTCAATCTGATTTATTAAATCAAAATTTTTTATTAAGAATTGATTGTAAAAGTGCAAAAGATGTTTTGCAAAAAGATGTTAAAAATCTTGCCTCAAAACAAATTTTTGCTAGATGGCAAGCTATTTTGAGTATATTTGATTTTGATATAGAATTTATTAAAGGAGAAAATAATAGTTTACCTGATTTCCTTACTCGTGAATTACTTCTCAGGAATCATGGGGAAAAACAGAAAGAAGATGGCCAATAAGGCCAAAGAAACTCTAAATGATGATTCTCCTAAAGCCCTATCTGATCATTCAGATAGTATTGCAAACCCTAAACCTATAAAGTCTTGGGCTGATGCTGTCCAAGAAGAAGACGATAAAGCTAAATTGGATATATGAGTCTCTCAGCTGGCCCAATCTCCAGAGGTCCTTAAAGCTCTTGCAAAAATAGGCTTCCCGCCTCCTGAAGCCCCAGGTAATAATTCTATAGTCCCTTTTAAAACAGAGTTAGGTCAATCTTCAAAAACCCTAACTCAAAATATTTCTAAAAATGAGTTGAATGTTTCAAACTCTTCAACTCAAATTGTTTCTTCAAATTTTCCTTTAAAATCAAAAACTTTTTGGCATAATTAAAATTTTTGGTTTACAGAATTAATTTCTGATTTTGGGACTGCTCAGCAGAACCCATGGTCTATAATTGAGTCTGTATACCCTAAAGGATGGTTTTTCAAACCAAAAGAATTTTCTAAAACCCAAGAGTATTATCTTAATATTCTTGCAGATTCTGGTTCTTTGTTTTTAAAGCACAATTATAGTCAGCAAGATAAGGCTGTCATAGCCTATTCTTCTTTTAAAATAAAGAAAATTCTCCATCCTTCTGAATGGGGAAGACCTTTGCACGTTCCTGTGCAATTTAAAGCCCTTCCTTCTATAGCCCATTGTTCATCATATAACTATTGAGACTATATAGATGCCTGGACTAAAGCCTTAATTTTCCAAAACCCTGGAAAAACCCATTCTTGGCTTATCTATTATGAAACCAATATAAAAATAAACAACCTCCCTTCCTGGTTCGTTGATTGGTGGTATTTCTGTGGTAATGAAGACCGTTGTCTACCACATGAGGTACAATTAGCCTACCAGTATTATAAAGCTCACCTAAATCCTACTCCATATGAGAGGAATTTCCCTCCTCTTCTCCTTTTTTGCTTAACTTTCAATATACCTTGGGTATATCAATGGTACTTTGACACTTCTCTCCAGCCAGGTACCAATATCCCTGTGGTATTGAGAAAATCTAAAGTCAAGTGGTGGACTGCCTTTCGCAATTCTACCACTAAAGAAACTGTTAAGGCATGGCTCCTAAAGAGAAACCATAATGGTCTTGACCCAAGACTATCAGTCTCTTTTGGAGCTCAAAGAGCCCAAAATATTGCCCTTCTTGCAGCTGCAAAGGCTGCAGAAGAATATAGAGCCTTAATGGAACAGATGGTTGAAACTCTTCCATCAACCTCTGAGCCCGTTAAGCCCAGTAAGACTTGCTCTGCTGGATCTTCAACTAAAGCCCACTCTAAAATTTCTAAAGCTCCATCCAGAAGAAGAAAATCTCCTTCCTCTTCTTCGGATTCCTCTTCATCATCCATGACGTCATCTTCCACCGAGACATCTGACTCGAATTACTGTCCCAGTAATGAGGATGATTGCTATGGTATATTGTCCCCTATCAGAGTAAAAAGTAAAGAGAAAATAAAAAGAAAAGAAAAAGAGAAAAAGAATAAAGAAAAAGAAAAAGAAAAAAGAAAAGAAAAGAAAAAATAAAAAATAAAGAAAAAGAAAAAGAAAGGAAAAATAAAGAAAAAGAAAAGAATAAAGAAAAGAAAAAAGAAAAAGAAAAGAAAAGTAAAAAGAAAATTGAGTCAGAAGCTGAATCTGATTCAAATTCATCTGATTAAAGGCAGGAGAAACCTAATTTCTCCACTTAGTTTGGTTAAAGTCAATAAAGACGGTGCCCACTGACAAGATACTGTTAATTAACAGTATTCACCAGAGGGATTCCTACAGTAAAGTCAGAAGAACTGTTCATCCACAGTTCCCAACAGTAAAACCAACAGTACCCCAGACAAGGTACTATTCATCCACAGTACCTGTTCATTCTCAAGTATGCTCTGTTGTTTCAATTAAATAAATTTAAATTTTATATATATCTCATCTCTCATTTCATTCTTAAGTATGCTCTGTTCTAATTCTTGCAAGCAATAAACGAGCAAGTTGAGCTTGATCTGGAAATAGAACATCAGAAATTATATGCACTACTTATAGCTGAAAAGGACTTCCATATTCTATCCTTTTCTGCTTTCTTCTCTCTCTATTCAATGCTGTATATTTATACGGGATCCGTATATCTATACCATACATAGTTTAAATAGGAATACTAAAAGAAATAGACTTAAGAGTGTGTATTGATAAAACAAAATTAAAATATTTTAGACTTAAGATACAAATTTATTTAAAGACTTAATTATAATCTTTAAAGTGGTATATAAGGCTGGAAACCTAAATATAAATTGGAGCAACGTTAGACTTGCACTTGTCTGAAGCTCTCCTTTGCACCAGGTATGAAACAACGCCGCTGTACCATTTAAAAGAGATTATAATTACTCTTTATATGTTTTTAATATATGCTTTTAAATTATTTCTTTAATTTATTTTAATATAGACTTTTACATTCTGCTTTTTGTTTATTTTAATTAATCTGTTTATATATTTATATTAGTTATGCCTAACTGTTTATTGTTTTGTTATTTCTTTTAAAAAATTATTTATCCCCATCAAAGATCCTTAAGATTTGCTGGTATCAGTATATATGCTGGTATATACATGTATATATTAGTATATACAAGTATATATTAGTATATATATAAGTATATATTTTTATATATTAGTATATACAAGTATATATATTAGTATATACAAGTATATATTAGTATATATACAAGTATATACAAGTATATATATTAGTATATACTTATATATACAAGTATATATATTAGTATATACAAGTATATACAAGTATATATATAAGTATTTATTAGTATATATACAAATATCTACAAGTATATATAAGTATATATTAGTATATACAAGTATATACAAGTATATATATTAGTATATATATTAGTATATACAAGTATTTATTAGTATATATATTAGTATATATAAGTATATATTAGTATGTATATACATGTATATACAAGTATATATATAAGTATATATTAGTATATATACAAGTATATATATTAGTATATATTAGTATATATACAAGTATATACAAGTATATATTAGTATATATATAAGTATATATTAGTATATATATATAAGTATATACAAGTATATATTAGTATATACAAGTATATATTAGTATATATACAAGTATATACAAGTATATATATTAGTATATACATATATATACAAGTATATATATTAGTATATACAAGCATATACAAGTATATACATAAGTATATACTTATATATACAAGTATATATATTAGTATATACAAGTATATATATAAGTATATATTAGTATATATACAAATATATACAAGTATATATAAGTATATATTAGTATATACAAGTATATATATTAGTATATATTAGTATATAAAAGTATATATATTAGTATATACAAGTATATATTAGTATATATATTAGTATATACAAGTATATATATTAGTATATACAAGTATATACAAGTATATATATTAGTATATATACAAGTATATATAAGTATATATTAGTATATACAAGTATATATATTAGTATATACAAGTATATATTAGTATATATGTTAGTATATATAAGTATATATTAGTATATACAAGTATATATATTAGTATATACAAGTATATATTAGTATATACAAGTATAAATATTAGTATATACAAGTATATATATTAGTATATATTAGTATATACAAGTATATCTTAGTATATACAAGTATATATATTAGTATATATTAGTATATATACATGTATATACAAGTATATATTAGTATATACTAGTATATATAGTAGTATATACAAGTATATATTCGTATATATACAAGTATATATATTAGTATATACAAGTATATACAAGTATATATATTAGTATATATTAGTATATATACAAGTATATATAAGTATATATTAGTATATACAAGTATATATATATAAGTATATACAAGTATATATACAAGTATACATTAGTATATATATTAGTATATACAAGTATATATATTAGTATATACAAGTATATATTAGTATATATACAAGTATATATATATATATTAGTATATACTTATATATACAAGTATATATATTAGTATATACAAGTATATACAAGTATATATATAAGTATATATTAGTATATATACAAGTATATATTAGTATATACAAGTATATATATTAGTATATACAAGTATATATTAGTATATATATTAGTATATACAAGTATATATATTAGTATATACAAGTATATATTAGTATATACAAATTTATCACTACTAATTATTTAAATTGTATTGCCTTAAGCACTTATGGATGAATTATAAATTGAAATTTATACGTCATCTATATAAGTGAATTTATAAAGTTATTTTAACAAAATTTTGAAAAATCTATTTTGTTTCAAAAGAGGGATGTCAAAACTTCAAAAATTTTGAACACTTAAATTCCCCCCTTTATTTCCAAAAAAAAATTTCATTTGCCCCCATTTGCCAAAAATACGGCGGTTTTGAAATTTAGCAATAAACCTAAACAGACCTATCTCGTCCTTCCCTCTTTCGATTTCTCTCTGTAGACCTAATTTATTTCCATTTTCAAGGGTAAAAAGCTTCAGAACCTAATTCGTTCCATTTTGCGATGAGTTCAGAAGAGAGTATTAGAGCTGGCAGTGGAGTGAGTTTCTTAGGGAATTCTCAATTCGTCGAATTTATTGGTATTGGTAGCAGAAATGATGCTGTTCTTGATTTCTGCTCGGAGTCGCCTTTTCAGTTATCATCGTCGTTGCGTTTCTGGTAATTTTTGCCTCATTTTTATCATTCTTTTGGGAAACTGGAAGAAGAAATCGACGAAGAGCAGCGAGAGATCTCGGCGGCTATCCCCTTCGGTGATTCTCGGCAAGCGCTGCTGTACAAGGTCACTGTACAGGTTAATATACTTAACTCTACGTTCTCTTGGAACGAGGCCAATCAAAAAAATTATAAGTATATATTAGTATATACAAGATATTTTAGAATTCAGATTCATTATTAATTTTTAATTTTCAATTGTTTTGGAAAATTTTTAATTTTTCATTTGACATTAGCTTTTGTACAAAAAATTATCTCATTGTTGCAGGTTGGTGTGATCGGAAATCTGGTTCATTCATCCCCAAACATAAAGAAAGAAGTGCTTGCAGCTGGTGCTCTACAGCCTGTTATTAGTTTACTTAGATTTGTCTAAATCCTGTATTCTTGGCATCTTTGAAATTTTTTTCCACTTCTTTAAGCAAGTGTGAACATTATTCTTTCATTTCTTCTGTGACGATTTTTATTTGTATTATTTTTTTTCACTTTCTTATTTGTTTCTTGGCAACAGCTCCTGTTGCTCTGAGAGCCAAAGAAAGGCTGCTTTATTACTTGGACAGTTTACTGCAACAGACTCAGATTGCAAGGTAAAGTCAAGCTTGCCTTTTAACTTCATTTTCCTTTTTTTTTTGAGTTGGTTTCTATTTCTAATTGTTTAGAAGATGGAAATAAATTAAGTAAATATTATTCTCTCCTTCTTAAGTCTAAGGTTGTTTTTCCAGCTGTTCCTTTTGCAGATAAACACAGAGTTAACTTTTGTAAATCAATGGGGTTGAGACTCATTTGCCTTCCAATTTTTTGTGAATTCTCAATCTTGTTTAACCCTTCCACCCCCGATTTTTTACATGCTTTAGATTGATAAAGATGATATATTTTTAGGTTCACATTGTACAAAGGAGTGCAGTTCAACCCTTGATAGAGATGTTGCAGTCTTCTGATGTACAGCTGAGGGAAATGTCAGCTTTTGCATTGGGGAGATTGGCACAGGTTAGTATTTCCTTATCTTTGTTGCATACTTCATTTGCTTTAAAATTTACAGATCCTAATGGCATAATGAAGTTGGCATTGTCTTCATACAAGTGGATATTAATATAAATTTCCCATTTCTAGTCTGGTATTTGCGTTTGTAGATGCATGTGGGAGTGAACGCAAATACACTGACCCTCTTTTGGTATAAGTATTTATGCTATTCAGAATTTGTCACTCTGATGGATAATATATTCAGGTCACATTTATATTCTGAAACCTGTGTTTATCTTCGTCATCACTATCTGCATTTATGCAAAACATAATCCACAGACTAGAAAATTCAATATTCTATGCCTACGACGCTGCTGTTTCTTTTTTTTAGAACTTACTTTGAGTGGCGTGGAATTCTATTCTGATTTTATTTTGTTGCACATACTTGTTTGTGTGGTGGATGTATAATATATTTATGCCATATTTATGCCATATTTGAGTTAACTTTGTCATGAGGTACATGAAGGAAATCTGTTATGACAAGGAGCTTCAGTTTGCAGCTAAGGTGAGAATTTTAATTATTTTCATTTTTTATATAATAGTTTTGTATTTACCACATGTGGCTAACCAAAATTTGATTCTTTTTTCAGTGGCTACGCAGAGGCAACTTGGAGTATAGTGATGCCGACATCAACGAGATTAGGATTGACTTCGCCAAATATTTCATGAAGCGTCATTCAAGTTGAAGTTAATAGTATAATTCAGTGATATATGTATAGTATTGATTTTTTTTAGTTTGTTAATATGTTGAATGGTTAAATTTGTGGAGGTTTTTTGATTCCCAAATTTGCAATTCTCCATTGTAAAGTGTTGTCTTATATGTATAATGTACAGTTTAACAGACAATGGTGGTGAAATGAAAATGAACATTGAAACTATTGTCTAATATTCAGTGTGCCACATTAATTAACCGTTGTATTTAGCGTCCTTCGACAACGGTTTTAGATTAATTAACCATTGTCTGAACAATTAAAAAGCGTTGTGTAAACCTTTATTAGATAATGGTATTTAATAAGAAAGCGTTGTGTAAACCTTAATCAGACAACGGTTTTTAATAAGAAAGTGTTGTATAAACCTTCATCAGACAACGATTTTTAATAAGAAAGCGTTGTATAAACCTTAATCAGACAACGGTTTTTAATAAGAAAGCATTGTATAAACCTTAATCAGACATCGCCTCAATAGACAACGGTTTTTGTCTTCATCAGACAACGGTAAAAAAGCATTGTCTAAACCTTCATCAGACAACGGTTAAAAACCGTTGTCTGATAAAACTAAAAACCGTTGTGGAAACCATCTTCAGACAATGGTTAAAAACCGTTGTCTGAAAAATTAGAAACCGTTGTCTGAACGATCATCAGACAACGGCCAAAAACCGTTGTCTGATAAAATTAAAAACCGTTGTGCAAACCTACATCAGACAACAGTTTTAAAATCGTTGTCTGAAATGCTATCAGACATCGCTTCAATAGACAACGGTGTTTGTCTTCATCAGACAACGGCCAGAAAGCGTTGTCTGATTCAGTTTTCCTTGTAGTGTAAGGCCCCGAGCCTAAACAGTACCGAAGTCGCAAGAACCATTCCACCGGGAGTGGGGGCAAAAATCCCCGCTCACAGTCACATTATTCTACTTTCTTATATTTTTCAAATATTTCATAATTGCAACTCATAGCATTATATTGCTCAATTGTATCACAATTCATAATTCACATTAAAGCAAAGACAAGCATGGGCCCAAAAAGGATCTAATATGCTATTCAAATTTCAGAGTTACTGCTTTGGTCCATAATGACACCATGTGTCTAGCCCCGTAGGCAATATATCCATGGATAATGTAACAGCCCCAGTCTCTTGGACCTCAACCCGGCTAGACCCTTAGGCCCCAGTATCTTGGTCCTCAACCCGGCTAGACTGCTATAGTTTTTGAGGCTTATGACCCAATCTTTTCACCCCAAAAATATCATATTTATCAGCTGGCCTGGCTTACGATCCAGTCTTTTCACCATTCCAGCATTTGGCCTGTAGGCAATCATAGGCATGCCGCCAAACCCAGAACTCTGAAAATTGAATAACATACTAGACACACAATTTATTCATATTTCTCATTATCAAATTCTTTCATAATTCCTTTATCAAAACTTTTCTCATTTTCTCATGATCAAACTAGGCACATTGCCTTATTACATAATTTTTTTTCTCACTTTTTTTTTCATTTATTCCTTTTTCTCATTATTAATCTCTTTCTCATGGTCACATATTCAATCTAGGCACATTGCCTTATTTTCATATTTTTTTTTCTCATTTTTCTCATTTTTCACATCTTTCTCATTTTTCTCAATTTTATCAATATCAATTCATTTCATTATTCCACATATCTCATTTTTGCATTCACAACACATTACCCAATTACTTTCGGTATTTTCACATAATATACATATTTCACATTCTACACAATTTAGCCTTTATCAATGGCTTTTCACAATGCATTTAACACATATATGACATTACAAATGTCATAGCACATTATTCATACACAATCAATGAACCAAGTAACTTAACACATTTTCCAACCAAAATGTGTTAAGTCCAAATGTTATGCAAATATAAATATTATATTCAAAGTTTGTACATACCTCTACTAGCAACTCAAAGCAAGCTTAACACAACCTCCAATCCTATCCTTCCAACTTGCCCTTCACCACTTGGATCAAGCAAATCAACCTCCCTCAATGCCTATATCAAATGTGATCATAAACAATCATTTAATATCATATTCTAAGGCATTCTCAACATCAAACCTTAATTTAACAACACTCCTACAAAATTTCAAAAATTAAGTCTTTCCTTACTTTAACTTAGCAAATCCATATTAACCCATTAAATTATTGTTTTGAGTTTATTTATATCATTACAAACATATTTTAACATGTTTAAACTAATTACATTAATTAACCACATGCTTATGTTCAAAACCCTAAAATGGCATAACCTTCACCATTGAAGGATCCCCATTCCAACTCAATCCAATTATCATTTCAATCTTATTTCCACCACTTATATCATTAAATAACATGATTTAAGCACTAAAATCAAACAATTAATCATTCTTTAAAAATTCACTTTTCCAAAACCCTAAATCAATACTACCATCTTCAGACTCTATCCAAACTTAACTAAATCCATCATTTGATTTTAAAATCCTTGTTTATGCATCAAAACAACACATTTTGAACCAATTTTCACAATTAAAACTCACGATTTCAAAAACTCAAATGTTCCATAACCCTAAATTCTCTCTCTTCACCAAACCCAACTTAAATTCAACCATTTCTTAAATCTAACTTTAAAATCATTGTTAATCGCTTAAAATAACTTCATCCACATCCAAATAGATAATTAAATCTTAGAACTTCAAAAATTCAAAATACACATCTTCAAACTTTCATGGAAATCCAAAGAAAAAGTGAGTAAACTTAGTAATTAAAGAGGAAAACCGTAAAAATCCACTTGAAACTTTATAAATATTTCAATTAAATGAGTTTGGAAGAAGCAAATACCTCTCTTGAAGCCATGAAAGTCGGCCTTGAAGGAAAGAAGAAGAAGAAGATGAAAAAAAATAATTTTCTCTTTCCTCCCACTCACATTTTCAACCTTATATATATTATTATTTTAATATATTTTTAATTAATTAATTAATTATTTAATTTATTAAAATTCTAAAATATTATCTTCCATCCAAAATTATTTATTTTTGAATTATTTTATTAATTTTAAATTTCTAAGATTTAATTACCAAAATACCCTTTTACTTTGACTTTTCTTTTAAAAAGTGTTGACTTTTATATGTTGCATATATTTTACATATATATCACATATATATTCCCCTTTTTCATTTAAAACCCCTTCATTTTTCATTTAAAACCATTAATTTAATTTATCCATTTAAATTATAATTTATTTTATCAAATGTTTAAAAATTAGAACTTTTCAAAAAATTTGGGATATTACACATATGCACAAGTAATGTGTATCTTATATACACATCAAATGTACCTCATATGTGTATTAAATATTAAGTATGCAATGTATTAATTCAACATATATAATTAATATACCATATGTATATGTTATATATACTTTAGATATATATATTGAGTATATACAATTTATATCTCCAAATACTTATTTAATTTCTCCAAAATCACGGATGTTACACTTGTGCTCTAATTCCACTGGCAGGTGGCATGCCTTGCCAAAGACTAGATGATATGGACTCATTCCCAAAGGTGTTTTAAAAGCTGTCTGATTTGCCTAAAGTGCTTCTGGAAGGCACATTGCCCAATCCTTCCTAGTTACACTTATTGTTTTCTCTAAAATTCCTTTGATTTGCTTATTGGAGATTTCTGCTTGGCCGGATGTTTGGGGATGGTAGGGAGTTGCCACTTTATGTCGAATACCCATCTTGGTCATCAGCTTTTTGAACCACTTGCTGCAAAAGTGGCTTCCTCCATCACTGACTATCGCTTTAGGGGGCTCCAAACCTGCTTAAGATGTATTCCTTCAAAAATTTCAAAATAATATTAGCATCATTGGTCCTAGTGGGGATGGCCTCCACCCACTTGGGCATATAATCAACAACAAGAAGGATATACTCAAAATTGAAAGATTTGGAAAATGGGCCCATGAAATCAATTCCCCATACATTAAAATTTCTACCACAATAAAAATATTAAGAGGCATTTCATTTCTCTTGCTTATGTTTCATACTGTTGGCATCTGTCACATCTTTTGCAAAAATTATAAGTGTCTTTAAAAAGGATAGGCCAATACAAACCACTATGCAAAATTTTCTCAGTGGTTTTCTTGCCTCCAAAATACCTTCCACAATACAAGTTGTGGCAAAATTGCATTACCTGTAATTATTCCTCCTCTGGCACACATCGTCTGATGATCTTATCCCTGTCGATCCTAAACAAATATAGATCTTCCCAAAAATAATACTTAAAGGAATGAAGAAACCTCTTCTTTGCCTGAAAATTCAAGTCTTTTCCCACAACACCGCAAGAAAGATAATTACTAATACCGACATACCATAGTGTTTGTGTTATGGAAAATAAGTGTTCATCATGAAATTTTTAAGGGTAATTTACGCATCATCATCATTAAAGGGTAGCCTAGAAAGATGGTCAACCACTACATTTTCACTACCTTCCCTATCCTTGATTTATACATCCAACTCTTGCAGCATAAGACCCACCTAATGAGCCTAGGTTTAGCTTGTAGTTTAGTCAACAGGTGTTTTAAGGCTGTATGATTGGAAAACACAATGACTTTAGAGCCTATCAAATAAGATCTAAATTTATCAAGTGAAAACATCACAGTTAACATCTCTCACTCAGTAGTTGTGTAATTTACCTATGCATCATTCAAAGATAGACTTCCATAATAAATCACACACAAGAGTTTATTCACCCTTTGTCCTAGCACATCTCCTATATCATAGTTTGAAGCATCACACTTAATCTAAAATGGCAAATCCCAATTAGGAGCAACAATTATAGGGGTAGAAGTTAATTTTTCCTTTAGGTTGTTAAAAGCTTCTTAGCACTTATCATCAAAGACAAATGAAACATCTTTTCTAAGCAAATAACATAAAGGATTGAAATTTTTGAAAAGTGCTTTATAAACCGTCTATAAAATCCAGCATGTTTCAAAAAACTTCTACTCCCTTCAATAGATATGGGAGGTGACAAATTAGCAATCAAGTCAATTTTGGCTTTATCCACCTCAATACCCTTACTAGATACAGCATGCCCCCAAACTATACCATGATCTACCATAAAATGACTATTTCCCCAGCTCAAGGTTAAATTGCATTCAATACACCTTTCAAGTACAAGAGTCAATTTATCTAAGCAATCATCAAAGGAAGTGCCAAAAATAGAAAAATCATCCATAAATACCTCTATGAATTTATCCAACATATCAGAGAAAATAGACAACATGCATTTTGAAAAAGTGCCTGGTGCATTTCAAAGTCCAAACGTCATCCTTCGAAAAGCTAGTGTTTCAAAAGGACAAGTGAAAGTTGTCTTGGGCTGATCCTCCGGTACTATAGGGACTTGGTAGTAAAATGAAAGACCATTAAGAAAACAGTAAAAAGCATATCCAGATAATCTATCAAGCATCTGATCAATAAATGGTAAAGAAAAATTATTTTTCTTTTTGACATTATTTAATTTCCTATAGTCTATACACATTTGCCATCCGGTCTGAGTTCGTGTAGGTACCAACTATCCCTTCTCATTTTGGATCACGGTTAAACCTGCTTTCTTTTGGTACCACATGCACATAGCTAACCCATTCACTATCGGCAATGGGGTAAATTACCCCTTCATTAAGCAGTTTAAGAACCTCATTCTTGACTACCTCACCCATATTCGGATTGAGCCTTCTCTGAGCTTCCCTCACTGGTTTAGCTCCTTCCTCTAAAATTATTTTATGCATACATATAGAAGGACTAATACCCTTGATATCGCTCAATCTCCAACCAATGGCTTTCTTAAGTTTCTTTAATACTCTCACAAGTTTCTCTTCTTCATCACCATTTATAGTTGTAGAAATTATCACTGGTTATGTGTTGTTCTCCCTAAGAAAAGTATACTTTAAATGATTTGGGAGTTCTTTAAGTTCAACCACTTTTAGTTGAATCTCCTCTTCCTCAATATCAAGTTCCCTCTCATTACTCTCATCATCCAATATGGAATTGCGTTCCTCAATTTTTGCATAAGAAATTTCAACTTCCTCATCCAAAATTAAGGCCATCTCAAGCTTGTCTTCACTACTTTCCTGCAAGAAAACTTCTTCAACAGTAAGATCAATATAATCAATAAAAGAATAGTTTTTGTACACAGCAGTAGTGGGAATAGGAGAAGTGTTAAACATTGAAAATACCATTGTTTGTCCTAAAATAGTCATGGTTAATTTCCCATTTTTAATGTCTATTAGAGTGCTTGTTGTGGCCATAAAGGGTCTCCCCAACAAAATCGTGTGCTCAGCATACCTAGGGGTCTCTTACCCTATGCCTAAGACTACAAAATAAATAGGAAAAATTAAATCCCCAACCTAAACTAAGATATCCTCTATTATTCCTTTAGGAAATCTAAGAGTTTTGTCTACCAATTGCAAAACTATCTTGGTTGATTTAAGTTTCCCCTAATTCCAATTGCAAGTAAATGGAATATGGCATCAAATTAATACTGGCCCCCAAGTCACACATGGTAGTTGTTTCTTTCCCAATTTCCATTGAGATATTAATCACAAAACTTCTAGGGTCCTTTAGCTTAGGGGGTAGTTTGTGTTGTAAAATAACACTTGCTATCTTTGAAACTATCACCTTTTTGTTTAGCGCATACTTTTTCTTTTTAGTATTCAATTCTTTGAAAATTTTGGCATAAGCTGGCATATTTTTAATTACCTTAAGTAGGGGGAGGTTTATACTTATCTTTGAGAGCATGTATAAATTTCAGAAAATTATTTATCTTGCTTCTCATTTTTTAACCTACTGGGGAAAGGAATTGGCAGTCGATAATGATTTGGAGATTTGTGCAACTTCGATGAAGTGGATGTCTCCACGCTCTCCTCCTCATTTGATTAACTTGGTTTAGCTTAGTCTATTTGCATTTCCCCGCCATTTTCTTGAATTGAACATGCTTCTAAAGTATCACCAATTTTTTATCAATTACATTATCACTTTTCAAGATCGTCATTTGCCTTAGCTTGCTCCGGTTGGAAATTTTCCCTTTTGATGTGCTTGCAATAAGTTAGCCAATTGACCAACTTGCATTTCAACCTTTTTCAATGACGCTTTCAAAGAGTCAAACCTTTTGTTGTTTAATTCTTGATTTTGCGTGCTTGCTTGAATGAAAGCATTCAAGTTTTCTTCCATTATGGGTTTCTTCGGTTGATCTTGATATGAGGATTGTCCTTGAAATTGAGGACCTCTTTGATAAGGTTGGAAGGATTATTGAGGTGGAATGTGTTGCTGATTCTTCCAAGAGATATTTGGATGATATCTCCAATCGGGATTATAAAAATTGGAAAATGGATAATTTCTCCCTCTTTGTTGGAAACCTTCAAAGGCATAAATTTGCTATTGCCTGACTTGGCATTGATCAAAATTTACAGAGCACATATTTGCACTATGCTCTGCAACACCACATACTACACATGTTTCTTGATTTGACATAGGTAAGTTTCCTATAACATTCAGTAATTTTACTTGCCTTATCAACTCTGCTATTTGTCTTGCCATTTATGAATTTGCATTCAACTCAAAGGCCCCTCTACGCCTTTCTCCAATACTCTTCTACTGCGAATTTTCTCATAACATTTCAAATAATCTCTCCATTTCAGTAGCTATTTTCTCTCCCATTGCAACCTCTGCTACATTATCCACTGTATTTTGACTTTGTTGAGTAAGCCCATCATAAAAGAATTGATTGAGAAATTATTATGGATAATAATGATGAGGGCATTGGAACAACAAAGATTTGAAGTGATCCCACAACTCATGAAATGGTTCTCCATCCAATTGGGTGAATGTTGCAATAATTCCCTTAAGCTCCTTTGTTTTCTGATGTGAATAGAATTTTTTCATGAATTTGTTATAAACTTTGGTCCATGTGGTTAATAATTTTTTTGATAAAGTCATCAACCATGCCTTTGCCCTATCCTTCAAACTGTTTGGGAAACATTGCATTTTAAGCTCATCCTTCGATAATGTTTGCAAAGGGAATATATGCAGGGTTGTATAGAATCACGAATGAAGTTGCAGGGAT
Organism: Garcia nutans; assembly: GCA_947685225.1. Taxonomy (NCBI): domain Eukaryota; kingdom Viridiplantae; phylum Streptophyta; class Magnoliopsida; order Malpighiales; family Euphorbiaceae; genus Garcia; species Garcia nutans. Next base: position 704,142 of record CANTUV010000046.1, read on the forward strand.
CTTTATTTGGCAATCCATGAAAAGAGGGCAACATACTATAATAAGTATTTTTCAGTTCATAGTTGTTGCATTGCTTAACTGTGTACATGATGTAGTGACTCCAATAATCAGTCTGGAAAACTCTTTCATGGGTGGTTCCTCTAGGTCACCCATCCCTACTTTTGTGTTCTTCCAAAATTGCTCTTTGATATCTTCTCCTTCTTGTCCCAAAGGATCTGCTCCCTTAGTTCTTGAAAGTCTATAAATGTTGTCTACAAATGGAACAATTTCATTCCCTTAGGACATTCATCCTTGCATAAATCACCTGAGCAATTCAAAAAGAAACACTTAAACAGTTAAAATAAAAGAATCAAATTATTACCTAAACTGCCTTCCCTGGCAAAGATGCCAAAAACTTGTTACACTCTACTTAATATTACTAAAAGCGACACTCACAAGTATACGAGGTAGTCATAGTAAATGGTGGAACATCCCAAGATTGTCTCATAAGAAAGGTGTTTATTGGTAATACTTTGGTTGAAATAATAAATTTAAAGATTGAGTATGTAGTGTTGAAATGGTGCAAAATGTTTAAAACTTAAAAATGAAATGAGTAATAGTTGCACAAGATTAATTTAAATCCTTAGAATGGCATCTAGATTTGTAGATCAATTTAATCGATGATTAATTCTCAATTATCCATTAACATAACCTTATAACTTAATTTCCTCCTTAATATCAACTAGCAATTATCAATTCATTAGTTTTCACATTCATGAAATAACAAAAACCAATTATCTTAACTAGCAAATTAAGTACACCTTAGAACTTATATTTCTAATTCATTCTTAGGGTAGTTGATTGCATAATTCTAATATCAAATTTCACATCTCGGTCCTTCATTCAATATTAAGAGATCAATAAGTGGCCAATCTATCAACCTAATACATAATCCAATGCAAACAAATAATAACAAAGTTATATTAATGGAAATATTGAATTAAGTCATTTAATCAAATCTACTACAAACCATATGCATGAGTAATTTAGCTCATCATTAATTCACAATAAATATTCATCTCAATATAATTCAACTCACAAATATTCATTGAAGTATTAATGTATGCAACAACAAATTCTGAAAAATAAATTAACTAAGAGAATAGAAAAACCCCTTGAAGATGCCAATAGTTGAAAATTCTTGTTCTCCCTCCTAGCTCAACTTGAATGTGTGAAGAACTCTCAAGCCCTCTTCAAACCCTTCAATGAATGGTTATATCCTTGAAATTGAAGTGAAAACTTTCTCAAGCCTCTAATCAATTCTATATACTTTCTCCAAATCTAACCCTCTTAAGAGCTTGTTCAAGAACCACCCAAACACTATCCCAAAAATGTTAAAGAAACTTGTCTATGGAAGAAAATGAAGATGAAAAAATGGAGATGGTGGTTTTTCAACAAGAAAAAGAAGAACCAATAGGAAGAAGAATGGTTCCCTTTAAAAATGTGCAACCCTCTCTATCTACCCCCATTCATTTTTTTTAGTTTAAAGAAAAAAGAAAACTTAATTTCCAACTCACATCCATACTCCCACTTCCATTTGTTCCCTCATTTACATTTTTAAACTTTTCTTTCCATAAAAAATAGCTCACCTTTTCATTTTTTTAAAAGAAACATTCTCTGTTGCCTGCTCAATCTTGTCGTACAAGTCATATAAAAACACAAGAAATCTATCTCAGAAGCGGCCAAGTTAGTTTGGTCTTGGTTGTGTCTCTCAATTTTTCTTTGGACACGACCAAGTCACGTGCTTGTGTCCAACACTGCTTGTCATACATGCTTGTTGTGTGGAGTGACACAGCTAGTGACACGACTGTGTCTTTTAGCCATGTCTTCTTCTACCTAATCTTGGTTCTTTTTCTCTTGAAGGGGAACACATCCAAGTCAATAGGTGTGTGTGTGACACGGCTGTGGCTTCTCCATGTGATTGCTTCTGCCTGTTTGATCTCATTTTCCTTCCTTATCAAAGACACGACCAAGCTTTATGTTTGTCACTAGCCATGTCATATATTGTCCAATTCCCACTTTCTTTGATGAGGGACATGGCCAGGTCAGTGGCCATAACTTGGCCATGTTTAATGCCCTTTCCTCCAAATTGGCTTTAATAAGTTAATTAAAGATCCATTTTTGCACAAGTTCATACTTCAACCTAAATCATAAAACTTCAAGCAAACTTAAACGCACATTTTAGGCAAAATTAACTAGAAACCTAATAAAAGTATCCTAAAAACACACACATAATTGATCATAACATGATTTTGATTCTCATTCAAACATAATAAATATGCACACTTGGAATATCACTCCAAGTAGCGAGCCTGTTGCGCTCTAATTAACTCTACTACAAAGCGTCACTCGCAAGTATACGAGGTAGCTGTAGCTAAGGTGATAGCCCCAAGGTCGTCTCACAAGGGAGCTAGAATAGCTAATTGATTATCAGATTATAAATAACAAGTAATTAATAAATTTAAATTGCTAACAACTAATGAAGACAGATCGATTGGAGTTTAAAACAATAAAAGTAAACTGAGCTGATGTATTGATTCACTTATAGAAAGGTCTAGGGTTTGCACTTCTCTACTAACTTATTTGTATGAATGGTTATTCCTCTCAACCAATTTAATTTCAAAGATTAGATCTCAAGCAACTTAATTAATCGAATCAAGGAAATAAGCTCTCGCATTCAAACCTCTTTCAAATAATCTTATTACAATTGAAATAATCATTTTCTTAGGTTATATTTCTAATTCACCTAAGTCCCTAATTAAATTGTTCCAGCATTAGACTTCATCTCTCAATCCTTCATCTAATACCTTAAACACATAATTGGTGGCCAATCAATTATATATTAACAATAATTCCATTCAATCAAGGCTAAAGAAATAATTCAGTTAAGAGTAATAACCAATTCATACAATCATAGTAGTTCCATACAAACCCCAGACTAGATCAAATTAGTTCATAATGATATCAAACATATTCATCTCATTAAAATTCAAAGAAATCAGTTTAGACATAATAGAATTCATGAATACAATTCCCAAGAAATTTAAGAGATAAAGTTTGAGAACAAAACCAAATTACAAACTCCCTTTAAGCTTCTGGAGAATCTCTTGATCAGATCTTGCTAGAAGAATGTTGCAATGGCATAAACAAATTTAATCTAGAATGTTTTGCATCAAAGTGTAATCAATAATCTAAAGAAAACAACTGGAAACCCTAAGTTATTCTCTTTGACGGCTGCTAAAAAATCCAAACTCAAAACTTCCGAACCCCTCTTGAAAACCCTAATTCTTTTATTTATACGAAACCTCCACTCCAAAAATCCGCGTTTCCTTTCTTCGTTTAATCCATGAGCGGCACGGCCAAGCTTAGGTGAGCTTGGCCGTGTTTGACAAGTTTGGAGGGACACGGCCACAAGCTTGGCCGTGTCCCCTAAGGGTGTCCGGTTTTGCCTTCATATATGTTTCTTTGGAAGCTTGGCCGTGTTTGACAAGTTTGGAGGGACACGGTCACAAGCTTGGCCGTGTCCCTTGAGTGTGTCCACTTCTGTTTGATTTTCACCTCTTGTTATTTGGAGTGGTGTGTGACATGGCCAAGCTTAGACAACTTGGTCGTGTTTGTCATGTTTGGAGGGACACGGCCACAAGCTTGGCCGTGTCCCTTGAATGTGTCACCTTCTGAACTATTGGTCTTCTTCCTTAGCTTGGTATGGGACAAGGCCACAAGCTTGGTCGTGTCCCCTGAGTGTGTCAGTCACTGCCCAACTTTTCCTTTCTCTTGACTCCTTGATTTTTTTCTTCCTCTCCTGGTTCCTTGCATATTAACCTAAACCAACACTTAAACAAACTTTAACCAAAAATCAAATAAACATTAACCAACAACACATAAACACCACACTAAAAACTAGATCAAAAATTTCATAAACACTGAAATAAATTAAAACTACCAAAATTGATGAAAACACTAAATAAACAGATTAAAACTACCAAAATACCTAAATAAAACAATAATCATCATAATAAATAAGACATAATTCTATGACAAAAACTAATAAAACAACTACCGCACACTTAAAACTTTGCTTGTCCTCAAGCAAATTCACATGGCATAAATTAAAAACTCAAACAACCTTAACTATAATTCCAGTATATAAGATGAAATCCTTTAAGACTCAGCCATAAATAATTGCACTTTACTTCAATCAAGATCTTCTTAACTCATTCATTAATCCAGAAATACAAATCTCATCTCTCATCTAAGTGTTTCACTCGATTTCAAAGGTTAATTCACTCAAACCACTCATGACTGCATACTGCCATAAACTTGCTTAATTATCCAATCTCTCTCACTGATTTTCTTAAGAAATAATCCGAAGGTCTTTTATTTGGATGTAATGGGGCTAAGGTGAAGGTGTGAGAAAAGATATTTAAGCTGGAGCATCAAGAAATGGAGTATCTAAATTAGACAATACTCTTGCTAAGAAACTCGTAACTCCCTCAAATAACATATTCACCAACCCTCGATAATCTCACATACTTGCATACTTAAAGAAAAATACATGAGTCGACATTCCTCTTTTGATGACTAATGCTAAAAAATATATGAATTTTGTATATATATATATCTTCTCTTTTATTTTCTTTCTTTTTTTTTTTTATTTTTTTTATCATTTTTTTAATATATATATATATATATATACAAAATATACAATTACATGGAACATCTAGCTTAAAATGTAGAGGAAAAGAATAATCGACTCTTAGTCAAATATAATGTGCAAAGTATGCATTTCGGCCCTACATCTTACTAAAGCAATACTATTTTTGTTTTTTTTTTGTTTTTTTTAAATTACTTACCCCACACTTTTGAATTAAACCACCCTATTGTCATATCATAAAATTTTTAATGAATGCAAGGGGTATGTGTTTATCTAAAGAGCAACAATTGAATACAATTGAATAACTTCTTGAATGAAGGAAGGGAGAATGAAGTAAGTACAATTATGAAAATTGATTTAGAATTGAATTTTGAAATTTTATTTGTACATCAAAATCTTGGGACTGTTTTAATAAGGCCTGTTGTGAATGAGATTGTTCTTGTTGCTTTAGGGCAAGCAATGATTTAAGTTTGGGGGAGTTGATAGGACTATATTTTGCACATAATTTAATGATTATTCTAGTTATATTTTTATTGTTATCAATTGAATTTGATCAATCTTTATTGTGAAAGCTAGAATATTCATCATTTCAAGTATAGAGTTGCAAGTATGAAGAAAAAGTTTATTTTGGCTAAAAATCATGGAAAAATGGAAAGGAGGTCAAATCAAGCTCAAAAATGGAAGAAAATGAATTTACATGGTCTTATAAACCATGATATATGATTTTGAACTTAAAAATGGAATTAAAGATGAGAAATCAAGAGGTCCAGATTCGTTTTGAATCCCAGGGCCAAAGCTGTCAAAAATTCATGGCCATGGGATTTGATTTGAAGCTGTCCAAGTTTTTCAATAACAAAAATTGCAAGGGCAGAAGCATTTGGAAAGCCACGACCATGGGGCTCAAAGGCCACGACCATGGCATGGATTTTGGCTCTATTTTGAAGAGATTTTGCATATTTAGAAGCATATTCAAAGGCCACGACCATGGCACTCAAAACCCACGACCGTGGGATTGATTTCGCTACTGTCTGAGCCAAGAAAGAGAAGAAAAATCAAGTTGGCAGTTTCATCTTCAATGCCACGACCATGGCATTGAAAGGCCACGACCGTGGCCTTCCAAACCGACCATTTTACAGCTCTAAAGTGCTCAAACCGACCAAACCAACTCAGGCCACGACCGTGGCACTCAAAAGCCACGACCGTGGGGCCGAAAATCATGACTTTGAGCAAACAATTGGGTAGGTGTTGAACCAAACAAGGTGTGGCCTAACCTTTTTCAGTTTTTCCCCACTAAAGAAGCTTCCAAACACTCTATTTAAACACACTTCCTCCAAGGTATGAGATGTGTAATAGATTAGATTAGATTCATCCAAATAAATTTAGTGTAGAAGTGTGAAATTCTGCTTCAAGGAGGAGCTCAAGATCCAAGTCAAGATCTTCTTCAAAGAAATAGAGTTTGATCTTTCTTATTCCTTTTAAATTATTTTTTCATTTACCATTTTGAATATTTGTAATGTTTTTATTTCAATAATGAAGAACTAATCCTTTTTAGGGTTGGTCCCTTTAATTGAATTTATCATGGAGCTATAAATGTCTATTTGGTTAATTTAGTTATCCTTTGATTATTTTGTTGTCTTTAATCTTAATTCTTTGATTATTTGGCCAATGATTAATTGATGTGAGATGTTGTGTGATGGAGCGAGAGTGGAAGCATGACATTAGTCCAAGGAGATAACAATCTTAAGTAAGTTTCTCACTTAGAGATAAGGTTAAACCCTTAAGAGGTTGATTCAAGATTCTCATAAAACTTAATGAATTGATTTAATTACTTATGATCACGAGAGTAGACATAAGGATTAAAGTCGATATTGGTTCTAGTACTTGAGAGAGACTTGAACTTAATTTAGGAGAATCCAATCATTAATCAAAAGGATGACTGAATAAAATCGATACCTTAGAAAATCCATGATAAATCAATAAAGGTGACCAACTCTAAGTTTTACATTATTATAAATTTATTCTTGATTTATTGTCATCATAAAATTAAATTTGATTATCCAAATATTAATCGGTTTAATTGTTTGCTACTTAGAATTAACCTCCTCGTGGGAACGATACTCTACTCATCATTATATTACTTGTTAACGATCTGTGCACTTGCAGATAGTGAGGCTAAGGCTGCAACAAAATGCAATTTATTTATTTTTTTTTGTAATGTACATTTTTCAAAGGAAATATATTTTGGCGATTTAAGTGATTTTCAGTTAAACTTAGAAAAGTTCAAAAGATCCGAATGTATTTGGAAATGTAACATCCGAGTTTTTACTAAAATAAAATAAATTAAATAATTGGGAAGGTTAACTAAGGTGTTGGAAGGTAGAAAACATAAATGAATATTTAAAGTATATGTTAAATATATATAACATATACAATCAAGTGGTAAATAGTGAAGTCAAAGGGTGAATAGTAAAATATTTATAAAAGTTAAAAGTTAAAAAATAAATAATAAATAATAAAATAAAAAATAAATGAAAATTAAAAATAATTTTCATTAGTGGAATATGATGGTATAATTAAGATAATTATTAATTAATTAAGTAAATAATAAAATAATATATAAATACGTGGCTATTAATTAAAAAAGAATAAAACATCTTCTTCTTTCTCTCTTCAAGTGGCCGAAATTCTCCATGGACAAAGAGAGATTTGAGCTTCATCCAAACACTAATGTTTACTAGGATTTTCAAGGATTGAAGGGAGATTTTTTGAAAGCTTAACTAGTAGGTAAGTTCTTTTGTAAATTTAAGGAGTTTTATTAAAATTTTAGAATATGTATAATTTGAAAATTGGATGAAGTTCCTTATAATTGTTTAAATGGAGTGGAAAGATGTTAGTTTGTTATAAAAATAATGATTTTAAGGTTAGTGTAGACCCTTAATTATTGACCCAGTCTGGTCCGATATTTTTTATGCAGTCCAAAATAATTTTTGTGGTATTTTAATTAAATAATATTTATTTTAGTATTTATTATTTATAATTTTTAGTAAAAATAAAAATGACAAAGTTAATAAAATAAAAAAAAATAATAAAAAATAATAATAATAAAAATAAAAATCGGCGACGAAAAAATCGGCGATTAAAAAAATTCGTCGCTGAAAATTGGCTTGGCCAGGCCAATTCGCCCGTAGGAATTTCCTGCTGCGGCAAATTGGCCAGCCACCCCAGCTCCCGCCCGCAGTCGCTCGCAGTTTTCGTCAGCAATTTTTCACCAGTGCAATTTTTCGATGCAGTTTTTCTGAAACTAAATTCTATTTGGTTTTGGTTTCTTTTCCTAATTGGTTTTAATTTTCTTAAACAATTAGAAGTAGGTTTATGATTTTTTCTATAAATAACACATTAAAACTCAAAATTCAAGGGGGATCAAAAAATTGGTGTTACTAAATTGGACTTTGAACTTTGATTGGATCGGAGTAAAAAAGAGACAGAAAAACCCTAGCACAAGAGACATTAGCAACAAGCAGCAATCAACAATCCATTCAGAGGTAGCAACACTGCCTTTGTCTTTGTTCATCCAGAAGCAAATTGTGGAGGAACCAACGAACGAAGGTTTGATTATAAATCTTTGGTTTGATGTTATTTACAGTGTTTCCATCGTTAATTTTTCTAAGTAATCTAAATTATTAAACTTAGTAATGTATCATTCATTCTTCCAGTAGCCTTAGTCAATAATCTAAACCTTAAGAACCCTAAAACTACTCTTCTGTTTCCAAAAACCTTAAGAACCCTAAAAGTGTTTCTTCTATTTCCAAAAACCTTAAGAACCCTAAAATCATTTCTTCTATTTCCAAAAACCTTAAAACCCTAAACTGTTTTTCTTTTTTCAGAAACCTTAAAGACCCTAAAACCATTCTTCTGCTTTCAAAAGGTTTAAAACTATAAATTGTTTTTCTGAACTATTTTCATCTAAACCATAACCTTTTGTCTAAAATTTTCAAATATTTTCTTAAATCCCCAAACCCTAATCTTCTTTACATTTTCTAAAAATCATAATTATTTTTATAAAACTCTAAACTGTTTTCTTAAATCCTAAAATCAAATATGTTTTCTAAAATATCAAAAAACCCTAATTCTCTCAAAACTAATACAATAAACCCTAGTTTTTCCTAAACCCTAATCCTTAAAACCTTAAAATCTTATGACAAATAAATCTAAACCTTAAAACTCAATATAGTAAACCTAAAATCACAATCCAATAACCATGAATTATAAACCCTAATATCTTAAGATTCCAAAACCCTAATTTCATGATGTTAGCTTTAAACCCTAATTTGATTAACCAAAAACCTTACTACTTTCTTAAATGTATAAAACCCCCTAATTCATTCCAATTTTGCAAACTCTTTACAGTAACCTAAATAATAACAATAATAATTTTAAAATCCCAAGACCCTAAATGTTAATTAAAGAACTCTAAATTGAAATAGTAAACCCTAATTTATATCTTTACTTGCTTAGTTTAATTTTAGATTTGATTATGTAGTATATATGCTTTGATGGTTGATTTATTTAATTTCAATGCTTGATTTATTTAATTTATCATGGATGGATGTTTTCTTTATTGTTTATGATTATTATTTGTTTGTTTTAGTATTAAAAGTATAAGAGGTATGTTTCCACTTTGTGGGTACCTCATTAATTAAATATCATGTAATCTGAATTGATATGTTTCTACCTTTTGGTGGGTGTCCTATTTAGTTTAGACATGGATGATGTAAGGAAATGTTTCCATCTTCGGATGGGTGTCCATTTATTTGCTTTGTTTGGGACATTGCTTTGATTTTAATATAATGATGCTTTATTTCAATTGTTGTGTGTAATATGGATAATATTGTTATACTTAAGAATTTTATAATATTAAGACCTGCAAAGGAGGCCAATTCCAATGAATCGGGCATTGTGGGGGTGCTATTCCGAACACATTAGGGGGTTGGAGATTCCTTAGGAATCAAGTCATCCACCCCTTTCTTTTTTTAGGCCGGTGTTCTCTAAGGCCTCGAGCCTAAATAGTGCCGAAGTCGCAAGAACTATTTCACCGGGAGTGGGGGCAAAAATTCCCGCTCACAGTGATGAATCCACTGGGGATAAGAGAAGTTGATTCCGTTGGTCTTTATATTATTCTATTCTTTCTTATAATGATATTATCCATTGCATCATATTAGATTGCATTGTGTGCATGAGTTAGGACGCCCGTGTTACCCGTGTTATGTTATGTAAGGGATACCATACTTTCACTCAAGGTATGGAGATCGAGCATGGCATAACCACTCATAGCCTCATACCATTTGGTATATACTTGCTATGGGAACCTAAGCCTTTTTAACCCAAAGACTAAAACTCATGTAATTGGCCTAGTTACTTTCCTTAGGTTTTTTCCCAAATGCTTGTTGTTTGACTATGGTTAATTTATCTTGGCTTAAATCATGGCTTATTTGGTTTTTTCTTTTTCTAATATGACCCAAGTACATTGTGAGCTCAAATTTTTTTTTTTAAAAAAAAAAATCTAAAAGACCAAAGCTATTTTCAAAATTTTTCAAGATGGTCTTTGGACATAAAACTTTTCTAAAAACAAATAAAAAATTCTTTTGCTCATAACCCAAATACTAAGCCCAAAATCCATTTTTTCTAAAATCTTTTTATAATGGGCTTAAAAACAAAATTATTTTCAGCCAACCTTTTTCTTATAAAGAGCTTGCAAATTATTTTGGTCAATTATGAAATACTAAAAATCAATTGTGAGCCTAGTTTATACTAAGAATCATTAACCATGGGCTTGTTTTTAGCATGAATCATTAGTTACTTTTTCAAATGAGAAATTTATCTGTAATAAACCTCTTAATTTAGTTTTAATCCAATATAGCATAAAAGCTACTATAGTTGGTTGAATGGATTAAAACCCAATTAATGAGAATTATTATGAACTGATTTCCATTTTCGAAAATATAACTATTGGTTGAAACGTCGAGGGAAATATTCGAAAACAAGATATCCCATGTTGGCATTTTATTAACCATATACCTAGGAAAAGAGACTCACCGTTCGTGTGTGTAGACCCTTAATTTTTGACCCAGTCCGGTCCATTATTTTTTATATATAGTCCAAAATAATTTTTGTGGTATTTTAATTAAATAATATTTATTTTAGTATTTATTATTTATAATTTTTAATAAAAAAATGGTGAAGTTAATAAAAAATATAATAATAAAATAATAATAATAATAAAAATAATAAAAATAGGCCACGAAAAAATCGGTGACGAAAAAATTTCATCGCTGAAGGTCCAATTGACAAGGCCATTCCTGCGGCGAATTGGTTGGCCGCCCAGCCAGCATCCGCAGTCGCTGCCAGCTCTGGCAGTAACGCCCAGCCAATCCTCGCAGTCTTGGCCAACGCTCACAGTTTTCGCCAACAAAATTTTCCAACGCAGTTTTTTTCGAAACCAAATTCTATTTGGTTTTGGTTTCTTTTCCTAATTAATTTTAGTTTCCTTAAACAATTAGAAGTAGGCTTATGATTTTTCTTATAAATAAGACTTTAAAACTCAGAATATGGAGGAGGAAAAAATTGGTGATCGAGAATTGGACTATTGAACTTGGACTATTAGCAACAAGCAAGCAATTAAGAATTCATCAAAGGTAGCCACACTACCTTTGTCTTTGTTCATCTAGAAAGCAATTTTTAGTGGAACCAACTATGCAGGTTTGATCTTTAATCATAGATTATATATTTATGGTAGCTTTGTTTCTTTGATTAATAAGAACATGCACACAGTACTTTGATCCTTAAATATGTAGTAATTTGACGTTTGTTTCAATAACTTAAATTGTTCCTTTTGTTTCTAAAAACCCTAAAAAGTACTCTTCTGTTTTCAAAAACCTTAAGAACCCTAATTTATTTCTTCTGTTTCCAAAAGCCTTAAGAACCATAAATTATTTCTTCTGATTCCAAAAACCTTAAAACCCTAAATTGTTTCTTCTGTTTCCCAAAAACCTCAAAAACCCTAAATTATTTCTTCTGTTTCCAAAAACCTTAAAAACCTCAAAAACCCTAATCTGTTTCTTCTGTTTCCAAAAACCATAAAAACCTTAAATCGTTTCTTCTGTTTCCAAAAACTTTAAAAACCCTAAACTGTTTTCCTCTAACTTTTTTCCAAAATTTCCAAATGTTTTCTTAAATCTCCAAACCCTAATCTTCTTCAAGTTTTCTAAAAATCATAATTATTTTATAAAACTCTAAACTATTTTCTTAAATCCTAAAACCAAATATGTTTTCTAAAATACTAAAAACCCTAACTTTTTTGAAAAATCAAAACAGTAAACCCTAAGTTTTCCTAAACACTAATTCAGTGAACTTAAAACCTAATTTAGTAAAACTAAACCTTAAAACCATGATCCAGCAAACTTAAAATCACAATCCAGTAAACCATGAATTATAAATCCTAATGTCTTAAGATTCCAAAGCCCTAATTTCATAATATTACCCCTAAATCCTAATTTGATTAACCAAAAAACCTTACTACTTTCTTAAATTCATAAAACCCTAATCCATTCCAATTTTCCAAAACCTTTACAGTAGCCTAAACAAATAACAATAATAATACTAAAATCCCAAAACCCTAAATTTTAATTAAAGAACTTTAAATAGAAACAGTAAACCCTAATTTGTATCTTTACTTGCTTTATTTTTAGATTTGATTATGTAGTCTATTATATGCTTTGGTGGTTGATTTATTTAATTTAAATGCTTGATTTATTTAATTTATCATGGATGGATGTTTTCTTTATTGTTATTATTTATTTGTTTCAGTATTAAAAGTGTAAGAGGTATGTTTCCACTTTGTGGGTACCTCATTAGTTAAATATTATGTAATATAAATAGTTTTTATATTTTAGACCAATGTAAAGGATATGTTTCTACCTTTTGGTGGGTTTCCTATTTAGTTTAGACATGGATGATGTAAGGACATGTTTCCATTTTCGGATAGGTGTCCATTCATTTGCTTTGTTTGGACATTGCTTTGATTTTAATATAATGATGCTTTATTTTAATTGTTGCGTGTAGTATGGATAATATTATTATACTTAAGAATTTTATAATATTAACACCTGCAAAGGAGGCCGGTTCCAATGAACCGGGCGTTGTGGGGGTGCTGGGCCATTTCTCACCTTCCCCACACCCAACTTTCCAAATCCATTAGAGGGTTGGAGATTCCTTAGGAATTGAGTCATCCACCCCCTTCTTTTTCTCGGCCCGTCCGGGTGGCGACTCCATTTTCTTCGGACCTAGATCCGTGTTCTCTAAGGCCCCGAGCCTAAACAGTGCGGAAGTCGCAAGAACTATTCCACCGGGAGTGGGGGCAAAAATCCCCGCTCATAGTGGCGACTCCACTGGGGATAAGAGAAGTTGAATCCGTTGGTCTTTATATTATTCTATTCTTTCTTATAATGATATTATCCATTGCATCATATTAGATTGCATTGTGTGCGTGAGTTAGGATGCCCGTATTACCCGTGTTGTGTTATGTAAGGGATACCATACTTTCACTCATGGTATGGAGATCAAGCATGGCATAACCACTCATAGCCTCTTACCATTTGGTATATACTTGCTATGGGAACCTAAGCCTTTTTACCCAAAGACTAAAGCTCATGTAATTGGCCTAGTTACTTTCCTTAGGTTTAATCCCAAAAATGTTTGTTGTTTGACTATGGTTAATTTATCTTGGCTTAAATCATGGCTTATTTGGTTTGTTCTTTTTCTAATATGACCTAAGTAAATTTGTAAGCTCAAAATAAATTTTTCTCTAAATCCAAAAGACCAATCTATTTTCAAAACGTTTTCAAAATGGTCTTTGGACATAAAATTTTTCTAAAAAGAAATAAAAAATTCTTTTGCTCATAACCCAAATACTAAGCCCAAAATCCATTTTTTCTAAATTTTTTTTACGATGGGCTTAGAAATAAAATTATTTTCATCCAACCTTTTCTTACAAAGAGCTTGCAAATTATTTAGATCAATTACGAAATACCAAAAATTAATTGTGAGCCTAGTTTATACTAAGAATAATTAATCATGGGCTTGTTTTTCGCATGAATCATGAGTTACTTTTTCAAGTGAGAAATCTATCTATAATAAACCTCTTAATTTAGTTTTAATCCAATATAGCATAAAAGCTACTATAGTTGGTTGAATGGATTAAAACCTAATTAATGGAAATTATTATAAATTGATTTCCATTTTTGAAAATATAACTATTGGTTGAAACATCCAAGGGAAACATTCGAAAACAAGGTACCCCATATTGGTATTTTGTTAACCATATACCTAGGAAAAGGGATTCGCCATTCGTGTGTGGATGTTATAAGGTTGGAAGGAACATCCTATTTGTCCTTGTTTGTTAATTGTTTGTGCATACATGCATACATGCATACATTTGCATCTCATATCATTGATCCTTTCTGGCTCACAGCCCTGGATTACGACAGTTCAAAAGCTTACGATAATCCGACCTACGCCGGAGACGAAGAATCTAGCAACGACTCAATCACTTGCTCACCAAAAGCAATGGAGCCAGAACAAATTCAAATAATGGTGGATGAAGCCCTCAATGCCAAGATGGAAGAAATAAAAGAGGCCCTAGTTGAGACCATGAAGAACCAATTGGCTGCGATTTTAGGAAATCATGCTGAAGCATCTGCTAGCACTAAGAAGCCAAAGGAAAAAGGGAAGACTAAAGTTGGTGAAGTGGTTTTTGATGATGATAAGGTGATCATTGATGATGATGATGATTGGGCTCAATACTACCAAGATCCTTAAGACAAGAAGAAAGAACCAAAGATTATTGAAAGATCAGCTACGGAGAAAACCGAAACTTCTGATGTTGAAAAGATGATTGCGGACTTAGAAAAGAAATTTGAAAAGAAACTGAAAACCGAAGAGATGTCCAAGATCGATAAACTATTTGAACAAGATGAGGAGGTCCCTTATAAGTTTAAGATGCCATCCTTTGTGAAGTTTGATGGATCCGAAAATCCTCATCTCCATGTGAAGTAGTATATCACTGCCATGCATTCTACCCGAGCTAGTAAGGCTCAAACTCTAAGGTATTTTATGCTCTCATTGGATCCTGTTATCCAAAATTCATTAAATACCTTAGATGATGGAACAGAAAAGAGTTGAGATCTGCTATACAAGGCCTTCATCCAACAATATGGTTACAATGTTGAAATGGAAGTTACCTTAATGGAAGTTGAGTCCATTAGGCAATGGCCAAATGAGAATTTTGTGGACTGTGTGAAAAGATGGAGAAATAAGGCCGCTTTGCTCAAGAAAAGGCCCGATGAATCTAATTAAATAAGGATGATTGTGAGAGGGGTGTTGCCTAGTCTTCGTGAAAGGATGTCTCATACACTCATCAGTGATTTCAAAGATCTTCTCCAAGCTGGTCTGCAAATTGAAGAATGGGAAAGAGAGAAGAACCATTTTTCAATAAGAAAGAATGAGAAAGGAAACTATCAATCTGGTAGCCAAAGCATGCAAAAGGCGGTCGGTGTAAATGCTACTAGCCAAGGAACAAGGAGGCAATTTTTAGAATTGGGAAAACCGATGTCTTAGGTTCTCAATAAGCTTCAAAGAAAGGGATTTTTACAACCCTTAAATCCTCGCCCTTTGCCTAACCCTCTCCCACCTAATTTCGACACTAAAGCATTTTGTCAGCTTCATCAAATGCAAGGGCATGACACGGATAGATGTGTGATGTTGAGACATGAGATCCAAAATTTAATTGATAGTGGAAAGCTGCCCGAGCCCAACAAGCCGAACACCAAAGACAATCCCTTACCAAAGTACCATCACCGGCAACCTTCATGATTAGAGGAGGTTTGCATGAAGATTTTGTTATGTCTTCTTTCCAAGATGTGGGTGGAGAAGCAACCAAAGAAGAAGAGATATTTGGTGAAATTTGGTCTGAGCTATGGTGGGTAAAGAAGCAGCAATTTGTGCAATTTGTGTTGTTAATGGGTTTTGAGATTCAAACGATAGTGAGGATGATCTTGTTTCCAAGAAGGAGGAATGGACTTGGTCTGAGCCTGAAGAAGATGAAGTAATGAACACTAGATCCGATAAGCCTTATGCAAGGCCACCGCTTAAGGAGGTAGAAATTAATAAAGGAAAGGAAGTTGAAATAGAGAATAAAGAAGAGGAAGATGATACCGTGCTCAAACAATTGAAAAGAACCCAAGCAAGTGTTAGCATTTGGGATTTATTGGCTACTTCTAAAATGCACCAAGAAACTATGGCCAAAGCCTTAGCCAGCATGCCAATTTTTACCTCCATAACACTGGTGGAATTGATCAACTTTATAAAAATTTGAGGAGTAATGAAATGTGAAGATATTCAAGAGAAGGGCAAAGTTAATATGGGAGAGGTTTCTTTCTCAGATGCGAATTTACCGAAAGAGGGGAGAGATCACATCCGCCCTCTCTTTATCAAAATAGAAATCAAAGGGAAAAGGACTCCATGTGTAATGGTCGATGATGGGTCCGCCATAAATGTTTGTCCACTTAAAATATTGCCAAAGCTAGCCATGTCAATAAGGGATCTAAACCCGACCGAGGTAACCATTCGGGCTTATGACAACACTAAGAGACATGTCGAAGGAACTTTCAAAGCTACTATCAAGGTTGGTCCAATTGAATCTATTGTTGAATTTATTGTTTTGGATATACCTGTTACCTTTACTCTACTCTTGGGATGACCATGGTTTCATCCTCTTGGTGGAGTTCCTTCCACCCTTCATCAAAAGATTAAGTTTCCTAACAGAGATGAGACAGTGGTCATCGAGGCCGAAGATAATGAGGTTGTTAATGCTCTAATGATTGAGAGGCCTGTCAATGGTTTCCAAGTAGCTGCAATTTCTGATAATGAAGTAGTGAACTCCAAAGTCTTGAATATGATGAAGAGCATGAACTATCTTCCTGGAGCTGGTTGGAAAGGGTAAGGCTGGTTTGACAAAGCTGCCAGATTTTAAAACTCAAACTTCCAAGAAGGGGTTGGGATATGATGAAGCCAACAATGTCCAGTCAAAGAAGAATTAGGAGATGAGCTTCCCGCCACTTGAAGAGAACTTTGTTAAAGCTCCAAACATGGGACCACTCCAAGGAAAGCCTGAGCCAATCATGTTCATGGGAAAGTTAATCCAGGGTTTTGAAATTTTTGCAAATGTTGCCGAGCTAGTGGAGCAAGTGAAGAAAGAGCTCACCTTGCCAGCTAACAAGGAGTCCAATCCGAAAGAAAAGAAGAAAGCTGTCCTGAAAGCCAAGAAGACTCCAAAAGAGATTGCTTCCCTGGTTGAAGAAAAGTTTGAAGACATTCTACTTTATGATTTTAAGAACAATGATTTTGATTTTGATTTTAATTTGTCTACTTTGTATGAGGATAATGATGCTTTCTTTTCCAAAATGAATGCAATAAAGTTTGATTTTACTTACTTGTGTGATGTTTCTCCTGATGGTTGCATACATTCAAATAGCAGTCACATGAGCATCTTTAATATTAATTCTATTGACACACAATCATTAAATTTGGGAACAATAAAAAATCCTAAAAACATTAGCATAGCATCCTACCTTACTCCTGATGAGAGAGAGAGAGAGATTTGAAAAAATATTCAAAAAATATGAAGAAGTATTTGCCTGGTCTTATGAGGATATGCCGGAATAGTTTGAGACATAGCTTAACATCTTATTCCTACTTACACTCACATGAAACCTGTCAAACAAAAGCTTAGGCGATTAAGACCTAAGTGGGCTGAATTGGTTAAAGAAGAGGTCACTAAACAAATACAAGTAAAGTTCCTTGAAGTGATAGAATATCCAGATTGGCTAGCCAGCATAGTACTCGTGCCAAAGAAAGATGGAAGAATAAGGGTTTGTGTGGACTATAGAGATTTAAACAAGGCTTTCCCTAAAGATGATTTTCCTTTACCCCATATAGATGTTCTCATTGACAGTGTAGCCTCTAGCGTGCTACACTCATTTGTAAATGGATTTTTCGGATACAACCAAATGTTAATGGCCCAAAAGGATAAAGCCAAAACTGCTTTCATTACTACATGGGATATATTTTGTTATAGGGTAATGCCGTTCGGCTTAAAGAATGCTGGAGCAACCTACCAAAGGATGGTCACCACACTATTTCATGACATGATGCACAAAGAAGTTGAAGTATATGTTGATGATATGATGGTGAAATCGGATACAAGGGAACAACACTTCCAAAACTTAGAATTATTCTTCGATAGAGCATTGAAATATAAGCTAAGATTAAACCCGAAGAAGTGTGTGTTCGGGGTTACCTCAGGCAGATTATTGGAACATGTGATTGGTCCGAATGGTATTGAGATTGACCTTGACAAAGTTAAAGCAATCAGGGATATGCCAGCCCCAAAGACGAAGAGAGAAGTTTGGGGATTCATTAGTAAATTACAATACATTAGCAAATTTATAGCAAAGCTCACAACAATCTGTGAGCCTATCTTCGAATTGCTTAAAAAGAATCAGCCAGTCCTATGGAATGAAGAGTGTCAAAAGGCCTTTGAGCGAATAAAGGAATATATACTAAATCCACCTGTTTTGAAGCCACCCAAACCTAACAAACTTCTATTACTATACTTAGCAGTAGAAGAAGAGTCAGTAGGGGCCATGTTAGCCCAAGCAGATGAGTCAGGGATTGAGCATGCAGTTTATTATTTAAGTAGAAAGCTCCTACCTTATGAAATTAAGTATAGTATCATTGAAAAGACCTGCATAGCAGTGGTTTGGTCTTCCAAGAAGTTGCGGCATTACTTTCAATCTTATAGTGTGTAAGCAATTTCCAAGTTGGATCTAATGAAGTACTTAAGGGAGACACCCTCTTTGATTGGGAAATATGGTCAATGGTTAATAATATTAGAAGAATTTGAGATTCAGTACGTAACCAGGAAAAAAAATCAAAGGTAGAGCAGTGACAGAATTTTTGGCCCAACAACCATTACCAGATAGCGAAGAGGTAATCTTGGAATTTCCGGATGAACATTTAAAGGCAATTGAAGTACAAGGGTGGAAAATGTATTTTGATGGAGCAGTAAACAGGAAAGGAGCAGGTTTGGGAGTCATACTAGAATCGCCTGAAGGCGAACTTATCCCTTTAGCCAAAAAGTTAAAATTTAGGGCAACCAATAATATGGTGGAGTACGAAGCTTGTATCTTTGGTTTGGAAACCCTAATGATTATGAAGGTGGATAAGGTGAAAGTTTTTGGTGATTCATTGCTAGTAGTATCCCAAGTAAATGGAGAGTGGGAGTTGAAAGAGGAAAAATTAAAACCGTACCACCATTACTTGACCTTGATAAAGAAGAATTTTAAGGAGTGTAGGTTTATACACCTATCAAGAGAGGAAAATCAGATGGCTGATGCCCTAGCCACATTGGTTTCGGTATGGGAAAACCCTGTCAATTTATTCCTCAAGCCTCTGATTTTGACCAGTTCATCAACTCCTTGCTACAAATATGAGACAATCATGGAAACTGATACAGACCATGATGCGTGGTATTGTGAGCGGGGATTTTCGCCCCCACTCCCGGTGGAATGGTTCTTGTCACTTCGGCACTGTTTAGGCTCAGGGCCTTAGAGAACACGGACCTAAGCCTGGAGAAAATGGAGTTGCCACTTGGACTGGTCGGGAAAAAGAAAGGGGTGGATGACTCGATTCCTAAGGAATCCCCAACCTCCTAATGGGTTCAGAAAGTTGGGGTACGTGTGGGGAAGGTGAGAAATGGCCCAGCACCCCCACAATGCCCGGTTCATTGGAACCAACCTCTTTTACAGGTCTTAATATTATAAAATTCTTAAGTATAACAATATTATCCATATTACATGCAACAATTAAAATAAAGCATCATTTTATTAAAATCAAAGCAATGTCCAAGCAAAACAAATAAATGGACACCCATTCGTGGATGGAAACATGTCCTTACATCATCCATGTCCAAAATAATAGGACACCCACCATAAGGTAGAAACATGTCCTTTACATTGGTCTAAAATATAAAAGCGATTTAAATTACATGATATTTAACTAATGAGGTACCCACAAAGTGGAAACATATCTCTTACAACATTTGAAAATCAAAATAAATCGATAAAAGTAAATAACCATTCTTCATAAATAAATCATTCATCAAAGATATTAAACATCAATCAAAATATATAATAAACATTCATCCATGATAAATTAAAAAAATCAAGCATTGAAGCATATAATAAACTACATAATCAAATCTAAAATTAAATAAAGTAATAAATATATAAATTTAGAATTTGCATCTTAGAATAGGGTTTTTGGAATTAGAGTTTTTGAAATTAGGATTCAAATTGAGGCTTCATCATTTTGGGTTTAGAGTTTTTTTGGGGTTGCTGGGATTATGAAATTTAGGGTTTAAGAAATTTTAAGGTTTCTATGAAACTAGGGTTTAGGAATTAAGTTATTGGAATTAGGGTTTGGGTCTAAGTTTGGGAATTAAGCAAGTAGAGTTTCTAGAATTAAAGGATCTTGTTTTAGAATTTGATAAGGGCTTTGGTGTTTTGAATTTTGGAAATAGATTTTATAAATTTAGTTTTGAAATTTAGAAAAAATTTTAGGGTTTTGGAAAATTAAGAAAATAATTAGGGTTTTTCTGGAATTAATAAAATGATTTAAGGTTTTGGAAAATTGGAAAGCAGATTAGGGTTTTGGTAATTAATAAAACGATTTAAGGTTTTGAAAAATCAGAAAGCAGATTAGGGTTTTGGGAATTAATAAAATGATTTAAAGTTTTGGAAAATTAGGAAGCAGATTAGTGTTTTGGGAATTAATAAAATGATTTAAGGTTTTGGAAAATTGGAAAGCAGATTAAGGTTTTGGGAATTGATAAAATGATTTAAGGTTTTGGAAAATTGGAAAGCATATTAGGGTTTTGGGAATTAATAAAACGATTTAAGATTTTGGAAAATTGGAAAGCAGATTAGGGTTTATCAATTTATACTATTGAATCAAAGCGATAAAAAAAATAAACGAAAACTAGTAAGAACAAAAAATGATATAACAATTGAATGTTTAAGCAAATTTAAGATTAAGACACAAAACCTGCGTTGAAGGTTCCTCCAAATTATTTTCTGAATGAACAATATCGAAGGCAGTATTGCTGCCTTTGATGGATTGATTATTTGATGAGTGTTCGTTGTTGTTGCTTTCTTTTTTTTTTTCCTCTCAATTGCCGCTCTCTGCCTTTCCTTTTAGGGTTTTTTCCTCTTTGTTTCTTCTTTAGTGCTAGTATTTTTAGGAAAATAAAGATTCCTAATCCTATTTTAATAATGAAATATGAATTGTTTAGAAAAAATTAGAAAACTGGGTAAAACAAGGTTTGGTCAAAAAATCAGCAGCGTGCGGGCTGTCGGGCCCGTAGGCTGTGCTGGCAGAAATTGCGCTGGTAAAAATGGGTGCAGCGGGCCAATTAGTGCCAGATGCCATCTGCGGCGAATTGGGACAGCCCAATTCGCCCCAGATTCCATCTGCGGCGAAATGGGCTATCGCGCGACTGTCGCCTATCCGTCTGATTTTTTATTTTTTTATATTTTTTATTTTTATTAAAAATAACTATTAAATATTATTAGTAATTAAAATATTATCAAAATAAATAAAATACCACAAAAATTATTTTGGACTATCGGATTTGAATGGATCAAAAATTAAGGGTCTACAGTTTGCCCCTGCTTGAACGATCTGAGACTATGGCAAACGGGAGTGAAAAGCAATAAGATCTTTGGCTGATTTTTGATGAGGATGGTTACTTGAATTTGATTTGGATACTTGGACCCGAGACTGAACTTGATTTGGGTACTTGGACCCAATCCTGGATTGAATTTGGGTACTTGGACCCGAGATTAGGTTTGATTTGGGTACTTAGACCCGAGATTGAATTTAATTTGGGTACTTGGACCCGAGACTGGATTTGATTTGGGTATTTGGACCCAAGATTGGGTACTTTGACCCAAGACTGAATTTGATTTTGGGTACTTAGACCCAAGATTGGATACTTAGACCCGAGATTGAATTTGATTTGGGTACTTGGACCCGAGATTGAATTTGATTTGAGTACTTGGACCCGAGATTGGGTACTTGGACCCCAGATTGATTTGATTTGGGTATTTGGACCCAAGATTGAATTTGATTTGATTTGGGTACTAGGACCCGAGATTGAATTTGATTTGATTTGGGTACTTGGACCCGTGACTGAGTTTGACTGACCTTTTATCAGTTGAGAAGTCTGACTGCTCTGGCTGTTCTATGCATTGTGGTTCTTCACCCTCAAAATGGATCTTCATCATTTGACCTTGGATCTTCATTTTTAGCATCTGATCTTCACCTTTGAAAACGGATCTTCATCCTTAGAGATCGGGTCTTTACCCTCATAAATGGATCTTCATCCTTGGAGATCGGGTCTTCACCCTTGTAAATGGATCTTCATCCTTTGAGATTGGGTCTTCACCCTCAAAAAATTGGATCTTCATCCTTTGGACATTGGGTCTTTACCCTTGAAAATGGATCTTCATCCTTTGGACATCAAGTCTTTACCCTTTCAAATTGGATCTTCATCCTTGGACTTCGGGTCTTCACCCTTTGAAATTGGATTTCATCCTTGGAATCGGGTCTTCACCTTTGAAAGTGGATCTTCATCCTTGAAAATCAGGTCTTCACCCTTGAAAAATTGGATCTTCATCCTTTGGACATCGGGTCTTTACCCTTGAAAATGGATCTTCATCCTTTGGACATCGGGTCTTTACCATTGAAAATGGATCTTCATCCTTTGGACTTCGGGTCTTCACCCTTAGAATTTGGATCTTCATCCTTGGACTTCAAGCCTTCACCCTTTGAAATTGGATCTTCATCCTTTGGACTTCGGCCTTGGACATCGAGTCTTCACCCTTTGAAATTGGATCTTCATCCTTGGAATTAGGTCTTCACCTTTGAAAGTGGATCTTCATCCTTTAAAATCGGGGCTTCACCCTTGAAAAATGGATCTTTATCCATTGGAGATCGGGTCTTTACCGTTGAAACATGGATCTTTATCCACTGGAGGTCGGGTCTTTAACCTTGAAACATGGATCTTTATCCATTGGAGATCGGGTCTTTGCCCTTGAAACATGGATCTTTATCCACTGGAGGTTGGGTCTTTACCCTTGAAACATGGATCTTTATCCATTGGAGATCGGGTCTTTACCCTTGAAACATGGATCTTTATCCATTGGAGATCGGGTCTTTACCCTTGAAACATGGATCTATATCCACTGGAGGTTGGGTCTTCACCCTTAAAACATGGATCTTTATCCATTGGAGGTCGGGTCTTTACCCTTGAAACATGGATCTTTATCCATTGGAGGTCGGGTCTTTACCCTGGCTTCAGCTCTTTTAGCTGGACTGATCTTTTGTCTTTTGCATCTTCATTCTTTTGAGAATTCCAATTTTCTTCTTTTTTCATTCTTTCTTGTTCTTCCTTTGTTCTTCCTTTGCACTTTTGCAAAAAATTAAGCCCTTTTCAGCTAGCCTTCATATCCTCTCCTTGCCCCCTGTGTGATAAAATATTAGAAGTGAGTCGTAATATTTTGTTCATGCATAAACTTAAAAATTGAAAAGGAGAAACTTTACCCCCTGTGTAGGCTCAAACCCATGATTTTTCTATACGGGCTCTGATTGATTTTCTTTTTGTCTAGTTCTTCGCAAAAGCACGCATTTCTTCTCTTTGCAAAATTACTGGAACTTTCTCAAGCAATGGGCTTTCCATGCCCCCCTGATTTGATATCTTCTTTTGATTGTTTACTTCACATGTGTTTCCTGTTCACTTTAATAAAGAATAGACAATACAAGATAAGAAAGTGCGATGTGATATGCTCATGTATGCATGAATGATACTTATAGTCGTTCCATTGACCCACAGACCGAGATGTTCAACAGAAGTGTTCTCATTGACTCCTTTGAGATGCCCATTCATTTCTTGCACTGAAATGACAGGCTGCTTCACATTTATGGCTTTTATCTTCAAGATGTAGAAAATATGAATAATGGAGGCCCCAAACAGTAGAGATACATCCATTTTAAATTATGATTCAGCATGTCAGTTGGTAGCTTCTTCATGACCTTGCCAGTAATCATTTCCTTCGCCCAATGTGTTCTTAGAGGTTTGATAGTTCAACATACTCCCCTTAACTTGAAGGCTTCGTGTGACAAAAACATTATTTATTTTTTGAATTTTTGATTTTGAAATCAAATGTTGGCTTTGCCAAATCAATGTCAATGTACCTCAGGAGTTGATTTTTCCAAATTAACATATCTATAACATGACAACCCTAGCTATCGTACTAAAACTCAAAAATCATTTCTATTTAAGCAAGAATTGTTGCACTTCAGATAGGCACATACACATTACTTGGCCAAAGGTCTCATTGAATTTAAATATCATCTATCTCATATGCATGCTTATTCAAACTATCTCCACTAATAGACTCTACCTACCAAGAGAGATCAACAAGTCTTTGATAGGACACAGGTTTAAGTGAAGGCCATTTTGAGATTGGAGCCGGTGTGACACAATGGACAAACCCTCACACTACAAATTTCTTGTTGGAACTTTAGACAGTTGGGAGCAATCTTTCAGACTCCAAATTCCTTCTATCTTCTTGGCATTAATCTGGATCTTGATTAGGACAGTTTTTGCCCTTGCAAAAAGTTTGGTACCCAAATTCTTTTCTTTTCTTCTTCTCCCTTTTCATTCTTTTTATTTTGAGCATTTTATCATTTTGTTTTTCTTCCTTGTAGGACTTTCAAGTACAAAACTTTCAAGAACTGGATGGTCTTTCTCTTTTTTCTCTGATTTTGATTGAATCTTTGGTTGGGTTGGACCAATTCAAGTCAAACTGTCCTTATAAATCAAATGGAAGCCTTTTGCTGCTTTATGTAAAAGAGAACTCAGTTGGCTTTCTGAACCGCCTTTTTAGGTTTCATCTTTCTTTTTTTTTCTTTTCTTTTTTTCCTCCTTTTTTTCTTTTTTTATTTTTTTATTTTTTTTTCTCTTTTTCTTTTTTCTTCTTCTTTTCTTTTCTTCTTTCTTCTTTTTTTTTTGGTTCTAGCTCTAAAAGAGTTGTCTTGTTTGTACCAACTTGGGTTTCCAATAATGGATGAGTGGAGTGACATAAATCTTCTTTAACAGGGATAAATCATTTGTTACTCTGATGTTGTCTTGATATATTGGAGATATTAGAAAAACTTCAACTACCCTTATGGTCTTGAGAACTTCAACTCCCCTTATGGTCTTGAGAACTTCAACTATCTTCATGGTCTTTGCTACTCATTTCTTTCTTTGATCTTCTTGCCTCTTCGCCTTAGTGATCATAAAACTTGTCAAAAGTATCACAAACAGCTCAAGGTAGGTTATTGGGGTTTGTAAGCCAATGAAAAGAAAGCTAAAATTTTATGAAGGCTTAAAGGGACAACTAGGGATTGATATTTAATAGGATGGATACAAGTTGTTGGCTAACCAAAAAATGTCGAGATCATTTCGCTCTTAAATAAGTAGAGTTCAATTTCGCCTTAAAAGTTTGCCTAAGCATGTTCTAAGACTGACTAGGACCTAGACAAAGGTAATTATGTAGGAGCCCTCTCTAAGTAAGCATACACAACTCAATGATATAGAGTAATCCCCTTATCTAGTAAAGTCATTCTAGTCATGATGCATAAATATATTAATTCATGAATCATAAAGCTAGATTCCTCATTGGTTAAGCACCAAAATGAAGAAAGACCAACAAATTTTTTGATAAAAGTAATTTATTCAAACAAATTTAAATTTGAAAAACATGATTGTTCTAATTAAATATTAAAGCAAAATTTGAAAAGCAACATTCAAGCTAAGGAAAGTTTGTTGAGTTTAAGCTTCTCTTCCTTTCACATCTTCAATATTTCCATCTTGAAAGGATGATAAAACAAAATCTTCTTCTAATCCTTTTCCTACCATGAAGGTTGCTAGTGGTGGCACCCTGTTGAACCTTGGAAATGGATTACCTTTGGTATTGGGCTTATCCGACTCAGGTAACTTGCCATTATCAATTAAATTTTGGATCTCATGCCTCAACTTCATACAATTGTCTGTTTTGTGTCCAGACCTTTGATGGAATTGGAAAAATGCATTAATATCAAAGTTAGGTGGAAGAGGATTAGGCAAAGGATGAGGAGTCAAGGTTGTAACAGTCCCTTCTTTTGTAGCTTATTGAGAACCCAAGATAGCAGCTTCCCTAATTCTGAAAACTACCTCATTCCTCCTTGACTAGTAACATTAACATCAGCTTCCTTTTGTGTACTTTGATTGCTAGGCTGATAATTTCCTTTCTCATTCCTTTTTATTGAAAAGAAATTCTTCTCCCTTTCCCACTCTTCAATTTGTAGACCAGCTTGGGGAAGATCTTTGAAGTCCCTAATAAGGGTGTGAGACAACCTTTCACGGAGGTTGGGCAGGACGTCTCTGACGATCATCCTTATTTGATCAGACTCATCGGGCCTCTTCCTGAGTAAAGCAGCCTTATTTCTCCATCTTTTTACATAGTCCACAAAATTCTCATTTGGTCATTGCCTAATGGCTTCCTCCTCCATCAAGGTTATTTCCAGCTCGACATTGTACCCATATAGTTGAATGAAAGCCTTGTACAACATGTCCCAATATTTTTGTGTACCTTCCTCTAAGGTGTTGAACCAATTTTGGACAACAGGGTCCAATGAGAGTATGAAGTACCTTAGAGTTTGAGCCTTAGTGGCTCGGGGAGACTGCATAGCAGTGATGTACTACTTTACATGGAGATGAGGGTTTTCGGTTCCATTGAACTTCACAAAAGATGGCATCTTGAACTTGTATGGAACTTCTTCATCTAACTCAAATAATTTGTCAACTTTGAACATTTCTTCGGTTTTCAGTTTCTTCTCAAATTTCTTTTCTAAATCCATAATCATATTCTCAACATCAGATGTCTCGGTCTTTTCAACAGTTGTCTTCTCAACAACCTTCGGCTCTTTCTTCTTGTCTTGAGGATCTTGGTAGTATTGAGCCCAATCATCATCATCATCAATGATCACCTTATCATCATCAAAACCAACTTTAGCCTTCCCCTTGTCTTTCTTGGTGCTAGCAGATGCTTCGGCATTGTGTCCTAAAATTGCAGCTAGTTGATTCTTTATGGCCTCAGCTAGGGCCTATTTTATTTCTTCCATTTTGGCATTGAGGGCATCATCCACCATTCTTTGAATTTGTTCGGGCTCCATTGCTTTTGGTGAAAAAGAGATTGAGTCGTTGCTAGATTCTTCATCTCCGACATAGGTCGGATTGTCGTAAGCTTTTGAACTGTCATAATCCAGGGCTGTGAGCCAGAAAGGATCAATGATATGAGATGCAAATGTATGTATGTGTGCATGTATGCACAAACAATCAACAAACAAGGACAAGTAGGACGTTCCTTCCAACCTTATAACATCCACCCACGAATGGTGAATCTCTTTTCCTAGGTAATATGGTTAACAAAATACCAACATGGGGTATCTTGTTTTCGAAAAGTTCCATTGGACGTTTCAACTAATAGTTATATTTTCAAAAATGAAAATCAATTCATGATAATTCCCATTAATTAGGCTTTAATCCATCCAAACAAATAAAGTAGCTTTTATGCTATATTGGATTAAAACTAAATTAAGAGGTTTATTATAACTAGATTTCTCACTTGAAAAAGTAACTAATGATTCATGCCAAAAACAAGCCCATGGTTAATTATTCTTAGTATAAACTAGGCTCACAATTGATTTTTAGTATTTCATAATTAATCTAAATAATTTGTAAGCTCTTTGTAAGAAAAGGTTGGATGAAAATAATTTTATTTCTAAGCCCATTGTAAAAAGATTTTAGAAAAAATGGATTTTGGGCTTAGTATTTGGGTCATGAGAAAAGAATTTTTGATGGAAAAGTTTTATATCCAAAGGCCATTTTAAAAAGTTTTGAAAATAGTTTTGGTCTTTTAGATTTTAAAGAAAAATTTATTTTGAGCTCACAATGTACTTAGGTCATATTAGAAAAAGAACAAACCAAATAACCATGATTTAAGCCAAGATAAATTAACCATAGTCAAACAACATGCATTTGGGGTAAAAACCTAAGGAAAGTAATTAGGCCAATTACATGAGCTTAGTCTTTGGGTTAAAAAGCTTAGGTTCCCATAGCAAGTATATACTAATTAGTACAAGGCTATGAGTGGTTATGCCATGCTCGATCTCCATACCTTGAGTGAAAGTATGGTATCCCTTACATAACACAATACGGGTAAAACGAGCATCCTAACTCATACAGACGATGCAATCTAATATGATACAATGGATAAAATCATTATAAGAAAAAAATAGAATAATATAAAGACCAACAGAATCAACTTCTCTTATCCCCAGTGGAGTCGCCACTGTGAGCGGGGATTTTTGCCCCCACTCCCGGTGGAATGGTTCTTGCGACTTCGGCACTGTTTAGGCTCGGGGCCTTAGAGAACACGGACCTAAGCCCGGGGAAAATAGAGTCGCCACCCGGATGGGCTGGGAAAAAGAAAGGGGTGGATGACTCGATTCCTAAGGAATCCCCAACCCCTAATGGGTTTGAAAAGTTGGGTACTTGTGGGAAAGGTGAGAAATGGCCCAGCACCCCCACAATGCCCGGTTCATTGGAACCGACCTCCTTTACAGGTCTTAATATTATAAAATTTTTAAGTATAACAATATTATCCATATTACATGCAACAATTAAAATAAAGCATCATTTTATTAAAATCAAAGCAATGTCCAAGCAAAACAAATAAATGGACACCCATCCGAGGATGGAAACATGTAATTACATCGTGCATGTCTAAACTAATAGGACACCCACCAAAAGGTAGAAACATGTCCTTTACATTGGTCTAAAATATAAAAGCTATTTAAATTACATGATATTTAACTAATGAGGTACTCACAAAGTGGAAACATATCTCTTACAACATTTGGAAATCAAAATAAATCGATAAAAGTAAATAAACATTCTTCATAAATAAATCATTCATCAAAGATATTAAACATCAATCAAAATATATAATAAACATTCATCCATGATAAATTAAATAAATCAAGCATTGAAGCATATAATAAACTACATAATCAAATCTAAAATTAAATAAAGTAAAAAATTATATAAATTTAGAATTTTCATCTTAGAATAGGGTTTTTGGAATTAGGGTTTTTGAAATTAGGATTCAAATTGAGGCTTCATCATTTAGGGTTTAGGGTTTTTTTTGAGATTGTTGGGATTATGAAATTTAGGGTTTAAGAAATTTTAAGGTTTCTATGAAACTAGGGTTTAGGAATTAAGTTATTGGAATTAGGGTTTAGGTTTAAGTTTGGGAATTAAGCAAGTGGAGTTTCTGGAATTAAAGGATCTTGACATTTTAGAATTTGATAAGGGCTTTGGTGTTTTGAATTTTAGAAATTGATTTTATAAATTTAGGTTTGAAATTTAGAAAAAATTTAGGGTTTTGGAAATTTAAGAAAACAATTAGTGTTTTGGGAATTAATAAAACGATTTAAAGTTTTGGAAAATTGAAAAGTAGATTAGGGTTTTGGGAATTAATAAAACGATTTAAGGTTTTGGAAAATTGGAAAGCAGATTAGGGTTTTGGGAATTAATAAAAAGATTTAAGGTTTTGAAAAATTGGAAAGCAGATTAGGATTTTGGAAATTAATAAATGATTTAAGGTTTTGGAAAATTGGAAAGCAGATTAGGGTTTTGGGAATTAATTAAAACGATTTAAGGTTTTGGAAAATCGGAAAGCAGATTATGGTTTTGGGAATTAATAAAATGATTTAATGTTTTGGAAAATTGGAAAGCAGATTAGGGTTTTGGGAATTAATAAAACGATTTAAAGTTTTGGAAAATTGGAAAGCATATTAGGGTTTATCAATTTATACTATTGAATCAAAGTGATAAAAAAAATAAATGAAAACCCGTAAGAACAAAAAACGATATAACAATTGAATGTTTAAGCAAATTCAAGATTAAGACACAAAACTTGTGTTGAAAGTTCCTCCAAATTATTTTTTGGATGAACAATAACAAAGACATTATTGCTGCCTTTGATGGATTGATTATTTGATGAGTGTTCGTTGTTGCTGCTTTCTTTTTTTTTTCCTCTCAATTGCCGCTCTCTGCCTTTCCTTTTAGGGTTTTTTTTCCTCTTCGTTTCTTCTTTAGTGCTAGTATTTATAGGAAAATAAAATCCTATTTTAATAAGAAAATATGAATTGTTTAGGAAAAATTAGGAAACTGGGTAAAATAAGGTTTGGTAAAAAAATCGGCAGCGCGCGGGCTGTAGGGCCATGGGCTGTGCTGGAAAAAATGGACGCAGCGGGCCAATTCATGCCAGATGCCATCTGCGGCAAATTGGGACAGCCCAATTCACCTCAGATGCCATCTGCAGTGAATTTGGCATAGCCCAATTCACCGCAGATAATTTCTATGGCGAAATGGGCTGCCGCGCAACGCTCGCGGATCCGTTTGATTTTTTATTTTTTTTCATTTTTCATTATTTATTTTTCTATATTTTATATTTTATATTTTTATTAAAAATAACTATTAAATATTATTAGTAATTGAAATATTATTAAAATAAATAAAATACAACAAAAATTATTTTGGACTATCGGATTTGAATTGGTCAAAATTAAGGGTCTACAAGTATGATACTATATGACAATTTTTAGAGGAAAGGGAATACCCGTCGGGGGCAACAAAGAAAGAAAGAAGAGCTGTAAGGTTGTGGTCTTTGCAATACATCACCTTCCATGGAGAGTTATATCGAAGACGGCCTGATGGGGGTGCATTTGAGGTGCTTAAGGAAGTCTGAAGTGCATATGATGTCAGAAATACATGCGAGAAGTTGCTATCCGCACATGAGTAGTTTGGCCCTAGTTAAGAAGATAATTCGACAAGGTTACTACTGGTTGACCATAGAGAGAGATTGTATTGAGTTTGTAAAGAAGTACCAACAATGTCAGATGTATGGTAACTTGAATCACATGCCTCTTGAAGAATTGCATTCTATGTCTTCACCCTGGCCTTTTGCCACCTGGGGTATCGACATTATAAGAGAGATACATCTTACAGCCTCAAACGGTCACCGTTTTATTATAGCAACAGTAGATTATTTTTCGAAATGGGAAGAAGCCAAATCCCTTAACAAACTGGGCACAAGTCAAATGGCTAGATTTATTGAAAAGAATCTCATCTGCAGGTATGGAGTCCCGCACAGTGTGATATCAGACAATGGGGTACAGTTTCAAGGAGCAGTTAAGGATTTATTCTCGAAGTACCAAATCCATCATCACCGATCCTCTCCCTATAGAACAAAGTCTAATGGTGCAGTAGAAGCAACAAACAAGACAATTAAGCAAATTCTGTCCAAGATGACCAAGACGTACAAGGATTGGTCAGAGATGCTTCCTTTTGCTCTGTGGGGATATAGAACTAGTGTACGAACACCGACTGGAATGACACCGTTCTCCTTGGTTTATGGAATAGAAGCAGTGTTGCCAATTGAAATTGAGATCAAGTCATTAAGAGTGGTATTGGAAGCTAAACTGCCTGAAACAGAATGGGTAGTGAGCAGATGCACACAGTTAGTTTTACTCGAAGAGAGAAGGTTAAAAGCACTATATCATCATCAATTGTATCAAAGGAAGATAGCTCAGGCTTATAATAGAAGAGTTAAGATCAAAAAACTCAAAGTCGGGGATTTTGTGTTGAAACAATGTAAGCCTAATGTATTTGATCCAAGAGGCAACTTTAGGCCTAGCTGGGAAGGGCCATATGTTGTGAAACAAGTCATGAATAAGGGTGTAGTGAAGTTATCAGACATGGACGGGAACGTGTTTAGTGAGCCAGTGAACATTGACAGGTTGAAGAGGTTTTATGTATAAAAAAAAAAGAAGAAGAAAGAAAAAAAAAGAGAAGAAAAAAATAAAAAGAGCTCGCTAGGTTGAAAACCCAAAAAGGGCGGCCTAGGTAAAAGTTAGAGCAGTCCGTTAGTTTCGAAAACCCGAAAGGGCGGGCTAGGCAACAATTAGGGCTAAATGAGAGAAAATTGTCAATTAGAAAACCCGAAAGGGCTAGTTGGCAACAGGAGTGATCTTGTGTATGCTGGCTTTATGTTTGGTTGTTCCCCAATTTAATAAAACAGAATTAATATTAAAATTGTTCTATGTGCACTGTTACAAGTATTTGACTAGATATGGATGAAATAAATGAATACAATAGTAATAGGTGATGACAAATTATAAGAGGAAAAGAAGCATCTTTTATTACTTTAATTATTTTTTCATCCTAACAATACACTTTCTGAATGGACAAGTGTAAAATCCATATTGATGACCAAGCCGGCGAGATTCATAGCAAGTACCTCGATGAAGAGCAGCAAGGGGAACATACATCAAGTATGTCCGCATGGTGATACGAGAAATCTTCCACCAAGGTACCAACCAATGGATGTTGACTTCAGCACGTGAGTGGATCCAGTCAACCCAGTCAGCTTATGAAGAAGCAAGATGGATTAGTCTCCTAGTAGCATGATGCCGTGGCAGATATCTAGCAAAATCCATGGATGGAGTATTAAGCAAGCAGAGACGCTCCTGAAGCCAAATATGTGAGGGAAAATTAAATAAAAAAAAAGTCTGCTAAGTTGAAAACCCGCAAGGGCAGCTTAGGCAAAAGATAGGACAACTCGCTAGTTTTGAAAACCCGCATGGGTGGACTAGGCAAAAATTAGAGCAATATAAAAAAGAAAAAAGAGGTCCGCTGAGTTGAAAACCCGCAAGGGCAGCTTAGGCAAAAATTAAGACAGCTCGCTAGTTCTGAAAACCCACATGGGCGAACTAGGCAAAAATTAGAGCAATAAAATAAAAAAAAAGAAGAAAGAGAAAACCTAAATTGAAAACCTGAAAGGGCAGTTTAGGTAATTACTTGAAGCAGCAACGAACTCCCGGTCAGTCTCTTTGACAATCTTAATTTAAGTTGGTCTAATCCAACTAAAGTCTTGGCTAAGATCATGGGTATTGGCGACAAAGCCTCCTTCCATTTGGTCCATGATATCCAATGCTCGTGGATCAATATCACCATCAGAAGAAACAAGCAAGAATTGGTCAAGCAAGCAAAGACAAAGCATACGTCCCTATGCCTTAGTAGGAGCCAAATGAAAGAGACAAAAGTCAATTAAGGGACCAAGCAGAATTTTCTCACCCCTCATCAACTGTACAACTTCGGGCTTTGAGATTTGAAATAACATCTGCATCTTCTGTTGAGTCTTGAAAATAAATATGGGTAATGCCATTTGTTGATTATTTGGATATCCAAGGATGGCCTCAAATTCTTCAATCAAGGGACATATTTCAAAGCCATTAATTTTAAATGTCCTAGAATCCACATTCCAAAAAGAAGCCATGGCATGTAAAAAGGAATGGTCCAATTTAACATTTTGAAAACACTTTAAAGTATCAATCTTTGACCAAGACATTTGCTTCCAGTGAATGGTATCCATATTCTTAAATGGAATTTTTATTTTCTTCAAATGGAGTTTGGTTATCGTGGAAGGATGAAGGAAAATTAGAATTGATAAAAGGAATTTTTGTGTTGAAGTGGAAAATCTCTTGGTTTCTGTATGAAATTATGGGGTGAAAAGTATTTTATATAGAAGAACCCATGCTATTCCAAAATTGATAAGGAAAAAAGTGAGACCGTGATGCATGAGGAAAAAGAATTAGCGATGAAATCTCTTTAATTGCCGTGTTGCATTTGGTTTTAGATAATTGATGTAGCTATGAATGTAAAAAGGGAAATTGTGGCACAATAATTATGATATATATACATATATAAAAAAAGTAAAAAGTAAAAAAGTAAAAAAAAAGAAAGGAAAAAAGGAAAAAAGTTGCAGTAAAATAAACATTATATATTATCATTATTATTTTTATTTTTATACTTATTGTACAATGTTTCCTCAATTGACACAATATTCATACATCACTAAGAAGGAGGTGGTAGGTCATCAAATAAAGCTCTGAAAAAATCATCGCCTGTCGAAGGAGGAGGCAAATCACTCGTCCCAAGTTCGTCCGAAGCAGAAGCACCAGAATCCCTATTACCTTGGAGTTCTGATCTGTCACGATCCTCATCAGAAGTAGATGAAAGAATCTCATGGTCATCAGCTTGGGGGCCTCTAGATGAAGAAGCACCAGGATCCCTCATCCCCTGAAATCGGAAGTCTCAAAAATTTTGTTCTAATTGATGATACAAATTTTCAAAATGGGAAACCTGCTAACGACTAGAGGCCAACTCTTCTTAAAGTTTTTTGTTTTGTTCTTCAAGCATTCCCTGTGAGCCAAAAAGGAAAAGAGTAAGAGCATACATAATCATGCATACATATAGCATAAGTTATCATGGAACAAGAAAACTTACCAGGTAATTCATATCAATGCCCTGCAGATGAGATGGCATATCTAGTGGACAAGAATGAGCAAATGAAGGAGCAGTAAAAGAAGGCCCAGCTTAGTGATCAAACAAGCCAGCAACCTACAACAATTATTAAAAAAGTCAAAAAAATTTAAGAAAGAAATGATTGCAATGGAAAAATGGTAAAAGTTTTACAGAGAAGTGTTAGCCCCGAGATGTGGAACAAATTCTCCTCTCTCTCCATGATGTTCCTCTTCATCTCTATCCTCATTTTCTTCAGGAATTTCCCGTACACCAACAAAAGATACATCAAATTTCAAGAGTCCTATTTGAATAAAATGGGTATAAGATGCACCCGGTGGATAGAGAAATGTTTCAACATCATAACCGTGCCGGGCCAACCACCATGCATTCTCCAGAATTGATGTAATATTTAAAGTATATTATGGGCAACGCATTGAGATCCTCCACTGCTCGAGACTAAGAAACCACTCATATACTCTCTCTCTCCGAGAAACCAACCACTAGACACAGGGTCGGTGATGACTCGGCGAATATGTTGAAAAGGCAGTGCAGCATTCATGAAGGAAGTCCAGTTTGTCCGCTCTTCTGGGTTCCACCAGGCCAAATTCACCTGTAAAATGACATAAGGTAAGTAAACTTTCACATAAATTTTAAAGTATACTAATGCTATTTTACCTAGTCCTAGGATAGGCAGCTCAAGACAAAGCGTTAGGTATGCACATGGCGAGAGCAGGTAACTTCTACATGCTCTGACAATCAGAAATTTAATCTCGGATACCCGACTCTCTCTCGGGAAATACCAGGCACCCTCACAAGATTGTGCTCATATGCCCATGCCTACAATAATAATAAAAATCAAATTCATGCAAGAATAAGAATGGAATTGACATTGGTGGAAGAAGAGTACCTCGACAATCGCCATAAAGCCAACAAAAGACTTCTTATTTCGACAAATTTTGTCAAGGCCATAGTAAAGACATGCAAGGCCAGCTTCACCCCAACCGTAAAGTGGTACCATCCTTATATAAGTAAGGGCCCTCAACATTGACAAATGGATGGCAGATTCGGTGCTACCTAAAATGGTTGGCCGGAGCAAATACAATAAAAACCCTCGAGCATACTGTTGAGTTGTGTCTCTGCGGATCCGTCCTTCGTAGTTCATCCAATAACTAAGAATTGGCTTAATTTTTATCTTAAAAGGCCCTTTATATGATGGTTCCATACCAATTAATTGTTGAATTTTTTCAATTGACAGAATATCGTTGGTAAGAGGAACCGGAAGACCATCATACCGAATGTCGATTATAGCAGTAAAATTGACTAGACCAATTGTCATCTCTCCAATAGGCAAGTGAAAAGTATGAGTTGTGTCCAACCATCGTTCTACAAGCGCGTGGATCACACTCCGGTCTATCGGATACTCTTCGAATGGTAATTGCAAAATGAAGCTCTAAAAACCGCAATCTCGAATAATCTGCCTTACCCGAGAAGGCGCTATATCATACCATTGTAGGGCTTTGTTGATACACCCTCCGCCCTGAATAACGCAATGATCACGCTAACACAGAGCTAGGTAAGTCAACACGAGGTAAGTGTATCATTATATCAATACCACCGATTTTTAGGCTAAATTAATTTTTATTATGTCTACTTAAATTCTTAAATTAATATATTTTTCCTAAATTTCCTAAAAAATAGAAAATATGAAGAAAAAAGAAAAACAAATAAAAAGAAAATGAAAAGAAAAAAAGAACAAAAAATAAGAAAAATAAAAAAAAACAACAGAAAAAAGAAAAAAAAAGGAAAAAAAATATATAAAGGAAACAAAAACAAATAAAAAAAAAACGAAAAAAAAAGAAAAAACACACAAAAAATAAATAATTACCTTGCTCATTTGATTTGAACTACGATGAAGTGGCATCCCGGCTAGTAGACCTGTATTTCCATCTTCATGATTCTGAATAAACTCCAATAACTCAGCATTAGAATGAGTTCTTGATCTTGAAACATGTATTTTTTTCAAAACTGTATGCTAAACTTGAAAGGATTATAGCTATGAACGAATGAAATTAACAAGTTTGTTGTGAATGAAATGAAGAAATCGGTTGTTTATATAGAGGACGGCATAGAAAAAATAAAATTCAAAAAGTAAATTTAACTATTGATGAATAGTAAATAACTATTTACAAATACTAGGATACTATTTATAAAATAGTAGGATGCTATTTATGAATAGTAAATAGTGCATGAACAGTGACTACACAGTAAATAAATAGGAAACTCAATTATTCAATTTAATCATTCAAATACTTGCATGTATATAAATATTTTTACACTTTTAAAATATTTTTACACGCAGGGGGCAAGGAGAAGATATGTGCATAAAAAATTAGCTAAATTTTTTGCAAACAAAATTTATATACCACTGACATAATTATTTTTTGCAGATAATTAAATCTCACTTAGCTTGGGTCCAGAACCCAAATTACCCTTAAGTCCAGAACCTAAAATCTCTTTTAAGTTCAGAACTTAGCTCGGGTCCAGAACCCAAATTACCCTTAGGTCCAAAACCTAAAATCTCTTTTAAGTCCAGAACTTAGCTCGGGTCCAGAACTCAAATTACCCTTAGGTCCAGAACCTAAAATCTCTTTTAAGTCTAGAACTTAGCTCGGGCCCATAACCCAAATTACCCTTAGGTCCAGAACCTAAAATTATCCTTGAGTCCAGAACTCAAACCCGGTCCATAACCCAAAACCTCAACCATCTCCAAAATTAAGTCTTATTGCTTTTCACTCTCTTTTGCTGTAGTCTCAGATCGTTCAAGCAGGGGGCAAACTGTAAACCTCTAATTTTTGACCCAGTCCGGTCCGTTATTTTTTTTATATATAGTCTAAAATAATTTTTATGGTATTTTAATTAAATAATATTTATTTTAGTATTTATTATTTATAATTTTTAATAAAAATAAAAATGGTGAAGTTAATAAAAAATATAATAATAATAATAATAATAATAATAATAAAAATAATAATAATAATAAAAATAATAAAAATTGGCGACGGAGAAATTTCATCGCCGAAAGTCCAATTGGCCAGGCCAATTCGCCCGCAGTCATTCTCAATTTTTTCCAGCTCTCACAGTAACGCCCAGCCAGTCATCGCAAATCCTCTCAGTCTTGGCCAACGCTCGCAGTTTTTGCCAGCAAAATTTTTCAACGTAGTTTTTTCCAAAACCAAATTCTATTTGATTTTGGTTTCTTTTCCTAATTAATTTTAGTTTTCTTAAATAATTAGAAGTAGACTTATGATTTTTCTTATAAATAAGACTTTAAAACTCAGAATATGGAGGAGGAAAAAATTGGTGATCGAGAATTGGACTATTGAACTTGGATTGGATCGGAGTAAAAAACAGAAAACCCTAGCCAGAGAAGATTAGCAACAAGCAAGCAATCAAGAATTCATCAAAGGTAGCCACACTACCTTTGTCTTTGTTCATCCAGAAAGCAATTTTTGGTGGAACCAACTATGCAGGTTTGATCTTTAATCATAGATTATATATTTACGATAGCTTTGTTTCTTTTGATTAATAAGAACATGCACACAGTACTTTGATCCTTAAATATGTAGTAATTTGACCTTTGTTTCAATAACTTAAATTGTTCCTTTTGTTTTCAAAAACCCTAAAAAGTACTCTTCTGTTTCCAAAAACCTTAAGAACCCTATTTTATTTCTTCTGTTTTCAAAAACCTTAAGAACTCTAAATTATTTCTTCTGATTCCAAAAACCTTAAAAACCTTAAATTGTTTCTTCTGTTTCCCAAAAACCTCAAAAACCCTAAATTATTTCTTCTATTTCCAAAAACCTTAAAATCCTCAAAAACGCTAAATCGTTTCTTCTGTTTCCAAAAACCTTAAAAACCTTAAATCGTTTCTTCTGTTTTCAAAAACTTTAAAAATCCTAAACTGTTTTCCTCTAACTGTTTTTCAAAATTTCCAAATATTTTCTTAAATCTCCAAACCCTAAGATTCTTCATGTTTTCTAAATTATTTTATAAAACTCTAAACTATCTTCTTAAATCCTAAAACCAAATATGTTTTCTAAAATACTAAAAACCCTAACTTTTTCGAAAAACCAAAACAGTAAACCCTAAGTTTTCCTAAACCCTAATTTAGCGAACTTAAAACCTAATTTAGTAAAACTAAACCTTAAAACCATGATCCAGCAAACTTAAAATCACAATCCAGTAAACCATGAATTATAAATCCTAATGTCTTAAGATTCCAAAACCCTAATTTCATAATATTACCCCTAAACCCTAATTTGATTAACCAAAAAACCTTACTACTTTCTTAAATTTATAAAACCCTGATCCATTCCAATTTTCCAAAACCTTTACAGTAGCCTAAACAAATAACAATAATAATACTAAAATCCTAAAACCCTAAATGTTAATTAAAGAACTTTAAATATAAACAGTAAACCCTAATTTGTATCTTTACTTGCTTTATTTTTAGATTTGATTATGTAGTCTATTATATACTTTGGTGGTTGATTTATTTAATTTCAATGCTTGATTTATTTAATTTATCATGGATAGATGTTTTCTTTATTGTTATTATTTGTTTGTTTTTTTATTAAAAGTGTAAGAGGTATGTTTCCACTTTGTGGGTACCTCATTAGTTAAATATCATGTAATTTAAATAGTTTTTTATATTTTAGACCAATGTAAAGGACATGTTTCTATCTTTTGGTGGGTGACCTATTTAGTTTAGACATGGATGATGTAAGGACATGTTTCCATCTTCGGATGGGTGTCCATTCATTTGCTTTGTTTGGACATTGCTTTTATTTTAATATAATGATGCTTTATTTTAATTATCATGTGTAGTATGGATAATATTATTATACTTAAGAATTTTATAATATTAAGACCTGCAAAGGAGGCTGATTCCAATGAACTGGGAATTGTGGGGGTACTGGGCCATTTCTCACCTTCCCCACATGTACCCAACTTTCTGAACCCATTAGGGGGTTGGAGATTCCATAGGAATCGAGTCATCCACCCCTTTCTTTTTCCCGAACCATCTGGGTGGTGGCTCCATTTTCTCCAGACCTAGGTCCATGTTGTCTAAGGCCCCGAGCCTAAACAGTACTAAAGTCGTAAGAACCATTCCGCCAGGAGTGGGGGTGAAAATCCCCGCTCACAGTGTGTGGATGTTATAAGGTTGGAAGGAACATACTATTTGTCCTTGTTTGTTAATTGTTTGTGCATACATGCATACATACATTTGCATCTCATATCATTAATCCTCTCTAGCTCACAGCCCTGGATTATGATAGTTTAAAAGCTTACGACAATCCGACCTACGCCTGAGATGAAGAATCTAGCAACAACTCAATCTCATTTTCACCAAAAGTAATGGAGCCCGAACAAATTCAAAGAATGGTGGATGATGCCTTCAATGCTAAGATGGAAGAAATAAAAGAGGCCCTAGCTGAGACCATGAAGAACCAATTGGCTGCAATTTTAGGAAATAATGCCGAAGCATCTGCTAGCACTAAGAAGCCAAAGGAAAAAGGGAAGACTAAAGTTGGTGAAGTGGTTTTTGATGATGACGATGATTGGGCTCAATACTTCCAAGATCCTCAAGACAAGAAGAAAGAATCGAAGATTGTTGAAAGATCATATATGGAGAAGACCAAAACTTCTAATGTTGAAAAGATGATTGTGGATTTAGAAAAGAAATTTGAGAAGAAGCTGAAAACCGAAGAAATGTCCGAAGTTGACAAATTATTTGAGCTAGACAAAGAAGTTCCATACAAATTCAATATG
Source organism: Garcia nutans (assembly GCA_947685225.1). Lineage (NCBI taxonomy): Eukaryota > Viridiplantae > Streptophyta > Magnoliopsida > Malpighiales > Euphorbiaceae > Garcia > Garcia nutans. The sequence continues at coordinate 744,359 of CANTUV010000046.1, forward strand.
CCATCCTTTGAGAAGTTTGATGGAACCGAAAATCCTCACCTCCATGTGAAGCAGTATATCACTGCTATGCAGTTTGCCCGAGCTACTAAGGCTCAAAGTCTAAGGTACTTTATGCTCTCATTGGATCCTGTTATCCAAAATTGGTTCAATACCTTAGAAGAAGGAACACAAAAGAGTTGGAATCTGCTATACAAGGCCTTCATCCAACAATATGGATACAATATTGAAATGGAAGTTACCTTAATGGAAGTTGAGTCCATTAGGCAACGACCAAATGAAAATTTTGTGAAATATGTGAAAAGATGGAGAAATAAGGCCGCTTTGCTCAAGAAAAGGCCGGATGAAAATGATCAAATAAGGATGATTGTGAGAGGGGTGTTGCCTAGTCTTTGTGAAAGGATGTCTCATACACTCATCCGTGATTTCAAAGATCTACTCCAAGCTGGTCTGCAAATTGAAGAGTGGGAAAGGGAAAAGAATTGCTTTTCAATAAGAAGGAATGAGAAAGGAAATTATCAGCCTAGCAATCAAAGCACGCAAAAAGAAGTTGATGTTAATGCGACTGGTCAAGGAAATAAAAGACAATTTTTAGAATTGGGGAAACCTCTATCTTGGGTTTTTTGCAAGTTGCAAAAGAAAGGGTTATTACAACCGTTGGCTTCTCGACCACTACATAATCCCCGGCCACCAAACTTCAATGACGAGGCCTTCTGTCAATTTCATCAAATGCAAGGGCATGAAACAGATAATTGTGCTCATCTGAAGCATGAGATCCAAGATCTAATCGATAGTGGTAAGCTACCAGAGCCAAACAAGCCCAATACCAAGAACAATCCTTTGCCTAAGTTTGGAAGAATACCTCCACCGGCAACCTTCATGGTGGGAAAAGGATTGGAAGAAGATTTTATTTTATCATCCTTTCAAGATGGAAAAATTGAAGATGTGAAAGGAAAAGAAGTTTAACTCAACAAATTTTCCTTAGCTTGGATGTTGCTTTTCAATTTTGCTTTCTTTAATATTTAATTGGAATAATCATGTTTTTCAAATTTAAATTTATTTGAATAAATTACTTTTATTAAAATTTTTGTTGGTCCTTGTTCATTTTGGTGTTCAACCGATGAGGAATCTAGCTTGATATTCATAAATTAATGTGTCTAGGCATCATGAATTGAATGACTTTATTAGGTGAGGGAATTGTCCTATAGCATTGAGTTGTGTATGCTTATAGAGAGGGCTCCAGCATAATTACCTTTGTCTAGGTCCGAGTCAGTCTTAGAACATGCTTTGACAAACGTTCGAGGCAAAATTGAACTCTGCTTATTTAAGGGAGAGATGGTCTAGGCATTGTTTGGTTAGCCAGCAACTTGTATCCACCCTATTAAATATCAATCCCTAGTTGTCCCTGTAATCCTTCATAAAATTTTAGCTTTCTTTTCATTGGCATATAATCCCAACAACCTACCCTGAGCTACTGTGATACACTTGACAAGTCTTATGATCTCTAAGATGAAGAGGCAAGAAGATCAAAGAAAGAAATGAATAGTCAAGACCATGAAGATAGTTGAACCATAAGGGTAGTTGAAGTTTTCAAGACCATAATGGTAGTTGAAGTTTACCTAATATCTCCAATCTATCAAGATAACATCAGAGTAACAAATGATTTATCCCTGTTAAAGGAGATTTAGGTCACTCCACTTATCCATTATAAGAAACCCAAGTTGGTACAAACAAGACAACTCTTTTAGATTTAGAACCCAAAAAAAAAAGAGAAGGAAAAAAAAGAAAAAAGAAGAAGAAAGACAAAGACAAAGAAAAAAAACAAAGAAAAAAAAGAAAAGAAAAAAGGTGGTTTAGAAAAAAGGTGGTTTAGAAAGCCAACTGAGTTCTCTTTTACCTAAAGCAGCAAAAGGCTTCCATTTGGTTTGTAAGGACATTTTGACTTAAATTGGTCCAACCCAACCAAAGATTCAATCAAAATTGGAGAAAAAAAGGAGAACGACCATCCAGTTATTGAAAGTTATATACTTGACAATCCTACAAGGAAGAAGGACAAAATGATTAAATGCTCAAAGAAAGGGAAGAGTAAGAAAAATAAAAGGAAAGAAAAGGGAGAAGAAGAAAAGAAACAAATTTGGGTACCAAACTTTTTGCAAAAGCAAAGACTATCCCAATCAAGATTCAGGTTAATGCCAAAAACAAAGAAGAATGTTCAAAGCTCTATTTTTCATGCTCCCAACTCTCTAAAGTTCCAACAAGCAGTTTGTAGTGTGAAGGTTTATCCTTTGTGTCACATCGGCTCTAATCTCAAAATGGCCTTCATTTAAACCCATGTCCCTTATAGACCCCATTTCAAGCCTATCAAAGGCCTGTTGATCTCTCTTGGTAGGTAGAGTCTATTAGTGGAGATAGTTTGGATAAGCATGCATATGAGATAGACCATATTCAAACTCAATGAGGCCTTTGGCCAAGTAATGTGTATGTGCCTATCTGAAGTGCAACAATTCTTGCTTAAATAGAAATGATTCCCGAGTTTAGTACGGTAACTAGGGTTGTCATGTAATAGATATATTAATTTGAAAAATCAAGTCCTGAGGTAAATTGACATTAATTTGGCAAAGCCAACATTTGATTTCAAAATCAAAATTCAAAATTGAAAATAAAAAAAAATTCAAGTTAAGGGGAGTATGTTGAACAAGTCAAACCTCGAAGGACACATTGGGCAAAGGAAATGATTACTGGCAAGGTTATGAAGAAGCTACCAATTGACATACTGAATCATAATTTGAAATGGATGTATCTCTGCTGTTTGGGGCCTCCATTATTCATATTTTCAACATCTTTAAGATAAAAAACCATAAATGCAAAGCTTTTTGTCATTTTAATGCAAAACCTGAATGGGCATCTGGAAGGAGTCAATGAGAATACTTCAGTTGATCATATCAGTCTGTGAGTCGATAGAACCATTGTAAGTGTTATTCATGCATATCATGCATACATGAGCATATCACAATGCATTTTATTTTATTGTATTGTCTATTCTTTGTCAAAGTGAACAGCAAACACCCTGTGAAGTAAAGAATCAAAAGAAGATATTGAATCAGGGGGGGGGCATGGAAGACCCATTGCTTGAGGAAGTTCTAGTCATTTCGCAAAAGAAAGAAGAGATGCATGCTTATGCAAAGAGCAAGACAAAATACAAACATCAATCAGAGCCTGCATGAGAAGAATTATTAGTTTAAGCCTACACAGGGGGCAAAGTTTCTCCATTTTAATTTTTGAGTTTATGCGTATACAAAATATTTTCAAACTCACTTTCAAATATTTAGGATCGAGTATCCAAATCCAGTTTAGGATTGAGTATCCAAATCAAGTTAGGATCGAGTATCCAAATTCAATTTAGGATCGACTATCTAAATTCAGTTAGGATCGAGTATCCTAATCCAATTTAGGATAGAGTATCCAAATCCAGTTTAGGATCGAGTAACCAAATCCAATTTAGTATCGAGTATCAAATCCAATTTAGGATCGAGTATCCAAATCCAGTTTAGGATCGAGTAACCAAATCCAATTTAGTATCGAGTATCAAATCCAATTTAGGATCGAGTATCCAAATCCAGTTAGGATCGAGTATCCAAATCTAGTTTAGGATCGAGTATCCAAATCCAGTTTAGGATCGAGTATCCAAATCCAGTTAGGTTCTAGTATCCAAATCTAATTTAGGGTCCAAGTACCCAAATCCAGTTTAGGATCAAGCATCCAAATCCAGTTTAGGATCAAGTATCCAAATCCGGTTCAGGATCGAGTATCCAAATCCAGTTAGGATCGAGTATCCAAATCCAGTTTAGGGTCGAGTATCCAAGTCCAGTTTAGGATCGAGTATCCAAATCCAATTTAGGATCGAGTATCCAAATCCAGTTTAGAATCGAGTATCCAAATCTAGTTTCATGTAAAGAATCCAAAATTACCTTTAAGTCCATAACTTAGCTCGGGTCCAGAACCCAAATGTTTTCCGAGTCCAGAACTCGAATCGGGTCCAGAATCCAAAACCTAAACCATCTCAGAAAAATTAAGTCTATTTTGTGAAAATTAAGTCTTATTGCTTTTCACTCTCTTTTGCCGTAGTCTCAGATCGCTCAAGCAGGGGGCAAACTGTAGACCCTTAATTTTTGACCCAGTCTGGTCCGATATTTTTTATATAGTCCAAAATAATTTTTATAGTATTTTAATTAAATAATATTTATTTTAGTATTTATTATTTATAATTTTTAATAAAAATAAAAATGGTAAATTTAATAAAATAAAAAATAATAATAATAATAAAAAATAAAAATAAAAATCAGAGACAGAAAAATCGGCGACGAAAAAAATTTGCCACCGAAAATTGGCTTGGCCAGTCTAATTCGCCTGTAGGAATTTTCTGTAGGGCCATTTCGCCACAGGAAATTCCTGTCGTGAATTGGCCAGCTGCCCCAGCGCCCGCCCGCAGTCGCTCACAATTTTCGCCAGCAATTTTTTTTGCCAGCGCAATTTTCTGAAGCAGTTTTTCCAAAACCAAATTCTATTTCGTTTTGGATTCTTTTCCTAATTAGTTTTAATTTCCTTAAACAATTAGAAGTAGGTTTATGATTTTTTCTATAAATAACACATTAAAACTCAGAATTCAAGGGGGATCGAAAAATTGGTGTTACTAAATTGGACTTTGAACTTTCATTGGATCGGAGTAAAAGAGAGACAGAAAAACCCTAGCACAAGAGACATTAGCAACAAGAAGCAATCAACAATCCATTCAAAGGCAGCAACACTGCCTTTGTCTTTGTTCATCCAGAAGCAAATTGTGGAGGAACCAACGAACGGAGGTTTGATTATAAATCTTTGGTTTGATGTTATTTACAATGTTTCCATCGTTTATTTTTCTATCTAAATTATTAAACTTAGTAATGTATCATACATTCTTCCAGTAGCCTTAGTCAATGATCTAAACCTTAAGAACCCTAAAACTACTCTTCTTTTTCCAAAAACCTTAAGAACCCTAAAAGGGTTTCTTCTGTTTCCAAAAATCTTAAGAACCCTAAAATTATTTCTTCTATTTCCAAAAACCTTAAAACCTTAAACTGTTTTTGTTTTTTCAAAAAACTTAAAGACCATAAAACTATTCTTCTGCTTTCAAAAGCTTTAAAACTATAAATTATTTTTCCGAACTATTTTCATCTAAACCATAACCTTTTTCCAAATTTCCAAATATTTTCTTAAATCCCCAAACCCTAATCTTCTTTACGTTTTCTAAAAATCATAATTATATTTGTAAAACTCTAAACTGTTTTCTTAAATCCTAAAATCAAATATGATTTCTAAAATATCAAAAATCCCTAATTCTCTCAAAACTAATACGGTAAACCCTAGTTTTCCTAAACCCTAATCCTTAAAATCTTAAAATCTTATGACAAATAAATCTAAACCTTAAAACTCAATGCAGTAAACCTAAAATCACAATCCAATAGCCATGAATTATAAACCCTAATATCTTAAGATTCTAAAACCCTAATTTCATGATGTTAGCTTTAAAGCCTAATTTGATTAACCAAAAACCTTACTACTTTCTTAAATGTATCAAACCCTAATTCATTCCAATTTTCCAAAATCTTTATAGTAGACTAAATAATAACAATAATAATTTTAAAATTCCAAGACCCTAAATGTTAATTAAAGAACTCTAAATTAAAACAGTAAACCCTAATTTATATCTTTACTTGCTTAATTTAATTTTAGATTTGATTATGTAGTTTACTATATGCTTTGATGGTTGAATTATTTAATTTCAATGCTTGATTTATTTAATTTATCATGGATGGATGTTTTCTTTATTGTTATGATTATTATTTATTTATTTTAGTATTAAAAGTGTAAGAGGTATGTTTCCACTTTGTGGGTACCTCATTAGTTAAATATCATGTAATTTGAATTGCTTTTATATTTTGGACCAATGTAAAGGACATGTTTCTACCTTTTAGTGGTGTCCTATTTAGTTTAGACATGGATGATGTAAGGACATATTTCCATCTTCGGATGGGTGTCCATTTATTTTCTTTGGTTTGGACATTGCTTTGATTTTAATATAATGATGCTTTATTTCAATTGTTGCGTGTAATATGGATAATATTGTTATACTTAAGAATTTTATAATATTAAGACCTGCAAAGGAGGTTAGGAGTGCTGGGCCATTTCTCACCTTCCCCACACGTACCCAACTTTCCAAACCCATTAGGGGGTTGGACATTCCTTAGGAATCGAGTCATCCACCTTTTCTTTTTCTCGGCTCGTCCGGGTGGAGACTTCATTTTCTCTGAGCTTAGGCCCGTGTTCTCTAAGTTCTCGAGCTTAAATAGTGCCGAAGTCGCAAGAACCATTCCACCGGGAGTGGGGGCAAAAATCCCCGTCCACAGTTAGATTGAAGAAATTATGGAGGTTGGTTGAAGTTTGGAAGAGGTAGTAGTGAATTTAGGGTTTCCATGGGATTTTTGCAAATAATTGGTTTAAATTGAATTTAATTGTTTAAAATGTGTTAGAATATGATTTTAAAGACATATTTGAACTTAAAATATGGTTTGGAAGAGGTCGGAAAGGATTTCTAAAATTGAAGAGGGTTTGTTAGGGCCTAAACTTGGAATTTTGTAGAAATGTGTTAAATTAAGTTTAAATAGTTAAAGTATGTAAAAATGTGATGCTATTGAGGAATTTAAATTGGAAATGTGATTAGGTGTTGGGTTGAGTGAGTTTGTACATAACAAGTGGTGAAAGACAATAAGAGAAATTGGAGTTGAGTGGAGCTTTTACTCATTTTGTTGCATTTAAGAGATTAGTACATACTTTGAAACTTATTCTATTAAATTTCATTGCTTGAAATATAACACATTACATATGAGTGAATGTGTTATGCTACTTGGATATTTGTTCATGTGTGCGTGAAGCATTGTTTGAAGTAACAATGCTTGATTTGAATTGTTTATGGCATATTAAGCCATTTAAGAATGACTTAAAATGTTGATATGTGCAAAATGTGAAAAGTGCAAATATTGCATTAAAATGTGTAAGTTAGCCACATCTACATTATATGTGTTTGGTTTAGCAGATCATGCCAGGCCAAGCTATTTGTCATACCATGCTAGGCCCGCCGAGTAGGCCAAATGCCCTAACCTAACCCAAATTTGGGCACTTGAACGTGCCAAACAAGATGGGTCATACTTGACAAGTAAAATACAAAACAAGCTGGGATGCCCGACCCAATTTCCATGTATATTTGTACCTAATATCTGTTTTTTTCAATATAATATGCATAATCATATTCCTACAAATTTTATTCATAGATTGGTAGGTTAGTTTGTCAATAATTAATATACATGCATAATATTTTGTCTAAATTAATTGGGATGAGCATTTGATTAACTAAATCAAACAAAACTAAAATTTTAACAAATCAAAATTTTAAGATCTCAAAAATAATAATTGAATTGAACTGAAATCAATAAAATAATAAAACATAAATAAATCAAACATAACTTAATATTTTCAATTCAACTATCGATTATAATAAAATTATTCTAATTATATTAATTTATATTTGAAATATTACTATTTATATATATTAAAATTAAAATTAAAATGAAATTTATTATGAAACAAATTAAAAATTGAACATTAATAGGAAAGAAAACTCATAATAAATGATACATTATTGCTAAAACATTATATTTAAGATATTAATATAAATAAAAAATTTGGTTATTTCAATTAATTTGATTACGAATTTTAAGATAAATGAGTTAGGAATTAAAAATTGAATTATCTATTATCAAAATAACCAAATTTCATTAATTTGTTTTATTTTTTTTAAAATAAAATAATACACATCCTTAAAGTTAACTACCCTTTTGAAAACTAAATTAATGAATCCTTATAATTGGAAAAAATCTGATAATATACCCCCTTGTTTTAACTCACAATAAACCATGGTTTCCTTAAAAAGTTCATCTTGGACATTTATACCCTCAAGATTTAAAATCTTCAACAAACACAAGAAAACATCATAAAATGTGAAACTACATTTCTTTCCCTCATGTCTGAAATCCCTAAGCTGCAATCATCTTTGTCTGGATCATCTAAAAATGCTTATTTTTCTCTAATATAAAGCAACTTCTAATGTAAAAAGGGTTCATCTATGCTCTATCCTAGCATGGAAACATTCTGTGAATATAAGTGAGAAGCTCGTAAGCTATACAAAGGCATCTTCTTGTTTGTTGAATCAAATTCTCTTAATTCGCTCTGTATCAATGCTTTAGTTAAAGTGAGTTGTTTGCTCTTATCATTTGTTCTTAATTGCAGTTGTGAAGAATGTAATTCTCTCTTTGGTGTATGCTAGATGTATTCCATAATTTCTCTTTATTATAATATTATTAAAATAAAGAAAATGTGACTCTAACATAACAATGTTAGCGAACACATAATATTATAATGCTAATATTAAAGTTAATATGCATTACATAACATAGTTATGCATACATTAATGATGTCATGTTATGTGATGGCAATACATTATTATGGACAATAGAACATAATTATTAGTTTGTATAAAAATGTCATGTACGTCAATATTACGCATATAAATGACAATGTCATGTTTACTTCACACTAAGTTTTTTTATTTATATTTTTTGTAGGAATAGATGAAGTATTAATTTTCATGCATCACGGTAGAAGTTTTGATTATGATCTTCATAAATATATTGGTGGGAGTTGTTTTGGATGAAAGAAGTGGTTACAAAGGTCTGAAGGAATTTGTATACAAGTTGTTGAATATTAACGTTAAAGATAAATCAACTTGAGCATTGTTAGTATTAGTCACAGGCATTCTCTTTACGATATTGTAGATGATAAGACGTTTTATGTATTTTTTTTAATGGCTTGAGATAGATATATAGATCATCCTATAATAATTAATATGGACCGTGTAGAACGTAAATCTTGATATGATAGTAATAAATTTATTCATGAGAGTAATAAATTTGGCCGTGTGATTAATCATACTCCTGAGATAAAAAACCAGGTATTCTAAAAAAGATTTAATAGGTCTCAAATCTATAGCAAAGACTAACATCAATATAATGAGAATGATGTTACAAAGGTATATGAAGATGTTGATCCAATTAATGAATGCAACTATCAAGCTAATTAATATGAATGTGGTTTAGACATGTTCTCTAATGAATATGATGATGATATACAGGATCATGCTAATGTTGAAACTTTGACACAGGCTTAAGCATTGAATTTCAGTTAATGGATTCCAATTACTACTATTAATATAGGTGTTGATGAGCGGAGACTATAAATTTATTTGAATGCAAGATTGATAGTGTAGTGGGGTATGGGAAAGGCTGAATAATAGATTTAGTTAAAGAGTTTCAAATATTTAAAATCAAAGTGACATTTAATGACTACCCTGACTATTATTACAATGCGGTAAAGTTTTCAATTTAAAATGTTCAAGTCAAATAAACTATTCCTAGTTGTATGCATTTTACTTCAAGTCTCGAGCAGTCGGCAATATGTTGAGCGGGCACACTACATTTTGGGTAGCCAACATTGCATCGCACACACTGGCCGCTATCTCTTCTATGAGATTTGCATTTTTCTCCTTCCATTGTGTGATTGCACCAACATTTTGAGAGGTCACACAATACATGGTGGTCAGGTTTTCACTATGCCAGAGATCGTGATCTTTTCTGTGCCTTAAGTGGTTATTTTCTTTTGATGTGGTGCAGTCGCATGTTCACATTGTACAATTGCTCAAGGGCTTTGAAGATGTTCTTATAAGAAAACACTTGTTCAAATCATTAGACTTCATCAATTTGATGGTCAATGATAAAAATATAGTTTATTGTCCAATCATTTAGCCAACAATCTCCCCCTTTTTGACTGAATTTAAATGCTCAAGTGTTCAATGTTTTTAATTTTCCCCCTTAACATATGCATCGATTTCTTTAGTTTAGTTTCAACATATGTATTATTAAATGTTTTTTGTTCTTCCCCGTTACATTGTTCAATTAGTTACTGTAGTTCTTCCCCTTAACATGATTCAATTAGTTCTTTACAATTTTAATTCATTTTTGTGTATTTTTATTTTTCCTTCTTTAACAAAGGAAAAAACAAAAAAACATATAAAATGAAGTATAAAACTTTCCATTGCATTAAATATTAGGGTTTCACATCAAATATAAAAATGAAGCATTAAATAGAAGCATATAAAACAAAAATAAAACAACAAGAAAATCAATCTCTAGCAATTTCTTTTCCCTTCCTAGATGTTGGTTGAGTGACCTCTTGATGTTGTTCCTCCATATCTCCCTCATCAATAGGTGGAGTGGGTATAAGAGAAGTTTCAAGGGAATGCTCAGAGGATTCTTCAAATATACTGTCTAGATGTTCACTCACATCCCAATCACTAAGATCACATTGAGGAAGCTCAAATTTCCCTTGTATTTCACAGATGTCATGGTGGACATGTGATAAAATATCCACCTTCTTATCGAGCTTAGTAATTCTCTTGGTAACATCTTTCTTGAAATGAGTAAATTATTTTTGAAGAGAGTGAATTGCTTTAATTGCTTTGAGTATAAGACTTATGGTTTTAGAGGATTCACCCTTTTCTGTTATGGATTTGGGTGGCTTAGGAGGATGCTTAAGTTGTACTTTTTTGGGTTCTCCTTCTTCTTCCTCAACAATGTTGTATCTAGGTCTCTTCTTTTCCCTTTGAATAGCACCTTTATTGTCAAAGGCTTATTCATAGTGATCATCAACTTTGGTTATGTAACTAGTATGTTTAAGATAGTCAACGTTGATAGAATTTGTGGCAGGATTTAGGGGATCACTTATGATTGCTAGATTTTCAAGGGTAAGTAAATTTAGATATCTAGCTATTTGAGTGATGTGGAAAGATAAAAAGAAGGTGCCGGCCTTATACTTTCCAAGGTGAAGAAAAGCATCAATCAAGAAATGGATGGTTTGCATGGGTTGATCGTGAATTAAGGAATATATTTATAATAGATCAAGTTGTGTAACTTTTTCATTGTTGTCACTCCTTTGGTGGACAATGTAAGTTATGATTCTATAAAAAAGCCAATAAATAAGGTATTTAAAGTGGATGACTTTGGTTGACCAATTACCATACTCATTTTCTATTGAAATTTCACTCCAAAATGTTGAATAGTTTTTTAATGGGAAGTCTTTTTCTATGTAAGAGAATGCCTCATGGGTTTAAAGTCCGCAAACTTCAGCTAGTTCATCTATAGAGAGTGCAAACTCTTGATTGAAAAGATGAAAATAAACTCCATAAAAACCAATGAGTGAATTATGGTTCTTTTCTAATCTCAGAGTCATGAGAAACTCTCTAGTTAGGCTAGGATATCCTAACTTAATTGGGAATACCAATTGTCTACACCCTAATGTGTCTAAAAACCTATAAAGTTCTTCTTTCTTATTAAGGGTGAGGAACAAGCCTTCTGTTGGGATTTTGGTGGCCTCAAGTGTTTTTTTTTTGTAGTAATATCTTTAAAGCCCATATATGATTGCACAATGTGAATGTGCGACTATACCACATTAGAAGAAAAGAACCATTTGCAGCACATAAAAGGTCATGGTCTCTAGCACGGTGAAAACCTGATCGCCATGTATTATGCAACCACTCAAAATGTCGGTGTGATTGCACAATGGAAGGAGAAAAATGCAAATCTCACAGAAGAGATAGCAACCAGTATATGCGGTGCAACATTGGCTACCCAAAATGTTGTGCATCCATTCAACATATTGTGCGACCGCTCAACATATTGTGCGACCGCATGAGACTTGAAGAATAATGACACAAAAACATAGAATATATAACATTGGGGTTGTATGGTGAGAAATCTGAATTATGAGACCATACAACATCAACAAATTTGAATTTTAGGTGTGAGAAATCTGAATTGTGGACCATACAGCATCAAAAGATTTGAATTTTAGCATCGAACATCATGGATGAATAATGTATCAACACATAGAACAAAAATTAATGTTCAAATGGTCATTTGATTGTTATGCAATCACCTAATATTTTTATGCAACCACTAGACATGACAGGCTGGCAAGGTATGAGATGAAACACTCCTGTTGACTAACCATTAAAAAGAGCTGTTAGAAAAAGTTCAAAATGTGTGACTGCCCAAAGTATTTGACGACCTTTAGACACCTCTAAACAGAGAATAAAAGACTTTATCCACTCAAATTATGTTGGATTCCATTAGGACCTTCATATAATGGCTAGTTAGACTCAAGATGCCTATAAATAGGATAAGAAACATCTGTTTCAGGTAGAGAAACACACCACATAGCCAAATTAAGCAATTTAATTTACTTTACATCTAATTTCTTATTATAATCTTTGAGTGTTGGGTGTGAACATTAAACACTATTGTATAAGTTTAAGTGTGAGCTTTGAAACACTTAGGTTATAGACTAAGCCTAGGAAAACTCTTATTGGGTTATGAGGAAATTCTCAGACCTTATAAAAGTTTAGTGTGATCTTGTCAAAACACCAAGTTATAATCGAGCTTGTAAAAATCCAAGGATAGTGAAATTCTCAACTTGAAGTTGGGGAATGGATGTAGAATTGATTTGATATAAGGTGTTCATTCTTCTCTACTCTATTCCTTCCTTACTTTGTTTGTTTTTTTTAAATATTAAATTTCCCATCACTTCATCAAAACAACTAATTCACCCCCTCTTATTTGCCATCTTGGGACAATAATTGGTATCAGAGATTCAAAATTTTAAAAAACTTAATTGTGAAATTTGATCTATAATGGCAGCCATCACTCCTACTACTTCAACTTCTAATTCTTCTTCCATGGCTCCTTCTCCTTCCATGGCTCCTTCTCATGGAAATCTTAATTCCTATCTTAGACCCTACTTCGATGGAACCGATTATTCTTATTGGAAACACAAGATGTACTTGTTCCTTAATAGTGAAGGAATTGAGCTATGAAAATGTGTATAAAAAAGTGGAAACCTCCTATTCATGAAGTTGATAATGTTTAGGTGCCTCTTCCTAGAGCACAATGGACCGACGCTTAAAAAGGGCTCTTTATAAAAAAAAAACAACCTCCATCTTGGTGAATTCCATGTCAAGAGAAGACGGTGGAAGAGTTCAACATCTTACTTGTGCATATAGCACTTGGAAAACTTTTGAGAACTATCATGAGGGTACTACTCAAGTGAGGTTCACCAAGACTCAAATGCTTATGTATAAATATGAACTCTTCAAAACAAAGCCCAATAAAAATATCATCAAAATGACAAATTGGTTACTTGAAATCGTCAATGACTTGAAAAAAATATGGACACTAAGAAATGATGAGCTAGTTGGTAAACTTCTCACCTTTGAATTACATATCGAGAAAGAAGATAATATGGGTGAGAAAGATAAGAAGAAACTTATAGCTCTCAAAGCCATGAAGAAGAAGAAAGCTCAAGTGAAGATTGTAGTGATGAAGATGAAGAAATGGCCATGATGTCGAAAAGAATGAGTGAATGGAAAAGAAGAAGGATTTAAAGCTAACAAAGGTGCATATTCCAAATCCTCTTTCAAAGACAAGGAGAAAATGAATAAAGTGAAATACTATGAATCTGGCAAATTAGGTCATATCAAAACTAAATGTCTCAAACTAAAGAGCAAGAAGAAATGGGACAAAGAAAGGAAGAAGTCTCTCAAAGCTACATGGGATGATGACTCCTCAAGGGAAGAAGAGGAAGAAGAGCAAGGAATTGCAAATATTTGTCTCATGACTTTAGGGGATGATGAACACTCCAATAAAGTGGAAACTTGCCTTTTACAAATCTCTTACAAATACAACCAATAAATAAATAAATACCAATATAGTTCCATCATTCATAAAAATACAAAGTGGAAACATGCCTTTTACAATTATCTTAAAAATACAACCAATAAATAAATAAATATCAACATAGTTCCATAATTCATAGTAAAATAAGTAATCCAAACATACAGTTTATCATAAAAATTATAGTTCATAAGGAAATCAAATATTACCCCATTAATGGAAATATAAGGCGCCGCATATACGATAATCCTGCTGTGAGCGGGGATTTTCTCCCCGCCTCCCGGTGGAATGGTTCTTGTGACTTCGGCACTATTTAGGCTCGGGGCCTTAGAGAACACGGACCTAAGTTCGAAGAAAATGGAGTCGCCACCCGGACGGACCGGGAAAAAAAAGGGGTGGATGACTCGATTCCTAAGGAATCCCCAACTCTCTAATGGGTTCAAAAAGTTGGGTACGTGTGGGGAAGGTGAGAAATGGCCCAGCACCCCCACAACGCCCGGTTCATTGGATCGGCCTCCTTTACAGGTCTTAATATTATAAAATTCTTAAATATAACAACAATATCCATATTACACACAATAATTAAGATAAAGCATCGATATATTGAAAATCAAAACAATGTCCAAGCAAAAAAAAATAAATGGACACCCATCCGAAGATGGAAACATGCCCTTACATAATCCATGCGTAAATAGGACACCCACCGAAAGGTAGAAACATGTCCTTTACATTGGTTCTAAAATAGAAAAGCAATTTAAATTACATGATATTTAACTAATGAGGTACCCACCAAGTGGAAACATACCTCTTACAACATTTGAAAATCTAAATAAATTGATAAAAGTAAATGACCATTCATCATAAATAAATCATTAATCAAAGGTACTAATCAAATATAAAATAAACATTCATCCATGATAAACTAAATAAATCAAGCATTGAACTTAAATGAACCAACAAAGCATTGAAAATAAATTAAAGCACAATAAAAAATAAAATTGAATAAAGCAAGAAAAGATTCAAATTAGGGCTACTGTTTCTATTTAAGATTCTTTATTTAATGTGTTTAGGGTTTTGGAATTTATGGGTTCAAGCTACTGTAAATTTTAAAAGAATTGAAATGGAGCAAAGTTTTAGAATTTAAGAGGTTTATAAAGTTCTTTGATTAACCAAATTAGTGTTTGAGAAGTGAAATCATGAAACTAGGGTTTGGACACTTTAAAACATTTAGATTTATGATTTACAATTATTAAATTATGGTTTTTAAGCTTACTGTGCTTGAATTTTAATATTTATGTTTGTAATGTTTTAAGGTTTAAAGGATTAGGGTTTAGAAAAATTAGGGTTTAAGTTAGCTAGTTTAGGGTTTCCTGTTTTGGGTTTTGGAGTTGAATTAGGGTTTTAGAATTTTAGAATTACGGTTTTGGAGAATGCATTAGATTTTAGAATTTGAAAATCAATTGATAATTTTATGAAACTTTATGAAAATAAACAAAACAATTTAAGGTTTATAGAAACATAAAAGATATTTTTTAGGGTTTTTGGAAAGAAAAGGATTTGATTAAGGGTTTTGAAAATTTGGAAAGCAAATTAGGGTTTTGAGATTTTTAGGAAACAAAAATAACAATTTTAAGATTTTTGGAAAATAAAGAAACGAATTAAGGTTTTTAAACTTTAGAAAAGGTGAATTGTGGTTCTAGGGTTTTCTTGGTTTTGAAGAAACAAAAACAATAATTTTTAGATTTTTGAATGATTAAGCTACTGTGAATTAATGAAACAAATAAAGAAATTCATACCTTCTTTTGTTGGTTCCACCAAAAATCACTTCTTGGATGAATAAGAACAAAGACAAGCTTTGCTCCCTTTGATGGATTGAATTGCTTGTTTGCTCTCTCAAAAAGTCCGATTGATTTAAAGTTTTCCTCCTCAATTTGGGTCTCAATTTCTCCTCTAAAATTCGATCCATTTTGTGTTGTTTTAGTCCTTATTTATAAAAAATTTTTGTGATTAATTTTAGTTATTCACGGAATCTAACATTAACTAAGAAAAGGAAACCGAAACCTAATTGTATTTGGTTTCGAAAATATTTGCGTGGGAAAAATTTCGCTGGCGAAAAAAAATGCTGCGAAAAAATTGCGTTGGAAAAAAAACTGCTGCGAAAAATTTGCGCTGGCAAAAAAGCTACCGCAGCTGGCTGTGGCAGCGGCGGGCGAAATTGGCATGCGGGCCATTTCTCCCACAGGAAACTCCTGCAGGTGAAATGGCCCACGACCAATTCGTCCACGCTGATTTTTATTTTTATTTTTTATTATTTTATTTATTATTATTATTTTTTAAAAATTATAAAAAAATAAATACTAAAACAAATATTATTCAATTAAGATAACACAAAAATTGTTTTGGACTAATTAAAATATATTAGACAATACAAAAATTATTTTGGACTTATTAAAATATATTAGACCGGATTGGGTAAAAAATTAAGGGTCTACAGTTTGCCCCCTGCTTGAACGATCTGAGATTTTAGAAAGTGAAAAGCAACAAGACTTAATTTTTGATGAGATGGTTATTTGAATTTGTTTTGGGTACTTGGACCTGAGACTAAACTTGATTTGGGTACCTGGACCCGAGATTGGGTACTTGGACTCGAGATTGGGTACTTGGACCCGAGCTTGATTGGATTTGGATACTTGGACTCGAGATTGGGTACTTAGACCCAAGATTGGATTGAATTTGAGTACTTGGACCCGAGATTGAATTTAATTTGGGTACTTGAACCCGAGATTGGATTGAATTTGGGTACTTGGACCCGAGATTGGATTGAATTTGGGTACTTGGACCCAGGATTGGATACTTGGACCCGAGATTGATTTGATTTGGTTACTTGGACTCGAGATTGGATACTTGGACTCGAGATTGGGTACTTGGACGGAAGATTGGATTGAATTTGGGTACTTGGACCCGAGATTGATTTGATTTGGGTACTTGGACCTGAGATTGGATTGAATTTGGGTACTTAGACCCAAGATTGATTTGATTTGGGTACTTGGACCCGAGATTGGGTACTTCGACCCGAGATTAAACTTGATTTTAGGGTACTGTTGCGCTAGAGTTAAGTACTACTACAAGCGTCACTAGCAAGTATACGAGGTAGTTGTAGCAAGAGTGATCGCCCCAAGGTCGTCTCACAAAGGAAGGAGTAGTTCGTAATAGCTTGATTGACAATTAATTTAAAAGCAAGTTCATTGTTTGGAATGGTGCAGGAGTAATTTAAACCTAAGAGTAACATGCGTAGGGTTGATGTATGTGATGGTTGTATAAGATCAAATCAATTCTTGGGAAAGTGCCTAGGGTTATAGGTCCATTCAATCAAAGCTCAATTCTCAATTATTCATTAACATAACCTTGTAAATTATTTTGCTCCTTAAGGTTAATTAGTCAATTACCAATTCATTAGTTCTCACATTCATGAAATAGCAATAACAAATTATTTTACATTACCAAATTAATAGAACCCTAGAACTTATATTTCTAATTCATTCATAGGGTAGCCGATTGCATAATTCCGATATCAAATTTCACCTCTCTGTCCTTCATTTAATATCTAGAGATTAATAGGTAGCTAATCTATCAACCTAACATTCAATCCAATAAAATCAACCAATCAACAAGGTACATCAATGGAAATATTAAATCAAGGCATTCAATCAAATATACTACAAACCCCAGGCATGGGTATTTAGCTCAACATCATCAATTTAAAACATTCATTCAACTCAATATAAATCAAATACAAATTGTTCATTGCAATATCAATTCTCTTAATACAACAAAAACAATATTGAAATGAATCAAAAGAGAGAATAGAAAAACCCCTTGTAGATGCCAAGAGTAGGATTACTAGTCTTCCTCCTGTTAGCAAATCGTGAAGAATCTGCAACCCTTGCCGCAGCGGAAAACAAAAAAAATTCTTTCGATTTACTCACAGGATCCATGTGATCCATTCAGTTCGATAAAAGAGATTCGAAACTAACCTTTTTGTGTAGCTTCAAAATGATTAACAGATGCTGCCTTCTGAAGACGAACACCCTCTAACGAAATCCACACAAACGTACACCGGTCTGAGTGCTAGCTCACCAACGGCAGTGGCTGAACCTTTTTAAAACAAAACTAGGTTTTTTTTTTTAGGTTTTTTTCTCTTCTTACGTTTTTCTTTTCAAAACGAATAATGAGATCATTAAACCTCCGGTCCTTTTAAAACCGTTTTAAAAGACTTCTTTTTTTATCAAAACCCTAACTGTCCATATCCCATATGGACCCACGTTTTAATAATTATTATCTAATAATAATTATTATAACAATATTATTATTAATATCTAATAATAATAATAATACTAACAACAATAATTAAATATAATTATTATTATTTAAGTACAGCCTACGTTCTATGTGTGTGACCCGATAGGCTCATATTAATTGGTAGTGTATTTCAATCTCTATTGAAATGCACAAATCATAATTGGCCTCTAGCAAGACATTACGACTACCCAATTAATCATGAGAATCATTATAAATGAAAAACCTGAAATAGTATATGCATTAATCCCTTTGTCACACGATATCTAGTTTTAACATAAATCATAGTAAATGTCATACTTATATTGTCCAAACTTATGATTACTCGATCTCCAAGTTAACTGATAAACAAATAAGATTGATCTTATATCAACTTATTTGAGCATGGCCATGCATTTCTCAGTTACACTTATCGAGGGGCCCAGAAGATATCTCTCGCATAGAGAGGGACAAATTCCATCTTGATTGTTCATTTTCCTCTACATAATTTATATCATGTTCAAGCATAACCTTTATAATTATCTAGTTACAGATAACGTTTGATCATGTCAAAACATAATATTCCTTATGTTGGAAACTATGACAATCTCAAGTCGAAGGATTAAATGAAAACTATTATGAGATACACTTATGACATTAAACCATGAAGTGATATCTGTGTGGGTCTATCCAATACACTGTTCTCTAACATGTATCCATAATATTGATTTGTATCTTCATACCTATAATCATCTTATGATTATCAAATCAATATTACACTAGTTATATTTATTATTATCTCCATAACAATAATAAACCAGGGATATAATTATTATTATATATAACATGCAAACATAACAATGATAATAAAAACTTCTTTATTAATAACAAAATGAATAACATTAAGGTCCAAATCAATGGCCTAGGGCATATACACTAACAGTCTCCCACTTGCACTAGGCCTAGTCTAACAAATATCTCATGCCCATAGACCTAGTGTGCTGATCATGCTTGACCCGCGAGAGAGGCTTTGTCAATGGATCTGCTATGTTGTCATTTGTGTCAACTTTGCATATCTTGATATCACCTCTATCAATGATGTCTCGAATGAGGTGAAATCGCCTGAGTATGTGCTTAGATTTTTGATGGGACCTTGGCTCTTTTGCTTGCGCTATGGCACCATTGTTGTCACAATAGATAGCCATAGGATTAGCAATACTAGGCACCACTCCAAGCTCAGTGATGAATTTCTTCAGCCAAACTGCTTCCTTAGCAGCATCTGATGCTGCTATATACTCAGCTTCTGTTGTAGAATCTGCTACTGTGCTTTGCTTGGAACTTTTCCAAGTAATGGCTCCACCATTCAATGTGAATACAAAATCTGACTGCGATTTGTAATCATCTATATCAGTTTGGAAACTAGCATCTGTGTAACCATTTACAACTAGTTCATCTTCCAAACCTCCATAAACTAAGAAAACATTCTTAGTTCTTCTTAGATACTTAAGAATGTTCTTAACAGCTGTCCAGTGACCCTCACCAGGATCAGCTTGATATCTACTTGTTGTGCTTAAAGAATATGAGACATCAGGTCTAGTACATAGCATGGCATACATAATAGATCCAATAGCAGAAGCATAAGGGATCTTATTCATTCTATCTCGCTCCTCAGATGTCTTAGGACATTGATTCTTGCCAAGATGAATACCATGTGACATAGGCAAGAATCCTTTCTTGGAATCCTGCATACTGAACCTCTTCAACACTTTGTCAATGTATGTACTTTGACTTAAGCCAATTATCCTTCTAGATCTATCTCTATAGATCCTTATACCAAGGATATATGCAGCCTCTCCCAAGTCCTTCATTGAAAAAGAATTCCCTAACCAATCTTTAACCTTTTGTAAAGTGGGGACATCATTTCCAATGATCAATATGTCATCTACATATAGGACTAAGAACACGATAGCACTCCCACTAACCATCTTGTAAACACATGGTTCATCTTCATTTTGAATGAAACCAAAGTTCTTAACTGTTTCATCAAAACAAAGATTCCAGCTTCGAGATGCTTGCTTCAATCCATAAATGGACCTTTGAAGCTTGCAAACCTTCCCAGAATTCTCAGAATTTACAAAACCCTCAGGTTGTGTCATGTACACATCCTCGAGTAAATTTCCATTAAGGAAAGCGGTTTTGACATCCATTTGCCATATCACATAATCATAGTATGCAGCAATGGCAAGGAGAATCCTAATAGATTTAATCATAGCAACTGGAGAAAAAGTTTCATCATAGTCTATACCATGTGTTTGTTTGAAACCTTTAGCAACCAACCTTGCTTTATAGGTTTGCACATTTCCATTAATGTCAATTTTCTTCTTGAAAACCCATTTGCAACCAATAGTCTTAATACCTTCGGGAGGATCAATTAAGGCCCAAACTTGGTTGTCAAACATGGACTGCATCTCAGAGTTCATGGCTCCAAGCCATTTCTCTGAATCTGGACCTGACACAGCTTCAAGATAGGTAGTTGGCTCATCTTGATCTATGAGCAAAACTTCACGACTTTCAGTCATGAGAAATCCATATCTCTCAGGCTGATGACATGGTCTATCAGATCTACGCAGAACTTGTGTAACATTTTCAGTTTCCACAATGACTTGTGGTTCTGAAACTGTTTCTACAGGCGGTTCAATATCTTCTTGTGGTTCTATAAATTCATCTAATTGAACTGTGCTCCCACTAGTTCTTTTAGAAATGAATTCCTTTTCCAAGAAGGTTCCATTTTGAGCAACAAATACTTTGTTCTAAGATGGAATATAGAAATAATATCCTTTAGTTTCCTTAGGATATCCCACAAAGATACATTTAGCAGATTTTGGAGCTAACTTATCTGAAACTGGTCTTTTCACATAAGCCTCACAACCCCAAATCTTAAGAAAAGACAAACTAGGTGTTTTGCCAGTCCATATCTCATATGGTGTCTTTTCAACCGCTTTAGATGGTACACGGTTTAAAACAAAAGCAGCTGTCTCCAAGGCATAACCCCAAAACGATAATGGAAGATCTGCTTGACTCATCATAGATCGAACCATATCTAATAAAGTTCGATTTCTTCTTTCAGAAACACCATTCCACTGTGGAGTTCCTGGAGGAGTTAATTGTAAAACAATTCCATAATTTCTTAGATGTTCGTCAAACTCTTGGCTCAAAAATTCACCACCTCGATCAGATCGAAGTGCCTTAATAGTTTTACCAAGTTGATTTTGTACTTCATTTTGAAAAGTTTTGAACATTTCAAAAGCCTCATGCTTATGTTTCATTAGGTAGACATAGCCATACCTACTGAAATCATCAGTAAAAGTAATGAAGTAATTATATCCTCCTCTGGCACTAATGCTTAACGGGCCACATACATCTGTATGTACTAGTCCTAGCAAGTCATTATCCCTTTCACCTTGTCCGGTGAAAGGATTCTTTGTCATTTTGCCAAGTAAACAAGATTCACATTTATCAAATGATTCAAAATCAAATGAATCTAATAATCCATCTTGATGGAGTTTAGAAATGCGTCTCTCATTTATATGGCTAAGACGACAATGCCATAAAAATGTAGGGTTTATGTCATTTGGCTTAATTCTCTTAGAGTTTATGTTATAAATATGATTCTCCCTAGAATCATCTAAGTCAAGGACATAAAGGCCATTAAAAGATCTTGCAATACCATAAAGCAAATCATCTTTATCAAAAATAGAACAGGTCTTATTTTTAATTAAAAATGAAAAACCTTCATCATCCAAAACTGAAACTGAAATAAGATTCCTACTCAGAGTAGGAACATAATAGCAATTGTTCAAATTTAACAAAAAGCCATTAGGCATATGAAGTTCATAAGATCCTACAGCTAGTGCAGCAACTCTTGCTTTATTCCCAACTCGTAGGTCAACTTCGCCCCTTTTCAGTGATCTACTCCTTTTGAGTCCCTGCACATTTGTACAAATGTGAGAACCACATGCAGTATCCAATACCCATGAAGTAGAAGCAGATAAGTTAATTTCTATAACATATATACCTGAAGACGTAGTCGCACTACCCTTCGATCTCTTCAATTCAGCCAAATAAAGTGGGCAATTTCTTTTCCAATGCCCAGGCTCCTTGCAATGGTGACAAGTTCCTTCCTTAGGAACAGGTGCCTTGCGTTCTTTTGGCTTGGGCTGTCCCTTAGGCTTTGTAGCAACTGTTGCTTTACCCTTTGCCTTGCCTTTTTTCTTCATAGGCTTACCCTTATTGACATTCAATACATGGGTAGCCTTAGTGGGCCTTTTGATATTCCCTTCAGCAGTTTTGAGCATACCATGTAGCTCAGGAATGGACTTTTCCATGTTGTTCATATTATAGTTCATAACAAAATGTGAAAAACTTTTGGGCAAAGAATGAAGGATCAAATCCGTGGAGAGTTCTAAACTCAAGGGATATCCAAGTCGGGCAAGGTGATCAATGTAGCCCTTCATTTTCAAAACATGAGCACTAACCGATTCGCCCTCTGACATCTTGCAGTCAAATAATGCAACAGCAGTGTCGAATCTATCCTGCCTAGCTTGCTGTTGGAAAGCTTGTTTGAGATGGACACTCATCTCATAAGCCTCCAAGTGTTCCAGATCCTTCTGAAGTTCTGGACACATAGTAGCAAGCATAAGACATCCAATGTCATTGGAATCATCCATATGCTTCTTATGCTTGTTCTTATCAGCATTAGAAGCATTAGCAGGAGGTGGCTCAGGGACAGCTTCATCAAGCACATAGGACTTCTTTTCTTGTTTGAGAACAATTCTCAGGTTCCTAAACCAATCAACAAAATTAGTCCCATTCTCTTTTAGTTTTTCCTTCTCAAGGATGGATCGTAGTGATAAAGTGGAGTTATTGTTGGTAGCCATTTCAATCTACAAAATATGCAAATTTTAATTAATAAAAGGTGATAAGTAATTAAACTCCCACTAAAATATAACCCTCAATCATCACAATGACATTTTAGTGGGCTAAGATCCAATTTTACTTAATATTAAGTCAGCTTTGGCATGACACTTAAAATCAAGTTATTATGGTAGGTAACCCATTACCAATTACATCAGATGTAACTCTTAGATAATATGGGATCATGACATCATATGTCATAGCATGTTATACCCCATCTAATGTCTTAGGCCCAAAACCATTTTGATAGCCTAATTAAGTCTAACCAATTTTAAACGCATGAGCAGCACCATTACTCATCATATCTTGCTAGGATAACCTAAAGTACATTGCTTTGGCAAAATCTACATTTAGGTGATCTTAGCCTTGATAAGTGTTTAAGACATGGATGGCATTAAAACTTAGATTAATAGTGAGGGTTCATTCCATTTAATTTTTTTTTTTGAAAACATGTTAAAATTGACATTTATATATCATATCCTATATGCATACATAAACTATCAAACATGGCATCTCATACATATTTGATAAAAATAAACGTGACATAGCATGGCCAAACTAGATATGATCTTCATGAGACCAAATGAAGATCATATAGGCAACCCTAGGTGAAAAGAAAACCTATCTATTACAACATTTGCAATAGTACATTTCTTCATATCTTGAAAGGCAACTTCATCTCCATGGAATTTTCATCTTCTTCTCCAAGCTTGAGTCTTCATTATTACATTAATAATAAAAACTAACTACTAAACAAGTAATTATAAAGTTACAAAAATAAACGACACGCAGGCCGTATTTATAAAAAATTAAGATATAAATAAACCAATCACATAGGTCATAAGGCCATGCTATGCACCATGCCAAGACATCAAACAAACATAACATATTCATCACTAACATGTTAAATAGAAACAAATATATTGACATTCTTAATGTCGCGGTAACGAACTATAGGGCGCGAACATACGGCGGTCCCGCTAGCCGGTTAGTGGGCGGGGCTCCCGCTGGCCGGTCAGCGGGCGGGGTTCCTAAGGGGCAGCGCCCCTGGGCGGGGTCGAGGGGCAGCGCCCCTCGAAGCTAAACAGAATCATTAATCCAATTAATTATTTTCTGTCAAAACCCTTATTCTGTTAATCATATTAAACAGAATATAATAGTAATCTATTAATCATATTAACAGAGAACTATTACCAGAAACCTTAGAAACGATTTACTCAATAATCATATTAATCAAAATCGAAATCTATGTATACATTCAATATGAATAAACGAATTGAATTAATCATATTAACCCTAATTCGAAACCATAACAGATCGTATACCAACCCCAATTTGATTTCACAGAATTGTATCTTATACAATTGGTCATCTTTGACATCATATATCAACAACAATTTATGTTATATCTCATATAACAGATTCGAATCATCATCAAATGATAAAACGAATCCAATCATGCCATTCGAAAAACAATAGATCATATCAACACATCAACATGGTATATTTCGAATTAAATGGAATCAACAAGAGGCTCTGATACCACTGTTAGCAAATCGTGAAGAATCTGCAACCCTTGCCGCAGCGGAAAACAAAAAAAATTCTTTCGATTTACTCACAGGATCCATGTGATCCATTCAGTTCGATAAAAGAGATTCGAAACTAACCTTTTTGTGTAGCTTCAAAACGATTAACAGATGCTGCCTTCTGAAGACGAACACCCTCTAACGAAATCCACACAAACGTACGCCGGTCTGAGTGCTAGCTCACCAACGGCAGTGGCTGAACCTTTTTAAAACAAAACTAGGTTTTTTTTTTTAGGTTTTTTTCTCTTCTTACGTTTTTCTTTTCAAAACGAATAATGAGATCATTAAACCTCCAGTCCTTTTAAAACCGTTTTAAAAGACTTCTTTTTTATCAAAACCCTAACTATTCATATCCCATATGGACCCACGTTTTAATAATTATTATCTAATAATAATTATTATAACAATATTATTATTAATATCTAATAATAATAATAATACTAACAACAATAATTAAATATAATTATTATTATTTAAGTACAGCCTACGTTCTATGTGTGTGACCCGATAGGCTCATATTAATTGGTAGTGTATTTCAGTCTCTATTGAAATGCACAAATCATAATTGGCCTCTAGCAAGACATTACGACTACCCAATTAATCATGAGAATCATTATAAATGAAAAACCTGAAATAGTACATGCATTAATCCCTTTGTCACACGATATCTAGTTTGAACATAAGTCATAGTAAATGTCATACTTATATTGTCCAAACTTATGATTACTCGATCTCCAAGTTAACTGATAAACAAATAAGATTGATCTTATATCAACTTATTTGAGCATGGCCATGCATTTCTCAGTTACACTTATCGAGGGGCCCAGAAGATATCTCTCTCATAGAGAGGGACAAATTCCATCTTGATTGTTCATTTTCCTCTACATAATTTATATCATGTTCAAGCATAACCTTTATAATTATCTAGTTACAGATAACGTTTGATCATGTCAAAACATAATATTCCTTATGTTGGAAACTATGACAATCTCAAGTCGAAGGATTAAATGAAAACTATTATGAGATACACTTATGACATTAAACCATGAAGTGATATCTGTGTGGGTCTATCCAATACACTGTTCTCTAACATGTATCCATAATATTGATTTGTATCTTCATACCTATAATCATCTTATGATTATCAAATCAATATTACACTAGTTATATTTATTATTATCTCCATAACAATAATAAACCAGGGATATAATCATTATTATATATAACATGCAAACATAACAATGATAATAAAAACTTCTTTATTAATAACAAAATGAATAACATTAAGGTCCAAATCAATGGCCTAGGGCATATACACTAACACCTCCTAGCTCCACTTTGATGTATGATGAAGAACTCAAGCCCTCTTCAATGGTGATTCTCCTTTGCAATATGGAATGGAGCTTTCTCAAGTCACCAATCCTTCAATTGATTATGCCTTTGAGAGATGAACTGGAGCTTTCTCAAGTCACTAATCCTTCAATGAAGCTTCTTCAACCTTTAAGAGCTTGTTAACCCACTTTATCCCAAAGAATCTCAAAGATCTTATCAATGGAAGATGGAGAAGATGGAGAGCATGGAAATGGAGGATGAAGATGAAGGGACAAGGAGAGTGTCACTCTATCCTTTCCCCAGCCATATATCCCCCCTCCTTCTCTTTGTTTTCTCTTTTTTGCCAACCCTAGCCGTCTCTCCCTCCTTCTTTTTCTCTTTTTTTCTCTTTTGTGTGAAAGAACTTAAATATATATTAAGGGTGACATGGCCAAGCTTGATTTGGCTTAGCCGTATCTCTCATTTTTCTTTGGGACACGGCCAAGCTTGTTGGCCATGTCCTTCATTGCCTTCTTCTTTCTTTCTTTTTTTTTTCTTTGTTTTCAAGGGGTGACACGGCCAAGCTTGTAGCCGTGTCATGTGACACGGCCAGTGGCTTGGCCATGTCATGTGGGCATGTCACCTTCTGTTTGCCATCTTTCCTTTTGCTCATTCCTTGTTCTTTGGCTTAGGATGGGACATGGCCAAGCTTGTGGCCGTGTCATGTGACAAGGCTAGTGGCTTGGCCGTGTCACCTGCCTGTGTCAGCTTCTGCCAAATTTTCTTTCTTTCTTTGGTTTCTTTGGTTTTGCTCCTTAGGTGAGACACAGCCAGTGGCTTGGCCATGTCAGCTATTGCTTTGAAGTTTCTTTGAGGTACACGATAAAGCTTGCTTTGACTTGGCCATGTCTTGCTTGATTCATGCTCTTTCTTCATTATTTTGATCATCCAATGGAGTTTTTATACTTTAACCTAAAACAAACACTTAAAACAAACTTTAAACAAAAATCAAATGAAATATTAACTAAAAACACATAAAATCACACTAAAAACAAGTACGAAAATGATCTAAACAGGTATTTGGACCCGAGACTAAATTTGACTAACCTTTTATCAGTTGAGAAGTCTGACTGCTCCGGCTGTTCTATGCATCGTGGTTCTACACCCTCAAAATGGATCTTCATCCTTTGAGATCGGGTTTTCACCTTGAAAATGGATCTTCATCCTTTGAGATCGGGTCTTCACCCTTGAAAATGGATCTTCATCGTTTAAGATCGGGTCTTTTCCCTTGAAAATGGATCTTCATCCTTTGAGATTGGGTCTTCACCCTTGAAAATGGATCTTCATCCTTTGAATTGGATCTTCATCCTTGGCATTGGGTCTTCACCCTTTGAAAACGGATCTTCATCCTTTGGACTTCGGGACTTCACCCTCTGAAATTGGATCTTTATCCATTAGAGATTGAGTCTTTACCCTTGAAACACGGATCTTTATCCATTGGAGATCAGGTCTTCACCCTTGAAAATGGACTTTCATCCTTTGGAAATCGGGTCTTCACCCTTGAAAATGGAACTTCATCCTTTGGACTTCGGGTCTTTACCCTTGCTTCAGCTTTTTTAGCTGGACTGATCTTTTGTCTTTTGCATCTTCATTCTTTTGAGAGTTCTAATGTTCCATTCTTTTGTTCTTCCTTTTTGCAAAAATTCAGTAATTTTTAATTGGACCTTGTATCCTCCCTTGACCCCTACGTGGCAAAATATTTATAAGTGAGTTTAAAAATATTTTATATATAAACTCTAAAAATTGAAAAGGAGAAACTTTGCCCCCTGTGTAGGCTGAAACCCATGATTTTTCTATGCGGGCTCTGATTGATGTTTTTGTTGTTTAGTTCTTCGCACAAGTACGCTGTAGACCCTTAATTTTTGACCCATTCAAATTCGATAGTCTAAAATAATTTTTTATGGTGTTTTATTTATTTTAATAATATTTTAATTACTAATATTATTTCATAGTTATTTTTAATAAAAATAAAAAATATAAAAAAAGTAAAAAAATAAAAAATCGGACGGATCAGCGAGCATTGCGCGGCAGCCCAATTCGTAGCCAGATGCCACTGGCTGCGAATTGGGACACCAATTTCGCAGCCAGATGCCACTGGCTGCGAATTGGGACACCAATTCGCAGCCAGATGCCACTGGCTGCGAATTGGGACACCAATTTCGCAGCCAGATGTAACTGGCTGCAAATTGGCCCGCCGCGCTCATTTTTGCCAGCGCAATTGCTGCCAGCACAGCCCACGGGCCCGATAGCTCATTTTTGTGTTATCTTAATTAAATAATTTTTGCTTTCGTATTTAATTTTTATTGGCCCGCTGCACCCATTTGTGCCCATTTTTGTGTTATCTTAATTAAATAATTTTTGCTTTAGTATTTAATTTTTATTAATAAAAAATAAAAATAATAAATAAAAAATAAAAAATAAAAGAAAAATAAAAGAAAGAAGAAGTCGGCTGCAATAAATGGCCAGCAGGCCCTGCGGCAGCTTTTTTGCCAGCGCATTTTTTCCGCAACAATTTTTTTTATCCAGCGAAATTTTTCCGACGCAAAATTTTATGAAACCTAATACAATTAGATTTCAGTTTCCTTTTCTTAATGAATAATGTATGTCGTGAGCAACTAGAATTAATCAAGAATTATTCTATAAATAAGTACAATTACAACACAAAAAAATCAATCAGAAATTGGGACGAAGATTGGGAGAGTTTGAAACCAGAACCGAGTGGGAAAGCAGTGAAATCAATCTGACTTTTTGAGAGAAGAAGAAGCAAAGCCATTAACAATTCATCAAAGGCAGCAACTGCCTTTGTTTCTATTCATCCAAGAAGAATTTTTTTGGAAGAACCATCAAAAGGAGGTATGTATCAATTGTTTAATTTTTTCACAGTAGCTTAGATTATGAAATTGTGCCATTTAATTCAAAAACTTTAGAACCTCAATTCACTTTTTCTAAGGTTTAAAAATCTTAATTCGTTGCTTTGTTTTTAAAAGGTTTAAAGCTATTAATTTTGTTTCTTTAAAACTCCCAAACCCTAATTTACTTTCCAAATTATCAAAACCCTTAAATTATGTTCTGTTTCTTTCCAAAAGCCCTAAAAACATCTTTTTTGCTTTTATAAACTTTAAATCATTTGTTTATTTTCATAAAACTTCATAAAATTATCAAAATTATTTTCAAACCCTAAAAGCTTCATACATTCACTGAAACCCTAATTCAAAATTTCTAAAACCATAATTCAACTTTAAAACTAAATAATAAACCTTAAACTAGCTAACCTAAACCCTAATTTTTCTAAATCCAAATTTTCCTTAGGTCCAGAACCTAGAATTTGTTTCTAAGTCCAGAACTTAGCTCGGGTCTAGAACCCAAATTTTCCTTAGGTCCAGAACCTAGAATTTGTTTCTAAGTTTAGAACTTAGCTCGGGTCCAGAACTCAAATTTTTCTTAGGTCCAAAACCTAGAATTTATTTCTAAGTCCAAGAACTTAGCTTGGGTAGAACTCGAACCGGGTCCAGAACCCAAATTTTCCCTAGGACTAGAACCCAGAAATATCCTTGAGTCCAGAACTCGAACCGGGTCCATAATCCAAATTTTCCTTAGGTTCAGAACCTAGAATTTGTTTCTAAGTCTAGAACTTAGCTCGGGTCCAGAACCCAAATTTTCCTTAGGTCCAGAACCTAGAATTTATTTCTAAGTCCAGAACTTAGCTCGGGCCCAGAACCCAAATTTTTCTTAGGTCTAGAACCTAGAATTTATTTCTAAGTCCAAGAACTTAGCTCGGGTAGAACTCGAACCGGGTCCAGAGCCCAAATTTTCCTTAGGCCCAGAACCTAGAATCTTCCTTGAGTCCAGAACTCGAACCAGGTCCAGAACCCAAATTTTCCTTAGGTCTAGAACCTAGAATTTGTTTCTAAGTCCAGAACTTAGCTCGGGTCCAGAACCCAAATTTTCCTTAGGTCCAGAACTTAGAATTTATTTCTAAGCCCAAGAACTTAGCTCGGGTCCAGAACCCAAATTTTCCATTAGGTTCAGAACCTAGAATTATTTCTAGGTCCAGAACTTAGCTCGGGTTCAGAACCCAAATTTTTCTTAGGTCCAGAACTTAGAATTATCCTTGAGTCCAGAACTCGAACCAGGTCCAGAACCCAAAACCTCCACCATCTCAAAAATTAAGTCTTGTTGCTTTTCACTCTCTTTCACTAAAGTTTCAGATCATTCAAGCAGGGGGCAAACTGTAGACTCTTAATTTTTGACCCAGTCTGGTCCAATATATTTTAATTAGTCCAAAATAATTTTTATGTTGTCTAATATATTTTTTAGTCCAAAAAACAATTTTTGTTATTTTAAGAAAGTAATATTTGCTTCAAAAATAATAAACAAAAATAATAATAATAAATAAATAAATAAATAAAGAGATAAAAAATAAAAATGAAAATAAAAGTTAGATTGTCCGAAGGCCATTTCGCCCGCAGCTACCGCAGCCAGCTGCGGCAGCTTTTTCGCCAGCTTAATTTTTCTTGGGCAATTTTTTTCGCCAGTGCGATTTTTCCGCAGCAGTTTTTTTTGCCAGCAAAATTTTTTTGACGCAAATTTTCCGAAACCTAATGCAATTATGTTTCGGTTTCATTTTCTTAATAAATAATGTATGCCGTGAGCAACTAGGAAAAAACCACAAAAAAACTTCTATAAATAAGTATAATTACAACCCAAAAAGGGAGGAGAAATTGATGATTGAGAGTGAGTAGGAAAACTTGGAAATCCAATTTAGTTTACTGCCAGAAGGAATTTATTGACCTGGTTCATCCAATTGACCTGGTCAAGCAGTAATTGCTTGAATCAAGAATTGCTTGAACCAGATATATTCAAACCTTCTTTCGTGGGGTTACTCCTTTTGATATGCTTGAATTGCTTTTCTTTCTTGGATGAATCAAGTCAAAGAAAATTGCTTGAATTGCTTATTTCCTCCCTCCAAAATCCAATTTAGTTTACTGCCAGAAGGAATTTTTAAAGCAATTCAGAATTTAAATTTTTAAAGCAATTCAGAATTTAGTTTATTGCTTGAATTTTTAAATTAAAGTTCATCCAAAGCAATTCAAGCAATTTTCTTTGACCTGGTTCATCCAAGAAGTAATTTTGGTGCAACCCCACGAAAGAAGGTTTGAATTCTTGATTCCTTTTATTTTTTCATAGTAGCTAAACATCTCATTCTTTCTCTTAATTCAAAATTCCCATAACTTTAATTTAGCTTTTCTAAAGTTAAAAACACTAATTTGTTGCTTTATTTTCCAAAGAATTTAAAGTTATTAATTTTGTTCCTTCAAAACCCCAAAACCCAAAATTTGTTTTCCAAATTTTCAAAACTCTAAATTGTATTCTGTTTCCTTCCAAAAGACTTAAAAACATATTTTTTGCTTTTATAAATTTTAAATTGTGTTGTTTATCTTCATAAAACCTCATAAAAATATCAAATTGATTTTCAAACCCTAAAAGCTTCATGCATCCACCGAAACCCTAATTTTAAAATACTAAACCCTAACTCAAATCCAAACCTAAAATAGTAAAACCCTAACCCTTTAAAGCCTTAAACCCTAATTTTTTTTATAAACCCTAATCCTTTAAAACCTTAAAAATCATATAAACAAAAATATTTTAATTTTACACAGTAAGCTTGAAATCATCATTTAAAACCACAAATCAAAAGTGTTTTAAAGAGTCCAAATTCTAGTTTCACGATTTTACATCATAAACCCTAGTTTGGTTAATCAAAGAGTCTTGCCAACCTTTTAAAACATAAAATCCTTAATCTATTTTATTTCTCTTAAAGTCACAGTAGCCAATTTCCATTAATTCCAAAACCTTAAACACATGAAATAAAGAAACAGTAGCTATAATTTAGACTTTTATTTGTTTTATTCAATTCTATATTTGATTATGCTTTGATTTATTTTATATGCTTTAATTTATTTAAGTTTAATGCTTGGTTTATTTTATTTATCATGGATTGATGTTTATTTTCTATTGATATTTAATGCTTTTGATGAATGATTTATTATTTACTTTTATCAATTTATTTAGGCTTCTAAATGTTGTAAGAGGTATGTTTCCACTTGGTGGGTACCTCATTAGTTAAATATCATGTAATTTAATTTGCTTTTCTATTTTAAAACCTATGTAAAGGGCATGTTTCTACCTTTCGGTGGGTGTCCTATTTAGGCATGTGATGTAAGGACATGTTTCCATCTTCAGATGGGTGTCCATTTATTTGTTTTGCTTGGACCTTGCTTTGATTTTAATATATTGATGCTTTCTTTTAATTATTGTGTGTAATATGGATAATTTTGTTATATTTAAGAATTTTATAATATTAAGACCTGTAAAGGAGACCGGTTCCAATGAACCGGGCATTGTGGGGGTGCTGGGCCATTTCTCACCTTCCCCACACGTACCCAACTTTTCGAACCCATTAGGGGGTTGGGGATTCCTTAGGAATTGAGTCATCCACCCCTTTCTTTTTTTCGGCCCGTCCGGGTGGTGATTCCATTTTCTCCGGACTTAGGTCCGTGTTCTCTAAGGTGCCGAGCCTAAACAGTGTTGGAACCATTCCACCGGGAGTGGGGACAAAAATCCCCGCTCACAGGAACCTAAGCCTTTTTGCCCAAAGACTAAAGCTCATGTAATTGGCCTAGTTACTTTCCTTAGGTTTTACCCCAAATGCATGTTGTTTGACTGTGGTTAATTTATCTTGGCTTAAATCATGGCTTATTTGGTTTGTTCTTTTTCTAATATGACCTAAGTATATTGTAAGCTCAAAATAAATTTTTCTTTAAAGTCCAAAAGACCAAAATTATTTCCAAAACTTTTCGAGATGGTCTTTGCACATAAAACTTTTTCTAAAAACAAATAAAAAATTCTTTTGCTCATGGCCCAAATACTAAGCCCAAAATATGTTTTTTTCTAAAATCTTTTTACAATGGGCTTAGAAACAAAATTGTTTTTATACAACCTTTTCTTATAAAGAGCTTGCAAAATATTTAGGTCAATTAAGAAATACCAAAAATCAATTGTGAGCCTAGTTTATACAAAGAATAATTAATCATGGGCTTGTTTTTTGCATGAACCATTAGTTACTCTTTTCAAGTGAGAAATCTATCTATAATAAACCTCTTAATTTAGTTTTAATCCAATAAAAGCTACTTTAGTTGGTTGAATTAAAACCTAATTAATGGGAATTATCATGGATTGATTTTCATTTTCGAAAATATAACTATTGGTTGAAACGTCCGAGGGAATTATTCGAAAGCAAGGTACCCTATGTTGGTATTTTGTTAACCATATACCTAGGAAAAGAGACTCGCCATTCGTGTTTGTTAATTGTTCATGCATACATGAATACATGCATACATTTACATCTCACATCATTGATCCTCTCTGGGTCACAGCCCTGGATTACGACAGTTCAAAAGCTTACAACAATCCGACCTACGCCGGAGATAAAGCATCTAGCAATGACTCAATCACTTGCTCACCAAAAACAATGGAGCCCGAACAAATTCAAAGGATGGTGGATGAAGCCCTCAGTGCCAAAATGGAAGAGATCAAAGAGGCCATGGCTGAGACCATAAAGAATCAACTAGCTGTAATTTTAGGAAACAATGCTGAAGCATCTGCTAGCACAAAGAAGCCAAAGGACAATGGGAAGACTAAAGTTAATGAAGTAGCTCTTGATGATGATTAGGTAATCATTGATGATGATGATTGGGCTCAATACTACCAAGATATTCAAGACAAAAAGGGACCAAAGATTGTTGAAAGATCAACTATTGAAAAGATCGAGACTTTTGATATTGAAAAGATGATTACTGATTTTGAAAAGAAATTTGAGAAGAAACTGAAAACCAAAGAAATGTCCAAAGTTGACAAATTATTTGAGCTAGATGAAGAAGTTCCATACAAATTCAAGATGCCATCCTTTGCTAGATACAATGGTACTGGAAATCCTCATCTCCATGTGAAGCAGTATATCACTGCTATACAGTCTGCCCGAGCTACTAAGGCTCAAACTCTGAGGTACTTTATACTCTCATTGGATCCTGTTATCCAAAATTAGTTCAACACCTTAGAGGAAAGTACTTAAAAAGATTGGGACATGCTATACAAGGCCTTCATCCAACAATATGGGTATAATGTCGAGTTGGAAGTTACCTTAATGGAATTTGAGTCCATTAGGCAAAGGCCAAATGAGAATTTTGTGGACTATGTGAAGAGATGAAACAAGGCCGCTTTGCTCAAGAAGAGGCCCGATGAATCTGATCAGATAAGAATGATCATGAGAGGTGTCCTTCCCAACCTCCGTGAAAGGCTGTCTCATACCCTTATAAGGGACTTCAAAGATCTTCTCTAAGCTGATCTACAAATTGAAGAGTGGGAAAGGGAGAAGAATCGCTTTTCAATAAAAAGGAATGAGAAAGGGAACTACCAGTCGGGCAATCAAAGCACACAAAAAGAAGTTGATGTTAATACCACTAGTCAAGGAGGAATGAGGCAGTTTTCAGAATTAGGGAAGCCACTATCTTGGATTCTCAATAATCTACAAAAGAAGGGATTATTACAACCATTAGCTCCTCGACCTTTGCCTAGTCCATTACCCCCAAAATTTGATACTAAGGCTTTTGTCAATTTCATCAGACTCAAGGACATGAGACTGATAGATGTATCTGATTAAGGCATGAGATCCAAGATTTGATTGATAGTGGCAAGCTACCCGAGCCGGACAAGCCCAATACCAAAGGTAATCCATTTCTAAGATTCAACAGGGTGCCTCCACCAGCAACCTTCATGGTAGGAAAAGGATTAGAAGAGGATTTTGTTTTATCATCCTTTCAAGATGGGGATATTGAAGATATGAAAGGAAAAGAAGCTTAAACTTAACAAACTTTCCTTAGCTTGAATGTTGCTTTTCAATTTTACTTTCTTTAATATTTAATTGGAACTATCGTGTTTTTCAAATTTAGAGTTACTTGAAATAAATTACTTTCATCAAAATTTTTTTTGGTCTTTGTTCATTTTGGTGCTCAACCGAAGAGGAATTTAGCTTGATGTTTATAAATTAATGTGTCTAGGCATCATGACTTGAATGACTTTACTAGGTGAGGCAATTGCTCTATAGCATTGAGTTGTGTATGCTTACTTAGAGAGGGCTCTTGTATAATTACCTTTGTCTAGGTCCTAGTCAGTCTTAGAACATGCTTTAACAAGCTTTTGAGGTGAAATTGCAACTCTGCTTATTTAAGAGAGAAATGATCTAGGCATTGTTTGGTTAATTAATATCTAGTATCCACCCTATTAAATATCAATCCCTAGTTGTCCCGTTGAACCTTTAATAAAATTTTAGCTTTCTTTTCATTGGTTTACAAACCCCAATAACCTACCCTGAGCTGTTGTGATACATTTGACAAGTCTTATGATCACTAAGATGAAGAGGCAAGAAGATCAAAGAAAGTAATGATTAGTCAAGATCATGAAGACAGTTGAAGTTCTCAAGACCATAAGGGTAGTTAAAGTTCTCAAGACCATAAGGGTAGTTGATGTTTTCAAGACCACAAGGATAGTTAAAGTTCTCAAGACCATAAGGGTAGTTAAAGTTTTCAAGACCATAAGGGTAGTTGAAGTTCACTTAATATCTCTAATATATCAAGACAACATTAGAGTAACAAATGATTTATCCCTATTAAAGAAGATCTATGTTACTCCACTCATCCATTATTGGAAGCCCAAGTCGATACAAATAAGACAACTCTATTTGAGCTAGGACCATAAAAAAAGAAAGGAAAAGAAAAAGAAGAAGAAGAAAACAAAAACAAAAGAAGAAAACAAAAAGGAAAAAGAAAAATAAAACCTAGAAAGGCGGTTCTAAAAGCCAACTGAGTTCTCTTTTACCTAAAGCAGCAAAAGGCTCCATTAGGTTCATAAAGACATTTTTTACTTGAATTGGTTGAACCCAACAAAAGATTCAATCAAAATCAAAGAAAAGGAGAAAGACCATTCAGTTCTTGAAAGTTCTACACTTGACAGTCCTATAAGGAAGAAGGACAAAATGATAAAATGCTCAAAGAAAGGGAAGAGTAAGAGAAACAAAGAAAAGGGAGAAGAAGAAAAGAAACAAATTTGGGAACCAAAATTTTTTTCAAGGGCAAAAACTATCCTAATCAAGATCCAGATTAATGCCAAGAAAATAGAAGGAATTTGGAGTCTAGCAAGATTGCTTCCAAACTGCCTAAAATTCAAACAAGAAATTTGTAGTGTGAGGGTTTGTCCATTATGTCACACCAGCTCCAATCTCAAAATGGCCTTCACTTTAACCCATGTCCCTCATAGACCCCATTTCAAGCCTATCAAAGACCTATTGATCTCTCTTGGTAGGTAGAGTCTATTAGTGGAGATAGTTTGGATAAGCATGCATATGAGATATACAATATTAAACTCAATGAGACCTTTGGCCAAGTAATGTGTACGTGCCTATCTGAAGTGTAACATTTCTTGCTTAAATAGAAATAATTCCCGAGTTTAGTATGGTAACTAGGGTTGTCATGTTATAGATATGTTAATTTGGAAAAATCAAGTCCTGAGGTACATTGACATTAATTTGGCAAAGCCAACATTTGATTTCAAAATCAAAATTCAAAAAAAAGAGAGTGTTTTGTCATACAAAGCCTTCAAGTTAAGGGAAGTATTTTGAACCTCCAAAGGACACATTGGGCAAAGAAAATGATTATTGGCAAGGTCATGAAGAAGCTATCAACTGACATGTTGAGACATAGTTCGAAATAGATGAATCCCTGACTCTGCTACTTGTGATCTCCACCACTTATGTTTTCAACATCTTGAAGATAAAAGCCACAAATGTAAAAGCTTTTGATCATTCCAATGCAAGATTTGAGCAAGCATCAAAATGGAACCAATAAGAACACTTCTGCTGATCACCTCGGTCTGTGAGTCAATGAAACCGCTGTGAGTATTATCATACATATCATGCATACATGAGCATGTCACATCACACTTTCTTGTCTTGTATTGTCTTTTCTTTATTAAGGTAAACGGAAAACACCTTGTGAAGTAAACAATCAAAAGAAGATATCAAATCAGGGGGCATAGAAGGCCCATTACCAGAGAAAGTTCCAGTAATTTGCAAAGAGAAGAAATGCGTGCTTGTACGAAGAACTAGACAACAAAAACATCAATCAAAGCCAACATAGAAAAATCATGGGTTTGGGCCTACACAGGGGGCAAAGTTTCTCCTTTTCAATTTTTTGAGTTTATATACCAAATATTTTCAACCTCACTTGCAAATATCTCGCCATGCAGGGGGAAAAGGAGAGGATATGAAGGCTAGCTAAAAAGAGCTGAATTTTTTTGTAAAAGTGCAAAAGAAGAACAAAAAAGAATGGAATAAAAAAAGAAAATTAGAATTCTCAAAAGAATGAAGATGCAAAAGACAAAAGATCAATCCAGCTGAAAGAGCTGAAACCAGGGTGAAGACCCAATCTCAAAGGATGAAGATCCATTTGCAAGGGTAAAGACCTGATCTCTTAAAAAATAAAAAAATAAAAAAAATAAAAAATCGGACGGATCGGCGAGTGTTGCGCTGCAGCGCTGCTGCACTGGCTGCGAATTGGCCTGCTACACCCATTTTTGCCAGTGCAATTGCTGCCAGCACAGCCCACGGGTCCGACAGCTCGCGTGCTGCCGATTTTTTTGTGTTATCTTAATTAAATAATTTTTGCTTTAGTATTTAATTTTTATTAATAAAAAATAAAAATAAAAAATAAAAAATAAAAAATAAAAGGAAAGAAAGAAAGAAGAATAATGCAATTAGCCCCTCTTATTTGCCAATTCGGCCCCTGCTGCCGCAGCCAGCTGCGACATCTATTTCGCCAGTGCATTTTTTCCGCAGTAATTTTTTTTCTCCAGCGAAATTTTTTCGATGCAAAATTTTTCAAAACCTAATGCAATTAGATTTCAGTTTCCTTTTCTTAATGAATAATGTATGTCATGAGCAACTAGAATTAATCATGAATTCTTCTATAAATAAGTACAATTACAACACAAAAAAATCAATCAAAAATTGGGACGAAGATTGGGAGAGTTTGAAACTGAAATCGAGTGGGAAAATAGTGAAATCAATCAGACCTTTTGAGAGAAGAAAAAGCAAAGCCATTAACAATTCATCAAAGGCAGCCACTGCCTTTGTTTTTATTCATCCAAAAAGAATTTTTTTTTGGAAGAATCATCAAAAGGAGGTATGTATCAATTGTTTAATTTTCTCACAGTAGCTTAGATTATGAAATTCTGTCATTTAATTAAAAAACTTTAGAACCTCAATTCACTTTTTCTAAGGTTTAAAAATCTTAATTCGTTGCTTTGTCTTTTAAAAAGTTTAAAGCTATTAATTTTGTTTCTTCAAAACCCGAAAACCCTAATTTACTTTCCAAATTATCAAAACCCTTAAATTATGTTCTGTTTCTTTCCAAAAGCCCTAAAAACATCTTTTTTGCTTTTATAAACTTTAAATCGTTTGTTTATTTTCATAAAACTTCATAAAATTATCAAATTGATTTTCAAACCCTAAAAGCTTCATACATTCACCGAAAGCCTAATTCAAAATTTCTAAAACCATAATTCAACTTTAAAACTAAACAATAAACCTTAAACTAGCTAACCTAAACCCTAATTTTTCTAAACCCAAATCCTTTAAAACTTTAAAAAATCATGTAAACATAAATATTATAATTTTATACAATAAGCTCAAAATAACAATTCATTAACCGTAAATCACAAAACTTAATATTTTAAAGTGTCCAAACCCTAGTTTCATGATTTCACCATTCAAACACTAATTTGGTTAATCAAAGAACTTTATCAACCTTTTAAAACATAAAACTTTAATCTATTTTTAATTCCCTTAAAATCACAGTAGCCTAATTCTATAAATTGCAAAACCCTAAACACATGAAATAAAGAACCCTAAATGGAAACAGTAGCTATAATTTAGATGTTTATTTGCCTTTTTCAATTCTATATTTGATTATGCATTAATTTATTTTATATGATTTAATTTATTTAAGTTCAATGCTTGGTTTATTTAATTTATCATGGATGGATGTTTACTTTCTATTGATATTTAATACCTTTGATGAATGATTTATTTATGATGAATGGTTATTTACTTTTATCAATTTATTTAGATTTCCAAATGTTGTAAGAGGTATGTTTCCACTTAGTGGGTACATCTTTAGTTAAATATCATGTAATTTAAATTTCTTTTCTATTTTAGAACCAATGTAAAGGACATGTTTCTACCTTTCGGTGGGTGTCCTATTTAGGCATGGATGTAAGGGCATGTTTCCATCTTCGAATGGGTGTCCATTTATTTGCTTTGTTTGGACATTATTTTGATTTTTAATATATTGATGCTTTATTTTAATTATTATGTGTAATATGGATAATGTTGTTATACTTAAGAATTTTATAATATTAAGACCTGTAAAGGAGGGCGGTTCCAATGAATCGGGCGTTGTGGGGGTGCTGGTTCATTTCTCACCTTCCCCACACGTACCCAACTTTCCGAACCCATTAGAGGGTTGGGGATTCCTTAGAAATCGAGTCATCCACCGCTTTCTTTTTCCCGGCCCATCCCGGTGGCGACTCCATTTTCTCCGGACTTAGGTTCGTGTTCTCTAAGGCCCCGAGCCTAAACAGTGCCGAAGTCGTAAGAACCATTTCACCGGGCGTGGAGGCAAAAATCCCCGCTCACACACGCATTTCTTCTCTTTGCAAATTACTGGAACTTTCTTTGGTAATGGGCCTTTTATGCCCCCCTAATTTGATATCTTCTTTTGATTGTTTACTTCACAAGGTGTTTGCCATTTACCTTAATAAAGAATAGACAATACAAGATAAGAAAGTGTGATGTGATATGCTCATGTATGCATGACATGCATTAATGATACTTACAGTGGTTCCATGACCCACAAACCGAGGTATTCAGCAGAAGTGTTCTCATTGGTTCCTTTTTGATGCTTGTTCAACTGTTGTATTGGAATGATCGAAAGCTTCGCATTTGTGGCTTTTATCTTCAAGATGTTGAAAACACCAGTGGTGGAGACTCCAAGCAGTAGAGTTAGGGATACATCCATTTCAAACTATGTTTCAGCATGCTAGTTGGTAGTTTCTTCTTGACCTTGCCAATAATCATTTCCTTTGCCCAATGTGTCCTTTGGAGGTTTAACATATTTCCCTTAACTTGAAGACTTTATATGACAAAACTTTTTCTTCTTTTTTTTTTATTTTTTTGAATTTTGATTTTTTTTGGATTTTTGATTTTGAAATCAAATGTTGGCTTTGCCAAATTAATGTCAATGCACCTCAAGACTTGATTTTCCAAATTAATATATCTATAACGTGACAACCCTAGTTACAGTACTAAACTCGGGAATTATTTCTATTTAAGCAAGAATTGTTACACTTCAGAAAGGCACATACACATTACTTGGCCAAAGGTCTCATTTAAGTTTAAATATTGTCTATCTCATATGCTTGCTTATCCAAACTATCTCCACTAATAGACTCTACCTACCAAGAGAGATCAACATGTCTTTAATAGGCTTGAAATGGGGTCTATAAGGGACATGGGTTAAATGAAGGCCATTTGTAAGTTGGAGCCAATGTGACACAACGGACAAACCTTCACATTACAAATTTCTTGTTTGAATTTTAGGCAGTTTGGAGGCAATCTTGGTAGACTCCAAATTCCTTCTATCTTCTTGGCATTAATCTGGATCTTGATTAGGACAATTTTTGCCCTTGCAAAAAGTTTGGTTCCCAAATTCGTTTCTTTTCTTATTCTCCCTTTATTTTTCTTACTCTTCCCTTTTCTTTCTCTTTGTTTTCCTTACTCTTCCCTTTCTTTGAGTATTTTATCATTTTGTCCTTCTTCCTTGTAGGATTGTCAAGTACAGAACTTTTAAGCACTAGATGGTCTTTCTCCTTTTCCTCTGATTTTAATCGAATCTTTAGTTGGGTTGGACGAATTCAAGTCAAAATGTCCTTATAACCCAAATGTAAGCCTTTTGCTGCTTTAGGTAAAAGAGAACTCAGTTGGCTTTCTGAACCGCCTTTTTAGGCATTATTCTCTTTTTTCTTCTTTTCCCTTTTTCTTTTGTCCTTTTTTTTCATTCTTTTTTTTTCTTTTTTTTCTTTCTTTTTTTCTCTTTTTTTCTTTTTTTTTGTTCTAGCTCTAAAAGAGTTTTCTTATTTATACCAACTAGGGTTTCCAATAATGGATGAGTGGAGTGACCTAAATCTTCTTTAACAGGGATAAATCATTTGTTACTCTGATGTTGTCTTGATATATTGGAAATACTAAGAAAACTTCAACTACCTTTATGGTCTTGAGAACTTCAACTATCTTCATGGTACTGAGAACTTTAACTATCTTCATGGTATTGAGAACTTCAACTATCCTCATGATCTTGACTAATTATTGCTTTCTTTGATCTTCTTACCTCTTCATCTTAGTGATCATAAGACTTGTCAAAAGTACACAACAGCTCAGGGTAGGTTATTGGGATTTTTAAGCCAATGAAAAGAAAGCTAAAATTTTATGAAGGCTCAACGGGACAACTAGGGATTGTATAGGGTGGATACTAGTTGTTGGCTAATCCAAACAATGCCTAGATCATTTCTCTCTTAAATAAGCAGAGTTCAATTTCGCCTCGAAAGTTTGTCAAAACATGTTCTAAGACTGACTAGGACCTAGACAAAGATAATTATGCAGGAGCCCTCTCTAAGTAAGCATACACAACTCAATGTCATAGAGCAATTCCCTTACCTAGTAAAGTCATTCAAGTCATGATGCATAGATATATTAATTCATGAATTATCAAGCTAGATTCCTTATTGGTTGAGCACCAAAATGAACAAAGACCAACCAAATTTTGATGAAAAGTAATTTATTCAAACAAATTTAAATTTGAAAAACATGATAGTTCTAATTGAATATTAAAGAAAGTAAAATTGAAAAGCAACATTCAAGCTAAGGAAAGTTTGTTGAGTTTAAGCTTCTTTTCCTTTCATATCTTCAATATCCCCATCTTGAAAGGAGGATAAAATAAAATCTTCTTCCAATCCTTTTCCTACCATGAAGGTTGCTGGTGGTGGCACCCTGTTGGACCTTGAAAATGGATTACCTTTGGTATTGGGCTTGTCTGGCTCATGCAACTTGCCATTATCAATTAAATTCTGGATCTCATGCCTCAACTTCATATAATTGTTTCGTGTCCAGGCCTTTGATGGAATTGACACAATGCATTAGTATCAAAGTTGGGTGGAAGAGGATTAGGCAAAGGACGAGGAGTCAAGGGTTGTAACAATCCCTTCTTTTGTAGCTTATTGAGAACCCAAGACAGCGGCTTCCCTAATTCTTAAAACTGCCTCATTTCTTCTTGACTAGTGGCATTAACATCAACTTCTTTTTGTGTGCTTTGATTGCCCGACTGGTAGTTCCCTTTCTCATTCCTTTTTTTATTGAAAAGTTATTCTTCTCCCTTTCCCACTCTTCAATTTGTAGACCAGCTTGGAGAAGATCTTTGAAGTCCCTTATAAGGGTGTGAGACATCCTTTCACGGAGATTAGGCAGGACGCCTCTCACGATCATCCTTATTTGATCAGATTCATCGGGCCTCTTCTTGAGCAAAGCGACCTTGTTTCTCCATCTCTTTACATAGTCCACAAAATTCTCATTTGGCCTTTGCCTAATGGACTCAACTTCCATTAAGGTAACTTCCATTTCAACATTGTATCCATATTGTTGGATGATGGCCTTGTATAGCAAATCCCAACCCTTTTGTGTTCCTTTATCTAAGGTATTGAACCAATTTTGGACAACAGGGTCCAATGAGAGCATAAAGTACCTTAGAGTTTGAGCCTTAGTAGCTCGGGTAGACTGCATAGCAGTGATATACTGCTTCACATGGAGATGAGGATTTTCGGTTCCATCAAACTTTGCAAAAGATGGCATCTTGAACTTGTACGAAACTTCTTCATCTAGCTTAAATAATTTGTCAACTTCGGACATTTCCTCTGATTTCAGCTTCTTCTCAAATTTCTTTTCTAAATCAGCAATCATCTTTTCAACATCAAAAGTTTTGATTTTTTCCATAGTTGATCTTTCAACAATCTTCGGTTCTTTTTTCTTGTCTTGAGGATCTTGGTAGTATTGAGCTCAATCATCATCATCATCATCAATGATCACCTTTTCATCATAAAAAACCACTTCACCAACTTTGGTCTTCCCTTTGTCCTTTGGCTTCTTAGTGCTAGCAGATAGCTCGGCATGATTTTCTAAGATTGCAGTCAATTGGTTCTTCATGGTCTC
Source organism: Garcia nutans (assembly GCA_947685225.1). NCBI lineage: Eukaryota > Viridiplantae > Streptophyta > Magnoliopsida > Malpighiales > Euphorbiaceae > Garcia > Garcia nutans. The sequence continues at coordinate 787,981 of CANTUV010000046.1, forward strand.
AGCTATGGCCTCTTTTATTTCTTCCATCTTGGTGTTGAGGGCATCGTCCACCATTCTTTGAATTTGTTTGGGATCCATTGTTTTTGATGAGCAAGTGATTGAGTTATTGCTAGATACTTCATCTCCGGTGTAGGTCAGATTGTCATAAGCTTTTGAACTATCGTAATCCAGGACTGTGGGCCAGAAAGGATTAATGATATGAGATGCAAATGTATGCATGTATGCACAAACAATAGACAAACAAGGATGAATAGGACATTCCTTCCAACCTTATAACATCCACACACGAATGGCGAGTCTCTTTTCCTAGGTATATGGTTAACAAAATACCAACATGGGGTATCTTGTTTTTCAATATTTCCCTCGGACGTTTCAACCAATAGTTATATTTTCGAAAATGGAAACCAGTTTATAATAATTCCCATTAATTAGGTTTTAATCCATTCAACCAACTATAGTAGCTTTTATGCTACATTGGATTAAAACTAAATTAAGAGGTTTATTATAGATAGATTTCTCACTTGAAAAAGTAACTAATGATTCATGCCAAAAATAAGCCCATGATTAATTTCTTAGTATAAACTAGGCTCACAATTGATTTTTAGTATTTCTTAATTGACCTAAATAATTTGCAAGCTCTTTGTAAGAAAAGGTTGGATAAAAACAATTTTGCTTCTAAGCCCATTGTAAAAAGATTTTAGAAAAAATGGATTTTGGGCTTAGTATTTGGGCCATGAGCAAAAGAATTTTGTTTTGTTTTTAGAAAAGTTTTATGTCCAAAGACCATCTTGAAAAGTTTTGAAAATAGCTTTGGTCTTTTGGATTTTAAAGAAAAATTTATTTTGAGCTTACAATATACTTAGGTCATATTACAAAAAGAACAAACCAAATAAGCCATGATTTAAGCCAAGATAAATTAACCATAGTCAAACAACATGCATTTGGGGTAAAACCTAAGGAAAGTAACTAGGCCAATTACATGAGCTTTAGTCTTTGGGTAAAAAGGCTTAGGTTCCCATAGCAAATATATACCAAATGGTATGAGGCTATGAGTGGTCATGCCATGCTCGATCTCCATACCTTGAGTGAAAGTATGGTATCCCTTACATAACACAACACGGGTAACACGAGCATCCTAACTTACGCACACGATGCAATCTAAGATGATTCAATGGATAATATCATTATATGAAAGAATATAATAATATAAAGACCAACATAATCAACTTCTCTTATCCCTAGTGGAGTCTCCACTGTGAGCGGAGATTTTCGCCCCCACTCCCGGTGGAATGGTTCTTGCGACTTTGGCACTGTTTAGGCTCGGGGTCTTAGAGAACACGGACCTAAGTCCAGAGAAAATGGAGTCGCCACCTGGAAGGGTCGGGAAAAAAGAAAGGGGTGGATGACTCAATTCCTAAGGAATCCCCAACCCCCTAATGGGTTCAGAAAGTTGGGTACGTATAGGAAAGGTGAGAAATGGCCCAGCACCCCCACAACGCCCGGTTCATTGGAACCGGCCTCCTTTATAGGTATTAATATTATAAAATTCTTAAATATAACAACATTATCCATATTACACACAATAATTAAGATAAAGCATCGATATATTGAAAATCAAAACATTGTCCAAGCAAAACAAATAAATGGACACCCATCCGAAGATGGAAACATGCCCTTACATAATCCATGCCTAAATAGGACACCCACCGAAAGGTAGAAACATGTCCTTTACATTGGTTCTAAAATAGAAAAGCAATTTAAATTACATGATATTTAATTAATGAGGTACCCACTAAGTGGAAACATACCTCTTACAACATTTGAAAATCTAAATAAATTGATAAAAGTAAATGACCATTCATTATAAATAAATCATTCATCAAAGTTATTAATCAAAATATAAAATAAACATTCATCCATGATAAACTAAATAAATCAAGCATTGAACTTAAATGAACCAATAAAGCATTGAAAATAAATTAAAGCACAATCAAATATAAAATTGAATAAAGCAAGTAAAGATTCAAATTAGGGCTATTGTTTCTATTTAAGATTCTTTATTTAATGTGTTTAGGGTTTTGGAATTTATGGGTTCAAGCTACTGTAAATTTTAAAAGAATTGAAATGGAGCAAAGTTTTAGAATTTAAGAGGTTGATAAAGTTCTTTGATTAACCAAATTAGTGTTTGAGAAGTGAAATCATGAAACTAGGGTTTGGACACTTTAAAACATTTAGATTTATGATTTACGGTTACTGAATTATGGTTTTTAAGCTTACTGTGTTTGAATTTTAATATAAGGTTTTAAGGTTTAAAGGATTAGGGTTTAGAAAAATTAGGGTTTAAGTTAGCTAGTTTAGGGTTTACTGTTTTGATTTTTGGAGTTGAATTAGGGTTTTAGAATTTTAGAATTAGGGTTTTGGAGAATGCATTAGATTTTAGAATTTGAAAATCAATTGATAATTTTATGAAACTTTATGAAAATAAACAAAATGATTTAAGGTTTATAGAAACAGAAAAGATATTTTTTAGGGTTTTTGGAAAGAAAAATATTCAATTAAGGGTTTTGAAATTTTGAAAAACAAATTAGGGTTTTGAGATTTTGAAGAAACAAAATAACAATTTTAAGATTTTTGGAAAATAAAGAAATGAATTAAGGTTTTTAAACTTTAGAAAAGGTGAATTGAGGTTCTAGGGTTTTCTTGGTTTTGAAGAAACATAAACAATAATTTTTAGATTTTTGAATGATGAAGCTACTATGAATTAATGAAACAAATAAAGAAATTCATACCTTCGTTTGTTGGTTCCACCAAAAATCACTTCTTAGATGAACAAGAACAAAGACAAGCTTTGCTGCCTTTGATGGATTGAATTGCTTGTTTGCTCTCTCAAAAAGTCCGATTGATTCAAAGTTTTTCTCCTTAATTTCGGTCTCAATTTCTCCTCTAAAATCCGATTTTGTGTTGTTTTAGTCCATATTTATAGAAAATTTTTGTGATTAATTTTAGTTATTCACAGAATCTAACATTAACTAAGAAAAGGAAACCGAAACCTAATTGTATTTGGTTTCGAAAAAATTTGCTTCGGAAAAATTTTGCTGGAGAAAAAAACTACTGCGAAAAAATTGCGCTGGCAAAAAAGCTGCCGCAGCTGGCTGCGGCAGCGGCGGGCGAAATGGCCCGTGGCCAATTCGTCCACGCTGATTTTCGGCGATAATTTTTTCGTCACCGATTTTTTCATCGTCGATTTTTATTTTTATTTTATATTTTTATTTTTTAAAAATTATAAAAACTAAATACTAAAACAAATATTATTCACTTAAGATAACACAAAAATTATTTTGGACTAATTAAAATATATTGGACAACACAAAAATTATTTTGGACTTATTAAAATATATTAGATCGGACTGGGTCAAAAATTAAGGGTCTACACCTGCTAGCTTGTAGCAGGCATGGGTCAAGGGGGCAGTGCCCCTAAAAGGTAAACAATTGATAATTTATGATTTTGGATCACAATGCAAACAAGTTAAGGTAAACTACCAATGTTAGGGTTTTATAACCTAATTAGGGTTTTAATCATTCAAAGTTAGGGTTTTAAAATAAAAGTAAAATTAAGTATATGCAATTAGGGTTTGATACATAAACTAGGACTAAGACATTTAAAATTAGGGTTTAATATATAAGCTAGAATTAAACAATGTAAAATTAGGGTTTTGAATGAAATTAAAATTAAAGTTGTACCTTATTGGATGGTGTTTCTAAAAATTTAAATTAATGTTCTCAAGTAATGATTTGCTTTAATACTATTAAAGAATGGAAACAAACAATGGAAGTTTAAACAAATTGAGTTAGGAAAATCAAACCTGCATTATTGACTCCACTAAGTTGATTTAGTGAACTATGCTCGATCATTTGTAAGATTGTCTATTTGATAGTCTGGGTGTCACATCCCAAATTTTAGGTAGTCGAGTATTAGGCAAGAAGGACATAAATAAGTGGTCAAATAGAGGCTCGAGATAGTAAAAAAAAATCGGTGTGCAAAGGAGGCCCGTGAAGTCGACGGGACCTAAAGGTAATTTTTCGAAAGGCCGAGGACATAAGAGTAATTTTCTGAAAAGTTGTGTTGGTTATTAATAGTGACCCTAACGGATGCCATAAATGTGTTCTCGGGATTAATCGGGTCGTAATGGTGGCGCACGATTTTTCCTGAAAACGCACGGTTTGTATGTTACGGGCGATTTTCCGACAAGGGCATTTTGGACATTTTCACCGGAGGGGCGATTTTGTAATTAAATATAACTTTGGGGGCAAAATTTAAAAGAACAAAAAGCCACTTTCAAGTGGCCAAATACTAGCCATTAAGTCCAAATGGGTTGGACAAATCATGGCCATTGAAAATAAACAAATTAATTAAATGGAAATTAAATTATAAACAACTAATTTTGGTCTTCCAAACACAAGTAAAGGATAAAAAAAAACCACCATCACCACTTTTCTTCTTCCTTAGGTCGCGCTCCCCCCTCCTTTCAATTTTCAAGGAGAAAATTTTCAAGTCTAAGCCATTTTTCATGTGAAATTCAATAGGAAATAAGGTAAGATACCATCCTAAGTCTTATTCTTTCATTAGAATTAGGTATTAGGCTATGTTTAGGAAGATTTGATATTATGTTCATATTGGGAAAGTATTAGTAAGTTGATGATTATGGTGAAAAATTATAAACTACTTAAAGGAAATGATGAAAATGGTGATTATTAGTAAGAATAAGTAAAGGATTGTTAGAAAATCATAAGGTAGCATCATGTTCATATCTAGGGTTTGTTCTTACATATGTGACATGTTAAATTCATAGGAAATCAAGGAGATTAGAGAGGAAAGGAAGTGAAATAGACAAGAAGAGCAAGGAAAAGCAAGGTTTGGTACTTTAACTAATTGTTTGTTCATTTTCTTGAAATTTTTCTGTTTTAGAATTAGTGAAATACTGTGACTTGTATGATTTTTAATTAAATATAGAAAAATTTTCTTGAAGTGAATTTTCGATATGTTGTGCCTCAATGCGTCTAGAATGACAATTTGGAATGGTTTTGATTATGGAAAAATTATTTCTGTTAGACCTGCTCTAGGAAGTACCTTGACTGAGACAGCCATGTTTCCGGATTTTTAATAAAATTTAGAAAAATAATCTTCAATTGAATTTTGGATATGTTGTTTTTTAGTGAGTATAGTATTTGAGAAAAATAATTTGGAACCACATTGATTGAATTTAAATTACGGAATTCACAAAATTTAGAACTGCTGCCAGGATGCAGGGCAACTGGAGCAGTTTGGTTGGGTGAACTACTTGACCAAGATTTTGTGTCCAGTTTGATCTGAAGTTTTAAAGGAATGATTTTAAGATGTAAAACTAAATTCTGTAAAAATTTTAGAGTTTTTAGTCAAGTAGATTATTTTATACAAATTTTCAAAATAAGGATCAAGTTGAGTCCAAAACCAGAATTTACTATTCATATGGTCATTTTGCTAATATTCATTTGGTCATTTTTCAAAAGTAATCCAATTGATTCCTTATGCATATAAATGATCATAATATGTTATTAAAATGACAAAATATGATATTTCACATTGAAATAATATAAGAAACATAAGTCGATAATTGTATAATGCATATTCGATTAAGAAATGGAATGAAAATTTTGGCTGCACTGGGTATCTGGGATAGTACTGAGTAGGGTAAGGGTATGATATATCATACTATATGCAGTGCTACTTTAATATAGGACTTCGGTCCGAGTTATATAGGAAGACGACCCAAGCTATATAGGACTTCGATCCGAGTTATATAGGGCAATCGCCCGAGTTATATAGGACTCCGATCCGAGGGCTTCGGCCACAGATTCCACAGGGCTTGGTCCGCAATTTTTTAGGGCCATAGCCACAGAATATATATACATTTGTTTCAGTTAGTTCCTTACCATACGTTAGTCTACCAAATTACCTTGTGGAGCGAACTGATAAAATGATAATAACTGAATATATGCATGTATGGATTGTTTTTACTGTGATATTATTTTTCAATACGACTCATTGCTTTTAAAAGTGCATTATGCTTTTATTATTTATTTTTCGTAATTAGTTAAAGTACCCACTAAGCAATGCTTAGCGAGTTTAGTTTCTTCTAAACTCGTAGGCTATTAGCAAGGAGCCAGTAGCGAGCAGAGGAGTCCTGCCATCTGTCTGTCATCAACAAACTTAGGTGGTGCTCTTCATTTTGTATTTTGGTTTTAGAAACTGGCATGTACTTATTTGAACAATACAAAGAGATAACTTGATGTAGCATGTAAATCTAGTAATGTATAATAACTGTATGGTTTTAAACTGAGTTGGGTTGTGAATATAGAAGTGTGAATTCTTCTTGCAGGATTGTAGTTGAGGTTATAAGGGTGGATTATTGGGAGTGTGCTTGAGTTGAATTGTGAAACAAAATGTTTTTCAAAAATAATAAAAATTAGTTTTGTCGACACTTGGGACCTAGAATTTTAAGGGAGACTCCGTCAAAATTTTTGGAAAATTTTTATAAGGAACATTAAGTAAGTTGACATAACCAGAGCTCGTATCCCTATGTAGCATTCCTCCTCGGCTTATTCATAGGTAGGGAAGGGGTGTTACAATTTGTGGTATCAGAGCATTGGTTTAGTCGATTCTGGGAGATAGGTAGTAAGTAAGTAACTATGTGTGCCATGTAAGATAAAGTAAGGAGAAAGTTATATGATGAATAGGTATATGTACATGCCAAATAGGAATTGATAATCGAGTTATATGTTGATGAATTAAGCAGATAGCTATTTATGTCAATGTAGGATGTCTCTAGATTCGTGGCAAGCTATGGAACGAAACGTAGAATCGCAAGCATCTGGGTCTGCAGATGCCGGGGTAGCTCATAGACCAGGGTCAGCGGTAGCTGAAATACCCGGTCCGGAGACTTATCATAGGCAGATTGCTACAGCTTTTCAGCAAATGGCCGGAAGGGGCCCTGCTGCTGAGGGAGATAGGAAACCCCCGATCGAGAAGTTAAGAAAGTATGGTGCAAAGGAATTTAAGGCTGGTCGTGAAGAGGGATCTGAGGAAGCAGAATATTGGTTAGATAGTATCATTAGAGTTCTTGACCAGCTCCAATGCACTCCGGAGGAAAAAGTGGTTTGTGCTACCTCGCTCCTGACAGAGGAGGCGTACATATGGTGGGATACCACGCAACAGCGGGTTCCACCAGAACAGCGAACTTGGGAATTCTTCAAGAGTGAGTTTAAAAAGAGGTATATCACTGATGCATATTTGATTGCAAGGTGCAATGAGTTCATTCATTTGAAACAAGGCAGAATGACGGTATCAGAATATGAGAAGGAGTTTACGCGCCTTAGTAAGTATGGAAAGAAGTTAATAGAAACTGAAGTTGAGCGATGCGAGAAATTTTTAGAAGGACTTAATGATGAAATTAAGATACAGCTAGTGGCATTGGATAATACAGAGTTTTCAAAGTTGGTAGCTAAAGCATTGGATGTTGAAAAGGTTTAAGTAAATCTGAGGAATCCTCAACAGAGAATTCAACAGAAAAGAGAGCAAGCACAGAGTGCCCTAGGTAATCATCAGTCTGCTAGCAAGAGAGCTAAGGGTGAAGGATCCTTTATGAGTGTAAAGCAGAATTTAAGACCATCTAAAGGACCTAATTTTCAAGCTACCTCAGTAGCCAGCACGGGAGGAATAAGCAGAGGATCAAGTAAAGGTTCTAGAAGGACTGAATATACACCATACCCCTCGTGTGAGCATTGTGGACAAAAGCATAGGGGAGAATGTTGGTTCGTTACTGGAGCTTGTATACTTTGTGGTGCCACTGATCACCTTAAGAAGGATTGTCCTAGAAATGTGGCAGAGATTTCAAAAGTTCCTGAAAGAACACAAGTAGCAAGTAGCAGCGGTAAAGGTCGAGAAAGAGGAAGAGGTAGAGAAAATGGTAGTAATAAAATAGGAACAAGATCAAGAGACAGTAGATCTCCCTGAATTGAGAGCGCCAGCCAGGATATATTACATGAGGGCAGAAGAGAATAAAGCAGAAGAAGGAAATGAAGGTACGTAAGTTTAAAATCAGTGTCTTGAGTACATATGTGTGTATATGTGACGATTATTAGTTATATTGATGATGTGTAATTACACGTAAGAATCATGCATGAATAAGTAAGTTTCGGGGCGAACTTAAATTAAGGGAGGTAGAACTGTCACATCCCAAAGTTTAGGTAGTCGAGTATTAGGCAAGAAGGACATAAATAAGTGGTCAAATAGAGGCTCGAGATAGTCAAAAACAAAATCGGTGTGCAAAGGAGGCCCGTGAAGTCGACGGGACCTAAAGGTAATTTTTCGAAAGGCTGAGGACATAAGAGTAATTTTCTGAAAAGTTGTGTCGATTCTTAATAGTGACCCTAACGGATGCCATAAATGTGTTATCGGGATTAATCGGGTCGTAATGGTGGCACATGATTTTTTCCAAAAACGCACGGTTTGTAAGTTACGGGCGATTTTCCAACAGGGGCATTTTGGACATTTTCACCGGAGGGGCAATTTTGTAATTAAATATAACTTTGGGGGCAAAATTTAAAAGAACAAAAAGCCACTTTCAAGTGGCCAAATCCTAGCCATTAAGTCCAAATGGGTTGGACAAATCATGGCCATTGAAAATAAACAAATTAATTAAATAGAAATTAAATTATAAACAACTAATTTTGGTCTTCCAAACACAAGTAAAGGATCAAAAAACACCACCATCACCACTTTTCTTCTTCCTTAGGTCATGCTCCCCCCTCTCTTCCATTTTCAAGGAGAAAATTTTCAAGTCTAAGCCATTTTTCAAGTGAAATTCAATAGGAAATAAGGTAAGATACCATCCTAAGTCTTATTCTTTCATTAGAATTAGGTATTAGGCTATGTTTAGGAAGATTTGATATTATGTTCATGTTGGGAAAGTATTAGTAAGTTGATGATTATGGTGAAAAATGATAAACTACTTAAAGGAAACGATGAAAATGGTGATTATTAGTAAGAATAAGTAAAGGATTGTTAGAAAATCATAAGGTAGCATCAAGTTCATATCTAGGGTTTGTTCTTACATATGTGACATGTTAAATTCATAGGAAATCAAGGAGATTAGAGAGGAAAGAAAGTGAAATAGACAAGAAGAGCAAGGAAAAGCAAGGTTTGGTACTTTAACTAATTGTTTTTTCATTTTCTTGAAATTTTTTTGTTTTAGAATTAGTGAAATGCTGTGACTTGTATGATTTTTAATTAAATATAGAAAAATTTTCTTGAAGTCAATTTTTGTTATATTGTGCCTCAATGCGTCTAAAATGACTGAAAAATATTTTGAGTTGAATTCGGAATGTTTATGATTATGGAAAAATTATTTTTGTTAGACCTTCTCTAGGATGTACCTTGACTGAGACAGCCATGTTTCCGGATTTTTAATACAATTTAGAAAAATAATCTTCAATTGAATTTTAATATGTTGTTTTCTAGTGAGCCTAGTATTTGAGAAAAATAATTTGGAACCACATTGATTGAATTTAAATTATGGAATTCACAAAATTTAGAACTGCTTCCAGGATGCAGGGCAACTGGAGCAGTTTGCTTGGGTGAACTACTTGACCAAGATTTTGTATCCAGTTTGTTCTGAAATTTTAAAGGAATGATTTTAAGATGTAAAACTAAATTCTATAAAAATTTTAGAGTTTTTATTCAAGTATATTATTTTATACAATTTTTCAAAATAAGGATCAAGTTGAGTCCAAAACAAGAATTTACTATTCATATGGTCATTTTGCTAATATTCATTTGGTCATTTTTCAAAAGTAATCCAATTGATTCCTTATGCATATAAATGAGCATAATATGTTATTAAAATGGCAAAATATGATATTTCACGTTGAAATAATATAAGAAACATAAGTCGATAATTGTATAATGCATATTCGATTAAGAAATGGCATGAAAATTTTGGCTGCACTGGGTATCTGGGATAGTACTGAGTAGGGTAAGGGTATGATATATCATACTATATGCAGTGCTACTTTAATATAGGACTTCGGTCCGAGTTATATAGGGTGACGACCCGAGCTATATAGGACTTCAGTCCGAGTTATATAGGGCAATCACCTGAGTTATATAGGACTCCGGTCCAAGGGCTTCGGCCACAAATTCCACAGGGCTTGGTCTGCAATTTTTTAGGGCCATAGCCACAGAATATATATACAGTTGTTTCAGTTAGTTCCTTACCATACGTTAGTCTACCAAATTACCTTGTGGAGCGAACTGATAAAATGATAATAACTGAATATATGACATGTATGGATTGTTTTTACTGTGATGTTATTTTTCAATACGACTCATTGCTTTTAAAAGTGCATTATGCTTTTATTATTTATTTTCCGTAATTAGTTAAAGTACCCACTAAGCAATGCTTAGCGAGTTTAGTTTCTTCTAAACTCGTAGGCTATTAGCAAGGAGCCAGTAGCGAGCAGAGGAGTCCTGCAATCTGTCGGTCATCAACAAACTTAGGTGGTGCTCTTCATTTTGTATTTTGGTATTAGAAACTGGCATGTACTTATTTGAACAATACAAAGAGATAACTTGATGTAGCATGTAAATCTAGTAATGTATAATAACTGTATGGTTTTAAACTGAGTTGGGTTGTGAATATAGAAGTGTGAATTCTTCTTTCAGGATTGTAGTTGAGGTTATAAGGGTGGATTATTGGGAGTGTGCTTGAGTTGAATTGTGAAACAAAATATTTTTCAAAAATAAGAAAAATCAGTTTTGTCGACACTTGGGACCTAGAATTTTAAGGGAGACTTCGTCAAAATTTTTGGAAAATTTTTATAAGGAACATTAAGTGAGTTGACATAGCCAGAGCTCGTATCCCGATGTAGCATTCCTCCTCGGCTTATTCATAGGTCGGGAAGGGGTGTTACAATGGGTCAGTTGAAGTCTTTGTTGGTGTTGCGAGGATAAGCTACTGCCTCTATTTTACATTCTGCCTTTGTGTGTTTTAATTTTCTATATGGTCCCGAGTGCCTTTGGCTACTGATTGCTCTTAATTGCTAAAAGTTGTCCCTGCTCTCTGATTGCTAAAAAATCCTATTTCCTTTATGATTGATTTGTATTTATAATCTTAAATTAGGGAAAACTTTGGTTATTAATTCCTAGTCCTTCTCCAACACTTCATTGTTATTCGAGAGTTTCTTTTTGTTAAACATGATTAGGAAGTCTACTTTATGCTGGAAACAAGTTCATGTCAAATTCAGCCAAGCCAAATTCAAGGGCCTCATATCGAATTCAACCAAGAAAGACCCTCATATGGAATTTGGTAGCCAAATTCGATATGAAGAGGGCCTCATATCGAATTTGCTAGCCAAATTCAATATGAGGAGGCCTCATATAGATTTGGCTAAGGACTAAACCAAATTTTTAACTGTATTGGCTCAATTTAATTTGAATCATACCTAATCCAAACTTTTAAAAATTAGGCTTGATTTAATTTGGACCTTGTTACTAAAAATAAACTTAACCTAGTCTTTAAATTAAAACCACATTCAAACTGGTGCCAAAATTAAGGGTCAATGGTCTTGTCCCTTGCTTAAATGATCTTGAATTTGTTCAGAGAGTGAAAAGCAATTTGTCTTTAAAGGCTTTATGCTAATCTCAGACATTATGATTTGGTTTGGAAAAATAAAACCAGATTGCTTTGGCATGTTTTAGACTCATGCTAGTTTGGATTCTGGACCCATGAATTAGCTTGGGTTCTGGACCCATATTAGTTGGGTTCTGGACTGGATTGGTTAGGGTCCTGGACCCATGACTAGTTTGGATTCTAGACCTGGATTAGTTTGGGTTTTGGATTTTGGACTCTTAACTTTTTTTGGGCTATGGACCTAAATTGGTTTAGGTTTTGGAACTTTGACTAATTTGGGTTCTAGACCCTTGACTTAAGCTCTTCTATCTTGATCTTCCTTTTGTCATTTGAAAATTATGGCTTTCTTCTAGCCACTTGGTTCCATTCTTCAATAGATTGACTTCAGCATTTCTAATTTAACTGACCTTTTGTTATTTGAGAGGGCTGGCTTTTTTCTAGCCACTTGTTCCATTTTTCAATGGATTAACTTCAGCTCTTCTAGTTGGACTGACATTCTAACATTTAAGAGATTTGGCTTTCTTTTAGCCATCAACTTCAGCTCTTTTAGCTTGATTAACCTTCTGTCATTTGAAAGTTCTGGCTTTCTTCTAGCTATCAACTTTATCTCTTTGACCTTCTATATTGAGAGTTCTAGCTTTCTTCGAGCCATCAACTTAAGCTCTTCTAGCTTGACTGACCTTCTATCATTTGAGAGTTATGGCTTTCTTCTAGTCACTTGTTCCATTCTTTACCATATTCTGCTTTGCAAAAAACTTGGCTATTTTTTAGCCTTAATATCTTCCCTTACCTCTTGAATGGAAAAATATTGAAAGAGAGTCTAAAAATATTTTGTGCATGCACAACTTAAAAATTGGAAAGGAGAAGTTTTGCCCCCTGTGTAGGCTCAAACCGATGGTTTTGTTTTGTCTCATTCTTTTGTAAAAGCATACATCTCCATCTTTGCAAAGTGATTAGATCTTTCTCAAGCAAAGGGCCTTTCATGCCCCTGACGCTATGTCTACTTCTCATTATTTGTTTTATAGAGTGTCAGCTGTTCATTTTGTCAAGGATAGGCAACAAAAGACAACAAGAATTTGTGTATGTATGATATGTGTGAGTGGGGAATTTTGCCCCATTCACGATGGAATGGTTCTTGTCAATTCAACACTGTTAGGCTCAGGGACTTAAAGAACATGGGCCTAAACCTGGGGAAAATGGAGTCGCCACTCTGATGGGCCAGAAAAAGAAAGGGGTGGATGACTCGATTCCTAAGGAATCCTCAACCCCCTTATTGGATTCAGAAAGTTAGGTACACATAGGGAAGGTAAGAATGACCTTACACCCCCAAAGCGCCAGATTCATTGGAACCGAACTCCTTTTCAGGTCTAAACATTATAAAATTCTTAATTATTATGATATTATCCATATTACATACGAATAATAAAATAAATAATCATTATATTGAAATCAAGACAAGTCCAAACAGGAATAATGAATAGGCACCAATCCAAGGATGGAAACATGCCTGTACAAATGACTAATTTCCAAAAGAAAACAAAATAAACAAAAATAGGACACCCACAATAAGTGAAAATATGCCCCTTACAATAGTCCCAAAATTCATAATGTAAATTACTTAATTAAGGTAATTAAGGCCCACAAAGTGGAAACATGCCTATTATAATTTTAGAAACCAAATAAATAATTAATCATGCAAATTGAATCATTCAAATGTAATAATTAAGCATAAAACATCTAAAATAAATCATCCATCATAAAAACAAACCAAATAAATAAATAAAACTAAAGTTTAAACTACTAAATAATCAAATTAGGGTTTTAGATTTAAAAGGTTGACTGTTTAGAGTTTTGAGGTTACTGGGATTAAGACATGTAAGGTTTAAGAAATTTTAATGTTTCTATGAAATTAGGGTTTAGGAATTAGAGTTTGGATCTAGGTTTAGGAATTAAGCCACTGTAATTAAGATTTTAGGTTTATTTGGAATTAGAGAATTTTGATACTTTAGAATTAGATTAGGGTTTTGGTGTTTCAAAATTAAGAAAATAGATTTTATAAATTAAGATTTGGAATTTATAAAATAATTTAGGGTTTTGGACAATTGAGAAAACAATTAGGGTTTTGGGAATTAAGAAAATAGTTTATGGTTTTGGAAAGTTAAGAAAACAATTAGGATCTTGGGAATTAACAATTTGGATTTTGGGAGTTAATAAAACAATTAGGGTTCTGGGTATTAACAAAACAGTTTAGGGTTTTGGAAAATTAAGAAAATAATTAGGGTTTTGAGAATTAATAAAATAGTTTAGGGTTTTTTGGAATTGCAAAACATGTTAGGGCTTTTAGAAACTACAAAGCATATTAGGGTTTAGGGTTTTCTAGATATTTAGGATTTTTAGGAATTGCAAGACGGACTGTGGTTTAACAACTTAAACTGGATCAAAATAATGATTAAAACAAACAACATAAATATTTCAAAGAAAAGATGGAACTACTATATGTTTAAACAAATTAAGCTTAAAAAACAAAACCTGCGTTGAAGGCTCCACCAAATTGATTATTAATTCCAAGCTATTGCCTGCACCAATGGTTATTGTCTTTGTTGATTATTGATTCTTGATGAACATTGCTTCGTATTGCTTGTTGTTGCCTATTGTTGCTTCCTTTTCTTTTATTATCATTAAACCATATTATCTATAGGCCAAACCATCCAAAAAAACACTAAACCTAATATGCTTAATCCATATTTAAGATGAATTCTAGCCTAATTAGAAAATCGGCCGGCCTAAATAGTGTAGGACCATGTTGATATTGTGTGCTTGATTGATATAGGCTAAGGCCATGTCGATCTGGCCAAGCTCATGTCGACCTTTGCCCTCCAAGTTGATATGAGTAATGGCTCAAGTCAACCTGGGCTGCCCTGACTCAAATTACTCTTGTTTTTTTTTATTTCTGGATCAAAAAGTTTTAATTTGGGCAAAAAAAATTTAATTTAGGGTTTTATAGTTGAATTTGTGCCTTTTGAAACCAGACCGACTCATTTAAAATTTCTAAACTGAGTTTACACCATTTAAAGTCGGATCAAATTTATTTTGGCATTCTTTAATTAAGACCGTAACAACTTAGGGCCAAAATTAAGGGTCTACAGTTTACCCCTTGCTTGAATGATTAGGAATTGATTCAGATAGTGAAAAGTAACATGACTATTGGATTACTTTTAGCAGAAATAAATTGAGCTCTGGACTCGATGCTGGATTTTACTTAGGTTCTGGACCAGGATTGAGTTCTGGACTCAAAAAATTTTTGGGTTTTGGACCCGAGGTGGTTTGGGTTGTGGACTCGGATTGAGTTTTGGACTTGAAAAAGATTTGGGTTTTGGACCCGAGGTGATTTGGGTTCTAGACCCGGTTTGAGTTCAGAACTCGAAAAAAGATTTGGGTTCTGTACCTGAGATGGTTTGGGTTATGGACCCGGATTGAGTTCTAGACTAGAAAAAGATTTGGGTTTTGGGCCCGAGGTGGTTTGAGTTTTGGGTTGATTTTTGGACTCGAAAAAGATTTAGGTTCTGGACCCGAGGTGGTTTGAGTTCTGGACTCGGATTGAGTTCTGGAAAAAAGATTTTGGTTTTGGACCTAACATGGTTTGGATTCTTGACTTAGATTGAGTTCTAGACTCGAAAAAGATTTGGGTTCTGGACTCGAGGTACCTTCAAAAATTAATTAGAGTCAGTAAAGCATTTTGCAAAAAATTAGGCTATTTTTTATTGTACCTATATACTTTTGCCCCTTGTGTGGAAAAACATTTAAAATTATAAAAATATTTTTTAGAAATGCAAAAAAATAAACACATAATAAATATCTAGTTACTATTTACACATGTGCTGTGAATTATTGAAACATATAAAAAACAGAGAAGCTAACTTTGACTACTGCCATCAGAAACTAATAATGAAAACTAATAAAGTAACTTTGAATAATTGAAATGGATGAGAGAGCAACTGCATGTGACTTTGTCCTTTTACTTATTTATATTATATTATTATTATTTATTTTTATTTATATATATATATATATTATTTTTTTACCTGATATTCATTTCATTTTTCTATATAAAGGGTCGTGCCATTTCAATTTTTCAAACATAACACTTTCATGTTCACTATTTTTCTTAAAATTTGAGATTTTGAAAGCCTAAACGCTTACCATGGATGCCATCCAATACTCCTCAATGTATGAAACTCGATCAAATAATGAATTGATTACTTACCTCCGAGACAACGAGATTGAGCAAATTCCTTTATTACTCAGGATACATCTCCACCAGAGTTCCAATTAAAAAAAAACCAGTAAGTGGTATTTTGCTGTCTATTTTATTACTTTTGTAAATTATACAAAAAATAAGTATGTGTTTAGATAATTTATGATTGTATTTTTAAAGTAATAATATTTTTTAGCTAATTTTTCATTTGATTGGTGCTTAAAGTTTGTTTGAAGTGTTGGTTTTAGGTTGAAGTGCAAAAACCCCCTTGGATGGATCAAAACAATGATGGAAGAGCATGAATCAAGCAAGACGTAGCCAAGTCAAAGCAAGCTTGGTCGTGGCACTCACTAAGGCAAGGAACAAACATGAGACATGGCCAAGTCAAGTTGGCTTGGCCGTATCCCCCAAAGAAATTGAGGCAGAGACTGACACGGGCAAGAGCCACTGGCCGCGTCTCACCTAAAGAACAAAACCAAAGAAAGAAAAGAAAGAAGGGAGAAGGAGACACTGACAAGAGACATGGCCAAGCCATTGGCTGTGTCACCTCTTAAGAAGAAGGAAAGAAGGAAGGGTAGCCTTGGACACGGCCATCAAGCTTGGCCGTGCCCCAAGAAAAGTGAGAAACATGGCCAAGCCACTCATGGCTTGGAAGTGTCACCCTTAAGATGTTTGAATTATTTGCATGAATTGGGAGACAAGTGGGGAACAAAGACCTTGCTTTTGCAAAAAGAAATATTAAAATAAAAAAAAGGTGGCCTAACTTCATGAGATGAAATATTAAACGAAGAAAAAAAAATGGGAGATAAAGGGGAGTGTGGTGAGTTGGCAAGCACTCTTGGTGAAGGAGAGGATGGAGAGAAAGGGGGACATGTTGGGAGAGGGTGACACTCTCCAATTCAATTCCATTTTTCTCCTTTTTGGAGAAGAAGACACCATTCTCTTCCTCATCCTCCATTTCCATTTTCTTCATCTTCCATAGATAAACACTTCAACTTGGTTCTTTGGGATAAATTGGGTTAACAAGCTCTTGAAGATTGGGGTTTTGAAGAAAGCTTCATTGAAGGTTTGGTGACATGAGAAAGCTCCATTCCATCTTTCAAAGGGTGAATCATCAATTGAAGAGAGCTTGAGTTCTTCATCAACATCAAAGTGGACCTAGGAGGAAGACAAGTAGTCCAACTCTTGGCATCTATAAGGGGTTTTTCTAATCTCTCTTTTAATTTATTTCTAGATTGTTGTTGTTTATTAAGGGAATTAATATTTCAATGGACAATTGTGATTTGATCTATATTGAGATGAATGTTTGTTTTAAATTGATGATGATGAGCTAATTTACTCATGTCTACGGTTTGTAGTAGATTTGATTGAATGACTTGATTTGATATTTCCATTAATATACCTTGTTGATGGTTGATTGTATTGGATTGAATGTTAGGTTGATAGATTAGCTACCTATTAATCTTTTAATATTGGATGACGGACCGAGAGGTGAAATTAAATTTCAGAATTATAAAATTAACCACCCTATGAATGAATTAGAAATATAAGTTCTATGGTTTCAATAATTTGCAAATTAAAATAATTGGTTGTTGTTAATTCATGAATGTGAAAACTAATGAATTGGTAATTGCCTAATTAAACTCAAGGAACAAATTAAATTACAAGGTTATGTTAATGGAATATTTGAGGATTGAGGTTTGATTGAATTGATCTACAACCCTAGGTATCTTTCCAAGAATTAAAACTTTTCTAAGCACACCGTTAATTATTCACTTGCTATTTTACTTTTGTTATAATTTCACTAATATTGCAAACACCACATTCCCATCCTTTAAATTTAATTGCTTTAATTAAATTATTACGAACAACACCTTCGTTGTGAGACGACCTTGGAGTGATCACCATTGCTACAATTACCTCGTATACTTGTGAGTGTCGCTTTGTAGTAGTACTTAATTTGAGCGCAACAAGTTTTTGGCGCCATTGTCGGGGAAGGCTGTTTAAGTAGTAATAGTTTGATTTTTTAATTTAACTGTTTGTTTGTTTTCTTTAAATTCCTAAGTGTTTTTATCGGAAAGATGCATCACTCAAGGCATGAGGGATTTTATGATGATAATTCTAATTCTGACATGGCATGGCAATTAGCAGAATTAACGAATCAACTTACAATGCTAAATGCAAGAGGAAAAGCACCTATGCCTACTCATGAAGTATGTCCAGCATGTGGCATTGCAGGACATAGTGCAAACATGTGTTCATTTGGTTTGAATAATACAGAGGTAAGAAGAAGAATATGCCTTTGAAAGTTTCTATCCAAGGGGTAGAAATGACCCATATTTTGATCCTTATAATTCAAGTTGGAGAAACTACCCAACTTTTTCTTAGGAAAACCAACAGCAAATTCCACCTCAATAATTTTTTCAACCTTACCAAAGAAGTTCTTACTCTCAAGAACAATACTCAAACCAAGATCACCTTAAGAAACCCACATTGGAAGATAGTTTGAATGCCTTTATTCAAATTAGTACACAAAATCAAGATCAACTTAAGGAACCCACTTTGGAAGATAATTTGAATGCCTTTATGCAAATTAGTGCACAAAATAAAGATCAATTTGAGAAACCCATAGTGGAGGATAATTTGAATGCTTACCTTCAAATTAGCACACAAAATCAGGAAGGGAGTAATAAGAGGTTTGATTCTTTGGAAGTATCATTGAAGAAGGTGAAAACTCAAGTTGGGCAACTGGCACATCAACTCCAAGCACACCAAAAAGAGGAATTTCCTAGCCAATTAGAGAAAGTCAATGCAATCACAAATTTGAGGAGTGAATAGGTGATATATAACAAATTTTGTGATTCCATTGTTGCCGGTACTAATCAAGAAGAAAATGGCGAGGAGATTCAACCCAACATAGAGGAGCTAAGTCAATCAAAGGAGGATGATAATTTAGAAGCATCAACTTCATCATAATTGTATGAGCCTCCAAATATTTATATGACACTAATTCCAATCCCAAGTAAATGAAGGATGACAAACAAGTTATGCAATTTCTTGAACTCTATGACATGCCCTCCAAGGAAGTTAGTGAAGATAATAAAGATGAGTTTGAGATGGCCATGACCTTGGAAGTAGAGCCTAATATTTCCAATTTTGAAATTGAGGAGAGCAAATTAAACTTAAATTCTGAGGTTGTTGAGAGGGGACTTCAAAATGCTAAAGAGGATGAGAATGAGATTCAACCAAACTTGGTTGAACTTAAAAAGACCCAAAATTTTTGAAATATGTTTTTGATAACAAATGATCATATCTTCCACTCTTGGTGGCGAGGGGGAGCAAAAAACGGATATAACCTTGTTGCAGATTGAAAAAGGTTTTTACCAAGTTCCTATAGCATTGGAGGATCACTGCAAGACAACCTTCACATGTTCTCTTTGGACAATTGCTCTTCCAAGGATGCTACCTAAGCTTTGTAATACATTGGGTACCTTTTGGAGATGCATTCTATTCATCTTCTCACAAATGGGTGACAATTGCATTATGGATGGAAGGAGCACTTCATATCGCATATGGGAACAATGAAAATTAGGTTTCATCTAAACTCTCTCTTTTTAATTTATGCATGCTCACATTGGGAATAATGTGAATCTTTAAGTGTGGGGTGAAGTTTTGTATTTTTACTTTTAATTTATCTTTGTGTAAGTTTAGTTAATATTTTTTTTTGAATAAATAAATTTTGGAAAATTCAATTGTTATAAAATTGTTGATAGATGACCATTGAATTTTTGAAACATGAATTTGAGAATTGATTAGAATTGGAGCATATTGTCAATTTTGATGGTTATTCTTCGCATTGCCTTTAAACTAGTGAGGAATTGAGCCATCAACTTATTATTCTTTTTGTGTGTAAACATCTTTGATTGATGAACTGCTAGAACTTGCTTTGACATACATTTTGAGACTACATAAAAATTTCAATTAGGCATCAATATGATTAAGGCAATTAGGAGAACCCATTTTGGCTTAAATAGACCAACCTTATATCCAACCTTAGTTAGCCAATTTTGAGCTTATTTTATTTTTCCTTTCCTTTCTTTTTCACAACACCATTAGCTTGAACCTTGTTGTTTTAACTATTACCCTTTCATTACGTCAAGAGCATTTTTAGAGCATTTATGATTGAGTGTTATGTTAAATAAAGTGTGGGGTTAAATTTAGTGGGATCAAAATTACAAATTATTATCTTCTTTAGTTGCAAACCCTACTTAAAAAAACAAAAATAAAAATATAGAAAATAAATAAATAAATGAATAAACAAAATAATAAAAGAAGTTGTTCTTTTTCGTAGGGTTGGAATAAGTTTGGGAATAATCATTGCAAGATTTAATAAGAGAGTTCCCTTGAAAAGCTCTTTAATGTCAAGGGGTAGGTGAGAGGAAGGTGTTTTGGGATTGTTGAGTTATACATATGATCGGTTACTTCATTCTTGAAGTGCTCTTGAACTTAACGCCCATGCTCACATTTCCTAAATGTCATGCCTTTACCCTAGCCCCATTACAACCAAAAGAAAGACCTTATGATTGATGCTTGATTGTAATTAGGTGGTGGAGATTTGAATGATAAGCAAGCCTATGGTGATTGTCTTTCATTGATTGTTATGAGTGTAAACACCACCATGATCAAACACTTTTAAGAGTTGGTGAGGGAGTGACAACATTCGTAATGTATGGAAAGCCACTAAATTGTGTGGGTATTGATTTTGTTTGATTTGATATTGATTGCGGATTTAGGGTTAGGGAAGTCTTGATACATTCTTATAACTCTTGAACTTAACTAAATTTTTCTTGTTTAGTTTGTTTTGATTTTAATCTTGCTTGGGGACAAGCAAGGAATTAAGTGTGGGGTATTTGTTTAGATAATTTATGATTATATTTTTAATGTAATATTATTTGTTTTTAGTTAATTTCTCATTTGATTTATGTTTAAAGTTTGTTTGAAGTGTTGGTTTTAGGTTGAAGTGCAAAACCCCCTTGGATGGATCAAAACAATGATGGAAGAGCATGAATCAAGCAAGGCACGGCCAAGTCAAAGCAAGCTTGGCCGTGTTACTCACTAAGGCAAGGAACAAACAAGAGACACGGCCAAGTTAAGTTGGGTTGGCTGTGTCCCCCAAAGAAATTGAGGCAGAGATTGACATGAGCAAGAGACATGGCCAAGCCACTGGCCATGTCTCACTTAAAGAACAAAACCAAAGAAAGAAGGCAGAAGGAGACACTGGCAAGAGACATGGCCAAGCCACTGGCTATGTCATATGACATGGCCAGGAGCTTGGACATGTCACCTCTTGAGAAGAAGGAAAGAATGAAGGACAGCCTTGGACACAGCCATCAAGCTTGGCCGTGTCCCAAGAAAAGTGAGAAACACGGCCAAGCTGCTCATGGCTTGGCCGTGTCACCCTTAAGATGTTTGAATTATTTGCACGAATTGGGAGACAAGTGGGGAACAAAGACCTTACTTTTGCCAAAAGAAATATTAAAATAAGAAAAGGTTGCCTAACTTAATGGGATGAAATATTAAACAAAGGAAAAAATGGGAGACAAAGGGGAGTGTGGTGAGTTGGCAAGCACTCTTGGTGTTTTGACAAAATTAAAGAGGAGAGGATGGAGAGAAAGGGGGACACATTAGGAGAGGGTGACACTCTCCAATTCAATTCCATTATTCTCTTTTTTGGAGAAGAAGACACCATTCTGTTCCTCATCCTCCATTTCCATCTTTTCCATCTTTCATAGACAAACACTTTAACTTGGTTCTTTGGGATAAATTGGGTTAAAAAGCTCTTGAAGATTGGGGTTTTGAAGAAAGCTTCATTGAAGGTTTAGTGACTTGAGAAAGCTCCATTCCATCTTTCAAAGGGTGAATCATCTATTGAAGAGGGCTTGAGTTCTTCATCAACATCAAAGTGGACCTAGGAGGAAGACAAGTAGTCCAACTCTTGGCATCTTCAAGGGGTTTTTCTATTCTCTCTTTTAATTCATTTCTAGATTGTTGTTGTTTATTAAGAGAATTAATATTTCAATGGACAATTGTGATTTGATCTGTATTGAGATGAATATTTGTTTTAAATTGATGATGATGAGCTAATTTACTCATGCCTACGGTTTGTAGTAGATTTGATTGAATGACTTGATTTGATATTTCCATTAATATACCGTATTGATGGTTGATTGTATTGGATTGAATGTTAGGTTGATAGATTAGCTACCTATTAATTTTTTAATATTGGATGATGGAACGAGAGGTGAAATTCGATATCGAAGCTATAAAATCAACCACCCTATGAATGAATTAGAAATATAAGTTTTAGGGTTTCAATAATTTGCAAATGTAAAATAATTGGTTATTATTTATTCATGAATGTAAAAACTAATGAATTGGTAATAGACTAATTAAACTCAAGGAACAAATTAAATTACAAGGTTATGTTAATGGAATATTTGAGGATTGAGCTTTGATTGAATTGATCTACAACCCCAGGTAACTTTCCAAGAATTAAACCATTTCTAAGCACACTGTTAATTATTCACTTACTATTTTACTTTTGTTATAATTTCACCAATATTACAAACACCACATTCCCATCCTTTAAATTTAATTGCTTTAATCAAATTATTATGAACAACACCTTCCTTGTGAGACGACCCTGGGGCGATCGCTGTTGCTACAATTACCTCGTATACTTGCGAGTGTCGCTTTGTAGCAGTACTTAATTCGAGCGCAACAGTATGACAATGAATATATAAAAATATGTATGAAAAATTTATGCTGTAAAATTTATAGAAATTAGTACACAAAACATGTGTGTAGCAGAAGTTATAGAAATTAGTGTACAAAATATATATAGTAAAATTTACAAAACTATTCATGAAATTATTGATGTATTAGAAATTTACAAAAATATGTAAAAGAAATTATGTAGTAAAAATTATTCTATAAAAATGTATATTAAAATTAATATAGTAAAAAGTATTATACAAAATTATGCATGAAAATTTATGTGTACTTACCTTGACTTACCTATATTTGGACAACATTGTAATATCCTGAAATTTTGAAAATATTAATTTTTGAAAATTAATTAAATTATTTAAAAGTATATATATATAATTAAGTGAAAAAGGAAGGGTGTATATGGTATATATATGAAGATATACATATCATATACAAGTCAACATTTTAATAAGGTCAAATGATATTTTAGTTATTAAGATATTAATTAATGGATAGTGGAAGATGATATTTGATTTTAATTATATTATAATAATATATATACTTGGTAGAGAATAAAAGAGGAAATTGGTGTGGTTTAAAAGAGATTTGTTGGAATGAGTGGATCATTTCTTCTTCTTCTTCTTCTTCTTCTTCTTCTTCCATTGAAGCTGACCATCATCATCAAAGGAAAGAGAGAAGTTGCTTCTTTCTAACTCAAGTAATTGAAGGATTTCAAGTGTTCAAGTTGGAGTTTTAAGGATTTCCTTCATATTTGGTAAGTTTCCAACTTGTTTCCTTGAATTTCCATGAAAATTTGTATGTGAGTTAATTGGATATTTGGTGTGGTATGTGTTTGTGGTTGATTTTGGTATGTTTGAAGTTCTTTTATCTAGTTAGCTATGAAGTTTGGGGTTAGATTGAAGAAAAGGGTTAAGTTTGGTAAAGAGAATAAAAGTGTTGGGTTGTGTAACTTTTGAGTTGAGAAGTCTTGGTTGTGATTGTATATTTTTGTTTTAATTGAGTTGTGTTGATGTTTACACAAGTATTATGTGATATAATGATGGATTTGTTTGAGTTTGTCTGGAGTTGAAAAGGTTAATGAAAGATAATAGTTGAATGTAGCAATTATGTATGGATATCAAGATTTTTGGCCTGACACGCTCGGTGGCACGACCATGCCTTTCGGCGTGTCGATGGTTCTGTTTTCAGTATTGGTGACACGAGCAGTGACACGCCCATATCACTGAGCATGTCATAGCTACTGTGTTGTTCTAGTATTTACACGTGTAGTGACATGCCCATGTCACTGAGCGTGTCATAGATACTGTATTGTTGTAGTATTTACATGTGCAGTGACACGCCCATGTCACTGAGAGTGTCACAGCTACTATGTTGTCATAGTATTTACACTTGCAGTGACACGCCAATGTCTCTAAGAGTGTCATAGCTACTGTGTTGTTGTAGTTTTTACACGTGCAGTGACACGCCCATGTCACTGAGCGTGTCAAAGCTTATGTGTTGTGGGTTTAGGGCACGGTCATGGACACGCCCGCGTTGTTGAGAGTGTCATGTGTAGAGTTTGCCCTAGATAGTTCTTTTCCTCAATTTCCTTTGTGTATCTTATCCTTGTGTTGAGAGGTTTTGTTTATACCTATAAGTGTATCACTAAGTGATTATTTATAATCACATTTGGTTTAGGCTTTGAAGAGACTTGAGTTACCCAATCCAACTGTTGAGGGATATCTTGGAAGAGGAGGTGGAAAGTGGTGTTTGTTGCTTTTAGATGTAAGTACAAACTTTGAATAATTGTTTATATTTACACAACATTGGGACTTAACACATTTTGTTGGAAAAAGTGTTAAGTTCCCTACTACATTATTGATGCGTGAGAAATATGCTATGATTTGTATAATATTACAAATGCATTATATGTAATATGAACTTTGTGCAAAATATGATAATGTTCCAAAAGGTATGGGTATTGTAATTTGTTATGTATAAATTAATGATGGTATATAAAGCCATTGGTGATGGCTATATTAATGTAAATGAGATTTGAAGCATTGTGCTTAGTTCGATCATGAGAAAATGAGAAAGGATTTGATAATGGAATTATGAAAGAATTGTGTTCCAGTATGTTATTCAATTTTTAGAGTTTTGTATTTGGCAGTATGCCTATGTAGTAACAGTCCCTTGAAGCTAGGTTGGGCTTGGTCCTTGAAGCCTAATTGGGTGTTACATGATGTAGTAGACCCTTGAAGCTGGGTTGGGCCTAGTCGTTAAAGCCTAGTTGGGATGTTACTTATGAGGTAATCTTCATTGTGATTATGATTCGCCTACGGGCTAGACAAATGTTGTTATCTTGGACCAAAGCAATAACTCTTGAATTTGAATGGCATATTAGATCCTTTTGGGCCCATGCTTATGTTTGTTTTTATATGAATTATGAATTGTGGAACAATTGAACAATTTATCAAGAAATAATGATATAATGTTATGAGATATAATATATTTATGTGTTGTGCATTAGCATTACATTTGAACTATATTGTTATCAAATTTTGTACCACTAAGCTTTTGGCTTAGCGCGAATGTGATTCATTGCATAGGTGACAGGGTAGATCGAGTTGAGCTGGAGAGTTCAGCTAGACCAAGTCGAGTTTAGGCTTGAGACCTTAAGTGTAGAGTTGGTTATTGGACATCGAGATCAGAGACGAGCTGCCAGCATGTATATATTTTGTATTTTTGTACATATTGATTTTGATGTATATAAATATGTATATTCTGCAAACTATCAAAAATGTTTTGGATAAACCTTTGGTAATGAAGTATACATATGTGTTTTAGCAACTAATATTTCATCTATTATTTATATGATATGAGTTGAATGTTTTAAGATTATACATATTTTATAAGTGGAGATTTGTTTTTTTTAAAGTGGTTGTGACATTCTTATATCCTCTATACATATATTACATATGTTGGGTATATGTAGTGTACGTATATTGGGTATAAGTGTAGACCCTTAATTTTTTACCCAGTCCGGTTTAGTCCAAAATAATTTTTGTGTTGTCTAATTGGTCCAAAATGATTTTTGTTATCTTAATTAAATAATTTTTGCTTTATTATCAAATTTTTATTAATAAAAATCAAAAAATAAAAATAAAAATCGGCGAGGAAAAACTCGTCACCGAAAATTTCAGCGCGGGCTTGGCCGTGGGCCATTTCGCCCGCAGGATTTTCTTGTGGGCGAAAGCACTCGCAGGAAAATCCTGCGAGTGAAATGGATCAGGCCATTTCGCCCACAAGAATTTCCTGCGGGCGAAATGGCTCGCAGGCCTAATCCCCGCCCACTGCCGCACCAACTACGGCAGATTTTTTTTGCCAGCGCAATTTTTGCTGCTGCAAATTTTTTTTGCCAGCGGAATTTTTCCGCAGCAGTTTTTTTTTTGCCAGCAAAATTTTTCGACGCAAATTTTTTGAAACCTAATACAATTAGGTTTCGGTTTCCTTCTCATATTAAATATTGTATGCCATGAGTAACTAGGAAAAACCATAAAAAAAAACTTCTATAAATAACAACACAAAAGGGAGGAAAGAGAAGGAGAAATTAGGAGAAAAGAAGGGACAGAAGCTTGAACAAAGTGGAAACTGAATCTATGAAGGAAAACTGGGAACCAAGCAGATTTTTTGAGAGAGCCAAAAATCAATTCAGCAATTCATCAAAGGTATCAATTGCCTTTGAATTGGTTGATCCAAGAAGCAATTTTGGTGCAACCCCACGAAAGAAGGTTTGAATTCTAAATTCTTTTTGTTTTTTTGCTTACAGTAGCTTAATTCATCAAAGAAAAAAAATCCCAGAACCTTTAATTTAGTTTTTCTAAAGTTAAAAGTACTATTTCATTGCTTTGTTTTCCAAAAAAACTTACAATTGCTACTTTTGTTCCATCAAAATCTTAAAACCCTAATTTAACATATTTCTTTTCAAAACCTTAAATTAAAATTCTGTTTCTTTCAAAAAGCCTTAAAAAAACATCTTTTCTATTTATAAAAACTTTAATTCGTTTGGTTTACTTTCATAAAATCTCATAAAAGTATCAAATTGATTTTCAAACCTTAAAAGCCTAAACATCCACCGAAACCCTAAATTCTAAAACACTAAACCCAAATTCAACTTCTAAACCTAAAATAGTAAAATCTAACCCCTTTAAAACCTTAAACCCTAACTTTTTCTTAACCTTAATCCTTTAAAACATTAAAAACTATGAAAACACAAATATTTTAAATTTACACAGTAAGCTTGAAATCATCATTTAAAGGCACAAATCAAAAGTATTTTAAAGTGTCCAACTAGTTTCATGATTTCACCATTCAAACCTTAATTTGGTTAATCAAAGAATCTTACCCACCTTTTAAAACATAAAACCTTAATCTATTTTAATTCGTTAAAAAAAGCCATAGTAGCCTAATTCTATGAATTCCAAAACCCTAACACATGAAATAAAGAACCCTAAATGGAAACAGTAGCTACAATTTGGATTTTTATTTACCTTATTCAATTCTATATTTGATTATGCTTTGATTTATTTTACATGCTTTAATTTATTTAAGTTCAATACTTGGTTTATTTAATTTATCATAGATGGATGTTTATTTTCCATTGATACTTAATACTTTTAATGAATGATTTATTTATGAGAAATGACTATTTACTTTTATCAATTTATTTAGGTTTCTAAATGTTGTAAGAGGTATGTTTCCACTTGATGGGTACCTCATTAGTTAAATATCATGTAATTTAATTTGCTTTTTCTATCTTAGAACTTATGTAAAGGGCATGTTTCTACCTTTCGGTGGGTGTCCTATTTAGGCATGTGATGTAAGGACATGTTTCCATCTTCGGATGGATGTCCATTTATTTGTTTTGCTTGGACCTTACTTTGATTTTAATATATTGATGCTTTCTTTTAATTATTGTGTGTAATATGGATAATGTTGTTATATTTAAGAATTTTATAATATTAAGACTTGTAAAGGAGGCCGGTTCCAAAGAACCGGGCGCTGTGGGGGTGCTGGGCCATTTCTCACCTTCCCCACACATACCCAACTTTCCGAACCCATTAAGGGGTTGGGGATTCCTTAGGAATCGAGTCATCCACCCCTTTCTTTTTCCAGGCCCATCCGGGTGGCGACTCCATTTTCTCCGGACTTAGGTCAGTGTTCTCTAAGGCCCCGAGCCTAAACAGTGCCGAAGTCGCAAGAACCATTCCACTAGGAGTGGGGGTAAAAATCCCCGCTCACAGTGGCGACTCCACTGGGGATAAGAGAAGTTGATTCCGTTGGTCTTTATATTATTTTATTCTTTCTTATAATGATATTATCCATTGCATCATATTAGATTGCATCGTGTGCGTGAGTTAGGACGCCCGTGTTACCCATGTTATGTTATGTAAGGGATACCATACTTTCACTCAAGGTATGGAGATCGAGCATGGCATAACCACTCATAGCCTCATACCATTTGGTATATACTTGTTATGGGAACCTAAGCCTTTTAACCCAAAGACTAAAGCTCATTTAATTGGCCTAGTTACTTTCCTTAGGTTTTACCCCAAATGCATGTTGTTTGACTATGGTTAATCTTAGCTTAAATCATGGCTTATTTGGTTTGTTCTTTTTCTAATATGACCTAAGTACATTGTAAGCTCAAAGTCCAAAAGACCAAAGCTATTTTCAAAATTTTTCAAGATGGTCTTTGGACATAAGACTTTTCTAAAAACAAATCAAAAATTCTTTGGCCCATGGCCCAAATACTAAGCCCAAAATCCATTTTTCTAAAATATTTTACAATGGGCTTAGAAACAAAACTATTTTCACCCAATCTTTTCTTACAAAGAGCTTGCAAAATATTTAGGTCAGTTATGAAATACTAAAAATCAATTGTAGGCCTAGTTTACACTAAGAATAAATTAACCATGGACTTGTTTTTGGCATGAACCATTAGTTACCTTTTTCAAGTCAGAAATATATCTATAATAAACCTCTTAATTTAGTTTTAATCCAGTATAGCATAAAGGCTACTTTAGTTGGATAAATGGATTAAAACCTAATTAATGGGAATTATTATGAACTGATTTTCACTTTCAAAAATATAAATATTGGTTGAAATGTTCGAGGGAATTATTTGAAAGCAAAGTACCCCATGTTGGTATCTTGTTAACCATATACCTAAGAAAAGAGACTCGCCATTCGTGTGTGGATGTTATAAGGTTGGAAGGAACATCCTATTTGTCCTTGTTTGTTAATTGTTCATGTATACATACATAC
The DNA here is from genome assembly GCA_947685225.1 of Garcia nutans. Taxonomy (NCBI): domain Eukaryota; kingdom Viridiplantae; phylum Streptophyta; class Magnoliopsida; order Malpighiales; family Euphorbiaceae; genus Garcia; species Garcia nutans. The sequence goes on from CANTUV010000046.1 coordinate 817,060, forward strand.
ATGCATACATTTGCATCTCATGTCATTAATCCTCTCTGGCTCACAGCCCTGGATTACAATAGTTCAAAAGCTTACAACAATCCGACCTACGCCGGAGACGAAGTATCTAGCAACGACTCAATCACTTGCTCACCAAAAATAATGGAGCTCGAACAAATTCAAAGGATGGTGGATGAGGCCCTCAACGCCAAGATGGAAGAAATAAAAGAGGCCCTAGCTGAGACCATGAAGAACCAGTTGATTGCAATCTTAGAGAATCATGCCCAGGCATCTGCTAGCACTAAGAAACCAAGGGACAAAGGGAAGACTAAAGTTAGTAAAGTGGATTTTTATGATGAAAAGGTGATCATTGATGATGAAGATGATTGGGCTCAATACTACCAAGATGTTTAAGAGAAGAAGAAAGAACCAAAGGTTATTGAGAAAGCAACTATTGAAAAGGCCGAGACATCCGATGTTGAAAAGATGATTGCTGATTTAGAAAAGAAATTTGAGAAGAAGCTGAAAACCGAAGAGATGTCTGAGATCGATAAACTTTTTGAACAAGATGAAGAAGTCCTTTACAAGTTCAAGATGCCATCCTTTGAAAAGTACAATGGCACCGAAAATCCTCATCTCCATGTGAAGCAGTATATCACTGCCATGCAGTCTGCCCAAGCTACTAAGGCTCAAACCCTAAGGTACTTTATGCTCTCATTGGACCCTGTTGTTCAAAACTGGTTCAATACCTTAGATGATGGAACACAAAAGAGTAGGGATCTACTTTACAAAGCCTTCATCCAACAATATGGATATAATGTTGAGCTGGAAGTTACCTTAATGGAAGTTGAGTCCATTAGGCAAAGGACAAATGAAAATTTTATGGACTATGTGAAAAGGTGGAGAAACAAGGCTTCTTTACTTAAGAAGAGGCCCGATGAATCCGATCAAATAAGGATGATTGTGAGAAGGGTGTTGCCTAGTCTTCGTGAGAGGATGTCTCATACACTCATCCGCAATTTCAAAGACCTTCTTCAAGCTGGTTTGCAAATTGAAGAATGGGAAAGGGAGAAGAGCCATTTTGCATAAAAAGGAAAGAGAAAGGGAGCTATCAATTTGGTAGCCAAAGCATACAAAAGGCCGCTACTAACCAAGGAACGAGGAGACAATTTTCAGATTTGGAAAAACCGATGTCTTGGGTTCTCAATAAGCTTCAAAGAAAGGGATTGCTACAACCCTTAAATCCTCGTCCTTTGCCTAACCCTCTCCCACCTAATTTTGACACCAAAGCATTTTGTCAATTTCACCAAATGTAAGGTCATGACATGGATAGATGTGTAAGGTTGAGACATGAGATCCAAAATCTAATTGATAATGGGAAGCTACCCGAGCCCAACAAGCCAAACACCAAAGACAACCCATTACCAAAATTCAATAGGGTACCACCACCGGCAACCTTCATGATTGGAGGAGGTTTACATGAGGACTTTGTCATGTCTTCCTTTCAAGATGTGGGTGGAGAAGCAACCAAAGAAGAAGAGGCATTTGTCAAAATTGAACAAGCTATGATGGGTGGAGAAGTAACAATTTGTGTTGTCAACGGGTTTTGGGATTCAAGTGATAGTGATGAGGATATTGTATCCAAGAAGGAGGAGTGGACTTGGTCCGAGCCCGAAGAAGATGAGGTGATGAACACTAGATCCGGTAAGCCTTATGCAAGGCCACCACCTAAGGAGGTAGAAACTAATAAGGGAAAGGAAGTTGAAGTAGAAGAAGATGATGTTGTGCTCAAGCAATTGAAAAGAACCCAAGCAAGTATTAGCATTTGGGACTTATTAGCTACTTCTAAAAAGCACCGAGAAACTATGGCCAAAGCCTTAGCTAGCATGCCAATCTCTACCTCCACAACACCGGAGGAGCTGATCAACTTCATAAAAATTGGGGAAGTAATGAAATGTGAAGAGGTTCAAGAAAAGAATGAAGTTAATATGGGAGCAGTTTTTTTTTTGGATGCGGACTTACCGGAGGAAGGGAGAGATCACATCCGCCCTCTCTTTATCAAAATAGAAGTCAAAGGAAAGAGGAATCCATGTGTAATGGTCGATGATGGGTCCACCATAAACATTTGTCCACTTAAGATATTGCCAAAGCTAGCCATGTCAATAAGAGACCTAAACCCGACCGAGGTAACAATTTATGCTTATGACAACACTAAGAGGCATGCCGAAGGGACCTTCAAAGCAGCTGTCAAGGTTGGTCCAATTGAATCTATTGTTGAGTTTGTTGTTTTAGACATACCACTCACCTTTGCCTTACTCTTGGGGTGACCATGGTTTCATCCTCTTGGTGGTGTTCCTTCCACCCTTCATCAAAAGATCAAGTTCCCCAACAAAAATGAGACAGTAGTCATTGAAGCTGAAGATAATGAGATTGTTAACGCTCTAATGATTGAGAGGCCTCTAAATGGTTTTCAAGTAGCTGTAATTCCTGATGATGAAGTAGTGGACTCCAAAGTCTTGAATATGATGAAGAACATGAACTACCTTCCCGGAGCTGGTCTTCGAAAAGGTAAGCCCGGTTTGACAAAGTTGCCAGACTTTATAACTCAAGCTTCCAAGAAGGGGTTGGGATATGATGAAGATAACGATTTCCAACCAAAGAAGAGTGAGAAGATGAGTTTCCCACCACTTGAAGAGATCTTTGTCAAGGCTCCAGATATGAGACCACTCCAAGGAAAGCCCGAGCCGATCATGTTCATGGGTAAGTTAATCCCAGGTTTTGAAATTTTTATAGATGTTGCCGAGCTAGTGGAGCAAGTGAAGAAAGAACTCACCCTACCAACCAGTAAAGAATCCGATCCAAAAGAGAAGAATGAAGCTATCCTGAAAGCCGAGAAGACTCTGGAGGAGATTGCTGCCCTGGTTGAAGAAAAGTTTGAAGACATCCTGCTTTATGATTCTGAGAACAATGATTTTGATTTTAATTTGTCTGCTTTGTATGAGGATGATGATGTTTTATTTTCCAAAATGAATGCAATAAAGTCTGATTTTGCTTACTTCTGTGATGTTTCTCCTGATGGTTGCATACATTTAAATAGCAGTTACATGAGCATCTTTAATATTAATTTTATTAACACACAATCATTAAATTTGGGAACAACTGAAAATCCTAAAAATATTAGCATAGCATCCGACCTTACTCCTGATGAGAGAGAGAGATTTGAAAAAATATTTAAAAAATATGAAGAAGTGTTTGCTTGGTCTTATGAGGATATGCCTGGAATAGATCAAGACATACCCGAGCATCATATTCCTACTTACACTCACATAAAACCTATCAAACAAAAGCTTAGGCGATTAAGACCTGAGTGGGCTGAATTTGTTAAAGAGGAGGTCACTAAGCAAATACAAGTGAAGTTCCTTGAAGTGATAGAATACCCAGATTGGTTAGCCAACATAGTATCCGTGCTAAAGAAAGATGGGAGGATAAGGGTCTGCGTGGACTATAGAGATTTGAATAAGGCTTCCCCTAATGATGATTTTTCTTTACCTCATATAGATGTTCTCATTGATAGTGCAGCCTCTACCGTGCTACACTCATTTGTAGATGGATTTTCCGGATACAATCAAGTGTTAATGGCCCAAGAGGATAAAGCCAAAACTGCTTTCATTACTACATGGGGTATATTTTGTTTTAGGGTGATGCCGTTTGGCTTAAAGAATGTTGGAGCAACCTACCAAAGGATGGCCACCACACTATTTCATGAAATGATGCACAAAGAAGTTGAAGTATATGTTGATGATATGATGGTTAAGTTGGATACAAGGGAGCAACACTTCCAAAACATAGAATTATTCTTCGATAGAGCTTTGAAATATAAGCTAAGATTAAACCTGAAGAAGTGTGTATTCGGTGTTACTTCAGGCAAATTATTGGGACATGTAATTGGTCCGAATGGTATTGAGATAGATCCTGACAAAGTCAAAGCAATCAGGGATATGCCAACCCCAAAGACGGAGAGAGAAGTTTGGGGATTCATTGGTAAACTGTAGTACATTAGCATATTTATAGCAAAGCTCACAATAATTTGTGAGCCTATCTTCAAATTGCTTAGAAAGAATCAGTCGGTCATATGGAATGAAGAATGTCAAAAGGCTTTTGATCGAATAAAAGAGTATTTGTTGAATCCACCTATTTTAAAACCACCTAAACCTGGCAAACCTCTATTACTATACTTAGCAGTAGAAGAAGAGTCGATAGGAGCCATGCTAGCCCAAGCAGATGAATCAGGAATTGAGCATGCAGTTTACTATTTGAGTAGAAAGCTCCTACCTTATGAAATTAAGTATAGTATCATTGAAAAGACCTGTATAGCCGTGGTTTGGTCTTCTAAGAAGTTGCGACATTACTTTCAATCGTATAGTGTACAAGCAATTTCCAGGTTGGATCCAATGAAGTACTTAAGGGAGACACCCTCTTTAATTGGTAAATATGGTTGATGGTTGATAATATTAGAAGAATTTGAGATTGAGTATGTGACCAGGAAAATGATCAAAGGTAGAGCGGTAGCAGAATTTCTGGCCCAACAACCATTATCAGATAGTGAAGAGGTAATCTTGGAATTTTTGGATGAACATTTAGAAGCAATTGAAGTACAAGGGTGGAAAATGTATTTTGATGGAGCAGTAAACAGGAAAGGAGCAGGTTTGGGAGTTATACTAGAATCGCCCAAAGGGGAACTCATCCCTTTAGCTAAAAAATTGAAATTTAGGGCAACCAATAATATGGTGGAGTACGAAGCTTGTATTTTTGGTTTGGAAATCCTAATGATTATGAAGGTGGATAAGATGGAAGTTTATGGCGATTCATTGCTAGTAGTATCCCAAGTAAATGGAGAATGGGAGTTGAAAGAAGAAAAATTGAAACCATACCACCATTACTTGACCATGATGAAGGAGAACTTTAAGGAGTGTAGGTTTATACACCTGTCTAGAGAAGAAAATCAGATGGCTGATACCCTAGCCACATTGGCTTCGGTATGGGAAAACCCTGTTAGCCTATTCCTTAAGCCTCTAATCTTGACCAGTTCATTAACTCCTTGCTATGTGATAAGTGCACAATTGATGATATTTTATTCCTATTTCTTAATATGATTATTATCCAATTGAGTTTAATTTGTTTGTTCAAAGTGTATTTTAGGGTTAATTTCAGGAATTCTCTGTATTTTGAGGCTTATGGTCATTTCGGAGGAATTACGGATGAAAGTAGAAGAAAAGAGCAAAATTCATCAATGGACACGCCCATGGAAGAAAAGAGCAAAATTCATCAATGGACACGCCCATGGACATGGGCGTGTCAATGGACTTGCCCTTGATGCTGCATACAGAAGCATTGACGCGCCCAGTGACATGGGCGTGTCACTGGACGTGCCTTATGTTCAAAATCTCAGTGGCAATGACACGCCCAGTGACATGGGCATGTCAATGGGCATGTTAGGCGAAATTATCTGCACTATAAAAGCTGCGCTGAAGCACGAATTAAGGATGCAAATTTCATATATTTATAACCTAGAGCCGACTTCTAAAGCAAAAAGGAGAGTTTTGGAGCTGAGATTGAGGGTGAAAACATACTCTAAACAAGATCTAAATCTTTAATCAAGGATTGAAGTGAAGAAATACAAATTATTCTCCATGGATTGTTTGGTTTCTTTTATTCATTTTTCTTGTTCTGTTTTTCTGGTTTTGAATATGAACTAATTCATTCTCTATCTAGATATTGATGAACCCTAGCTTATTTGTATGGATTGAATAATTATATTTAGTTGAATCATTTGATTGAGTTGTTTTATTCTTATGATACTTAATGATCTATTTCCAATTGATAATAGCATGTTTATTGATTGGTTGCAATTTTCATATTATTGTCTTGAGAAAGCTTGATATGAATTGAATACTCATAAGGGTTGAGGATTGATTGGAGTACTAGAGATAGACTTACAAGATCATTTGGCTTATAGTTCCTTGTTCTTAATGCAAGATCTAATTAATTGTGTTTGAGAAGAGATTCCGGCACTCTACTTAGTGATTAGGGATTAATTCACTAGAGAGAGGTGTTAGTCTAAGTTAGAGGAATGCCAACTCAACTATATTAAATGATTTAACTGAATTGATGTTCATAAATATCATTGAGGCTAGGGGGATTCATTATCTGGATAGTTTTATTACCATCAATCCTTTTTGCTCAACATTTAATTTCCCTTTACTTTCAGTCATTAGATTAATTGTTTTTAATTACACCACATCACAAACCTATTGATTTGCTAAACAATAGTTAAGATTTGCACTAGTACTTGACCTTGCCCTCAGTGGAACGATAACTCACTCACTACTTTATTACTTGGTCGACCTGTGCACTTGCGGTATTGCTATAGCGTAGCTCGCGCGCACCAAGTTTTTGGCGCCGCTGCCGGGGACAACGGTTTCAATATTAGTAATATAATTAAGACTGTTGATTTAATTTTATCTTTATTTGTTTTTAACATTGGTTCTTGCTTATTTTTAGGTATTTCCTCCCATTTATGACCAGAAGTAACTCATCCCAACTGTTTGAATTAGATCTAGAGCTAGAAAGAACATTAAGGAGAAAGCGAAAGGAAGAAGAGGAGGCAGTTTTGGAAGATGCAGAAATAGAAATAAATCTAGAAATAGCAGAAGAAGAAGAAGAGTTTGAAGTGATGGAAGGAGCTGAGCCAAGAACAATGCAAGAGTTTGCTAAGCCCAATCTCAATGGAGCTGAATCTAGTATTCGGAGGCCGAAAATTGCTGTGAACAACTTCGAAATAAAGGCAAATGTAATTCAAATGGTGCAACAGACTTGTCAGTTCGATGGGTTTCCTGATGAAGATCCTAATGCACATATTGAGAATTTTCTGGAGATATGTGACACATTCAAGATAAATAATGTCTCAGAGAATGCAATTAGGCTGAGATTATTCCCATTTTCCCTTAGAGATAGACCAAAGAAGTGGCTGAAATCTTTCCTCCAGGAACCTTCACCACATAGGGTCAGTTGGCAGAGAAATTCCTAGAAAAAAACTTCCCACCGTCCAAAACTGCTAAGTTGAGGAATGATATCTCATCCTTTCTGCAGCAAGATGGTGAGACCCTTTATGATGCTTCGGAAAGATTTAAAGATTTGTTGAGAAGGTGTCCTCATCATGGACTTCCACTATGGCTTCAAATTCAAACATTTTACAATGGGTTGAATTATGTAAGTAAGCAATCTATTAATGCAGCAGCTGGTGGTACCATAAACAACAAGACACCTGAACAAGCAAGGGATTTAATTGAAGACGTGGCTATCACCAATTATCAGTGGCAAGCCCCAAGGGAGCAAGGAAAGCTAAAAGTCATGGGTTCACACCAATTAGATCCTGCGGTGGCTTTGACAGCCCAATTAGAAGCATTGACGCGGACCCTTAGCAACGATGGCAGCAAACCCAACGTATAACAATGGTAGAGAACTCCTTGAAACTTGATAATCACCTCCTAAGGAACCCAACGCCTATAAAGAGATGTGAACTCACTATGATTGAAGGATTTAGTTGGTAAGAAGAAGGAAAACGCCACAACTCTTGTTGATAAGTAAACCTAATTCTTGATGCAAAGAAAGAATTAAAGAATCCACTCTAATCTCTCTCACACGAAAATTCACAAGAAGAACTTGTAGAAGAATTCAAAATTTTTTTATTAATTGTTGTTGTTTGAAATTCGGCCTAATAGTGCCCTTAAATGAGGGTTACAAAATTCCTAATTGCATATGGAAAACTAAAACATTCCTAATTGCATAAGGAAAACATTCCTAATTGCATAAGGAAAACATAAAGTATGGAAACAAAATCCTAATCCACTAAGGAAAATATAAAGTATGGAAAAAAAATCCTAATCCACTAAGGAAAATATAAAGTATGGAAACAAAATCCTAATCCAATAAGGAAAATATAAAGTATGGAAACAACTAAACTAATCCCTTCAACATAAGAAACGCCCCACAATATTTGGGTTGTCCATGGGCCTTAAATTACTTCCCAAGGCTTTATATGAACCCCCATGGACCTTTCTTGCACATTGGACCTTTCTTTAGCTAGCCTTTAGCTTCCACACTAAGCATCATAATCAGTTTTGGTGTGCCTTCTTCAAGCTCTATCTCCATCTTCTTGAATGATAATTCTTGAAGCTCTTTGGAAATCTCTTCTTGAATATGCAAAGCCATACTATCTTGATATCTCTTTGCCTTGCTCCTAGTGATTGGCCCACTTGCTAGCTTGAAGGGATCCTTTCTTGCATCATTCTCCCCCTCTTCAAAAAGATTTGTCCTCAAATCTGCATCATCAAAAGGAGAAAGATCACTTACATTGAAAGTAGCACTAACATTATACGTACCTGGTAAGTCGATCTTGTAGGCATTATAATTAATCTTCTCCAGCACTTGGAATGGGCCATCTCCCCTTGCTTGCAACTTGTTCTTCCTTTGGTTAGGAAACCTCTCTTTTCGAAAATGCACCCAAACCCAATCTCCTACTTGAAACTTAATCTCACGTCTCCCTCTATTTGCAGAATCAGCATATCTCTTGTTCCTTTTCTCAATATTCGCCCTTGCTTTCTCATGCATCTCTTTCACCAATTTAGCTTTCTTCTCACCATCTAAACTAACAAGCTCATGAGAAGGTAAAGAAACAAGATCCAAAACTGTTAGTGGGTTAAAACCATAAACAAGCTCAAAAGGTGAATATCCTGTAGAAGAATGAATAGCACGATTATAAGCAAACTCAATAAATGGCAAACAATCTTCCCAAGAACTCAAATTCTTACCCACTAAAGCTCTCAACATGGTACCTAAAGTTCTATTTACTACTTCTGTTTGTCCATCCGTTTGAGGATGACAAGTGGTGGAAAATAACAACTTGGTACCTAACTTTCCCCAAAGCACACGCCAAAAGTGAGACAAAAACTTGGTGTCTCTATAAGAAACTATGGATTTTGGTATCCCATGAATTCGAACCACCTCCCTAAAGAAGAGTTCGGCCACTAAACTAGCATCATCACTCTTATGACATGGGGTAAAGTGTGCCATCTTACTAAACCTATCAACAACCACAAATATTTTATCTCTCCCCCTCTTAGTCCTTGGTAATCCTAAAACAAAGTCCATACTAATGTCCATCCAAGGAGAACTAGGAACGGGTAATGGCATATACAAACCATGAGGCATAGATTTAGACTTAGCTTGCCTACAAGCCAAACAAGCCTTACAAATCTGAATTATATCCCTTTTCATATTTGGCCAATAAAAGTGTTCATTCAGCATGTCTAAAGTCTTATCAACTCCAAAATGCCCCATCAAACCCCCACAATGTGATAATACTAGTAAATCTCTCATAGAACATCTAGGCATGCATAATTTTAAACCCTTAAACAAAAACCCATCATGTCTATAGAAAGAATTAAAAGCACCATGCTCACAAGCATCATGAACATTGCTGAAATCAGAATCACCAAAATATAAGTCCTTTATACATTCAAATCCAAGCAATTTAGTACTCAAAACATTAAGTAAAGTGTACCTCCTTGAAAGTGCATCTGCCATTACATTGTCTTTACCTTGCTTGTATTTGATCACATAAGGAAACTTCTCAATCTTCACAACCCATTTTGCATGTCTTTTATTCAACTTGCCTTGCCCTCTCAAATGCTTCAATGATTCATGGTCTAAATGGATCACGAATTCCTTGGGCAGCAAATAATGATCCCATACTTCCAATGCTCTCACCAAAGCATATAGCTCCTTGTCATAAGTTGAATAATTCAGCTTTGCTCCATTAAGCTTTTCACTAAAGTATGCCATGGGCTTCTTCTCTTGCATTAGAACAGCTCCAATACCTACACAAGAAGCATCACATTCAATTTCAAAAGTAGAATCAAAGTTAGGTAAAGCTAAAACGGGTGTAGTAGAAAGCTTCTCTTTCAAAGCATCAAATGCTTCTTGTTGCTCCTTGCCCCAAACGAATCCCACTTCTTTCTTGATTATGCTAGTCAAGGGGGCTGCCAATGTAGAGAAATTAGGGACAAATCTCCTATAGAAGCTTGCCAATCCGTGAAAACTCCTCACTTCTGTCACACTTAAAGGATTCGGCCACTCTTGGATAGCTTTCACCTTCTCTTGATCAACTTCAATCCCCTGCATACTTACAACAAAACCAAGAAAAATAACCCTATCTAGACAAAAAGAACACTTCTTAAGCTTAGCATAAAGGTTTTGCTCCCTAAGGATTTCAAGCACTTTCCTAACATGTTCAACATGTTCTTCCTCAGTTTTGCTATAAATCAGAATATCATCAAAGTAAACTACCACAAACTTACCTAAATAAGCTCTCAAAACATGGTTCATTAATCTCATGAAAGTACTAGGTGCATTAGATAAACCAAAAGGCATAACTAACCATTCATACAAACCATATTTCGTTTTGAAGGCAGTCTTCCATTCATCTCCAGGCTTCATGCGAATTTGATGATAACCACTCATAAGATCAATCTTTGTGAAATATTTCGCCCCATGTAATTCGTCCAACATGTCATCAAGTCTAGGAATGGGATGTCTATACTTCACAGTAATCTTGTTCACAGCCCTACAATCAACACACATCCTCCAAGAACCATCATTCTTTGGTACTAATAAGACTAGAACGGCACAAGGACTAAGGCTCTCGCAAACCAAGCCTTTCTCTAAAAGCTCTTCAACTTGTCTTGCATCTCTTTTGTCTCTATAGGATTGCTCCTATATGTTGGCCGGTTTGGAATTGTAGAACCGGGTATGAAATCAATTTGATGTTCAATCCCTCTTAATGGTGGCAAACCACTAGGAAGGTCTTCAGGAAACACATCCTTAAAATCCTGCAACAAAGACACAAAACTAGAAGGTAAAGAATCAAGGGATTCTTCATTGTCAGCAAGTAACAATTCTTTATACATCATAATGAATACAGGCTGCCTACATCTATCTCTCTTGCCCTTGCATAAAAAGTATGTTTTGCTTTTTCTCCTTGCTTATTTTCTCTCACCAATGGGCCATTTATTTGTTTGCTTACTTTCTTTTGACTCTCAGCCTCTTTTCCTTTTCTGCACTCACTCACTTTATTATTTTCTCTCTCCCTACCCTTAGAATTACCCTTGGGTGCTAAAGAAACATCATTGGCCGAATTTGAACTCCCTTAGTTCATGTTGGCCGAAACTTCTTTCTCCCTCTCTAGCATCCTCTTCTGATCTTCATACACCTCTTGAGGTGATAATGGTGCTAGAACAACCTTCTTTCCTTCATAAGTAAAGGTATACTTATTAGAAAAGCCATCATGTTATGCCCTTCTATCATGCTGCCATGGTCTTCCTAATAGCAAATGTCCAGCTTGTATTGGCACTACATCACACAAAACCTCATCTTTATACCACCCGATGGAGAATGGTACCTTGACTTGCTTCAACACTTTTACTTCCCCAGCGTCATTGAACCATTGCAACTTGTAAGGATTGGGATGTTTAAAACAAGTTAACCCCAATTTATCCACCACTGTAGTACTAGCAGCATTGGTACAACTTCCACCATCAATGATAAGTGTACAAACCTTACCATTCACCAAACACCTAGAGTGGAAAAGATTCTCCCTTTGATCCAAGCCTTCTTCCTTGACTTGAATATTCAAGGCTCTTCTAGTAACAAGCATCTCTCCATGTTCAGCATTCAAGACTTGATTCTCCCAAGCCTCTTCATCATATTTGGCCCTATCACCACATTCGGCCTCCTCTTCTTCTTCATGTTCAGATTCTGATTCAATTTCCCCTTCATGGGTAGCAATCATCACCCACTTATTCGGACATTGAGAAGCAATGTGTCCACTTCCCAAACACTTGTAGCATTTAATTTCCCTACTTGGAGTAGGTCTAGAAGGTGTTTCCTTGACTTTTTTTGCATCCCCATCATTCGGCTTCTTGAAATTAGGATTGTAGGAAGAATTCTTTTGGAAAGAACCCTTGTAATCCCCTTTGTAGGAACCTTCACTCGAACTTGAACCCTTGAAGTTTGAAAAATTTCCACTAGCTTTAGAGTAGCCAGTTTTCGAAATAGCTTTATTCTTCAATCTTCTCTCTATCTTCATGGCCTTTTGAACTAACTCTTCCATTGTGTTGAATTCATACATCTCTAATTCATTGGCTATGTTCAAATTCAATCCCCCAAGAAATCGTGACATCTTCTTGTCCTCATCTTCATCAATATTTGCCCTAGCCATGATCATCTCCATCTTTTTGTGGTACTCTTCCACACTTCTTCCACCTTGAACTAGTCTTGCTAGTCGATTGTACAAATCCCGAATGTAGTGAGATGGTACAAATCGGCTCCTCATTAGTTCTTTCAAGGTTGACCATTCAGGAATAGGCCTCATACCTTTCCCTCTTCTATTAGCTTTCAATTGATCCCACCAAAAGGTAGCATACCCCTTGAACTCTACGGCTTCCAAAACTTATTTCTTCTCTTCGGTGTAGTTATGGCATTCAAAAATCTGCTCAACTTTCCTCTCCCATTCTATGAACTCTTCTGCATTGTTCTTCCCTTCAAAGGAAGGAATCTTCATCTTGATGGAAGTAAGGTCACCATCAGTGGTAGGTTGATTTCCACCTTCATCTTCATCTTCTACCCTTTCGGCTGCTTCTAGGGCTTCAAGATTTCCTTGCCCTTCTCTCCTAAGCACTCTTCTAGCTCGTATTATGGGATTTGGATGTGCGGCTGGCTGCCCTTGTTGCACTTGCTGAATTTGTTGTGCTTGTCATGCTGCATTCTCTTGCAATCTAGTATCCATCATCTCTATTCGACCAAGCATTGCTGCCAAAGTCTCATTTAGCCTAGCCAAGCTTTCGGCCATAACTCCTTCTTTGCTAGTCTCTTCTCCTTTTCCAGCCATGTTAACAAACAAACAAACTCAAAGAAACAAGATTAGTAATAATCGAAATTCACTCAAGTGTTTAGAATTACCTCACTTTTCTTGTCTTCCTTGATTGCACTTCAGAACCAAGCTCACCAACCAACAATTGTCAAGTCGTTCAATAAAATAGAACCTAAATCCTAGAACTAGATAGAAAACAAGACAAGTATTTGGAGGCAATGCAAGGTAATTTGCACTACACGATATAAAACCAAGTATCGACACAAGCAAATGATACTTATCGATGTAATGGAATTAAAAGCTAGATAAAGAAATCATAAACAATGAAGACAATAAACAAGACAAATTTGGATATAATGAATCAAAAACAACCCACACTTAGCAAGCTGCTTTATGAACCTAATCAATTCTACCCAAAACGCTAGCTTCTAGACTCTAATTCCCACCTATAACACTCAAATAACATGAATATTAAGGTCTGATTTTCGAATTCCAAAAGCCCCTCAAAAGGTGAAATTTTTCGCCCAAAAATTTTATTACTTCTCACCCACCTAGATCTGATCCTTAACACCCAAATAGCAAGAAAATCAAACAATTTTTGTTGAGGTGGTTTTGTACTCCTTTTCTTTTCTTTTTTTTTTGCTTCCTCTCACTATCCTCTTGATTTGGGACTTAATTTACTCCCAAGGACTTTTCAAAATCTGGACTTAATTCGCAACCCCAGATTCACTCAAGACCAAATCGAAATCAAACTTGAACACAAAACTCTAGCTTTTGCTTTCTTTCAAGAACCCTAATTCTTGGTTTCGAAATTCTCCAAGAATCATTTCCTAGGTTTCGTTTTCACCCTAAGAATACCCTCCTTCAATTCGGCCTTGATCAGAATTGATATATGACTCTTTTTCGAAAATTAAAGACTAGACTCTCTAAGAACCCTAAAATGCAGAAATTTAAAAGACCTAAATTAACAAACCCTAGAAAGACAAAGTAGATAAAAATTACCTTGTAGCATGGCTCTGATACCAAATGATGCGGACCCTTAGCAACGATGGCAGCAAACCCAACATATAACAATGGTAGAGAACTCCTTGAAACTTGATAATCACCTCCTAAGGAACCCAACGCCTATAAAGAGATGCGAACTCACTGTGATTGAAGGATTTAGTTGGTAAGAAGAAGGAAAACGCCACAACTCTTGTTGATAAGTAAACCTAATTCTTGATGCAAAGAAAGAATTAAAGAATCCACTCTAATCTCTCTCACACGAAAATTCACAAGAAGAACTTGTAGAAGAATTCAAAATTTTTTTATTAATTGTTGTTGTTTGAAATTCTGCCTAATAGTGCCCTTAAATAAGGGTCACAAAATTCCTAATTGCATATGGAAAACTAAAACATTCCTAATTGCATAAGGAAAACATTCCTAATTGCATAAGGAAAACATAAAGTATGGAAACAAAATCCTAATCCACTAAGGAAAATATAAAGTATGGAAACAAAATCCTAATCCACTAAGGAAAATATAAAGTATGGAAACAAAATCCTAATCCAATAAGGAAAATATAAAGTATGGAAACAACCAAACTAATCCCTTCAACATAAGAAATGCCCCACACTAATTGGGTTGTCCATGGGCCTTAAATTACTTCCCAAGGCTTATATGATCCCCCATGGACCTTTCTTGCATGTTGGACCTTTCTTTAGCTAGCCTTTAGCTTCCACACTAAGCATCATAACCAGCTTTGGCGTGCCTTCTTCAAGCTCTATCTCCATCTTCTTGAATGATAATTCTTGAAGCTCTTTGGAAATCTCTTCTTGAATATGCAAAGCCATACTAGCATGATATCTCTTTGCCTTGCTCCTAGTGATTGGCCCACTTGCTAGCTTCAAGGGATCCTTTCTTGCATTAAGCATTGAATAAAAAATTTGATTCTTTGGCTTCTTCTTCTGGGAAAGTAATGCAAGTGATGTCTTGTGAATGGTGTGGGGGTGGACATCAAAGTCAAGAGTGCCAAAATGGCAACATGTTTGCTAGGCAAGAGCAAGTAGATTATGTGGGAAATATGCCAAGGCAACAACAGAATAACCCCTACAGCAACACATACAATCCGGGGGTGGAGAAATCATCCAAATTTATCATGGAATAATCAAAATAATCCAAGACCTCCCCCTAGATTTCAGTAGCCCAACATCAACAAGCTGCCCCTCCAAGAAAGAGTAATTTGGAGGACATGATGGAGAAATTTATAGTAGCTTCTGAAACTAGGCTCCAATCAACTGAAACCACCCTAAGAAATCAGCAAGCCTCCATTCATAATTTGGAGAATCAGGTGGGGCAAATTGCCAAGTTGCTCAGTGAGAGACCACAAGGAAGTCTGCCTAGCAACACTGAGGCAAATCCTAAAGAGCAGCTCAAGGCAATTACACTAAGGAGTGGAAAAGAAATCAGCGGTAATGTGGATGAGAAAAGAGGAGAAGTGGCAGAGAAAAGGGTTGGAATACAAGAAAAAGAAAAAGAAGACAATCCTCCTGTCACTTCGGGAGAGAAAACTACATTGGAAAGTGAGAAAGAGAAGCAGCCGCAAGAAAGCAGCCCCATTTTGAAGGAATACCGACCTAGAGTACCCTATCCAGCAAAGTTGAACAAGGACAAGATTGATGCTCAGTTCGGTAAGTTTCTTGAACTTTTTAAACAATTGCACATTAATATTCCATTTGCTGAAGCTTTGTCACAGATGCCTAAATATACTAAATTTTTGAAAGACATCCTTTCTCACAAAAGGAAACTTGAAGAAGTGTCTTTAGTGCAGTTATCTGAAAAGAGTTAAGCAATTTTGCAAAGGAGGTTACCTAAGAAGTTAAAAGATCTAGGTAGTTTTACCATTCCATGTTTAATAGGTAACCTTGAGGTCAAGAGTGCATTAGCTGATTTGGGGGCTAGCATAAGTGTTATGCCCTATAAAATTTTCAAGGAGTTAGGCATTGGTAAACCTAAACCAACACTTATGACCATCCAACTTGCTGATAAGTCAGTAGTCCACCCTCGTGGCATTATAGAAGATGTGTTGGTAAAAGTCGGGGATTTCATTTTCCCCAATGATTTTGTTGTCATTGATATTGATGAGGATGCAGATGTTTCACTTATTCTTGGTAGGCCATTTTTAAATACAGCCCGTGCCCTCATCGATGTTCATGATGGCACATTAACTTTGAGAGTGGGTGATGATAAAGTTATTTTTAGGATATATGATGTTATGTAACATTCACTTTCACTTGATGAGGCGGAATCATGCAATGATGTTATTGAGCAAGAGACCATAAATTGTGTTACTAACATTGTTTCCAAGGATCCCCTTGAGTTGTGTTTATTGCAGAAAAATGTTGAGGATCAAGAAGCAATGGAGCAGCTTGCTTTTCTTAAAGCAAGCAAATCGTTTAAATGCAGGGCATATGAGACTATTGAGATGCCAAAGGAAGAAAAGCCAAAACCATCAGTGATTGATCCATCCAACTTGGAACTAAAACCCCTTCCAGATCACCTTGAGTATGGATTTTTGGCGAAGGAGAAAAAATTACCTGCCCCTGCCCCTACACTTGTACCTCAAGTTGATGTTTCTGATGATGAGACTGGCAGTGACGATTCCGGTGATGCACTGATTTTTTACTAGCCCACATTTTTATTTTGTTTTTATTTTATTTTCATTTCTTTGCTTGTTTAATATTTTTTTAGTTTTCTTTCTTTTTCATTGCTTTTGGACTATTATTATTTTCTTTAAGAACTGTTTCTTTTGTTTGTTTATTTTATTTATTTATGTCTTAACCTTATTTTTTTTTCTTTTTTTGCATTCTAGATTTTTGTTTTAAGGCAAATCCTCCTTCACCATACTCTTGGCACCGTACTCATATTTATCCATTCATGGACATGAAAAAGGCAGTTTTTCTCTCTCTTCATTATTTCTTGTTTTGCACACACATTGGGGACAATGTGGGTCTTAAGTGTGGGGGGAGAGTTATACTTTCTTGATTGAATTTTTATTTTTTCATTCTTTCTATTTGATTCATTTGTCTCAAATAATTTCTGCAAATTGTTTTTCTTTTTGGATTTAAGTAAGCTAGATTGTTGTAATAAGTGTGAATTGATGTGGTTTCCCTTTATATGTTGAACTAATTTGAGATTTCCTAAATGACAATTTCTTGTTGAGGTTAACTTAGTGATCTTGATCAATTGCTGAGGATCGATTGTAATAGCTATAGTTGGATTGTGGATTGATGGAAATTGGACACATCTAAAGTTTAAAACCTTAGTTACATTTTTTAGCATGTTATAATTCCTTATATTCTTGAGTCGGACTTAGTATGACCCTTAAGTTTCTGACCCTTGAGTTTTTTTAAAAAAAGTAATAATAATAAATAAATAAATAATTCTAATTAAAGGAGCTTTGAAAATTTATCCCTGTTCCACTGATTTTTACTCTTGAATTAAAATAAATGAGTTGGAATCATGAATAGTGCTAGTAACCATTTGAACGGTGATTCTGGCTGAGTAACCGGGGGTCGGCATCACAAATGTTTACCTTCGCTTCAAAAGGTTAGTATCAGTTCAAACAAGTCGGGCTCCTTAAAATGTACAAACATGTGTATATACATTTGAAAAAAAAATAAAAAAAAATAAAAAAATAAAAATTTGAGGGTTAGAGAACTTAAGAGAAAATTTACATTTTTCGTACTTTGCTCATGGATTTTTGATTTTCTGGAATTTTATGCTCAATCTTTTAACTCAGGATTTTTAGGTTTTAGGTCTGTGACATTTTTTGTTTTGAAACTTTTTGATTCAGCTGTTATGATTGTGAATCAGTTTTTGGTTGAGAAATTGAGGTTTTCTGATTTGAGTATTGTCAAAAATTTACTTTTCTTTTTGAATATAGAGGGGTCAGTCATTTCTGCTTATTACAGTGATTTAGTTTGCTTGAGGACAAGCAAAAACTCAAGTGTGGGGGAATTTGATAAGTTCACAATTGATGATATTTTATTCCTATTTCTTAATATGATTATTATCCAATTGAGTTTAATTTGTTTTTTCAAAGTGTATTTTAGGATTAATTTCAGGAATTCTCTGTATTTTGAGGCTTATGGTCATTTTGGAGGAATTACAGATGAAAGTAGAAGAAAAGAGTAAAATTCATCAATGGACACGCCCATGGACATGGGCATGTCAATGGACGTGCCCTTGATGCTGCATATAGAATCATTGACACGCCCAGTGACATGGGCGTGTCACTGGACGTGCCTTATGTTCAAAATCTCAGTGGCAATGACACGCCCAGTGACATGGGCATGTCAATGGGCATGTCAGGCGAAATTATCTACACTATAAAAGCTGCCCTGAAGTACGAATTAAGGATGTGAATTTCATATTTTATAACCTAGAGCCGACTTCTAAAGCAAAAAGGAGAGTTTTGGAGCTGAGATTGAGGGTGAAAACATACTCTAAACAAGATCTAAATCAATAATCAAGGATTGAAGTGAAGAAATACAAATTATTCTCCATGGATTGTTTAGTTTCTTTTATTCATTTTTCTTGTTCTGTTTTTCTGGTTTTGAATATGAACTAATTCATTCTCTATCTAGATATTGATGAACCCTAGCTTATTTGTATGGATTGAATAATTATATTTTGTTGAATCATTTGATTGCGTTGTTTTATTCTTATGATACTTAATGATCTATTTCCAATTAATAATAGCATGCTTATTGATTGGTTGCAATTTTCATATTATTGACTTGAGAAAGATTGATATGAATTGAATACTCATAAGGGTTGAGGATTGAATGGAGTACTAGAGATAGGCTTACAAGATCCTTTAGCTTATAGTTCCTTGTTCTTAATGCAAGATCTAATTAATTGTGTTTGAGAAGAGATTCTGGCACTCTACTTAGTGATTAGGGATTAATTCACTCGAGAGAGGTGTTAGTCTAAGTTAGAGAAATGCCAACTCAACTATATTAAATGATTTAACTGAATTGATGTTCATAAATATCATTGAGGCTAGAGGGATTCAATATCTGGATAGTTTTATTACCATCAATCCGTTTTGCTCAACATTTAATTTCCCTTTACTTTCAGTCATTAGATTAATTGTTTTTAATTACACCACATCACAAACCTATTGATTTGCTAAACAGCAATTAAGATTTGCATTAGTACTTAACCTTGTCCTCTGTGGAACGATAACTCACTCACTACTTTATTACTTGGTCGACCCGTGCACTTGCGGTATTGCTATAGCGTAGCTCGTGAGCACCACTATGAATATGAGACAATCATGGAATTTGATACAAACCATGATGCATGGTATGATACTATAAGGCGATTTTTTGAAGAAAGAGAATACCTGCCGGAGGCAACAAAGAAAGAGAGAAGAGCCATAAGGCGGTGATCATTGCAATACATCACCTTTCATGGTGAGTTATATCGAAGATGGCCTGATGGAGTGCATTTGAGATGTTTAAGAAAGCCTAAAGTGGAGCGCATCATGTCAGCAATACATACGGGAAGTTGCGGTCCGCACATGAATGGTTTGGCACTAGTTAAAAAGATTATTCGACAAGGTTACTATTGGTTGACCATGGAGAGAGATTGTATTGAGTTCTTAAAGAGGTGCCAATAATGTCAGATGTATGGTAACTTGAATCACATGCCTCCTGAAGAATTGCATTCAATGTCTTCACCCTGGCCATTTGTCACCTGGGGTTTCGACATTATAGGAGAGATACATCTGACAGCTTCAAACGGTCACCATTTAATTGTGGTAGCAGTAGATTATTTTTCAAAATGGGTCGAAGCTAAATCCTTCAATAAACTGGGTGCAAGCCAAATGGCTAGTTTTATCGAAAAGAAACTCATCTGCAGATAGGGGTCCCGCATAGTGTGGTATCAGACAATGGGGTACAGTTTCAAGGAGTAGTTAAGGATTTATTCTCCAAGTACCACATCCATCATCATCGATCCTCTCCTTATAGACCAAAGGCTAATGGTGCAGTAGAAGCAACAAACAAGACAATTAAGCAAATTTTGTCTATGATGACTAAGACTTACAGGGATTGGTCAGAGATGCTTCCCTTTTCTTTATGGGGATATAGGACAAGTGTGCGAACACCTACTGGAATGACACCGTTCTCTTTGGTTTATGGGATGGAAGCAGTATTACCAATTGAAATAGAAATCAAGTCGTTAAGAGTAGTCTTGGAAGCTGAACTACCTGAAATGGAATGGGTAGCAAGCAGATACACACAGTTAGCTCTACTAGAAGAGAGAATATTAAGGGCATTATATCATCACCAACTGTATCAAAAGAAGATAGCTCGGGCCTACAATAGAAGAGTTAAAATCAGAAAATTGAGAGTTGGAGATTTGGTGTTGAAGCAATGTAAGTCTAATGTATCTAATCCAAGAGGGAAGTTCAGACCTAGCTGGGAAGGTCCATATGTCATGAAACAAGTCATGACCAAAGGGGCAGTGAAGTTGTCGGACATGGACGGGAATGAATTTAGTGAGCCAGTAAACATTGACAGGTTGAAGAAGTTTTATGTATAAAAAAATAAAAAAAAGAGCTCGCTAGGTTGAAAACCCAAAAAGGGCGGCCTAGGCAAAAGTTTGAGCAGTCTGCTAACCCGAAAGGGCGGGCTAGGTAACAATTAGGGCTAAATGAGAGAAAATCATCAATTAGAAAACCCGAAAGGGCTAATTGGCAACAGGAGTAATCTTGTGTATGCTGGCTTTATGTTTGGTTGTTCCCCAATTTAATAAAACAGAATTAATGTTAAAATTATTCTATGTGCACTGTTATAAGTATTCGACCAGATATGGATGAAATAAATAAACACAATAGCAAAAGGTGATGACAAATTATAAATGGAAAAGAAGCATCTTTTATTACTTTAATTATTTTTTCATCCTAACAATACACTTTCTGAATTGACAAATGTAAAATCTATGGCAGTCGATAGGTGTAACATGCAGGCCAACTTTGCCTCAGCCGATCCAAGTAGGCTTCAGTCAAGCAAGGCATGTCTAAGTTGAGAGCAAAGTCAGAATCACGAGGCTCAGCTCCATACTGACGCCCAAGTCGGCGAGGATCATAGTATGTACCTTGACGAAGAGCAGCAAGGGGAACGTACATCAAGTATGTCCGAATGGTGATACGAGAAATCTTCCACCAAGGTACCAACGGATATTGACTTCGGAGTGTGAGTGGATCCAGTCAACCCAGTCAGCATATGAAGAAGCAGGATGGAGTAGCTTCCTAGCAGAATGATGACGTGGCAGGTATCTGGCAAAATCCATGGTTGGAGTATCAAGCAAACAAAGACGCTCCTGAAGCCAAATCTGTGAAGAAAGAATTAAATTAAAAAAAAAGAAAAGAAAAGAGTCCACTAAGTTGAAAACCCCAAGGGCAGCTTAGGCAAAAATTAGGACATATCGCTAGTTTCGAAAACCCGCATGGGCAGACTAGGTAAAAGTTAGAGCAATAAAAAGAAAAAAGAAAACCTAAATTGAAAACCCGAAAGGGCAGTTTAGGTAATTACCTGAAGCAGCAACAGACTCCCAGTCAGTCTCTTTGACAATCCTGATTTAAATCGGTCTAATCTAACTAAGGTCTCGGCTAAGATCACAGGTACTGGCGACAAGCCTCCCATTTGGTCCATGACATCCAATACCCGTGGATTAATATCACCGTTAGAAGAAACAAGCAAGAATTAGCCGAGCAAGTAAAGACAAAGCATGAGTCCCCATGCCTTGGTAGGGGCCAAATGAGAGAAAAAAAAGTCAATCAAAGGGGCGAGTAGAATTTTTTCACCTCTCATCAACAGAAGAAATTCAGGTTTTGGAATTTGAAATAACATCTGCATCTTCTGTTGAGTCTTGGAAATCAATGTGGGTAACGCCATTTGTTGATTATTTGGATATCCAAGGATGGCCTCAAATTCTTCAATCAAGGGACATATTTCAAAGCCATTAATTCTAAATACCCTAGAATCCGTATTCCAAAAGGAAGCAACGACATGTAAGAAGGATTGGTCCAATTTGACATTTTAAAAACATTATAAAACATCAAGTTTTGACCATGAAATTTGCTTCCAATGAATGACATCCATTTTCTTAAATGATGCTCGGTCATGGTGAATGAATGAAGAAAAAGTTAAAATTGTTAAAGGGAGTCTTCAAGTTGAAAGAGAAAGAATTTTGATTTATGAATTAAAATATGGCATATGGCATAAGGAAAGGAATTAAAATATGGCATATGGCATATGATTTATATAGAGGAAACAAACCTTTATCAAAAGTGAAATGGAAAAGGTGATGGGAAAGGATAAGACCATATGGCATAAGGAAAGGAATTAGTGGCAATTTCCTTTACCACGTTGGATTGGGTTTAGCAAATGATGTGTATTCTAAAATTATGATGTACGGTAATAAAGAAATAAAGAAATAAAAAAAAAAGAAAAAAATGGTGCAGTAACGAAAAAAAAAAAAGAAGAAGGGAGTTACGTTAAAGATACAAATTGTATATTTTTCATTATTGTACAATATTTTACAATTACTACAATTTTTACATATCACTAAGAGGGTGGTGGTAGGTCACCAAATAAAGACTTGAAAAAAAAATTGTTTCCTATTGGAGGAGGGGGCAAATCACTCGTCCCGAGATCACCAGAAGCGGGAGCACCATAACTCGACAAATTACTCATCCCGGGATCACCCGAAGCAGGGGCACCAAAATCCCTATTACCTTGAGGTTCTGATCCGTCATGTTCCTCATCAGAAGCAGAAGAAAGGATCTTATGGTCATCAGTCTGGGGGCCTCTCGATGAAGAAGCACTGGGATCCCTCATCCCCTGAAATCGGAAGTCTAAAAAATATTGTTCAGATTGATGATATAAATTTTCAAAATAAGAAGCCTGGTGACGACTTGCCGCCAGCTCTTCTTGAAGTTTCCTATTTTATTCTTCAAGCATCCGCTATGAGCCAAAGAGGAAAAGGTAAGAACATACATAATCATGCATACATATAGCATAAGTTACCATGAAAAAAGGAACATACCAGTAATTCAAATCAATACCCTGCAGATGAGATGGCATATCTGGCGGGCTAGGGCGAGCAGATGAAGGGGCAGTAAAGGAAGGTCCAGCCTCATGATCAAATTAGCCAACAGCCTGCAACAATCATTGAAAAAATCAAAGAAAGAAAAAAGTTGCAAGGGAAAAGTGGTTAAAATGCAAAAATTCCTTTGGAAGATCAAAACAAGGAAAGAAGAGCATGAATCAAGCAAGACATGGCCAAGCCAAATCAAGCTTGGCCGTGTCACCTCAAATGAAATCTTGGCAGAACATGACACGGGCAGGAGACAAGGCCAAGCAAATGGCCGTGTCTCACCTAAAGGGCAAAGCCAAGAAGGACCAAGCAAAGAAAGAAAAGAAACAGTAGGTGACACTGATAGGCAACACGGCCAAGTCACTGGCCGTGTCACATGACATGGCCACAAGCTTGGCCGTGTCCCATCCTAAGCAAAGAAGAACCAAAGAAAAAATACAGAAGCTGACACACCCAGGAGACATGGCCAAGCCACTGGCCGTGTCACTCTCATCTTCAAAGAAAAAAGAAGAACCAAAGAAAAAACACAGAAGCTGACACACCCAGGAGACACGGCCAAGTCACTGGCCGTGTCACTCTCATCTTCAAAGAACAAAAAGACCAGAGGAGAAACAGAAGCTGACACACTTAGGTGACACAGCCATTTACTTGAGAAGTACTAACCCCGAGATGTGGAATAGACTCTCCTGCATCTCCGTGATGTTCCTCATCATCTCTACCCTCATTTTCTAGGGAACAAATTTCATTCGAAGAAGACTCTTGAACTTTGATGTATCTCCTGTAGTTCATCCAATAACTACGAATTGGCTCAATTTTTATCTTAAAAGGCCCTTTATATGATGGTTCCATACCAATTAATTCCTGAATTTCTTCAAATGTTAAAATATCGTTGGTCAGATGAACCGGAGAACCATCATATCGAAGGCCAGTTATGGCAGTAAAATCGATTGGACCAATTGTTATCTCTCCAATGGGCAAGTGAAAAGTGTGGGTTGTATCCAACCATCGCTCTGCAAGCGCCTGGACTACGCTCAGGTCTATCTGATATTCCTCGGATGACAATTGTAAGATGAACTGCTCAAAGCCGCAATCTCGGATAATCCGCCTTACCCGAGAAGGCACTACATTGTACCATTGTCGGGCTTTATAGATACACCCTCCAGCCCGAACAACACAACGATCATGCTAACACAGACCCAGGTAAGTTAATACCAGGTAAGTACATATTATTCTATCTACTTAAATTAATTTATTTTTCACAATAACAAATAATAACAAAAAATATAAAAAATATTTATGAAAAAAAGAAGAGCACAAAATAGAAAGACAAAAAAATCAAGAGCAATAAAAAAGGAAAAAATAATTACCTCGCTCTTTGGATTGGAACTGTGATGGAGCGGCATCCTGGCCAGTATATCTAAATTTTCATCTTCATGATTTTGGATAAACTCCAATAACTCGACATTAGAATGAGTTCCTGACCTCGAAGCATGCATTGTTTTTGAAAAATATGTGCTAAAATTAAAAAAATTTGAGAGAATTACGAAATTAAAATTGTGTTGTAAAATGAAATGAAGGAATTGTGGCTTTTTATAGAGGAAAGGCAAGCAAAAAAAATAAAATTCAAAAATGTTCATGAATAGTAAATTTTACTATTTATGAATAGTAAAAATAGTAAATTTACTATTCATAAATAGTATTACTATTGATAATAGTAAATTTTACTATTTATGAATAGTATTACTATTGATAAACGGTAAATTTTACTATTTATGAATTGTATTACTATTGGTAAATAGTGAAAATACTATTTCCAATAGTAAATACTATTTGATACTATTTGTGAATAGTAATTTACTATTTATAAATAGTAAATAGTATATGAACAGTGATTACACTGTAAATAAACGGTAAATTTATTTATTCACTTTAATCATTCAAATAATTACAGGTCTATAAATATTTTTGCACCCAGGGGGCAATAAGAAGACATATGCATAAAAATTAGCCAAACTTTTTGAAATAAAAATTATTAGCTCGGGTTCAGAACCCAAATTTTCCTTAGGTCCAGAACCTAGAATCTTCCTTGAGCCCAGAACTCGAACCGGGTCCAGAACCCAAATTTTCCTTAGGTCCATAACCTAAAATTTATTTCTAAGTCCAAGAACTTAGCTCGGGTCCAGAATCCAAATTTTACCATTAGGTCCAGAACCTAGAATTATTTCTAAGTCTAGAACTTAGCTTGGGTCGAGAACCCAAATTTTCCTTAGGTCCAGAACCTAGAGTCCAGAACTCGAACCGGGTCTAGAACCCAAAAACTCCATCATCTCAAAAATCAAGTCTTATTGCTTTTCACTCTCTATCACTAAAGTTTCAGATCATTCAAGCAGGAGGCAAACTGTAGACTCTTAATTTTTGACCCAGTCCAGTTTAGTCCAAAATAATTTTTGTGTTGTCTAATTGGTCCAAAATGATTTTTGTTATCTTAATTCAATAATTTTTGCTTTATTATCTATTTTTTATTAATAAAAAAAATAAAAATAAATAAATCAAAATCAAAAAATAAAAATAAAAATAAAAATCGGCGACGAAAAAATAGTCGCTGAAAATTCCAGTACGGGCTTGGCCGTGGGCCATTTCGCCCGTAGGATTTTCCCGCAGGCGAAATGGCTCAGGCAAAATGGCCCACACGCCTATTCCCCGCCCACTGCCGTACCCAACTGCGGTAGATTTTTTTCGCCAGCGTATTTTTCCGCAGTAGTTTTTTTTTTGCCAGCGAAATTTTTCGACGTAAATTTTTCGAAACCTAATACAATTAGGTTTCGTTTTCCTTTTCATATTAAATATTGTATGCCGTGAGTAACTAGGAAAAACCATTAAAAAAACTTCTATAAATAACAACACAAAAGGGAGGAAAGAGAAGGAGAAATTAGGAGAAAAGAAGGGACAAAAACTTGAACAAAGTGGAAACCGAATCTGTGAAGGAAAACTGGGAACCAAGCTGATTTTTTGAGAGAGCCGAAAATCAATTCAGCAATTCATCAAAGGTATCAACTGCCTTTTATTTGGTTGATCCAATAAGCAATTTTGGTGCAACCCCACGAAAGAAGGTTTGAATTCTAAATTCTTTTTGTTTTTTTGCTTACAGCAGCTTAATTCATCAAAGAAAAAAAATCCCAAAACCTTTAATTTAGTTTTTCTAAAGTTAAAAACACTATTTCGTTACTTTGTTTTCCAAAAAAACTTACAATTGCTACTTTTGTTTCATCAAAATCTTAAAACCCTAATTTAACATATTTCTTTTCAAAACCTTAAATTAAAATTTCGTTTCTTTCAAAAAGCCATAAAAAACATCTTTTCTATTTATAAAAACTTTAATTCGTTTGGTTTGCTTTCATAAAATCTAATAAAAGTATCAAATTGATTTTCAAACCCTAAAAGCCTAAACATTGACCGAAACCCTAAATTCTAAAACACTAAACCCAAATTCAACTTCTAAACCTAAAATAGTAAACTCTAACCCCTTTAAAACCTTAAGCCCTAACTTTTTCTAAACCTTAATCCTTTAAAACATTAAAAACTATAAAAACACAAATATTTTAAATTTACATAGTAAGCTTGAAATCATCATTTAAAGCCACAAATCAAAAGTATTTTAAAGTGTCCAAAACCCTAGTTTCATGATTTCATCATTCAAACCTTAATTTGGTTAATCAAAAAGTCTTACCCACCTTTTAAAACATAAAAACTTAATCTATTTTAATTCCTTAAAAAAAGTCACAGCAGCCTAATTCTATGAATTCCAAAACCCTAACACATGAAATAAAGAACCCTAAATGGAAACAGTAGCTACAATTTGGATTTTTATTTACCTTATTCAGTTCTATATTTGATTATGCTTTGATTTATTTTACATGCTTTAATTTATTTAAGTTCAATACTTGGTTTATTTAATTTATCATGGATGGATGTTTATTTTTCATTGATACTTAATACTTTTAATGAATGATTTATTTATGAGGAATGACTATTTACTTTAATCAATTTATTTAGGTTTCTAAATGTTGTAAGAGGTATGTTTCCATTTGGTGGGTACCTCATTAGTTAAATATCATGTAATTTAATTTGCTTTTTCTATCTTAGAACTTATGTAAAGGGCATATTTCTACCTTTCGGTGGGTGTCCTATTTAGGCATGTGATGTAAGGACATGTTTCCATCTTTGGATGGATGTCCATTTATTTGTTTTGCTTGGACCTTGCTTTGATTTTAATATATTGATGTTTTCTTTTAATTATTGTGTGTAATATGGATAATGTTGTTATATTTAAGAATTTTAAAATATTAAGAACTGTAAAGGAGGCCGGTTCCAATGAACCAGGAGTTGTGGGTGTGCTGGGGCATTTCTCACATTCTCCACGCGTACCCAACTTTCCGAACCCATTAAGGGGTTGGGGATTCCTTAGGAATCGAGTCATCCACCCCTTTCATTTTCCCGGCCCGTCCGGGTGGCGACTCCATTTTTTTCAGACTTAGGTCCGTGTTCTCTAAGGCCCCGAGCCTAAACAGTTTCGAAGTCGCAAGAACCATTCCACAGGGAGTCGGGCCAAAAATCCCCTCTCACAATAAGGGTGTTACATTTGTTTTGGTATAAGAGCCTTGGTTTGAGGTTCTCAACATAGGTGGGTTGTAAGAGAAAGAAAATTGAGATTTTTAAATATGGTTTTTAAATATGATACATGCATTGGCACTAGTAGTTTCTGATCTTTGATGTGGCAATTTCTGTTGTATTTGCAGATATAGGTAGTTATGGCATCTCAGACATGGCAATCTGCTGAGGGTAGTGCAGAGAGTGTGGCTCCTGTTGAGGGTAGAGATGGAGCTAGAGTTGAGATAGCTAAAGGGGCACCTACTCCTATGCCAGAGAGACCAACAGTCGATGAGATTCTGTCGGGCTGAGTTCGGCATATGGTGGAGTTGTTGAGGCAGGATCCAGTTCAGCAACCGCCGCCGCCTCAGCCACAGCTGCAATTACCAACGAGGCAATATGATAAGTTGAGGAAGTTTGGAGTTGAGGACTTTATTGGTACTACAGACCCTGCTATAGCTGAGTAGTGGCTAAATAGAGTCCAGAGAATGTTCATCCAGCTGCAGGCTACTCCAGAAAAAAAGTTTGATTATGCTAGATCTCTTTTGCAGAGGGATGCATATGACTGGTGGAAGACGGTTCCACATGCCCTGGATGATCCACCAATCTTGACTTACGATGATTTTCTATGAGAGTTTGAACAAAAGTATACTCTGAGGGAGTATAAAGATGCAAAGAAGATAAAGTTCTTGAGTTTGAAGTAGGATACCAGGACTATGTCGGAGTATGAGATAAAGTTTACCCAATTGAGTCAGTAAGCTGGCAGGATTATTTCTGATGAGATTGACCGGTGTCAGAGATTTGAGGAGGGGTTGAGACCCTCTATCATGTGCATTATCGTAGGCTCACATTATCAGGATTTTTCCTAGTTGGTTGCAGCTGCCAGGAGTATTAAGAGAGCATAGGGTCTTACAACAGTTGCTAAGGATGAGGAGACTAGAGCTAGGAGTCCTCAGAGTGAGGCAGGATCTTCATCTGTGAAGAGAGCCCGAGGGGGATTTTTCCAAGGTTTAGTAGGATCCAGAGGCAGTCTGGTAGGTCAGTACAGCAGCAGAGGCAGAGATCGAGGCCTACAGTTTCTAAGGCTAGTGCTTCGACTCTAGTAGTTCAGAGGTCAGTTCCATATACCTGTGTCCATTGTGGTAGGGCACATGGGGGTGCTTGCTAGAAGAAAGGTGGACCAGCAGTGTCTTATAGATGTGGGTCACCAGATCATTTCATCAGAGATTGCCTTGAGCCACCAGAGGATAGAAAGACAGATACTGTAACTTTTAAACCCAGTGTTAAAGGGGGTTGTGGTGGCAGAGGTGCTAGCAAAGGAGGTCGGACATGGTCTGGTCAGATAGGAGGTTCTACCGCAGGTAGTAGACCAGATGAGGCAGGACCATTTCAGCAAACCTGATGCAGAGGCAGCCGGATGCTTTAGCCATTATTGTTGGTACATTTTCTTTATTTGGTACTTCAGTTTTTGCTTTGATAGACCTTGGGTCAACTCATTCATACATTAGTGCATCCATCTTGCCTGTGACTGATTTGCATTCAGAGTCCCTAGGATTTGATGTTTTAGTGATAAATCCTTTAGGGCATAGTGTTGTAGCAAGATGCACCGTAATAGTTCAATTGTGGTTTAGGATGAGGAGTTCCTTGGTGACTTGATTGAGATGCCTTTCAAGGAGTATGATTTAATTTTAGGCATGGATTGGTTATCTAAGCATGGGGCTGTGGTAGATTGTCAGTAAAAGTGTGTTACCTTGAGAACCTGTGATGGTAGAAGTGTGATGGTATCTAGTGAGCAAAGACATCTTTCATCCATGTTTGTTTCAGCAGAAAGGATGTGAGGCTTATCTTACTCATGTTGTAGATACCAGAGTAGTGGGTTCCCAGCTTGACAGTATACCCACATTTGCTTAGTTTCTAGATGTTTTTCCTGAGGAGTTGCCAGGGATACCCCCTAAGAGAGAGGTTGAGTTTGATATCGATTTGTTGTCTGGTACCACTCCCATCTCTATTACTCCTTATCGTATGGCACCAGCTGAGTTGAGAGAGTTGAAGGTGCAGTTGCAGGAGCTGTTGGATAAAGGGTTCGTTCACCCTAGTGTATCTCCCTAGAGAGCTCCCATTTTATTTGTGAAGAAGAAGGATGGTACCTTAATATTGTGCATTGATTATCGGCAGTTGAATAAAGTCACCATCAAGAACAAGTATCCATTGCCTAGGATAGATGATCTCTTTGATCAGTTGAAAGGAGCAGCAATATTCTCTAAGATTGATTTGAGATCAGGGTACCATTAGTTGAGAGTCAGAGATGAAGATGTACCTAAGGCAGCTTTCCGTAAGGGTTAAGGGCATTATGAGTTTTTGGTGATGCCTTTTGGTTTGACGAATGCACCAGCAGCATTTATGGATTTGATGAACAGGGTATTCAGACCCTATCTAGATCAATTTGTGGTGGTTTTTATTGATGATATTTTAGTGTATTCACGTAATGAGGAGGATCATGACAAGCATTTGCGGATTGCATTGCAGACTCTGAGAGAGAAGAAGTTATATACTAAGCTGTTTAAAAGTGAATTTTGGCTTGATCAAGTGACTTTTCTTGGTCATGTGGTTTCAGCATAGGGTATTAGAGTTGATCCGAGTACAGTTGAGGCTATTTTGAATTGGAGTCTGTAGACCCTTAATTTTTGACCCAGTCCGATCCAATATATTTTATTTAGTCCAAAATAATTTTTATGTTATCTTAATTTAATAATATTTGTTTTAGTATTTATTTTTTATAATTATAGTAATAAAAATAATAATAATAAATAAAATAAATAAAAATCGGCGATGGAAAAATTGGCGAGGAGAAAAATAGTCGCCGAAAATAGTGCACGAAATGGCCTTGGGCCATTTTGCCCGCAGGAGCTTCCTGCAAGCGAAATGGCCCGCAACCCGCCCCTCGCAATCCCTTGCAGCAACCCACAGTAATTTTTTTACCAGCAAAATTTTTTCGACACAATTTTTACCGAAACTAAATTCTATTTGGTTTCAGATTTATTTTCCTAATTAAATACAGTTTCCTTAAACAATTAAAATGAATCATCTAAATTTCCTATAAATAAGACTAAAAAGACACAGAAAGAGGAGAACTTTGGGAGGAAGGAATCGGACTTCGGACTGAGACTTGGATTTTGAATTGGAACTTTACAAATTGATCGGACTTTTTAGAATAGAAGAAGCAATCAAGCTATCAAAGGCAGCAACCTTACCTTTGTCCTTGTTCATCCAAGAAGCAATTTTTGGTGGAACCAACGAACAAAGGTTTGAATCCTTAATTTCTTTTTATTTCTTACAGTAGCTTCGTTCTTTATTTGATTCATAAGATTATACACTCAAAACTTCAATCTTTGAAGATGTAATAACTTGATCTTTGTTTCCAAAAACCTTAAATATTTTCCTCTGTTTCTAAATACATTAAAAACCTTAATTTGTTTCTTTGTTTTCCAAAAATCTTAAATTGTTCAACCTATTTCTTAAAAAATTTAAAACCCTAAATTGATTCTTCTATTTCCAAAAACCCTAAAAAAAATACTTTTTTGTTTCTTTTAAACCCTAAGAACCCTAAATTTATTTCTTCTATGTCCAAAAGACCTTAATTCGTTACTTTTCTGTTTCCAAAAACCTTAAACCATTTTGCTTATTTCCAAAAACTTTATAAAACTCTAAACTGTTTTCACAAGTCTTAAAACCAAACATATTTTCCAAGACACCAAAAACCCTAAATCATTTTATTAATTCCCAAAACCCTAATCTCTATTCCAAAAGTCAGTAGCCTTATTTTTTAAGCATCAAAAGCTTTAACCCTAATTAATCCTTCTTTCCAAAATCACACAGTAAGTATTATTCTTTTAAAAATAACATTAGTTTCTTCCAATTTCAAAACCCTATTTTCTAAATTCTAAACCCTAAAATCTTAATTTTCAACACTAAAACCTACAATCCTAGAAGCCAGTTTCTAAAATTTTCTGGGGTGCTGCCCCCGACACGGCAAGGGGCGCTGCCCCCTTGACCCCCGCCCGCTAGCGGAACCACCGTATGGGCTCATCGAAGGGGTCAATATTCATTTGTATATTATGCGTCCGTGTAGTTAACTTTCCTTTTTCCAAAGCCCTAATTTAGTAATTCTAAAATCTTATTATATACTTATTTAATTTTAGATTTAATTATGTAGTTCATTATATGCTTTGATTTATTTAATTTTAATGCTTGATTTACTTTATTTATCATGGATGAATGTTTATTATATATTTTGATTAATGTTTAATATCTTTGATGAATGATTTATTTATGATGAATGGTTATTTACTTTTATCGATTTATTTTTTATTTCCAAATGTTGTAAGAGGTATGTTTCCACTTTGTGGGTACCTCATTAGTTAAATATCATGTAATCTAAATGGCTTTTATATTTTAGACCAATGTAAATGACATGTTTCTACCTAATGGTGGGTGTCCTATTTAGCTTAGATATGGATGATGTAAGGGCATGTTTCCATCTTCGGATGGGTGTCCACTTATTTGTTTTGCTTGGACATTTCTTTGATTTTAATATAAAGATGCTTTATTTCAATTATTGCGTGTAATATGGTTAATATCATTATATTTAAGAATTTTATAATATTAAGACCTGTAAAGGAGGCCAGTTCCAATGAACCGGGTGTTGTGGGGGTGCTGGGCCATTTCTCACCTTCCCCATACGTATCCAACTTTTCGAACCCATTAAGGAGTTGGGGATTCCTTAGGAATTGAGTCATCCACCCCTTTCTTTTTGCCAGCCCGTCCAGGTCACAACTCCATTTTCTCCAGACCTAGATCCGTGTTCTCTAAGGTCCCGAGCCTAAACAATGTCGAAGTAGCAAGAACCATTCCACCAGGAGTGGGGGCGACAATCCCCGCTCACAGTGGCGACTCCATTGGGGATAAGAGAAGTTGATTCCTTTGGTCTTTATATTATTCTATTCTTTCTTATAATGATACTATCCATTGCATCATATTAGATTGCATCGTGTGCGTGAGTTAGGATGCCCGTGTTACCCGTGTTATGATATGTAAGGGATACCATACTTTCACTCAAGGTATAGAGATTGAGCATGACATAACCACACATAGCCTCGTACCATTTGGTATATACTTGCTATGGAAGCCTAAGCCTTTTAACCCAAAGACTAAAGCTCATGTAGTTGGCGTAGTTACTTTTCTTAGGTTGTACCCCAAATGCTTGTTGTTTGACTATGGTTAATTTGTCTTGGCTTAAATCATGGCTTATTTAGTTTGTTCTTTTTCTAATATGACCTAAGTATATTGTAAGCTCAAAAGAAATTTTTCTTTAAAATTTAAAAGACCAAAACTATTTTCAAAACTTTTCAAGATGGTCTTTGGACATAAGACTTTTCTAAAAACAAATCAAAAATTCTTTTGCTCATAACCCAAATACTAAGCCCAAAATCTATTTTTTCTAAAATCTTTTTACAATAGGCTTATAAACAAAATTATTTTTCAAAGAGCTTGCAAATTATTTAGGTCAATTATGAAATACTAAAAATCAATTGTGAGCCTAGTTTATACTAAGAATAACTAACCATGGGCTTGTTTTTGGCATGAATCATTAGTTACTTTTTCAAATGAGAAATTTATTTATAATAAACCTCTTAATTTAGTTTTAATCCAATATAGCATAAAAGCTACTTTAGTTGGATAAATGGATTAAAACCTAATTAATGGGAATTATCATAAATTGATTTTCTATTTTGAAAATATAACTATTGGTTAAAACGACCGAGGGAAATATTCAAAAACAAGATACCCCATGTTGGTATTTTATTAACCATATACCTAGGAAAAGAGACTCGCCATTCGTGTATGGATGTTATGAGATTGGAAGGAACGTCCTATTTGTCCTTGTTTGTTAATTGTTTGTGCATACATGCATACATTTGCATCTCATATCATTGATCCTTTTTGGCTCACAGCCCTGGATTATGACAATTCAAAAGCTTACGACAATCCGACCTACACCGGAAGCAAAGAATCTAGCAACAACTCAATTACTTGCTCACCAAAAGTAATGGAGCCTGAACAAATTCAAAGAATGGTGGATGAAGCCCTCAATGCCAAAATGGAAGAAATAAAAGAGGCCCTAGCTGAGACCATGAAGAACCAATTGACTACAATTTTAGAAAATCATGTCGAAGCATCTGTTAGCACTAAGAAGCCAAAGGACAAAGGGAAGACTAAAATTGGTGAAGTGGTTTTTGATGATGAAAAGGTGATCATTGATGATGATGATGATTGGACTCAATAATATCAAGATCCTCAAGACAAAAAGGAGCTAAAGGTTGTTAAGAAGGCAACTTTTGAAAAGACCGAGACATCTGATGTTGAGAAGATGATTGCTGATTTAGAAAATAAATTTGAAGAAGAAACTAAAAACCGAAGTCTGAAGTCGACAAACTATTTGAGCTAGGTGAAGAAGTTCCGTACAAGTTCAAGATGCCATCTTTTACGAAGTTTAATGGAACCGGAAATCCTCACCTCCATGTGAAGCAGTATATCACTACTATACAGTTTGCCTGAGCTACTAAGGCTTAAACTCTAATGTACTTCATGCTCTCATTGGACCCAGTTGTCCAAAATTAGTTCAACATGGAGTAAAATACTCAAAAAGATTGGGACATGTTGTACAAGGCTTTCATTCAGCAATATGGGTATAATATCGAGTTGGAAGTTACATTAATGGAAGTTGAGTCCATTAGACAAAGGCCAAATGATAATTTTGTGGACTATGTGAATAGGTGGAGAAATAAGGCTGCTTTACTTAAGAAAAGGCCTGATAAATCTAATCAAATAAGGATGATCGTGAGAGGCATCCTGCCCAATCTCTGTGAAAGGATGTCTCACACACTTATAAGGGATTTCAAAGATCTTCTCCAAGCTGGACTACAAATTGAAGAGTGGGAAAGGGAGAAGAATCGCTTTTCAATAAGAAGGAATGAGAAAGGGAACTACCAGTCGGGCAATCAAAGCACACAAAAAGAAGTTGATGTTAATGCCACTAGTCAAGGAGGAATGAGGCAGTTTTCAGAATTAGGGAAGCCACTGTCTTGGGTTCTCAATAAGCTACAAAAGAAGGGATTGTTACAACCCTTGACTCCTCGTCCTTTGCCTAATCCTCGTCCACCTAATTTTGATACTAATGCTTTTTGCCAATTCCATCAAAGGCATGGACATGAAACAGACAATTGTATGAAGTTGAGGCATGAGATCCAAAATTTAATCGATAGTGGTAAGCTATCTGAGTTGGATAAGCCCAATACCAAGAACAACCCTTTGCCTAAATTTGGAAGAGTGCCACCACCAGCAACCTTCATGGTGGGAAAAGGATTAGAAGAAGATTTTGTTTTATCATCCTTTCAAGATGGAAATATTGAAGATGTGTAAGGAAAAGAAGCTTAAACTCAACAAAATTTCCTTAGCTTGAATGTTGCTTTTCAATTTTACTTTCTTTAATATTTAATTGAAACAATTATGTTTTTCAAGTTTAAATTTGTTTGAATAAATCACATTTATCAAAATTTTTGTTGGTCATTAATAGATAAGGAAATTGCTCTATATCATTGAGTTGCGTATGCTTACTTAGAGAGGGCTCCTGCATAATTACCTTTGTCTAGGTCCTGGTCAGTCTTAGAACATGCTTTGACAAACTTTCGAGGCGAAATTGAACTCTGCTTATTTAAGAGAGAAATGATCTAGGCATTGTTTGGTTAGCCAACAACTAGTATCCACCCTATTAAATATCAATCCCTAGTTGTCCCTTTGAGCCTTCATAAAATTTTAGCTTTCTTTTCATTGGCTTACAAACCCCAATAACCTAGCCTGAGCAGTTGTGATACTTTTAACAAGTCTTATGATCACTAAGATGAAGAGGCAAGAAAATCAAAGAAAGCAATGATCAGTCAAGATCATGGGGATAGTTGAAGTTCTCAAGACCATAAGGGCAGTTGATGTTTTCAAGACCATAAGGATAGTTGAAGTTTTCAAAGACCATAAGGGTAGTTGAAGTTCACTTAATATCTCCAATATATCAAGACAACATTAGAGTAAAAAATGATTTATCCCTGTTAAAGAAGATTTATGTTACTCCATGTGAGCGGGGATTTTTGCCCCCACTCCCGGTGGAATGGTTCTTGCGACTTCGGCACTGTTTAGGCTCGGGGCCTTAGAGAACACGGACCTAAGTCCGGAGAAAATGGAGTCACCACCCGGACGGGCCGGGAAAAAGAAAGGGGTGGATGACTCGATTCCTAAGGAATCCCCAACCCCTTAATGGGTTCGGAATGTTGGGTACGTGTGGGGAAGGTGAGAAATGGCCCAGCACCCCCACAACGCCCGGTACATTGGAACCGGCCTCCTTTACAGGTCTTAATATTATAAAATTCTTAAGTATAATAACATTATCCATACTACACACAATAAAAAGAAAGCATCATTATATTAAAATCAAAGCAATGTCCAAACAAAACAAAACAAATAAATGGACACCCATCCAAGGATGGAAACATGTCCATACATCACATGCCTAAGTAGGACACCCACCAAAAGGTAGAAACATGCCCTTTACATAAGTTCTAAAATAGAAAAGAAAATTAAATTGCATGATGTTTAACTAATGAGGTACCCACCAAGTGGAAACATACCTCTTACATCTTTTGGAAGTCTAAATTGATTGATAAAAGTAAATAATCATCCATAATATATAAATCATTCATTAAAAGTATTAACCAAAATATAAACAAACATCCATCCATGATAAATTAAATAAATCAAGTATTGAAATTAAATAAATTAAAGTATAAGAAATAAATCAAAGCATAAATAAATATGGAATTGAATAAAACAAATAAAAGTTCAAGTGTAGCTACTATTTCTATTTAGGGTTATTTATCTCATGTGTTAAGGCTTTGGAAATTCTAAAGTTTAAGCTACTATGACTTTTTAGGTAATTAAAATAGATTAGGTTTTATGTTTTTTTAAGGTTAGCAAGACACTTTGATTAAACAAATTAAGATTTGAATGATGAAATAATAAAACTTGAGTTTTAGACACTTTTGAAATGATTTTAAATAATAAATTGAGCTACTGTAGCTTTTTTGAGTTTTTTTATGTTTTTATGTTTTTTATGTTTTAAAGGGTTTAAAGTTTAGAAAAAGTTAGGGTTTAAGGTTTTAAAGGGTTAGGGTTCATTATTTTAGGTTTAAAAGTTGATTTTTGGATTTTAGGCTTTCAATTTGGGGTTCTCGGCCAAAGGTTTAAATTGGGGTTTTAAAAAAAAAACAATTTGATATTTTATGAGATTTTATGAACTTAAACACATGAATTGAAGTTTTTATAAGTAGAAAAGATGTTTTTTAATGTTTTTTGATGAAATAAAACCTACTTTAAAATCTTAAAAGATGCAGAATTTGATTTTGATTTTATTGAAAAATATGCTAAATTAGAGTTTTAAGGGTTTTTAAGAAGAAAAAATAACAATTTTAAATCTTTTTATAAAAGAGAGCCACGATTTTAATGTTCTAATCTTGGAAAAATTAAATTAAAGTTCTAAGATTTTTGATTTAAAAAACTAAAATTTTATAGATTTGGCTATTGTAAAACATAAATCAAAAGAATTAAAACATACCTTCTTTTGTTGATTCACCAAAAATAACTCTTCTTGGATGAACTAGCTCCAAAGACAAGCTTTGATTGCCTCTTTTCTTCTCTCTTTTTCGTGCTACTGCTGCTATAAATATTAATTCAATTGAGTTTTTCCTTTCCTTCCTTGATTTGGTTTCAAAACCTAAAGCTATCATGAAAAGTTTTTTCCTCCTTTGATTTGGTTTCATTGGTCCTTATTTATAGTGGTTTTTAGGTTGTTTATTCCTAATTAATTAAGGTAAGTAATAATAATAAAAAAAAGAAATTAAAACCTAATTGCATTAGAATTCTAAAAATTGCAGCTGAAAAATTCGCGCTGGCAAAAATTCTGGCGACGGGCCCGTGGGCGTGCCAGCCCGCGGGATCCTGAGGGCGAAACGCCCGCAGGCCTGCGGGGGAGCCACTGTTGGCCCGACGGGCCCGCGCGACCACTTTTTGCTGCCAATTTTTTTCCGACTCCAATTTTTATTTTTATTTTTATTTTTATTTTTATTTTTTATTTGTTTATTTTCATTTTTTACTACTAAAAATTAGATACTAAGGTAAAAATTATTTAATTAAAATTATTTTGGACCAATTAAACAACAAAAATCATTTTGGACTAAATAAAGCACAATGGACAGGATTGGGTCAAAAATTAAGGGTCTACACTCCACCCATCCATTATTTGAAGCTCAAGTTGGTACAAACAAGACTACTCTTTTAGAGCTAGAACTAAAAAAACAAAAAAAAAGAGAAGAAAAGAAAACAAGAGAAATGAGAGCAAGGAAAAAAAAAAGAAAAAAGACAGAAAAAAGAAAAGAAAAAGAAAAAGAAAAGACAAAGACAAAGACAAAGAAAAAAAAAAGATAAAACCTAAAAATGTGGTTCAGAAAGCCAACTGAGTTCTCTTTTACCTAAAGCAGCAAAAGACTTCCATTTGGACAGTTTGACTTAAATTAGTCCAACCCAACCAAAGATTCAATCAAAATCAAAGAAAAAAGGAGAAAGACCTTTCAGATCTTGAAAGTTCTGTACTTGACAGCCCTACAAGGAAGAAGGACAAAATGATAAAATGCTCAAAGAAAGGGAAGAGTAAGAAAAATTAAAAGAAAGAAAGGGGAGAAGAAGAAAAGAAACAAATTTTGGTACCAAACATTTTGCAAGGGCAAAGACTGTCATAATCAAGATCCAGATTAATGCCAAGAAGATAGAAGGAATTTGTAGTCTAGCAAGATTGCCTCCAAGCTACCTAAAGTTCAAATAAGAAGTTTGTAGTGTGAAGGTTTGTCCATTGTGTCACATCGCCTCCAATCTCAAAATGGCCTTCACTGAAACACATGTCCCTTATAGACCCCATTTCAAGCCTATTAAAGACCTGTTGATCTCTCTTGGTAGGTAGAGTCTATTAGTGGAGATAGTTTAGATAAGCATGCATATGAGATAGACAATATTTAAACTCAATAAGACCTTTGGCTAAGCAATGTGTATGTGCCTATCTGAAGTGCAACAATTCTTGCTTAAATAGAAATGATTCCCAAGTTTAGTACGGTAACTAGGGTTGTCATGTTATAGATATGTTAATTTGGAAAAATCAAGTCTTGAGGTACATTGACATTAATTTGACAAAGCCAACATTTGATTTCAAAATCAAAATTCAAAAAATAAAAAAAAATGTTTTGTCATACAAAGCCTTCAAGTTAAGGGAAGTATGTTGAACCTCCAAAGGACACATTGGACAAAGGAAATGATTATTGGCAAGGTCATGAAGAACCTATCAACTGGCATGCTGAAACATAGTTCGAAATAGATGAATCTTTGACTCTGCTGCTTGGGGCCTCCATTATTCATGTTTTCAATATCTCCAAGATAAAAGTCATAAATGGGAAGCATTATTTTATTCCAATGCAAGACCTGAACGAGCATCTGAAAGGAACCAATG
Source organism: Garcia nutans (assembly GCA_947685225.1). NCBI lineage: Eukaryota > Viridiplantae > Streptophyta > Magnoliopsida > Malpighiales > Euphorbiaceae > Garcia > Garcia nutans. The sequence goes on from CANTUV010000046.1 coordinate 856,482, forward strand.
AGAATACTTCTGTTGATCACCTCGGTCTATGAGTCATGGAACCATTGTAAGTGTTATTCATGCATATCATGCATACATGAGCATATTACATTGCATTTTCTTATATTGTATTGTCTATTCTTTATCAAAGTGAACAACAAACACCTTGTGAAGAAAACAATCAAAAGAATATATCAAATTAGGGGGGGCATAGAAGGCCCATTGCTGGAGAAAGCTCCAGTAATTTTGCAAAGAGAAGAAATGCGTGCTTGTGCGAAGAACTAGACAATAAAAACATCAATCAAGGCTTGCATGGAAAAAATCTTTGGTTTAAGCCTACACAGGGGGGCAAAGTTTCTCCTTTTCAATTTTTTGAGTTTATATACAAAACATTTTCAAATTCACTTCTAATATTTCACCACACAGTGGAGCAAGGAGAGGATATAAGGTCCAATTAAAAATAGATGAATTTTTGCAAAAAGGAAGAACAAAAGAATTGAACATTAGAACTCTCAAAAGAATGAAGATGCAAAAGACAAAAGATCAGTCCAGCTAAAAGAGCTGAAGCAAGGGTAAATACCCGATTTCCAATGGATAAAGATCTATATTTCAAGGGTAAAGACCCGATCTCCAAGGATGAAGATCAATTTTCAAAAGTGAAGATCTAATGCTAAGGATGAAGATCCAAGGACTAACGATGAAGATCCATTTTGAGGGTGAAGAACCACAATGCATATAACAACCAGAGTAGTCAGAATCCTCAACTGATAAAAGGTCTGTCAAATCCAATTCAATCTCGGGTCCAAGTACCTATTCACGGGTCCAAGTACCCAAATAAAATCCATTTAGGATCGAGTATCCAAATCCAGTTAGGATCGAGTATCCCAATCCAATTTAGGATTGAGTATCCAAATCCAGTTAGGATCGAGTATCCAAATCCAATTTAGGATTGAGTATCAAAAACAAATTTAGGATAGAGTATCCAAATCCAATTTAGGATCGATTATCCAAATCCAGTTAGGATCAAGTATCCCAAACCAATTTAGGATCGAGTATGCAAATCCAATTTAGGATCGAGTATCCAAATCCAATTTAGGATCGAGTATCCAAATCTATTTAGGATCGAGTATCCAAATCCATTTAGGATCAAGTATCCAAATCCAGTTTAGGATCGAGTATCCAAATCCAGTTTAGGATCAAGTATCCAAGTCTAGTTTAGGATCGAGTATCCAAATCTAGTTTCGGGTCCAGAACCCAAATTATCCTTAGGTCCAGAACCTAAAATCTCTTTTAAGTCCAAAACTTAGCTCGGGTCCAGAACCCAAATTATTCTTAGGTCCAGAAACTAAAATTTCTTTTAAGTCCAGAACTTAGCTCGGGTCCAGAACCCAAATTATCCTTAGGTCCAGAACCTAGAATCTCTTCTAAGTTCAAAACTTAGCTCGGGTCCATAACCCAAATTATCCTTAGGTCCTTAACCTAAAATCTCTTCTAAGTCCAGAACTTAGCTCGGGTCCAGAACTCAAATTATCCTTAGGTCCAGAGCCTAAAATCCATTTTAAATCCAGAACTTAGCTCGGGTCCCGAACCCAAATTATCCTTAGGTCCAGAACCTAAAATCTATTTTAAGTCCAGAACTTAGCTCGGGTCCAGAACCCAAATTATCTTTAGGTCCAGAACCTAAAATCCATTTTAAGTCCATAACTTAGCTCGGGTCCAGAACCCAAATTTTCCTTAGGTCCAGAACCTAAAATCTCTTCTAAGTCCAGAACTTAGCTCGGGTCTAGAACCCGAATTATCCTTAGGTCCAGAACCTAAAATCTCTTTTAAGTCTAGAACCTAGCCCGGGTCCAGAACCCTAATTATCCTTATGTCCAGAACCTCAAATCTCTTTTAAGTCCAGAACTTAGTTCGGGTCCAGAATCCAAAATTACCATTAGGTCCAGAACCTAAAACTTTCTTTGAGTCCAGAACTCAAACCGGGGCCAAAACCTAAAACCTCAACCATCTCAGAAAAATTAAGTCTTATTGCTTTTCACTCTCTTTTACTAAAGTCTCAGATCGTTTAAGTAGGGGGCAAACTGTAGACCCTTAATTTTTTACCAAGTCCGGTCCAATCTATTTTATTTAGTCCAAAATAATTTTTGTGTTATCTTAATTAAATAATATTTGTTTTAGTATTTATTTTTTATAATTATAGTAATAAAATAATAATAACAAATAAATAAAAATAAAAATAAAAATCGGCGACGGAAAAATTCATCGCCGAAAATAGTGGACAAAATGGCCTTGGACCATTTCACCCATAGGAGCTTCCTCCAAGCAAAATGGCCCGTAGCCCGCCCCTCGCAATTGCACTTGCAATTTCGCTGGCAATCCCTCGCAGCAGCCCGCAGCAGTTTTTTCGCCAGCGAAATTTTTTCGACGCAATTTTTTCCGAAACCAAATTCTATTTGGTTTCGGATTTATTTTCCTAATTAAATACAATTTCCTTAAACAATTAAAATGAATCATCTAAATTTCCTGTAAATAAGACTAAAAAGACACGGAAAGAGGAGAACTTTGGGAGGAAGGAATCGGACTTCGGACTGAGACTTGGATTTTGAATTGGAACTTTACAAATTGATCGGACTTTTTAGAAGAGAATAAGCAAGCAAGCAATCAAGCTATCAAAGGCAGCAACCTTACCTTTATCCTTGTTCATCCAAGAAGCAATTTTTGGTGGAACCAACGAATGAAGGTTTTAATCCTTAATTTCTTTTTATTTCTTACAGTAGCTTCGTTCTTTATTTGATTCATAAGATTATACACTCAAAACTTCAATCTTTGAAGATGTAATAACTTGATCTTCGTTTCCAAAAACCTTAAATATTTTCCTCTGTTTCTAAATACATTAAAAACCTTAATTCTTTTCTTTGTTTTCCAAAAATCTTAAATCGTTCAACCTATTTCTTCAAAAATTTAAAACCCTAAATTGATTCTTCTATTTCCAAAAACCCTAAAAAAAAATACTTTTATGTTTCTTTTAAACCCTAAGAACCCTAAATTTATTTCTTCTATGTCCAAAAGACCTTAATTCGTTACTTTTCTGTTTCCAAAAACCTTAAACATTTTGCTTATTTCCAAAAACTTTATAAAACTCTAAATTGTTTTCATAAGTCTTAAAACCAAACATATTTTCCAAGACACCAAAAACCCTAAATCGTTTTATTAATTTCCAAAACCCTAATCTCTATTCCAAAAGTCACTAGCCTTATTTTTTAAGCATCAAAAGCTTTAACCCTAATTAATCCTTCTTTCCAAAATCACACAGTAAGCATTATTCTTTTAAAAATAACATTAGTTTCTTCCAATTTCAAAACCCTATTTTCTAAATTCTAAACCCTAAAATCTTAATTTTCAACACCAAAACCTACAATCCTAGAAGCCAGTTTCTAAAATTTTCTAGGGCGCTGCCCCCTTGACCCCCGCCAGCTAGCGGGACTGCCGTATGGGCTCATCGAAGGAGTCAATATTCATTTGTGTATTATGCGTCTATGTATTTAACTTTCTTTTTTCCAAAGCCCTAATTTAGTAATTCTAAAATCTTGTTTTAAGATGCGAACCCTAAATTATATATTTATTTAATTTTAGATTTAATTATGTAGTTCATTATATGCTTTGATTTATTTAATTTCAATGCTTGATTTACTTAATTTATCATGGATGAATGTTTATTATATATTTTGATTGATGTTTAATATCTTTGATGAATGATTTATTTATGATGAATGGTTATTTACTTTTATCGATTTATTTTTTATTTCCAAATGTTGTAAGAGGTATGTTTCCACTTTGTCAGTACCTCATTAGTTAAATATCATGTAATCTAAATCGCTTTTATATTTTAGACGAATGTAAAGGACATGTTTCTACCTCATGGTGGGTGTCCTATTCAGCTTAGACATGGATGATGTAAGGGCATGTTTCCATCTTCGGATGGGTGTCCATTTATTTGTTTTGCTTGGACATTGCTTTGATTTTAATATAAAGATGCTTTATTTCAATTTTTGCGTGTAATATGGATAATATCATTATATTTAAGAATTTTATAATATTAAGACCTGTAAAGGAGGACAGTTCCAATGAACTGGGCGTTGTGTGGGTACTGGGCCATTTCTCACCTTCCCTACACGTACACAACTTTCCGAACCCATTAGGGGGTTGGGGATTCCTTTGGAATAGAGTCATCCATCCCTTTCTTTTTCCCGACCTGTTCGGGTGACGGCTCCATTTTCTCCGGACCTAGGTCCGTGTTCTCTAAGGCCCTGAGCCTAAACAGTGCCGAAGTTACAAGAACCATTCCACCGGGAGTGGGGACAAAAATCCCGCTCACAGAGACCACCAAAGATTATGACAAAGGTTAGAAGTTTTTTGGGTTTGGCAGGCTATTCCACTCACCAGATTACTTCGGAAGGGAGTTAGATTCATGTAGACTGATCGGTGTCAGGCGAGCTTTGAGCAGCTTAAGGAGATGTTGACTCAAGCTCTTGTCCTTACTCTGCCTGTGGAAGGTAAACCATATGTGATATATAATGATATTTCACATAGTGGTTTAGGTTGTGTTCTAATTTAGGAGGGTAGAGTCATTGCTTATGCCTCTCGATAGTTGAAGCCGCATGAGCTAAATTACCTGACGTATGATGTGGAGTTAGCGGCTATAGTTTTTGCTTTGAAGATTTGGCGACATTACTTGTATGGGGAGAAGTATTTCATTTATACGAATTACAAGAGTTTGAAATATCTGGGTGTTCAAAGAGAGTTGAATCTTCGGTAGAGATGGTGGTTAGAGTTAATTAAAGACTATGATTGTTTAATTGATTATCATCCTGGTAAGGCAAATGTTGTTGTTGATGCCTTGAGTCGTAAGTCTTTGGCAGGTTTGACTGCTTATTCGCTCTTGTTGCTTGTTGAGTTGAGAGCGTTGCATGCCAGATTTGAGTCTTGTGATGATGGTACATTGATGGCTTAGTTGCAATTGAGGGCGGTGTTATTGGATCAGATAAGGGAGGCTCAATTGGCAGATGAGAGAATCCAAAAAGCTATATTGGATTGCCAAAAGGGGGAGAGTTGAGACTTTCATGTTAGAAGTGATGGCAGTTTATGGTACAGAGATAGGTTGTGTATTCCTGATGATTCAGGACTAAAAAGGATGATATTAGAGGAAGCACATCAGTCAACTTATGCTATGCACCCTGGGAGTACCAAGATGTATCAGGATTTGAAATAATGTTACTGGTGATCAGGTATGAGAGGGACATAGCAGAATTTGTATCCAGATGGTCTCACTTATCAGAGAGTGATGGCTGAACACCAAGTTCCTTCGGGATTTCTTCAGCCAGTATCAGTGCCAGAGTGGAAGTGGGAGTGAGTGATGATGGATTTTGTAACTGGATTGCCTTTGACTCAGAAGAAGCATGATGCAATCTGGGTGATAGTTGATCGGATGATGAAAATAGCTCATTTTCTTCCAGTTCGAATAGATTATTCTCTTGAGAGGTTGGCTGAGCTGTATATCAGTGAGATGGTAAGGTTGCATGGAGTCCCAGTTTCTTTGGTATCTGATCGAGATCCCTGGTTTACTTTGAGATTTTGGAAGAGTTTGCATGATGCTTTGGGTTCTCGGTTGCATTTTTGTACTACTTTCCATCCTCAGACAGATGGGTAGTTAGAGAGAGTGATATAGATTTTAGAGGATATGTTGAGAAATTGTATCATCATTTCTCTAGTAGCTGGGATAGATGCTTACCACTGACCGAGTTTGCTTATAACAATAGTTATCAGTCCAGTATTAGAATGGCACCTTATGAGGCATTGTATGGTAGGAGATGCAGGACACCTCTATGTTGGGATGAGGTTGGAGAAGGTAAGTTGATTGGTCCTGATTTGATTAGGAAAACAGAAGAGAAAGTAAAGGTGATTAGGAATTGTATGAAAGTAGCCTCAGACCGATAGAAATCATATTCAAATTTAAAAAGAAGAGACATAGAATTCAATGTAGGAGGTAAAGTATTTTTGAAAGTGTCTCCTTGGAAGAAAATTTTGAGATTTGGCCGCAAAGGGAAGTTGAGTCCTCATTTCATAGGACCTTATGAGGTACTGGAGAGAGTTGGACCAGTGGCCTATAGATTAGCTTTACCGCCTGAATTAGATCAAATTCACAATGTCTTCCATGTCTCTATGCTTCAAAGGTACAAGTCAGACCCATCTCATATTTTGTCAGTGGAATCTATTGAGGTGAGCCCATATCTGACTTATGAGGAGGAACGAATGGCTATTTTTGCACATGAAGTGAAGGAGTTAAGAAATAAGAAAGTGCCACTTGTTAAAGTTCTTTAGAAGAATCATGCTACAAAATAGGCAACATGGGAGAGTGAGCAGATGATGCGGAATCAGTATCCTCAGTTGTTCCAGACTTGAGAGCAGGTAATTTCGAGGACAAAATTTATTTGTAGAGGGAAGAATTGTAATATTCCAAAATTTTAAAAATATTAATTTTTGAAAAATAATTAAATGATTTAAAAGTGTATATATATATATAATTAAGTGAAAAAGGAAGGGTGTATATGGTATATATATGAAGATATACATATCATATACAAGTCAACATTTTAATAAGGTAAAATGATATTTTAGTTATTAAGATGTTAACTAATGGATAGTAGAAGATGATATTTGATTTTAATTATATTATAATAATATATATACTTGGTGGAGAATAAATGAGAAAATTGGTGTGGTTTAAAAGAGATTTGTTGGAATGAGTGGATCATTTCTTCTTCTTCTTCTTCCTCCATTGAAGCCAACCATCATCATCAAAGGAAAGAGAGAAGTTGCTTCTAGCTAACTTAAGTAATTGAAGGATTTCAATTGTTCAAGTTAGATTTTTAAGGATTTTCTTCATATTTGGTAAGTTTTCAACTTGTTTCCTTGAATTTCCATGAAAATTTGTATGTGAGTTAATTGGATGTTTGGTGTGGTATGTGTTTATGGTTGATTTTGGTATGTTTGAAGTTCTTTTGTTTAGTTAGCTATGAAGTTTGAGTTGGATTGAAGAAAAGGGTTAAGTTTGGTTTAGAGAATAAAAGTGTTGGGTTGTGTAACTTTTGAGTTGAGAAGTCTTAGTTGTGGTTGTATATTTTTGTTTTAATTGAAAAATGTTGATGTTTACATAAGTATTATGTGATATAATGATGGATTTGGTTGAGTTTGTATGGAGATGAAAAGGTTAATGAAAGATAATAGTTGGATGTAGCAATTATGTGTGGATATCAGGATTTTTGGCCTGACATGCCCGGTGGCACAACCATGCCTTTGGCCGTGTCGATGGTTCAGTTTTTAGTGTTGGTGACACGAGTAGTGACACGCCCATATCACTAAGCATGCCATAGCTACTGTGTTGTTGTAGTATTTACATGTACAGTGACACGCCCATGTCACTGAGCGTATCATAGCTACTGTATTGTTGTAGTATTTACACGTGCAGTGATACGCCCATGTCACTGAGCGTGTCATAGCTATTGTGTTGTTGTAGTATTTACACTTACAGTGACACACCCATGTAGCTGAGTGTGTCATAGCTACTATGTTGTTGTAGTTTTTACATGTGCAGTGACATGCCCATGTCACTAAGCGTGTCAAAACTTCTATGTTATGGGTTTAGGGCACGGTCATGGACACGCCCATGCTGTTGAGCGTGTCAAGTGTAGAGTTTGCCCTAGATAGTTCTTTTCCTCAATTTCCTTTGTGTATCTTATCCTTGTGTTGAGAGGTTTTTTTATACCTATAAGTGTATCACTAAGTGATTATTTATAATTACATTTGGTTTGGGCTTTGAAGAGACTTGAGTTACCCAATCCAAGTTTTGAGGGATATCTTAGAAGAGGAGGTGGAAAGTGGTGTTTGTTGCTTTTAGAGGTAAGTACAAACTTTGAATAATTGTTTATATTTACACGACATTGGGACTTAACACATTTGGTTGGAAAAAGTGTTAAGTTCCCTACTACATTATTGATGCATGAGAAATATGTTATGATTTGTATAATGTTACAAATGCATTATATGTAATATGAACTTTGTGCAAAATATGATAATGGCCCAAAATGTATGGGTATTGCAATTTGTTATGTATGAATTAATGATGGTATGTAAAGCCATTGGTGATGGCTATATTGATGTAAATGAGATTTGAAGCATTGTGCTTAGTTTGATCATGAGAAAATGAGAAAGGATTTAATAATGGAATTATGAAAGAATTGTATGCCTAGTATGTTATTCAATTTTCAGAGTTTTGTATTTAACTGCATGCCTATGAAGTAACAGTCCCTTGAAGCTGGGTTGGGCTTGGTCTTTCAAGCCTAATTGGGTGTTACATGATGTAGTAAACCCTTGAAGCTGGGTTGGGCCTAGTCCTTGACGCCTAGTTGGGATGTTACATATGAGGTAATCCTCATTGTGATTATGATTCGCCTACGGGCTAGACAAATGTTGTTATCTTTGACCAAAGCAGTAACTCTGGAATTTGAATGGCATATTAAATCCTTTTGGGCCCATGCTTGTGTTTGCTTTTTTGTGAATTATGAATTGTGGAATAATTGAGCAATTTATCAAGAAATAATGATATAATGTTATGAGATATAATATCTTTATGTGTTGTGCATTAGCATTACATTTGAACTATATTGTTATCAAAGTTTGTACCACTAAACTTTTGGCTTAGCGCGAGTGTGATTCATCGCGTAGTTGACAGGGTAGATCCGATTGAGCTGGATAGTTCAGCTAGACCGAATCGAGTCTAGGCTTTAGACCTTGAGTGCAGAGTTGGTTGGTTGTTGAACATCGAGATCAGAGACGAACTGCCAGCATGTATATATTTTGTATTTTTTACATATTGATTTTCATGTATATAATTATGTATATTCTGCAAACTATCGAAAATGTTTTGGATAAACCTTTGGTAATGAAGTATACATATGTGTTTTAGCAACTAACATTTCATCTATTATTTATATGATATGAGTTGAATGTTTTAAGATTATACATATTTTATAAGTGAAGATTTGTTTTTTTTTTTTGTAAAATGGTTGTGACATTCTTGTATGCTCTATACGTATATTACATATGTTGGGTATATGTAGTGTACATATATTGGGTGCAAGGTTGTTACAAGTATGATGGTTGTGATATTAAATTGGGGGGAAATATTCACAAGGCCCACAAATGGTATGACCAGGCCTCGCCTGCAGTGAAGAGAGTGGTTCAAGAGAGTCGTTTTGAGGACTTCATTTTGCAATTACTAGCACGAGGCTATCAAATTGATAGAAGCTTGATTTAGGCACTTATGGAATGCTGGTTGGACACAACTCATACTTTTCATTTGCCCATTAGAGAGAAGACAATTGGCCCGGTCGACTTTGCTGCTATAACTGGTCTCCGATGTGATGGAACCCCTGTCGCTTTGACCAACAATATCTTAAAGGAAGAAAAAATTTGACAGTTGATTGGTGTCAGACACCAGTATAGGAGATCATACAACATCATATATGAGACCATCTGAGAGTATTGGGTAAAGTATACTCAACCCGTGCACGGTGAGAGGGTGAAACAATATACCTAGGGGTTCCTATTATATCTGCTAGGAGCGACCATTTTGGGCAGCACCGAGTCTGCCATTCACTTATTAGTGTTGCATGCCCTTTCTGACTTAGATTGTGTATCTTCTTATACATGGGGAGAAGCTGGTCTTGCTTGTCTTTATCACAGTTTTGATGCACTCTGTAGGAAGAAAAGATCCTTCATCGGTTTCGCAGCCGTTGCCGAGGTATTACTTTCTTTTAAAACTATTGATCCAAATAATACATGAGCATATACTTGATTCTCTCTTTCATGTGCAGGTTTGGGCAAATGAGCATAATTTGGTGAGGGTTCCAAACATTAAGCAGTCGTGAGTTGATTTTCCAATGCTAGGTTCCTGGTTATTGGGCTGCAAGGAAGTGCTTGGAAGTCACTACGTATACTCTCACCACTACCACTTGAGTCACCTAACTTGGGACCAAGTAAGAAAAATTGTTAATATTAATATCAAACTTATGATAACAACAAATTACCTATTTGCCTTTCTACAGGTGGATGCTGCCTGGTGGAGAGTTGAAGAGAGAAATGACTGGATTAAATGCATGACTGATGCAATGCCTTTGCAAAACTCCCATCGAATTATTACTGGTCTAGTCTCTTTTGGCTAGTTTCTTGGTGAAAGAGTACATGATTGGTTCCTCGAACCTAACCAATGTAGAGTACCAGATGATATTCCATTATTTATGCTGAACACCATATCTATGCCAGAACCTTATTTAAGCGGCCGTCATGACGGCTTTGATGTTCATGACTTCTTTCTTTCACCGGATGTGCCATATGCTCAATTTATCCCGGATTAACGGTTAAATTTTGAAGTGTCACCTGCTGGCATTTGCGGGCTTTTCGGAGGTGAAGAAGAAGAAAAAGAAGTAGAAGAAGGAGAGGATGAAGAATATGAAGAAGAAGATGAAGGTTAGGAGGTGGAACGTGAGCTGTATTCCCGTTCTTACGGGGATCCTGGAGTTAGCTCTTCTCAGGTGTTTATCATCTCATCATTGCAACTATTTCTTCTTAATTTGTGCTAACTATTTGGTTCCCCTGGTCAAGGAGCCATCCCTCTGTATAATACTCTAATATAGTGGCAATTTTTGCTGTTTGCCCTAGATATGTCGTCTTATCGCAGGGCTTCGATTCAAATTACCTGGTCTATCATTTTGTTCCATAATGATATATGCTTGTATGTATGCATGAAAATGTATAAACTTACCCTTTCATTATCTGGCTCACATTAAATTGTCGAGGAGAAGAATAGAAAGCTTAAGGAAGAGTTAGCCGCCAGTCATTGGCACACCGCCCATTTTTAAGAATTATATCAATAAGAGGCACGGGACTTCCGATACTTTTAATTTCAGGGCATGAGGGATCTGAATGCTTTTTCATCAAGGGGCCCCAAACTGAGATCCATGATATGCCTCCTCCCTTTTCAAGTGATGACATAACTGACTTTCAGGATAGTAGAGGTTCAGGTGCTTACTCTTCAAGTGGACATTGGATGGATGATATGTCCCCTCCTTCAATAGGAGATGACTTTTTAGGGCTTTGTTCGATTATGGACCGCCCCCTTCTTTGCAATGACTGACTTGTAAAAACTTGTATCAAATTAAATAAAAACTTGTAATAATAATAATAATTATAATAATAATTTTATGTTATTTTGACTTTTTCAATTTTTTTTAACATATATGTATACACAGAAGTCCATGACGAATCCAAATTTGGATTCATCATGAATTAAAAATTACAAAACTCTAATATATTTGACTGGCTCGATCTGAATTCCTTTTCTCATGCATCTTGGATTCCAATTACTACCCATTCTTTGTGCGTCTTGGTCTACAAGCCAGAGCTTATATAAATCAGTTGCAATTCTTCATTCAAGACAGATTAAATCATCCACTTATTCCAATTGCCAACCATTTTACAAATAAATTTTTTAAAATTTTCATTTTGTAGACCCTTAAATTTGGACCGATTTAAATTTAAAAGGTTTATGTTGGTCCATTATGAATTTAGATTTCTTAAACCTAATTTTTGAATTAAATTGGAGTTTATATCAAAATTGCAAAAATATTGGCTAAAAATTTAATTATTTTGGACCAGTTTGTATTGAATTTAATGGTTTTGGTCGAGTTGGTTTGACATTGGTACTGCCATATTGATTTGGCTATGGAATCTACCATATTGATTTGGCTAGGGCAAATCAATATGGAATCAGCCTCATATCGATTTGGACAGCCCAAATCGATATGAGTTGCACTCCATGTCAATTTCGGCCTTTAATCCGAGTCCTAAACTTAATTGTACCGGCCATTAGACTTCCTAATTACCTTATGAGAGTTAGATTAGGTTTAGGTTAAAGTGTTGGTTTTTATATAAATACATGATTAACACAAATAAAAAAGGAGAGAGAGGCATAATGAGACGAACATATCGGCATCAACTTTGATTAATAAATTGGCAGAGATGAGAATAGTTGTGAGCGGGGATTTTCGCCCCCACTCCCAGTGGAATGTTCTTGCGACTTTGGCATTGTTTAGGCTCGAGGCCTTAGAGAACACGGACCTAAGTTCGGAGAAAATGGAGTCGCCACCCGGACGGGCCGGGAAAAAGAAAGGGGTGGATGACTCGATTCCTAAGGAATCCCCAACCCCTTAATGGGTTCGAAAAGTTGGGTACATGTGGGGAAGGTGAGAAATGGCCCAACACCCCCACAACGCCCGGTTCATTGGAACCGGCCTCCTTTACAAGTCTTAATATTATAAAATTCTTAAGTATAATAACATTATCCATACTACACACAATAAAAGAAAGCATCATTATATTAAAATCAAAGCAATGTCCAAACAAAACAAAACAAATAAATGGACACCCATCCAAGGATGGAAACATGTCCTTACATCACATGCCTAGGTAGGACACCCACCAAAAGGTAGAAACATGCCCTTTACATAAGTTCTAAAATAGAAAAGAAAATTAAATTACATGATGTTTAACTAATGAGGTACCCACCAAGTGGAAACATACCTCTTACATCTTTTGGAAGTCTAAATTGATTGATAAAAGTAAATAATCATCCATGATAAATAAATCATTCATGAAGAGTATTAACCAAAATATAAAACAAACATCCATCCATGATAAATTAAATAAATCAAGTATTGAAATTAAATAAATTAAAGTATAAGAAATAAATCAAAGCATAAATAAATATGGAATTGAATAAAACAAATAAAAGTTCAAGTGTAGTTACTATTTCTATTTAGGGTTATTTATCTCATGTGTTAAGGCTTTGGAAATTCTAAAGTTTAAGCTACTATGACTTTTTAGGTAATTAAAATAGATTAGGTTTTATGTTTTTTTAAGGTAAGCAAGACACTTTGACTAAACAAATTAAGATTTGAATGTTGAAATAATAAAACTTAAGTTTTAGACACTTTTGAAATATTTTTAATTCATGATTTTAAATAATAAATTGAGCTACTGTAGCTTTTTTGAGTTTTTTATGTTTTTATGTTTTTTATGTTTTAAAGAGTTTAAAGTTTAGAAAAAGTTAGGGTTTAAGGTTTTAAAGGGTTAGGGTTCATTATTTTAGGTTTAAAAGATGATTTTTGGATTTAGGCTCTTAGAATTTAGTTCATGTGTAATGTATAACTTTTAGGGTTTTTAAAAAAGCAATTTGATATTTTATGAGATTTTATGAACTTAAACACATGAATTGAAGTTTTTATAAGTAGAAAAGATGTTTTTTAATATTTTTTTGATGAAATAAAACCTACTTTAAGATCTTAAAAGATGCAGAATTTGATTTTGATTTTATTGAAAAATATGCTAAATTAGAGTTTTAAGGGTTTTTAAGAAGAAAAAATAACAATTTTAAATATTTTTTATAAAAGAGAGCCACGATTTTAATGTTCTAATCTTGGAAAAATTAAATTAAAGTTCTAAGATTTTTTATTTAAAAAACTAAAATTTTATAGACTTGGCTATTGTAAAACATAAATCAAAAGAATTAAAACATACCTTCTTTTGTTGATTCACCAAAAAATAACTCTTCTTGGATGAACTAGCTCCAAAGACAAGCTTTGATTGCCTCTTTTCTTCTCCCTTTTTCGTGCTACTGCTGCTATAAATATTAATTCAATTGAGTTTTTCCTTTCCTTCCTTGATTTGGTTTCAAAACCTAAAGCTATCATGAAAAGTTTTTTCCTCCATTGATTTGGTTTAATTGGTCCTTATTTATAGTGGTTTTTAGGTTGTTTATTCCTAATTAATTAAGGTAAGTAATAATAATAAAAAAAGAAATTAAAACCTAATTGGATTAGAATTCTAAAAATTGCAGCTGAAAAATTCGCGCTGGCAAAAATTCTGGCGTCTGGCCTGCGGGGGAGCCACTGTTGGCCTGACGGGCCCGTGCGACCACTTTTTGCTGCCGATTTTTTTTCGACTCCGATTTTTATTTTTATTTTTAATTTTTATTTGTTTATTTTCATTTTTTACTACTAAAAATTAGATACTAAGGTAAAAATTATTTAATTAAAATTATTTTGGACCAATTAAACAACAAAAATCATTTTGGACTAAATAAAGCACAATGGACCGGATTGGGTCAAAAATTAAGGGTCTACAGTTTGCCCCCTGCTTGAATGATCTGAAAACTTAGTGAAAGAAAGTGAAAAGCAACAAAACTTAATTTTTGAGGTTTTGGGTTCTGGACCCGAAATTGGGTACTTAGACCCAAGATTGATTTAACTCATCTAACCTTTTATCAGTTGAGAATTCTGGTATAACTGGTTGTTCCATTTTTACGAATTGTAGGTCTTTACCCACCAAAAATAGATCTTTATCTATTAGAAACTATGTCTTTTACCTAGGAACATGGATCTTTATCCGTTGGAGATTGGGTCTTTACCCGTAAAAATGGATCTTTATCCATTGGGGATCGGGTCTTTACCCTTGAAATATAGATCTTTATCCATTTGAAATCGGGTCTTTACCCTTGAAACAAAAATCTTTATCCTTCGAACTTTGGGTCTTTACCCTTGGAACATGGATCTTCATCCATTGAAAATCGAGTCTTTACCCTTGAAACATGAATCTTTATCCATTGGAAATCGGGTCTTTACCCTTGGAACATGGATCTTTATCCATTGGAAATCGGGTCTTTACCCTTGGAACATGGATCTTCATTCATTGAGATCGGGTCTTTACCCTTGAAAATGGATCTTTATCCATTGGAAATCGGGTCTTTACCCTTGGAACATGGATCTTTATCCATTGGAAATCGGGTCTTTACCCTTGGAACATGGATCTTTATCCATTGAAAATCGGGTCTTTACACTTGAAACATGGATCTTTATCCATTGGAAATCGGGTCTTTACCCTTGAAAATGGATCTTTATCCATTGGAAATCGGGTCTTTACCCTTGGAACATGGATCTTTATCCATTGGAAATCGGGTCTTTACCCTTGGAACATGGATCTTTATCCATTGAAAATCGGGTCTTTACCCTTGGAACATGGATCTTTATCCATTGAAAATCGGGTCTTTACCCTTGAAACATGGATCTTTATCCATTGGAAATCGGGTCTTTACCCTTGGAACATGGATCTTTATCCATTGAAAATCGGGTCTTTACCCTTGAAACATGGATCTTTATCCATTGGAAATCGGGTCTTTACCCTTGAAAATGGATCTTTATCCATTGGAAATCGGGTCTTCTTTGTTCTTTGAAGATGGGAGTGACACGGCTAGTGGCTTGGCCGTGTCCCCTGGGTGTGTCAGCTTCTGTGTTTTTTCTTTGGTTCTTCTTTATTCTTGGCTTAGGATGGGACACGGCCAAGCTTGTGACCGTGTCATGTGACACGGCTAGTGGCTTGGCCGTGTCTCCTGCCCATGTCACCTACTGTCAAGATTTCCATTAAGGTGATGCGGCCAAGCTTGATTTGGCTTGGCCATGTCTTGCTTGATCCATGTTCTTCTTTCCTTGTTTTGATCTTCCAAGGGAGTTTTTGTACTTTAACCACTTTTCCCTTGTAGCTGCCTCTTTTTTTTTTTTTTGATTCTTCAATGATCATTGCAGGTTGTTGGCTCGTTTGATCATGAGGCTGGACCATGTTATCCGCTAGGCATTGACATGAATTACCTGGTACATTTCTTATTTTGCAATAGTTTATGCTATATGTATGCATGATTATGTATGCTCTTACCTTTTTCCTTCTTGGCTCACAGCGGATGCTCGAAGATCAAAACAAGAAGCTTCAAGAAGAATTGGCTGCAAGTCATCAACAAACTTCTTATTTTGAAAGTTTATATCATCAATCCGAACAAAATTTTTGAGACTTTCGATTTCAAGGAATGAGGGATCCCGGTGCTTCTTCATCGAGAGGCTCCCAGGCTGATGACCATGAGATCCTTTCATCTGCTTCTGATGAGGACCATGCCAAATCAGAACTCCAGGGCAATAGGGATTTTAGTACTTTTGCTTCAGATGATCCCAGGACCAGTAATTTGCCTCCTCCAACAGGCGACGACTTTTTCAAGTCTTTATTTGGTGGTGACCCACCACCCTCTTAGTGATATGTAAATATTGAAACAATTGTAAAACATTGAAAAATATATAATTTTCCTCGTTTACTGTAATCTCTCTCCTTCTTTTTTTTTTTTCGTTGCCCCCCCCCCTTTATATATATATAAAATACATCATAATTAATCCACTTCTTTTTAAAAAAAAAAAAAACAAATCCAAAATGGAAAAAAGAAATTGTAATCACTTCCTTTCCTTGTGCCATATGGTCTTATACTTTTCCATCACCTTTTCCATTTCCCTTTTGGAAAAGGTTTATTTTCTCTATATAAATCACCTTGCATGCCATATTTCAATTCATAAGCCAAGAATCTCTCTTCCAAAGTGAATACTCTCCTTTTAGCAATTTCGGTTCCCCTTTATTCATCAACCATGACCGAGCACCATTTAAAGAAAATAAAAATTCTATTTAAGAATATGGATGCCAACCATTGGATGCAAATTTCATGGTCAAAGCTTGATGTTTTAAAATGCTTTCAAAATGTCAAATTGGATCATTCCTTTTTACATGCTGTGGCTTCCTTGTGGAATACGGATTCCAGGGTGTTTAGAATTAATGGCTTTGAAATGTGTCCTTTGATTGAAAAATTTGAGGCCATTCTTGGACATCCCAATAATCATCAAATGGCGTTACCCACATTGGTTTTCAAAACTCAGCAGAAGATGCAGATGTTATTTCAAATTTCGAAACCCGAGATTCTTCGGTTGATGAGAGGTGAAAAAATTCTACTTGCTCATTTGATTGACTTTTGTTCTTCTCATTTGGCTCCTACTAAGGCCTGGGGAAGCATGCTTTGTCTTTGTTTACTCGGCCAATTCTTACTTGTTTCTTCTGATGGCGATATTGATCCACGAGTATTGGATATCATGGATCAAATGGAAGGAGGCTTGTCGCCGGTACCTGTGATCTTAGCCGAAACCCTAGTTGGATTAGACCGATTTAAATCAGGATTGTCAAAGAGACTGACTGGGAGCCCGTTGCTGCTTCAGGTAATTACCTAAACTGCCCTTCCGGGTTTTCAATTTAGGTTTTTTTTTTTCTATTTTTATATTGCTCTAATTTTTGCCTAGTCCGCCCATATGGGTTTTCGGAACTAGCGAGCTGTCCTAATTTTTGCCTAAGCTGCCCTTGCGGGTTTTCAACTTAGCGGACCTTTTTTTTTTAAAATTCTTTCTTCACAGATTTGGCTTCAGGAGCGTCTTTGTTTGCTTGATACTTCCTCCATGGATTTTGCCAGATACCTGCCTCGTCATCATTCTGCTAGGAAACTATTCCACCCAGCTTTTTCATATGCTGACTGGATTGACTGGATCCACTCACGCTCTGAAGTTAATATCCGTTGGTTAGTACCTTGGTGGAAGATTTCTCATATTACCCTGCGGACATACCTGATGTACGTTCCCCTTGCTGCTCTTCGTCAAGGTACATGCTATGATCCTCGCCAACTTAGGCGTCAGTATGGAGCTGAGCCTCATGATTCTGACTTTGTTCCTGACCTAGACATGCCTTGCTTGACTGAAGCCTACTTGGATCGGCTGAGGCAAAGCTGGCCTGCACGTTACACTTATAGACTGCCATAGATTTTACATTTGTCAATTCAGAAAATGTTTTGTTAGGATGAAAAATAACTAAAGTAATAAAAGATTCTTCTTTTCCATTGATAATTTGTCATCACCTTTTGCAATTATGATTATTTATTTCATCCGTATTTGGTCAAATACTTATAACAGTGCACATAGAACAAATTTAATCATTAATTCTGTTTTATTAAATTGGGGAACAACCAAACATAAAGCCAGCATACACAAGATCACTCCTGTTGCCAATCAGCCCTTTCGGGTTTTCTAATTGACGATTTTCTCTCATTAGCCCTAATTGTTGCCTAGCCCACCCTTTCAGGTTTTCGGAACTAGCGGACTGCTCTAACTTTTGCCTAGGCCGCCCTTTTTGGGTTTTCAACCTAGCGAGCTCTTTTTTTTCATACAAAAAACCTCTTCAACCTGCCAATGTTTACTGGCTCACTGAATTCATTCCCATCCATGTCTGATAACTTCACTGCACCTTTGCTCATGACTTGTTTCACGACATATGGTCCTTCCCAGCTGGGTCTGAACTTCCCTCTTGGATCAGATACATTAGGCCTACATTGCTTCAATACCAAATCCCCAACCTTGAATCTTCGAATTTTGACCCTTCTATTGTAAGCCCGAGCTATCTTCTTTTGATACAGTTGGTGATGATACAGTGCCTTTAGCCTTCTCTCTTCTAATAGAGCTAATTAAGTGTATCTGCTTGCTACCCATTCTGTTTTAGGCAGCTCTGCTTCCAAGACTACTCTCAATGACTTGATCTCAATCTCAATTGGCAATACTGCTTCCATCCCATAAACCAAAGAGAACGGTGTCATTCCAGTAGGTGTTCACACACTCATCCTATATCCCCATAAAGCAAAGGGAAGCATCTCTGACCAATCCCTGTAAGTCTTGGTCATCTTGGACAGAATTTGCTTAATCGTCTTGTTTGTTGCTTCCACTGCACCATTAGCCTTTGGTCTATATGGAGAAGATCGGTGATGATGGATTTGGTACTTGGAGAATAAATCCTTAACTTCCCCTTGAAACTGTACCCCGTTGTCTGATATCACACAGTGCGGAACCCCATATCTGCAGATGAGATTCTTTTCGATAAACCTAGCCATTTGACTTGCACCCAGCTTGTTGAAGGATTCGGCTTCGACCCATTTCGAAAAATAATCAACTGCTACCACAATAAAATGGTGCCCGTTTGAAGTTGTCGGATGTATCTCTCCTATAATGTCAATACCCCAAGTGGCAAAGGGCCAGGGTGAAGACATTGAATGTAGTTCTTCAGGAGGCATATGATTCAAGTTACCGTACATCTGACATTGTTGGCACTTCTTGACAAACTCGATACAGTCTCTTTCCATAGTCAACCAATAGTAACCTTGTCGAATAATCTTCTTAACTAGGGCCAAACCACTCATGTGCGGACCGCAACTTCCCGCATGTATTTCAGACATGATGCGCTCCACTTCAGGCTTTCTTAAACATCTCAAATGCACCCCATCAGGCCATCTTCGATATAACTCCCCATGGAAGGTGATGTATTGCAATGACCACCGCCTTATGGCCCTTCTCTCTTTCTTTGTTGCCCTCGGCGGGTATTCTCTTTCCTCCAAAAATCTCCTTATGGTATCATACCATGCATCATGGTCTGTATCAATTTCCATGATTACTTCATATTCATAACAAGGAGTTGATGAACTGGTCAAGACCAGAGGCTTAAGGAATAAGCTAACAGGATTTTCCCATATCGAAGCCAATGTGGCTAGGGCATCAGCCATCTGATTTTCTTCTCTTGACAAGTGTATAAACCTACACTCCTTAAAATTTTTCTTTATCATGGTCAGGTAATGATGGTATGGTTTCAATTTTTCTCCTTTCAATTCCCACTCTCCATTTACTTGGGATACTACTAACAATGAATCACCATAAACTTCCACCTTATCCACCTTCATAATCATTAGGGTTTCCAAACCGAAAATACAAGCTTCGTACTCCACCATATTATTGGTCGCCCTAAATTTCAATTTTTTTGGCTAAAGGGATGAGTTCCCCTTCGGGCGATTCTAGTATAACTCCCAAACCTGCTCCTCTCCTGTTTGCTGCTCCATCAAAATACATTTTCCACCCTTGTACTTCAATTGCTTCTAAATGTTCATCTGGAAATTCCAAGATTACCTCTTCACTTTCTGGTAATGGTTGTTGAGCCAGAAATTCCGCCACCGCTCTACCTTTGATTGTTTTTTTGGTTACATACTCGATCTCAAATTCTTCTAGTATTATCAACCATTGACCATATTTCCCAATTAAAGAGGGTGTCTCTCTTAAGTATTTCATTGGATCCAACCTGGAAATTGCTTGCACACTATATGATTGAAAGTAATGCCGCAACTTCTTAGAAGACCAAACCACGGCTATGCATGTCTTTTCGATGATACTATACTTAATTTCATAAGGTAGGAGCTTTCTACTTAAGTAGTAAACAACATGCTCAATCCCCGACTCATCTGCTTGGGCTAGCATGGCTCCTATCGACTCTTCTTCTACCACTAAGTATAGTAATGGAGGTTTGCCGAGTTTAGGTGGTTTCAAAACAGGTGGATTCAACAAATACTCCTTTATTCGATCAAAGCCCTTTTGACATTCTTCATTCCATACGACCGGCTGATTCTTCCTAAGCAACTTGAAGATAGGCTCACAGATTGTTGTGAGTTTTGCTATAAATCTGCTAATGTACTGCAGTTTACCAATAAATCCCCGAACTTCTTTCTCCGTCTTCGGGGTTGGCATATCCCTGATTGCTTTGACTTTGTCAGGATCAATCTCAATGCCATTCGGACCAATCACATGTCCCAACAATTTACCTGAGGTAACACCAAATACACACTTCTTTGGGTTTAATCTGAGCTTATACTTCAAAGCTCTATCGAAGAATAATTCCAAGTTCTGGAAGTGTTGCTCCCTTGTATTCGACTTCACCATCATATCGTCGACATATACTTCAACCTCTTTGTGCATCATGTCATGAAATAAAGTGGTGGCCATTCTTTGGTATGTTGCTCCATCATTCTTTAAGCCGAAAGGCATCACCCTATAACAAAATATACCCCATGTAGTAGTGAAGGCAGTTTTGGTTTTATCCTTTTGGGCCATTAACACTTGATTGTATCCAGAAAATCCATCCACAAACGAGTGTAGCACACTAGAGGCTGCACTATCAATGAGTACATCTATAGGAGGTAAAGGAAAATCATCCTTAGGGGAAGCCTTGTTTAAATCTCTATAGTCCACGATTTAAGGGTTGTAGTAGTCCCTTTCTTTGAAGCTTGTTGAGAACCCAGGACATCGGTTTTCCCAATTCCGAAAATTGTCTCCTTGTTCCTTGGTTAGTAGCATTAACACCGATGGCCTTTTGCATGCTTTGGCTACCAGGTTGATAGCTCCCTTTCTCATTCCTTTTCATTGCAAATCGACTCTTCTCCCTGTCCCATTCTTTAATTTGTAAACCAGCTTGAAGAAGGTCTTTGAAATCACGGATGAGTGTATGAGACATCCTCTCACGAAGACTAGGTAACACCCCTCACAATCATCCTTATTTGATCGGATTCATCGGGCCTCTTCTTGAGTAAAGCAGCCTTGTTTCTCCATCTCTTGACATAGTCTACAAAATTCTCATTTGGCCTTTGCCTTATGGACTCCACTTCCATCAAGGTAACTTCCAATTCCATATTATATCCATAATGTTGGATAAAGGCTTTGTAAAGTAGATCCCAGCTCTTTTGTGTTTCATCATCTAAGGTATTGAACCAATTTTGGACAATAGGGTCCAATGAGAGCATAAAGTACCTTAGGGTTTGAGCCTTAGTAGCTCGGGCAGACTTCATGGCAGTGATATATTGCTTCACATGAAGATGAGGATTTCCGGTGCCATTGTACTTTGCAAAGGAGGGCATCTTGAATTTATAAGGGACCTCATCATCTTGTTCAAATAACTTGTCAACTTCAGACATCTCTTTGGTTTTCAGCTTCTTCTCAAATTTCTTTTCTAAATCTGCAATCATCTTTTCAACATCAGATGTCTCGGTCTTTTCAATAGTTGCTTTCTCGACCACCTTCGGTTCTTTCTTCTTTTCTTGAACCTCTTGGTAGTATTGAGCCCAATCATCATCATCATCAATGACCACCTTTTCATCATCAAAAGCCACTTCATTAACTTTAGTCTTCCCTTTGTCCTTTGGTTTCTTAGTGCTAGCAGATGCTTCGGCATGATTCTCTAAGATTGCAGTCAATTGGTTCTTCATGGTCTCAGCTAGGGCCTCTTTGATTTCTTCCATCTTGGCATTGAGGGCTTCATCCACCATTCTTTGAATTTGTTCGGGCTCCATTGTCTTTGGTGAGCAAGTGATTGAGTCGTTGCTAGATTCTTCGTCTCCGGCGTAGGTCGGATTGTTGTAAGCTTTTGAACTTTCGTAATCCAGGGTTGTGAGCCAGAGAGGACCAATGATATGAGATGCAAATGTATGCATGTATGCATGTAGGCACAAACAAATAAGAACATATTAGGACGTTCCTTCCAACCTTATAACATCCACACACGAATGGCGAGTCTCTTTTCCTAGGCATATGGTTAACAAAATACCAACATGGGGTATCTTGCTTTCGAATAATTCCCTCGAACGTTTCAACCAATAGTTATATTTTTGAAAATGGAAATCAATTCATGATAATTCCCATTAATTAGGCTTTAATCCATTCAACCAACTAAAGTAGCTTTTATGTTATATTGGATTAAAACGAAATTAAGACGTTTATTATAAATAGATTTCTCACTTGAAAAAGTAACTAATGATTCATGCCAAAAACAAGCCCATGGTTAATTTGTTCTTTGTGTAAACTAGGCCCACAATTGATTTTTGGTATTTCATAATTGACCTAAATATTTTTGCAAGCTCTTTGTAAAAAATGGTTGGGTGAAAATAGTTTTGTTTCTAAGCCCATTGTAAAAGATTTTAGAAAAAATGGATTTTGGGCTTAGTATTTGGGCCATGGGCCAAAGAATTTTTGATTTGTTTTTAGAAAAGCCTTATGTCCAAAGACCATCTTAAAAAGTTTTGAAAATAGCTTTGGTCTTTTGGATTTTAAAAAATTTATTTTGAGCTTGTAAATGTACTTAGGTCATATTAGAAAAAGAACAAACCAAATAAGCCATGATTTAAACTAAGATAAACTAACCATAGTCAAACAACATGCATTTGGGGTAAAACCTAAGGAAAGTAACTAGGCCAATTACATGAGCTTTAGTCTTTGGGTAGAAAGGCTTAGGTTCCCATAGCAAGTATATACCAAATGGTACGAGGCTATGAGTGGTTATGCCATGCTCGATCTCCATACCTTGAGTGAAAGTATGGTATCCCTTACATAACATAACACGGGTAACACGAGCGTCCTAACTCACGCACACAATGCAATCTAAGATGATGCAATGGATAATATCATTATAAGAAAGAATAGAATAATATAAAGACCAACAGAATCAACTTCTCTTATCCCCAGTTAAGTCGCCACTGTGAGCGGGGATTTTTGCCCCCACTCCCGGTGGAATGGTTCTTGCGACTTCGGCACTGTTTAGGCTCGGGGCCTTAGAGAACACGGACCTAAGTCTGGAGAAAATGAAGTCGCCATCCGGACGGGCCGGGAAAAAGAAAGGGGTGGATGACTCGATTCCTAAGGAATCCCCAACCCCTTAATGGGTTCAGAAAGTTGGGTACGTGTGGGGAAGGTGAGAAATGGCCCAGCACCCCCACAAAAGCCCGGTTCATTGGAACCGGCCTCCTTTACAGGTCTTAATATTATAAAATTCTTAAGTATAATAACATTATCCATACTACACACAATAAAAGAAAGCATCATTATATTAAAATCAAAGCAATGTCCAAACAAAACAAAACAAATAAATGGACACCCATCCAAGGATGGAAACATGTCCTTACATCACATGCCTATGTAGGACACCCACCAAAAGGTAGAAACATGCCCTTTACATAAGTTCTAAAATAGAAAAGAAAATTAAATTACATGATGTTTAACTAATGAGGTACCCACCAAGTGGAAACATACCTCTTACATCTTTTGGAAGTCTAAATTGATTGATAAAAGTAAATAATCATCCATAATAAATAAATCATTCATGAAGAGTATTAACCAAAATATAAAACAAACATCCATCCATGATAAATTAAATAAATCAAGTATTGAAATTAAATAAATTAAAGTATAAGAAATAAATCAAAGCATAAATAAATATGGAATTGAATAAAACAAATAAAAGTTCAAGTGTAGCTACTATTTCTATTTAGGGTTATTTATCTCATGTGTTAAGGCTTTGGAAATTCTAAAGTTTAAGCTACTATGACTTTTTAGGTAATTAAAATAGATTAGGTTTTATGTTTTTGTAAGGTTAGCAAGAAACTTTGACTAAACAAATTAAGATTTGAATGATGAAATAATAAAACTTGAGTTTTAGACACTTTTGAAATATTTTTAATTTATGATTTTAAATAATAAATTGAGCTACTGTAGCTTTTTTGAGTTTTTTTATGTTTTTATGTTTTTTATGTTTTAAAGGGTTTAAAGTTTAGAAAAAGTTAGGGTTTAAGGTTTTAAAGGGTTAGGGTTCATTATTTTAGGTTTAAAAGATGATTTTTGGATTTAGGCTCTTAGAATTTAGTTCATGTGTAATGTATAACTTTTAGGGTTTTTAAAAAGCAATTTGATATTTTATGAGATTTTATGAACTTAAACACATGAATTGAAGTTTTTATAAGTAGAAAAGATGTTTTTTAATGTTTTTTTTATGAAATAAAACCTACTTTAAGATCTTAAAAGATGCAGAATTTGATTTTGATTTTATTGAAAAATATGCTAAATTAGAGTTTTAAGGGTTTTTAAGAAGAAAAAAATAACAATTTTAAATCTTTTTTTATAAAAGAGAGCCACGATTTTAATATTCTAATATTGGAAAAATTAAATTAAAGTTCTAAGATTTTTTATTTAAAAAACTAAAATTTTATAGACTTGGCTATTGTAAAACATAAATCAAAAGAATTAAAACATACCTTCTTTTGTTGATTCACAAAAAAATAACTCTTCTTGGATGAACTAGCTCCAAAGACAAGCTTTGATTACCTCTTTTCTTCTCCCTTTTTCGTGCTACTGCTGCTACTGCTGCTATAAATATTAATTCAATTGAGTTTTTCCTTTCCTTCCTTGATTTGGTTTCAAAACCTAAAGCTATCATGAAAAGTTTTTTCCTCCATTGATTTGGTTTAATTAGTCCTTATTTATAGTGGTGTTTAGGTTGTTTATTCCTAATTAATTAAGGTAAGTAATAATAATAATAAAAAGAAATTAAAACCTAATTGGATTAGAATTCTAAAAATTGCAGCTGAAAAATTCGCGCTGGAGAAAATTCTGGCGACGGGCCCGTGGGACCACTTTTTGCTGCCGATTTTTTTCCGACTCCGATTTTTATTTTTATTTTTATTTTTAATTTTTATTTGTTTATTTTCATTTTTTACTACTAAAAATTAGATACTAAGGTAAAAATTATTTAATTAAAATTATTTTGGACCAATTAAACAACAAAAATTATTTTGGACTAAATAAAGCACAATGGACCGGATTGGGTCAAAAATTAAGGGTCTACAGTAGTTTTACTAAATCTTCAAAAAGCAATTGAGTAATAGGAAGAACATAACAATTGTCCCAGGTAATTGTTTCCCTCCACCAATTACAAGTTGATTCTGGCAGTTGATAAGTATTGAGTTTGATTCAACACATTCAAATTGGATGAGCCTATGACGCAGGTACATCTTCATTAACTCATTAAGTTTAAATGTCCATTCCCTTATTTTGTAAATTATGCATGATGTTACTGCTTTAAACATAACTTCAGAAATTTCATTCAACAAATCTTATCTTTAGCATTTAATTTAATTTGAACCTTAAATCATAGAGTCCAACCATGATCAGATAATTCAAGGTCTTAATTTTCGCTTGTAAACACCAATTAAGTTTTCCAAAAAGCTTAAAGTCTTAGTTTAAGTATCCTATACTTTATAAAACCCTAATTTAATTAACCAAAACCCTAGCCATTATTTAAAATCCTAAAATTATTTTTTAAACACCTAATATGTAGATCATAACCTAAAATTAGTTAAACCCTAATTTGATTCCAAGTATCCACAAAATCAAAGTTTTTCATCTAAACCCCAGAATTGTTTTCATAAGAATTTCAAACCCTAATTTTGATTAAAAAAACCCTAATTCAAGATGTAAACCTAAATTTATATATTTATTGCTTTTATTTAATTTTAGATTTGATTATGTAATTTATTATATGTTTTGATGGTTGATTTATTTAATTTCAATGCTTGATTTGTTTATCATGAATGGATGATTTATTTATTTATTATTATTATTTGTTAAAATTGTAAGAGGTATGTTTCCATAATTGGGTACGTCATTAATTAATCTTTATGCAATTTAATTTATTTTCATATTTTAGAATTAATGTAAAGGATATGTTTCCACCTTTCGGTAGGTGTCCTATTTAGTTTTAGACATAGACGATGCAAGGACATATTTCCATTCTCGAATGGGTGTCCATTTATTTGTTTTGTTTAGGCATTGTTGTGATTTTAACAAAGTATTTATTTTTTCTTATAATCTTATGTAGTATGGAAATATCATTATATTTTAGAATTTTATAATATTAAGACCAGTAAAGGAGGCATGTTCCAATGAATCGGGCGTTGTGGGGGTGCTGGGCCATTTCTCACCTTCCTCACATGTACCCAACTTGTTGAACCCATTAGGAGGTTGGAGATTCATTAGGAATCGAGTCATCCACCCCTTTCTTTTTTTTTGGCCCATCCAAGTTGTGACTCCATTTTCTCCGGGCTTAGGCCCGTATTCTCTAAGGCCCTGAGCCTAAACAGTGCCGAAGTCGCAAGAACCATTCCACTGAAAGTGGGGGTGAAAATCTCCGCTCACAGTGGTGACTCCACTGGGGATAAGAGAATTGATTCCGTTGGTCTTTATATTATTGTATTCTTTCTTATCATGATATATTATATTATAGGACACCCGTGTTACCCATATTGTGTTATGTGAGGGATACCATACTTTCACTCAAGGTGTGGAGATCGAGCATGGCATAACCACTTATAGCCTTGTACCATTTGGTATATACTTACTATAGGAATCTAAGCCTCTTAACCCAAAGACTAAAGCTCATGTAATTGGCCTAGTTACTTTCCTTAGGTATTTACCCCAAATGCTTGCTATTTGACTATGGTTAATTTATCTTGGCTTAAATCATGGCTTATTTCATTTGTTGTTTTTCTAATATGGCCTAAATACACTGTAATCTCAAAATAATTTTTTTTAATGTCCAAAAGACCAAAGCTATTTTCAAAACTCTTCAATATGGTCTTAGGACATAAAACTTTTCTAAAAATCAAATCAAAAATTCTTTTCTCATGACCCAAATACAAAGCCCAAAATCCACTTTTTCTAAAATCTTTTTACAAAGGGCTTAGAAACAAAATTATTTTAATAATCTTTTGAAAGAGATTACAAATATTTAGGTCAATTATGAAATACCAAAATCGATTGTGAGCCTAGTTTATAAGAATTATTAATCATGAGCTTGTTTTTGGCATGAATCATTAATTACTTTTTCAAGTGAGAAATCTATTTATAACAAACCTCTTAATTTAGTTTTAATCCAATATAGCATAAAAACTACTTTAGTTGGTTGAATGGATTAAAACCTAATTAATGGGAATTATCATGAACTGATTTCCATTTTTTGAAAATATAACTATTGGTTGAACAGTCCGAGGGAGCTTTTTGAAAAGAAAATATCCCATGTTGGTATTTTTGTTAACCATATACCTAGAAAAAGAGACTCGCCATTCGTGTGTGGAAGTTATAAGGTTGGAAGGAACGTCCTAATTATCTTTGTTTGTTAGTCATTTGTGCATATATGCATACATGTATACATCACATCACATATCATTAATCCTTTCTAGCTCACAGCCCTAGATTACGATAGTTTAAAAGCTTACGACAACCCCACTTATGCCGGTGACAAAGAATCTAGCAGTGACTCAATCACTTTCTCATCAAAAGCAATGGAGCCCGAACAAATTCAAAGAATGGTGGACAACACCCTCAATGCTAAAATGGAAGAACTAAAGGGGGCCCTAGCTTAGATCATGAAGAATCAAATGACTACAATGTTTAGGAACAATGCTGAAGCATCTGCAAGCACCAAGAAAAATAAGGGGAAGGCTAAAGTTGGTGAAGTGGCTTTTGATGATGATAAGGTGATCATTAATGATGATGACGATTAAGCACAATACTTCCAAGATCCTCAAGACAAGAACAAAGAGCCAAAGATTGTTGAAAAGACTGAGACGTCGGATGTTGAGAAGATGATTGCTGATTTAGAAAAGAAACTAAAAATTGAAGAGATGTCTGAGATTGACAAACTATTTGAACAAGATGAGAAGGTCCCTTATAAGTTCAAGATTCCTTCCTTCGCTAGGTACAATGGTACTAGAAACCCTCATCTCCATGTGAAGAAGTACATCACTGCTATTCAGTCTACTCGAGCTACTAAAGCTCAAACTCTGAGGTATTTCATACTCTCATTGGACCCTATTATCCAAAACTTGTTCAACACCTTAGAGGAAAGTACTCAAAAAGATTGGGGCATGTTGTACAAGGCTTTTATTGAGCAATATGGGTACAATATCGAGCTGGAAGTAACCTTGATGGAGGTGGAAACCATTAGGCAAAGACCAAATGAGAATTTTGTGGACTATATAAAAAGATGGAGAAATAAGGCTGCACTTCTCAAAAGAAGGCCTGATGAGTCTAACCAAATCAGGATGATAGACAGAGGCATCCTGCCCAACCTCCGTGAAAGGTTGTCTCACACCCTTATAAGGGACTTCAAAGACCTTTTGCAAGCTGGCTTGCAAATTGAAAAGTAGGAAAGGGAGAAGAACCGCTTTTCGACAAGAAGGAATGAGAAAGGGAATTATCAACCTAGCAATCAAAGTACACAAAAGGAAGCTGATGTTAATGCCACTAGTTGAGGAGGAATGAGGCAATTTTTGAAATTAGGGAAGTCACTGTCTTGGGTTCTCAATAAGCTACAAAAGAAGGGATTGTTAAAACCCTTGACTCCTCATCCTTTGCCTAATCTTCTTCCACCTAACTTTGATACTAAGGCATTTTGCCAATTCCATCAAAGTCCTGGACATGAAATGGACAACTGTATGAAGTTGAGGCATGAGATCCTGAATTTAATTGAAAATGGAATGTTGCTTGAGCAAGAAAAGCCTAATACCAAGAGCAATCCTTTGCCTAAATTTGGCAGAGTGCCACCGCCAACAACCATCATGGTAGGAGGAGGAGTGGAGGAAGATTCTATATTTCAAGACTGGAATGTCGAAGAAGTGGATTAAGGAGAAATTTTATTCAATGAACCTTTCTTAACTTGGATTGCTGCTCTTTTTATTTTACTTTCTTTAGAACTTATTTGGAGCAATTATGTTTTTAAAATTATGTTTGTTTGAATAAATTACTTTTATCAAAATTTTTGTTGGTCTTTGTTCATTTTGGTGCTCAACCAATGAAGAATCCAGCTTGATGTTTATAAATTAATGTATCTAGGCATCATGGTTTGAATGACTTTACTAGATGAGGGAATTGCTCTATAGCATTGAGTTGTGTATGCTTACTTAGAGAGGGCTCCTGCATAATTACCTTTGTATAAGTCCTAGTCAGTCTTAGAACTTGCTTTGATCGACTTTCGAGGCAAAATTGAACTCTGCTTATTAAGGGAGAGATGATCTAGGTATTGTTTGATGAGCCAACAACTAGCATCCATCCAATTAAATATCAATCCCTAGTTGTCCCTTTGAGCCTTCATAAAATTGTAGCTTTCTTTTCATTGACTTATAAGCCTAATGACCTGCCCTGAGCTATTGTTACACTTTTGACAAGTCTTATGATCACTAAGGTAAAGAGGCAAGAAGATCAAAGAATGGAATGCATAGCCAAAACCATAAGGATAGTTGATGTTCTCAAGACCATAAGGGTGGTTAAAGTTCACCTAATATCTCCAATCTATCAAGATAACATCAAAGTAATAAATGATTTATCCCTGTTAACAAAGATTTATGTCACTCCACTCATCCATTATTAGAAACCCAAGTTAGTACAAACAAGACAACTCTTTTAGAGTTAGAACAAAAAATAATAATAAAAAAAGAAAAAGAAAAAAATAAAAGAAAATAAAACCCAAAACGCTTTAGAAGGCCAACTGAGTTCTCTTTTACCTAAAGGAGAAAAAGGCTTCCATTTGGTTTATAAGGATAGTTTGACTTGAATTGGTTCAACCCAGCCAAAGATTCAATCAAAATTGAAGAAAAAGGAGAAAGGTCACCCAGTTCTTGAAAGTCCTGTACTTGACAGTCCTATAGGGAAGAAGGACAAAATGATAAAATGCTCAAAGAAAAAGAAAGGAAAAGAAAAGAAAAAAAAAGGAAAGGAATGTCAGTATCAACCTTTATAAGGGAAAAGACTATCCCAATCAAGATCCAGATTAACGTCAAAAAGAAAAAAGAATGTTCAAAGCTCTATTTTATTCCTGCTTCCAACTGCCTAAAGTTCTAACAAGAAGTTTGTAGTGTGAAGGCTTGTCCATTGTGTCACATAATCTCCAATTTCAAAATGATCTTCATTTAAACCATGTCCCTTATAGACCCTATTTAAAGCCTATTAAAGACCTTTTGATCTCTCTTGGTAGGTAGAGTCTATTAGTGGAGATAGTTCGGATAAGCATGCATATGAGATAGATAATATTCAAACTCAAATGAGACCTTTGATCAAGTAATGTGTATGTGCCTATATGAAGTGTAACAGTTCTTGCTTAAATAGAAATGATTCTCGAGTTTAGTATGGTAACTAGGGTTGTCATGTTATAGATATGTTAATTTGGAAAACCGAGTCCTAAGGTATAATGACACTGATTTGACAAAGCCAAAATATGATTTTAAGATTTTAAAAAATGTGTTTTTGTTATACAAAGCCTTCAAGTTAAGGGGAGTATGTTGAACCATCGAACCCTAAAAGACACATAGGGAAAAGTAAATCATTATTTTCAAGGTTGTGGGTGTATCTATGCTGCTTAGATCTCACCAATCATGTTTTCAACACCTTGAAAATAAAATCCATAAATGCAAAGCTTTCTATCATTCTACTGCAAGACCTGAACAAGCATCTGGAAGGAATCAATGAGAACACTTCAGCTGATCACCTTGGTTTTGTGAGTTGATGGAACCATTATAAGTATTACTCAAGCATATCATGCATACATGATCATATCACACTGCATTTTTCTTTGTCAAAAGTAAACAACAATACTCTATGAAGTAAACATGAAGATGATATGGAATCAGGGGGCATGGAAGGCCAATTGCTTGAGGAAGCTCTAGTCATTTTTCAAAGGAAAGAAGAGATGCATGCTTATACAAGGAACCAGAAAAAATACAAACATCAATCAGAGCCTACCTGAACAAATCATTGGTTTGAGCCTACACAAGGGCAAGAGTATATAGGTACCCCGAGTCCAGAACCCAAATCATTTTTTAGTCCACAACTTGCTCGAGTCCAGAACCCAAATCATTTTTGTGTCCAAAACCGCTCGGGTCCAAGTACCTAAATTCAATTTAATCTCGGGTCAAAATACCCAATCTCGGATCCAAGTACCCAAATCCAATCTAGTGATGGGTCCTAGCACCCAATCACGGGTCCAAGTACCCAATCTAATCTATAGTCCAAGTATCTAAATCAAATCCAATCTTGGGTCTAAGTACCCAATTCAGTCACAGGTGCAAGTACCCAATTAAGTCTCGGGTCCAAATATCCAATCACGGGTTAAGTACCCAATCTAATCTCGGGTCCAAGTACCCAAATCAGATTCAGTCTCGGGTCCAAGTACCTAGTCTCAGGTCTAAGTACCTAAATCTTTTTTGGGTCCAAACCCAAACCTACTGCAACCTCGGGTTGAGAACCCATCCTCATCTAAAATCTACTCAAAGTCATGTTGCTTTTCACTCTCTTCAACTAAGTCTCAGATCATTCAAGCAGAGGGCAAATTGTAGACCCTTAAATTTGGATCGGTTTAAATTTAAAAGGTTTATGTTGGTCCATTATGAATTTAGATTTCTTAAACCTAATTTTGGAATTAAATTGGAAGTTATATCAAAATTGCAAAAATATTGGCTGAAAATTTAATTATTTTAGACCGGTTTGTGTCGAAATTAATGGTTTTGGTCCAGTTGGTTTGATATGGGTACTTCCATATCGATTTGGGAGGGCCAAATCGATATGGTTACTGCCCATATCGATTTGAGCTTGCCAAATTGATATGGGCAAGTGCCTCATATCTATTTTGGCAAGCCAAATCGATATGAGTCAATTTCATATCAATTTAGCTAGCCCAAATCGATATGAGGCAATTTCATATCGATTTGACTAGGCCAAATCGATATGGAATCTGCCTCATATCAATTTGGATAGCCCAAATCGATATGAGTTGCACTCCATGTAGATTTCATCCTTTAATCCGAGTCTTAAACATAATTATACCGGCCATTAGACTTCCTAATTACCATATCAGAGTCGGATTAGGTTTAGGTTAAAGTGTTGGTTTTTATATAAATACATGATTAACACGAATAAAAAAGGAGAGAGAGGCAAACTGAGAGTAATAGATCGGCAGCAACTTTGATTAATAAATTAGCAGTGACTATAGTAATTTTATTAAATCCTCAAAAAGCAATTAAGCAATAGGAAGAACATAACAATTGTCCCAGGAAATTGTTTCCCTCCACCAATTACAAGTTGATTCTGGCAGTTGATAAATATTGAGTTTGATTCACCACATTTAAATTGGAGGAGCCTACGACATAGGTACATCTTCATTAACTCATTCAGTTTAAATGTCCATTCCCTTATTTTGTAAATTTTGCATACTGTTATTGCCTTAAACATAACTTCAAAAATTTTATTCAACAAATCTTATCTTCAGCATTTAATTTAATTTGAACCTTAAATCATAGAGTCCTACCATGATCAGATAATTTAAGGTCTTAAATTTCGCTTGTAAACACCAATTAAGTTTTCCAAAAAGCTTAAAGTCTTAGTTTAAGTATTCTATACTTTATAAAACCCTAATTTATTTAACTAAAACCCTAGTCTTTATTTAAAATCCTAAAATTATTTTTCAAACACCTAATATATAGATCATAACCTAAAATTAGTTAAACCCTAATTTGATTCAAGTATCCATAAAATCACAGTTTTTCATCTAAACCCTAAAATTATTTTCATAAGAATTCCAAGCCCTAATTTTGATTTAAAAAAATCCTAATTCAAGATGTAAAGCTAACTTTATATATTTATTGCTTTATTTAATTTTAGATTTGATTATGTAATTTATTATATGTTTTGATGATTGATTTATTTAATTTGAATGCTTGATTTGTTTATCATGGATGGATGATTTATTAATTATTATTATTATTTGTTAAAATTGTAAGAGGTATGTTTCCATAATTGGGTACCTAATTAATTAATCTTTATGCAATTTAATTTATTTTCATATTTTGAAATTAATGTAAAGGACATGTTTCCACCTTTCAGTGGGTGTCCTATTTAGTTTTAGACATAGATGATGTAAGGACATGTTTCCATCATTGGAAGAGTTTCCATTTATTTGTTTTGGTTGGACATTGTTGTGATTTTAATAAAGTATTTATTTATTCTTATGATCGCATGTAGTATGGATAATATCGGTATATTTAAGAATTTTATAATATTAAGACCTGCAAAGGAGGCCGGTTCCAATGAACCGGGCGTTGTGGGGGTGCTGGGCCATTTCTCACATTCCCCACATGTACCCAACTTTTTGAACCCTTTAGGGGTTTGGGGATTTCTTAGGAATTGAGTCATCCACCCCTTTTTTTTCCAAGCCTGTCCGGGTGGCGACTCTATTTGCTGTTGGCTTAGGCCCATGTTCTCTAAGGCCCCGAGCCTAAATAGTGTCAAAGTCGCAAGAAGCATTCCATCTTGAGTGGGGGTGAAAATCCCCGCTCACACATCCCAGTTGAATTTTGAAAAATCAATGCAAACAACCTCAATTTCCGTCATTCAGCTCCTGCCATCATCAATTCAAATTAAATACAGTTATTAAATTCAACCTTGACCGAGGCTAATTTGAAAAAGGTGAAGAATTTATTTAAAAACATCAAGGCAACACACTGGGAACAAATGTCATGGTCCCAACTCAATGTCTTGAAATGCTTTAAAAATGTCAAATTGGACCAACCATTTTTACATGCCATGGTTTCCTTTTGGGATGTGAAAACTAGGACTCTAAAGATAAAAACTGTGAAATATGTCATATGATTGAAGAATTTGAAGCCATTCTTGGATATCCAAGCAATCAATCAATGATGTTACCCGTACTGACTTCTAAAACTCAATAAAAGATGCAGATACTGTTTAACTTTCAAAGTTCGAAATTCTGCAATTAACTAGAGGTGAGAAAATTCTGCTTGGTCCCTTGATTGATTTTTATACTTCTCATTTGGCTTCGGCCAATGCTTAGGGATGCATATTTTGTTTATGTTTGCTTGGTCAATTCTTTCTCATTTCTACCGATGGCGACATTGATCCGCAAGTACTAGACATCATGGACCAATAGTAAGGAGGCTTGCCACTGATACCCGTGATCTTGGCTGAGACCTTAGTTGGATTGGATCAATTCAAATTAGAATCTTTGAGGAGATTGGCTAGGAGTCCGCTGTTGCTTCAGGTAATTACCTAAATCGCCCTTTAAGATTTTCAATTTAGGTTTTTATTTTTATTACTCTAATTTTTGCCTATCCAGCCCTTACGTGTTTTTGAAACTAGCGAGCTGTCATAATTTTTGCCTAGGCTGCCCTTACGGTTTTAAACCTAGCAAACTTTTTTTTTTATGAGTATGGCTATTCTTTTTTGCAGATATGGCTACAGGAGCACCTCTATTACTCGACACCCCATCTGTGGACTACATCAAATATCTGCCACGACATCATTCTACTAGGAAATTATTTTGTTTCGCTTCCTCATATGCTGACTGAATCGACTGGATTCATTCATGAGTTGTGATTAACATCTATTGGTTAGTACCTTGATGGAAGATTACCCATATCACCATTCAGAAGTAGCTAATGTATGTTCCTCTTGCTGCTCTTCATCGAGGCACTTGCTATGATCCTCATTGATTTGACCGCAAGTATAAAGCAGAGCCTCGAGGTTCTGAATTCACTCCTAACTTCGACATGCCCCGTCTGACTTAAGCCTTCTTAGATCAACTGAAGCAAAGTTGGCCTATGCACTACACTTATCATCTACCATATATTTTACATTTGTTAATTTTTAGAAAATTAATGTTAGGATTAACACTTATCATCTACCTTCTTGGATCATCACCTTTTGCTACTTTGATATTTATTTTAGCCTAATGATAAGATAATTCAAAATAGTGCACATAGAATAATTTTAACATAAACTCTATTTTATTAAATTAGGGAACAACCTAAAAAGTAATAAGTCAGCGTACACAAGATCACCCCTGTCGCCAACCAGCCCTTTCTGGTTTTCTAATTGATAATTTTTACTTATTTAGCCTTAATGATTGCCTAGCCCGCCCTTTTAGGTTTTCAGAACTAGTGGACTGCTCTAACTTTTGCTTAGGCTACCCTTTCAAGTTTTCAACCTAGTGAGCCTCCTTTTTTAACTTATACATAAACCCTCTTCAATCTATCAATGTTAACTGGCTCACTAAACTCATTCCCATCCATGTCTGTTAACTTAACTACGCCCTTGCTCATGACTTGTTTCATGATGTATGGCCATTCCCAACTAGGTCTAAACTTCCCTTTCAGATCGGGGACATTAGGCTTGCATTGCCTCAATACTAGGTCACTGACTTTATGCTTTCTTATCTTAACCTTTCTATTGTAAGCCCAAGTAATTTTTATTTGATACAATTGATGATGATACAATGCCTTCAACCTTTTTTCTTCTATCAAGGCCAACTATGCATATCTTCTTGCTACCCATTCTACCTTAGGCAATTCAGCTTCCAGGACTACCCATAGAGATTAATCTCAATCTCAATTGGCAACACAACTTCCATCACATAAACTAAAGAAAATAGCATCATTACAATCAGGGTTCGCACACTGGTCCTATACCCCCACAAAGCAAAAGGAACCATTTTTGACCAATCCTTGTATGTCTTGGTCATCTTGGACAGAATCTGCTTAATCATTTTGTTTATTTCTTCCACTACACAATTAGCCTTTGGTCTATAAGGCGAAGACTGGTGATGATAGATATGGTACTTCTAGAATAAATCCTTAACTGCTCCTTGAAACTGCATGCCATTATCATATATCACACTGTATGGGACACCATATCTGCAGATAAGATTCTTCTCAATAAACCTAGCCATTTGCCTTACCTCCAGCTTGTTGAAAGATTCAGCTTCAACCCACTTTGAAAAATAATAGACTACTACCATAATAAATCGGTGGCCATTTGAAGCTGTCAGATATATCTCTCCAATAATGTCAATTTCCCAAGTTGCGAAAGGCCAGGGAAAAGACATAGAATGTAGTTCTTTGGGAGGCAAATGGTTCAAGTTACCATGCATTTGGCACTGCTGACAACTTCTCACAAAATCAATACAGTCTTTTTCCATAGTTAGCTAATAATAGCCTTGTCGGATTATCTTCTTAACTGGGGCCAATCCGTTCTTGTGGGGTCCACACCTTTTGGCATGTATTTTTGACATGATCTGTTTAACTTCAGACTTCCTTAAGCATCTTAAATGCACTCCATTGTGCCATGTTCGATACAACTCCCCATGAAAGGTGATGTTTTGCAAAGACCATCTCCCTTATGGCTCTTCTCTCTTCCTTTGTTGCGTTCTGTGGGTACTAGCTTCTTTCCAAAATTTGTTTTATGGTGTCATACCGTGCATCATGGTCCATGTTAGTTTCCATGACTATTTCATAATCATAACAACGGGTCGATGAACTAGTCAAAACCAAAGGTTTAAGAAATAACTTAACAAGATCTTCCCATACCGAAGCCAAGGTGGCTAAGGCATCAGCCATCTTGTTTTCCTCTCTTGGTAAGTGTAAAAATTGACACTCCTTGAAATTTTTTTTCATTATGATCAAATAATCATGGTACATGTGAGCGGAGATTTTCGCCCCCACTCCCGGTGGAATGGTTCTTGTGACTTTGGCATTGTTTAGGCTCGGAGCTTTAGAGAACAAGAGCCTAAGCCCGGAGAAAATGGAGTTGCCACCTGAATGAGTTGGGAAAAAGAAAGGGGCGGATGACTCGATTCTTAAGGAATCCCCAACCCCTTAATGGATTCGAAAAGTTTGGTACGTGTAGGGAAGGTAAGAAATGGCCCAGCACCCCCACAAAGCCCGGTTCATTGGAACCGACCTCCTTTACAGGTTTTAATATTATAAAATTCTTAAATATAACAATATTATCCATACTACATGCGATCATAAGAATAAATAAATACTTTATTAAAATCATAACAATGTCCAAATAAAGCAAATAAATGGACACCCATCCGAGGATGGAAATATGCCCTTACATCGTCCATGTCTAATAACTAAATAGGTCACCCACCGAAAGGTGAAAACATGTCCTTTACATTAATTTCAAAATATGAAAATAATCTAAATTACATAAAGATTAAATAATGAGGTACCCAATCATGGAAACATACCTCTTACAATTTTTTAAATCAAAACAAATCAATAAAAATAGCCAACCGTTCATTATAAATAAATCATTCATCAAAGACATCAAACATCAATCAAAATATATAATAAACATTCATCTAATTTAAATAAAATAGTAAGTATATAAATTTAGGGTTTATGCATCAATTTAGGTTTCATGTTTAACAACTAGGGTTTTGTATATACTGGATTAATTAATTGAGAAACATTAAATATAAAAGAAGTAATATAGCTACTAGATGTTTTAAAGATTTAGGGTTTGAAATAAATTAGGGTTTGAATCTAAAGAATGGAGGTTTTGTATTTAGGGTTTCAGAAGTTATGTGAAAATAATAGTAAAATTTAAAGTTTAATTAAATAAGATCAAAGATCATGAAAATTAGATTTTAAATTAGGTATTTGGAAAGAATAGGCTACTGTGGTTTCAGAAAAATATGTTTGGTTAGGGTTTTAAGAAAATAGTCTATTACTTTGTGGTTTTAGAAAAGTGTAATTAGGGTTTTAGCTTTCAAAAATATGTTTTACGGGTATTAAGATATTAAGGTTTTGAAAAATAGTTTTTAGGGTTTTGAATAGAGTTTGAATGGTAAATAAAATAATTGATCAAATAACAAAAACATCATTTATTGTATGTTTAAACAATTGATCAATTGAATGATAAAGCTACTGTAAACAAAAATAAGTAAACAAAAACTCAAACCTCCATTGTTGGTTCCACCACAACTTGAATTTTGGTTGAACAATAAACAAAGACAGAGTATGCTGCCTTTGATGGATTTCTTCTTGCTAACTGCCTCTTGCTTTTCAAGTCCAAGGTTCTAAAAAAGTTTGATTTCCTTTTAAAAGATCAAAGTCTCAAGTCTCAAGCTCAAAAGTCTAAATAATTGCTAAAAGTCTTTTAATTACTCAAAAGTCACTTTTTCTGTGTGTTTTGATGTGGTATTTATAAGAAAAATCAAAACCTAATACTAATTGGTCAAGAAAATAAAAATCGTTTAGGAAATAAATTATAAACCAAAACCAAGTAGAATAGGTTTCGAAAAAAAATACGCCGGCAAAAATTACTGCGGGCCACGCGGGCTGGGCGAGGGCCAGAGGCCAGTTCATCGCGAGAAAAACCTGCTACAAATTGGCTTGTGGCCAATTTGCCGCAGGAAAACCTGCGGTGAATTGGCCCATGGTCATTTACCTGCGGTAAATTGGCCCATGGTCATTTACCTGCGGCGAATTGGCTTGTGGCCAATTCGTCGCTAGCGACGAAAAATTTTGTTACCGATTTTACCCGTCGCCAATTTCTATTTTCAATTTTATTTTTTATCTTTTCTCTCTTTTTTAATTTATTATTTATTTATTTATTTTAATAAAAAATAAATACTGTAATTAATAAATATTATTAAAAATATCACAATAATTATTTTGGTCTGTTTAAAAATATCAAATTGGACTGGGTCAAAAATTAAGGGCCTACAGTTTGCCCCCTGCTTGAGCGATCTGAGAGTATAGCAAAAGAGAGCGAAAAGCAATGTAATTTTTGACAGGGTTTATAGCCATACTGGACTCCATAACCAAGGTTAGTTTGAGTTCTGGACTAAAAAATTATTTGGGTTCTGGACCCGAGATAAGTTAGGGACTTAAAAGATAATTTGAGTTTTGGACCTGGAGTAAATTCTGGACTTAAAAGATAATTTGAGTTCTGGACCCAGAGTAATTTTTGGACTTAAAAGATAATTTAGGTTCCGGACCCGAGATAAGTTCTGGACTTAAAAAATAATTTGGGTTCTGGACCCATAATAAGTTCTGGATTTAAAAAATAATTTGGGTTTTGGAACCAAGATAAGTTCTAGAATTAAGAGTGATTTGGGTTCTGGACCCGAGATAAGTTCGCGACTTAAAAATAATTTGGGATTTGGACCTGAGATAAGTTCTGAACTTAAAAGGTAATTTGAGTTCTAGACCCGAGATATGTTTTGGACTTAAAAGATAATTTGGGTTCTGGACCTAAAAGATAATTTGGGTTCTGGACCTAGGATAAGTTCTGGACTTAAAAAATAATTTGGGTTCTGGACCAGAGATAAGTTCTAGACTTAAAAGATAATTTGGGTTCTGGACCAGGAGTAAGTTCTGGACTTAAAAGATAATTTGTGAATTTTAGGAATGATTTGGTTATCTGCACAAAATGATTGTAGTCAGTAGAATAATAAAGAAATTTTGCAAAAAAAAAAAGCTATTTTTTATCATGCATATATCTTATTACCCTCTGCGTGTAAAAATATTTTAAAAGTGCCAAAATATTTTTAGACACGTAAATATCTGAATAATTGAATTTACTATTTATTCACTGTGTAGTCACTATTTACACACTATTTACTAACTATTCATTTACTATTCATCAACAGTGGTATTTGCTTTTTTTTTTCTTTTTTCACGATAATATTGTTTTTCACTTATTATTTTGTCTTTTTCCTTTGCAATTTGCCTATATAAATGGCTCATTTCTTCAATGCTCGTTCATACTCACATATTTTCGTATTTAAATCGGAAAGAGAGTTAAGGAGAAAATGCATGCTTCGAGATCAGACCTCGATCCAATGCTGAGTTATTAGAATTTATTCGACGGCATGAAAATAGAACTGTAAGTTTGCTAGCTAGAATGCAGCTTCATCGCAGTTCAAATCAAAAGACGAAGGTAACATCATAAATATTTATTATTTTACTATTGGTTTTTTTATTTATTATTTATTATATTTTTTGTTTTTTATTTAATAAAGATTAGAAAAAATAAATTAGTTAATGGACTATTTAATAAACAAATAGATAAACTAAAATAGGATATAATGAATAAATGTAGTCTATGAATTAGTAGTATTGGTATAATGATATACTTACCTCGTGTTAACTTACCTGACTCCGTGTCAGAGCGATCGTTGTGTTATCCAGGGCGGAGGATGTGTCTATAAAGCCCGACAATGGTATGATGTATCACCCTCTCGAGTAAAACAAATTGTTTGAGATTGCGGTTTTGAAAGCTTTATCTTGCAATTACCATCTGAGGAGTTCCCGATAGACATAAGTGTAGTTCAAGCATTGTCAGAGTGGTGGATGGACACGACCCATACTTTTCATCTACCTGCAGGAGAGATGACCATTGGCCCAGTCGATTATACAGCCATAACTGGTATCCGGTACTATGGTCTTTCGGTCTCTCTTACCAATGATATTCTGACATACGAAGAAGTCCAATAGTTAATCTGTATGGAACTGTCATTAAAAGAGCCCTTTAAGATAAAAATTGAGCCAATTCAGAGTTATTCAATGAACTACGAAGGATGGGTTTGCAGGGAAATAGCCAAACAATATGCTCGAGGATTTTTATTGTATTTGCTTGAGCCGACTATTTTATGCAGCACTGAATCTGCCATCCGTTTGTCAGTGTTGAGAGCCCTTACTAACTTGAGTATGGTACCGCTTTACTGCTGGGGTGAAGCTGACCTTGCCTGTCTCTATCATGGACTATATAAGATTTGCAGGAATAAGAAGTCTTTCATTAGTTTCATGGTAGTTGTCGAGGTACTCTTCTTCTACCAATGTCAATTCCATTCTTATACTTGCATGAATTTGATCTTTATTGTTATAGGTATGGGCATATGAACATAATCTTGTGAGGGCGCCTGGCATTTCTCGAGAGAGAGTCAGGTATCCGAGATTGAATTTTTGGTTGTTAGATCATGTAGCAGTTCCTGGCTCTCACCATGTGCACACCCAGAGCTATCTCTTTAGTTGCTTAACTTGGGGCCAGGCATACTTTAAAATTTATAGAAAAGTTTACTTACCTTATTTCATTTTGTAGGTCAATTTGGCTTGGTGGGACAC
This sequence comes from Garcia nutans, assembly GCA_947685225.1. Taxonomy (NCBI): domain Eukaryota; kingdom Viridiplantae; phylum Streptophyta; class Magnoliopsida; order Malpighiales; family Euphorbiaceae; genus Garcia; species Garcia nutans. The sequence goes on from CANTUV010000046.1 coordinate 898,141, forward strand.
AGAAGAGTAGATGAATTAGACTTCTTCCATGAATGCTGCATTGCCTTTTCAGCATACCAGCTGAGTTATTGCTGGCCCTGTGTCTAGTGGCTGGTTTCTTGGGGAGAGGGTGTATGAGTGGTTCCTTGGTCTCGAGAGGCGAAGGATCCTGATGAATTGCCCAGTGTATACTTTAAATATCGCATCAATGCTGGAGAATGTGTGGTGGTTGGCTCGACATGGTTATGATGTTGAAACCTTTCTCTATCCATCGGGTACATCATATACCCAGTTTATTCGAGTAGGACTCTTGAACTTTGATGTATCTCTTATTAGTGTTTGCGAGATTCTCGAGGAAAAGGAGGATAGCGATGAAGAGAAGTATCACAGAGAGGGAGGAGAGTTCATCCCGCATCCCGGGGCTAGCACCTCTCAGGTAAAATTTTACCATTTTGCCATTGCAATTACTTCTTTCTTAACTTGTTTTGACTGTTTCAATGATTATCTCATGCTATTGGCTCATTTGGTCATGAGGCTAGACCTTCCTTTGTCGTTCCTCCATTTGTTCATTCTAATCAACCGAAGATGCCATCTCATCTAGAGGGTATTGATATGAATTACTTGGTAGGTTATCCTATTCCATGATGATTTATGCTACATGGATGCATGATTATGTATGCTCTTACCTTTTTTCTTTTTGGCTCACAGCGAATGCTTAAAGAACAAAATAAGAAACTTCAAGAAGAGTTAGCTGCTAGTCATCAACAGGTTGCCCATTTTGAAAAATTGTATCATCAGTCAGAGCAAAACTTTCGAGACTTTTGGTTTCAGGGGCTGAGAGATCCTGATGCTTCGTCATCTAGGGGATCCCAAACTGATGACCATGAGATTCTTTTGTCTACCTCGGATGAGGATCATTACAGATCTAAATTTCAAGGTAATAGAGGTTCAGGTGCTCCTGCTTTAGGTGGACTTGGGATGGATGATATGCCTCTTCCTTCAATAGACGATGACATCTTCAGGGCTTTGTTTGATCATAATCCAATACCTCCTCCTCAGTGATCTATCATTATTGTGTTAATTGAGAAAATAAAAATAATGATAAAAATAATAATGATGATATATAATTTTCACTTTTGCTGTAACTTTTGACTTTTAAATATATTTTTTATCATCATTATTATTTCTATGCTACAATTATTGGTCTTTCCTCTTCACATTCAAAATTTCCATAGTAGCACTGATTCACAAAACTGAAGGCAACGCGGCCATTCTAAATCATTTCATCGCTAATTTCCTATCCTTGCGGGTCTCGGTCTCAAGCCATTCCTTGTAAACTTCGGTATGGCCAATCATCCTATATAAATCTTCTTTCCTTCTATGACCTTATACAAAAGCCACGAATTTTCAACTTCAGCATCAAAATTCCTTTTAACAATTCTAATTTCCCTTCAATTACCAACAATAACTGAACTCAATTTAAAGAAAATAAAAGGCCTATTTAAAAATATGAATGCCATTCACTGGGTACAAATATCTTGGTCTAAAATTAATACATTGAAGGGTTTTCAAAATATTAAATTGGACCAATCTTTTTTACATGCCATGGTTTCTTTTTGGAATGTGAATTCTAGGACATTTAAGAAAATGGCTTTGAGATATGTCCCATGATTGAAGAGTTTGAGGCTATCCTTGGATATCCAAGCAATCAACCAATGGCATTACCTATATTGATTTCCAAGACTCAACAAAAGATGCAAATGTTATTTCAACTTTCAAAGCATGAAGTTCTATAGTTGATGAGAGGTGAGAAGATTCTGCTTGGTCCCATAGTTGACTTTTACATTTCTCACTTGGCTCCTACCAAGGCATGGGACGTATGCGTATTCTATGCTTGCTTGGCCAATTTTTGCTTGTTTCTTCTGATGGTAATATTTACCCTCGAGTATTGGATATCATGGACCAAATGGAAGGAGACTTGTCACCGATACCCGTGATCTTAGCTAAGACTTTAGTTGGATTGGACCAATTTAAATCAAGATTATCAAAGAGATTGACGGGGAGTCCATTGCTGCTTCAGGTAATTACCTAAACTGCCCTTTTAGGTTTTCAATTTAGGTCTCTTTTTTTATTTTTATTATTATTTTTATTGCTCTAATTTTTGCCTAGTCTGCCCTTGCGGGTTTTTAGAACTAGCGAGCTGTCCTAGTTTTTTTTCTTAGGTCGTCCTTGCATATTTTTGACCTAACAAACCCTTCTTTTTTTATTATTTTTTTTCTTGTGCTTATAGATTTTGCTTCAGGAGCGTCTCTGCTTGCTCGACACTCCATCTATAGATTTCACCATATATCTGCCATGGCATCATTTTGTTAGGAAACTACCCCATCCTGCTTCTTCATATGCTGACTGGGTTGACTGGATCCACTCACACGCTGAAATCAACATTCATTGGTTAGTACCTTGGTGGAAGATGTCTCGTATCACCATTCGGACGTACTTAATCTATGTTGCTCTTGCTGCTCTTTGTCGAGGTACTTGTTATGATCCTCACCGGCTTGACCATTAGTATGGAGCTGAGCCTCGAGATTTTGATTTTACTCCTGATTTGGACATGCCTTGTCTGATAGAAGCCTTCTTGGATCAGCTAAAGCAAAGCTGGCCTGCATGCTACACTTTTCGCCTGCCATAGATTTTACATTTGTCAATTTCTCTAGAAAAAATATTGTTAGGATGTAAAAATAATGAAAGTAGTAATAAAAGATGTTTCTTTTCCTTTCATAATTTGTCATCGCCTTTTGCTATTATGTTTATTCATTTTATTCATATTTGGTCAAATACTTAAAATAATGCACATGGAAAAATTTTAATTTTAATTCTATTTTATTAAATTGGGGAACAATCAAACATAAAGCCAGCATACACAAGATCACTCCTATTGCCAACTAGCCCTTTCAAGTCTAATTAACAATTTTCTCTCGCTTAGCCCTAATTGTTGCTTAGCTCGCCCTTTCGGGTTTTCGAAACTAGCGGACTACTCTAACTTTTACCTAGGCCACCCTTTTTGGGTTTTCAACCTAGTGAGGTCTTTTTCTTCTTCTTTTTTTATACATAAAACCTCTTCAACTTGTCAATGTTCACTGGCTCACTAAACTCGTTCCCATCCATGTCTGATAACATAACTGCACCCTTATTCATGACTTGTTTCACAACATATGGCCCTTCCTAGTTAGGCCTAAATTTCCCTCTTGGATCAAATACATTAGGCTTACATTGTTTCAACACTAAATCACCAACTTTGAGTTTTCTGATCTTAACCCTTCTGTTATAGGCCCGAGCTATCCTCCTTTAATATAGTTGATGATGATACAATATTTTTAACCTTCTTTCCTCTAGTAAAGCTAACTGTGTGTATCTGCTCATTACCCATTCCGTCTCAGGCAATTCAGCTTCCAAGACCACTCTTAATGACTTGATCTCAATTTCAATTGGCATTACTGCTTCCATCCCGTAAACCAAAGAGAACGGTGTCATTCCAGTCAGTGTTTTCACACCTGTTTTGTATCCCCGCAAAGCAAAAGGAAGCATTTCTGACCAATCCCTATATGTCTTAGTCATCTTGGACAGAATTTGCTTAATTGTCTTATTTGTTGCATCTATTGCACCATTGGCTTTTGATCTATAAAGAGAGGATCGGTGATGATGGATTTGGTACTTCGAGAATAAGTCCTTAACTACACCTTGAAACTGTACCCCATTGTCTGATATCATACTGTGCGAGATCCCATATCTGCAGATGAGATTCTTTTTAATAAATCTAGCCATTTGACTTTCCCTCAATTTGTTGAAAGATTTGGCTTTGACCCATTTTGAAAAATAATCTACCGCTACTACAATGAAACGGTGACCATTTGAGGCTGTCGGATGTATCTCTCCTATGATGTCAATCCCGTAAGTTGTAAATGGCAAGGGTGAAGACATAGAATGCAATTCTTCAGGAGGCATGTGATTCAAATTACCATACATTTGACATTTCTAGCACTTCTTTACAAACTCAATACAATCTCTCTCCACCGTCAGCTAGTAGTAACCTTGTCGAATTATCTTCTTAACTAGGGCTAAACCACTCATGTATGGACCGTAACTTCCCACATGTATTTCAGACATATTATGCTCCACTTTGGGCTTCCTCAAGAATCTCAAGTACACCCCCATCAGGCCATCTTCAATACAACTCTCCATGAAAGGTGATGTATTGTAAGGATCCCCGCCTTATGGCTCTTCTTTCTTTCTTTGTTGTCCCCAACGGGTATTCCTTCTCTTTCAAAAATTGCCTTATAGTGTCATACCATGCATCATGGTTTGTATCAGTTTCCATGATTGTCTCATATTCGTAGCAAAGAGTTGATGAACTGGTCAAAATTAGAGGCTTAAGGAATAAATTGATAGGATTTTCCCATACCGAAGCCAATGTGGCTAGGGCATCAACCATCTGGTTTTCTTCTCCTGGTAGGTGTATAAACATGCACTCCTTAAAGTTCTTCTTCATCATGGACAAGTAATGGTGGTATGGTTTTAGCTTTTCTTCTTTTAACTCCCACTTTCCATTTACTTGGGAAATACTAGCGATGAATCGCGAAAGACTTCCACCTTATCCATCATCATAATTATCAAGGTTTCTGAACCAAAGATACATGCTTCATACTCCACCATATTATTGGTTGCCCTGAATTTCAACTTGTTGGCTAAAGGGATAAGCTCCCCTTCGGGTGATTATAGTATGACTCCCAAACCTGCTCCTTTCCTATTCACTGCTCCGTCAAAATACATTTTCCATCCTTGTACTTCTATGGCCTCTAACTGTTCATCAGGAAATTCCAAGGCTACCTCTTCACTATCCGATAATGGTTGTTGGGCTAGGAATTCTGCCACTGCTCTACCTTTGATTGTTTTCCTAGTTACATACTCAATCTCAAATTCTTACAATATTATTAACCATCGTCCATACTTCCCAATCAAAGAGGGTGTCTCCCTTAAGTACTTCACCAGATCCAACCTGGAAATTACTTGCACACTATAAGATTGAAAGTAATGTCGTAACTTCTTAAAAGACCAAACCACAACTATACAGGTCTTTTCAATAATACTATACTTAATTTTATAAGGTAGGAGATTTTTATTTAAATAGTAAACTGTGTGCTCAATCCCTGACTCGTCTGCTTGGACTAGCATGGCTCCTATTGACTCTTCTTCTACTGCTAAGTATAGTAACAAGTGTTTATCGGGTTTAGGTTTTTTTAAAATAGGTGGATTCAACAAATACTACTTTATTCACTCAAAGGCCTTTTGACACTCTTCATTCCACAGGACCGGCTGATTCTTTTTAAGCAATTTGAAGATAGGTTTACAGGTTGTGGTGAGCTTTGCTATAAACCTGCTAATGTACTATAATCTACCAATGAATCCCCGAACTTCTCTCTCCGTCTTAGGGGCTGGCATATCCCTGATTGCTTTAACTTTGTCAAGGTCAATCTCAATATCACTTGGACCAATCACATGTCCCGACAATTTGCCTGAGGTAACCCCAAACACACACTTCTTCAAGTTTAGCCATAGCTTATACTTCAATGCTCTATTGAAGAATAATTCTAAGTTTTAAAAGTGTTGTTCCCTTGTATCTGATTTCACCATCATATCATCAACATATACTTTGACTTCTTTGTGCATCATGTCATGAAATAATGTGGTGGCCATCCTTTGGTAGGTTGCTCCAGCATTCTTTAATCCGAACAGCATCACCCTATAACACAATATACCCTATGTAGTAATAAAGGCAGTTTTGGCTTTATCCTCTTGGGCCATTGTAGACCCTTAATTTTTGACCCAGTCTAATTTGATACTTTTAAATAGTCCAAAATATTTTTGTGTTGTTTTAATTAAATAATATTTATTTTTTGTCATGAGCGGTGAATTGGCCCAAGCCAATTCGCCGCAGATTTTTTTACGGTAAAATGGCCACAGGCCAATTCGCCGTAGGAAAATCCTGCGGCGAATTGGCCTGACCTGCGCCCGAGCCAACAACACCCAAGCCCAGCATCCACAGATTTTCTTCCCCAGTGCACCTTCACATGCCCAGCCCACGTGCAATTTTGCCAAAACCCTATTCAACTTGGTTTTTAATTTTATTTCCTAAAAGGGTTTTTATTTCTTTAGCCAATTAGTATTAGGATTTTTTTTCCTATAAATACCATATTAAAACACACAGAAAAGGGACTTATAACTTTTGTCATAAAAGAGGATTTGGACCTTTGGAGCTCAAAATTGTTTTTGGTAGTCTATTCATAATCTCAAGCTTGAAGAATTAAGAGGCAGTAAACAATATACAACCCATCAAAGGTAGCCCACACTGTCTTTGTTATTGTTCAACCAGGATTTAAGATTGTGGTGGAACCAACCATGGAGGTTTGAATCTCTATTTCTTTATTTATGTTTACAGTAGCTTCATCATACAATTTTCCACACAGCTGCCCCCTTGACCCCTGCCCGCTAACCAGCTAGCGGGACCGCCATATGGGCTCTTCCAAGGGGTCAATATTTATTTATGCATTATAAGTCTTTATGTTTAACTTTCTTTATTATGATTATTCAAAATACAGTAGCTTTATTCAAATACAAACCTAAACCCTAATTTATTCAAACATATCTTAATTAATTCTATTTTCCAAATCATTGCAGTAGCTTGTTCCTTTTAAATATCTAAAGATTTTATTTTATTTTCATAGGCTTCAATCTTATTTACTTAAACCCTAATTGTTAAACATAAAATCCAAAAAACCCTAATTGATACATGAACCCTAAAATTATATGCTTACTATTTTATTTAAATTGGATGAATGTTTATTATATGTTTTGATGACTGATTTATTTAATTTCGATATTTGATTTGTTTATCATGAATGGATGTTTACTTTTATTGATTTGTTTTGATTTCAAAATTGTAAGAGGTATGTTTCCATATGTTGGGTACCTCATGTATTGAGCATCATGCAATTTAAATTGCTTTTATATTTTGGACCAATGTAAAGGACATGTTTTCACCTTTCGGCAGGGGTCCTATTTAGTTTTAGACATGGTCAATGTAAGGACATGTTTCCATCCTCGGATGGATATCCATTTATTTATTTTGTTTGGAAATTGCTTTGATTTTAATATAATGATGCTTTATTTTAATTGTTGCATGTAGTATGGATAATATTGTTATATTTAAGAATTTTATAATATTAAGACCTGCAAAGGAGGCCGGTTCCAATGAACCGGGCATTGTGGGGGTGCTGGGCTGTTTCTCACCTTTCCCATACGTACCCAACTTTCTGAACCCATTAGGGGGTTGAAAATTCCTTAGGAATCAAGTCATCCATCCCTTTCTTTTTTTCGACCGGTCCGGATGGCGACTCCATTTTCTCTGGGCTTAGGTCCATGTTCTCTAAGCCTAAATAGTGCCGAAGTCACAAGAACCATTCCATCGGGAGTGGGGGCAAAAATCCCCTTTCACAGTGGCATCTCCACTGGGGATAAGAGAAGTTGATTTCGTTGGTCTTTTTATTATTCTATTCTTTCTTATCATGGTATTATCCATTGCATCATTTAGTTTGCATTATGTGCATGAGTTAGGACGCCCGTGTTACCCGTGTTGTGTTATGTAAGAGATACCATACTTTCATTCAAGGTATGGAGATTGAGCATGGCACAACCACTCATAGCCTTATACCTTTTGGTATATACTTGTTATGGGAACTTAAGCCTTTCAACCAAAAGACTAAAGCTCATGTAACTGGCCTAGTTATTTTCCTTAGGATTTTACTCCAAATACTTGTTGTGTGACTATGGTTAATTTATCTTAGTTTAAATCATGGCTTATTTGGTTTGTTCTTTTTCTAATATGACCTAAGTACATTGTAAGCTCAAAATAAATTTTTCTTTAAAGTCCAAAAGACCAAAGCTATTTTTAAAACTTTTCAAAATGGTCTTTGGACATAAAACTTTTCTAAAAATAAATCAAAAAAATTTTTTCTCATGACTCAAATACAAAGTCAAAAATTCATTTTTTCTAAAAATCTTTTTTACAATGGGCTTTTCAAACAAAATTATCTTTGCAAAGAGATTGCAAATTATTTAGGTCAATTATAAAAATATCAAAAATCAATTGTGAGCCTAGTTTATACTTAAGAATTATTAATCATGGGCTTGTTTTTGCATGAACCATTACTTACTCTTTCAAGTGAGAAATCTATTTATAATAAACCTCTTAATTTAGTTTTAATCCAATATAGCATAAAAGCTACTTTAGTTGGTTGAATGGATTAAAACCTAATTAATGGGAATTATCATGAACTGATTTCCATTTTTAAAAATATAACTATTGGTTGAAATGTCCGAGGGAATTATTCGAAAATAAAATACCCCATGTTGGTATTTTGTTAACCATATACCTAGGAAAAGAGACTCGCCATTCGTGTATGGATGTTATAAGGTTGGAAGGAACGTCCTATTTATCCTTGTTTGTTTATTGTTTGTGGATACATGCATACATGCATCACATGACATAGCATTAAACCCTTCTGGCTCGCAGCCCTAGATTTTGACAGTTCAAAAGCTTACGACAATCCGACCTACGCTGGAGATGAAGAATCTAGCAACGATTCAATCACTTTTTCACCAAAAGTAATGGAGCCTGAACAAATTCAAAGAATGGTGGACGACACCCTCAATGCTAAAATGGAAGAACTAAAGGAGACCCTAGCTTAGATCATGAAGAATCAAATGACTATAATGTTTGGGAACAATGCCGAAGCATCCGCAAGCACCAAGAAAGATAAGGGGAAGGCTAAAGTTGATGAAGTGGCTTTTGATGATGATAAGGTGATCATTGATGATGATGACGATTGGGCTCAATACTTCCAAGATCCTCAAGACAAGAAGAAAGAGTCAAAGGTTGTTGAAAGATCAGCTGTGGAGAAAATTGAAACTTTAGATGTTGAAAAGATGATTGCTGATATGGAAAAGAAGTTTGAAAAAAGCTAAAAACCGAAGAAATGTCCTAAGTTGACAAATTATTTGAGCTAGATGAAGAAGTTTCATACAAGTTCAAGATGCCATCCTTTGCAAAGTTTGATGAAACCGAAAATCCTCACCTCAATGTGAAGCGGTATATCACTGCTATACAGTCTGCCCAAGCTACTAAGGCTCAAACTCTGAGTTATTTTATGCTCCCATTGGACCCTATCATCCAAAATTGGCTCAATACCTTAGATGATGGCATACAAAAGAGTTGGGATCTGCTATACAAGGCCTTCATCCAACAATATGGATACAATGTTGAGATGGAAGTTACCTTAATGGAAATTGAGTCCATTAGACAAAGGCCAAATGAGAATTTTGAGGACAATGTGAAAAGATGGAGGAATAAGGATACTTTACTCAAGAGAAGGCCTGATGAATCCGATCAAATTAGAATGATTGTGAGAGGAGTGTTACCTCGCCTTCATGAAAGGATGTCTCATACACTCATTCGGAATTTTAAAAACCTTTTACAAGCTGTTTTACAAATTGAAGAGTGGGAAAGAGAGAAGAATCGCTTTTCAACAAGGAACAAGAAAGGAAACTACCAGTCCGGTAACCAAAGCATGGAAAAGGCTGTTGGTGTTAATGCTATTGGCCAAGGAGGAAGAAGGCAGTTTTTAGAATTAGGAAAGCTGCTGTCTTGGGTCCTGAATAAGCTACAAAAGAAGGGATTGTTACAACCCTGAAATCCTCATCCTTTGCCTAACCCTCTCCCACCTAATTTTGACACTAAGGCATTTTGTCAATTTCATCAAATGCAAGGGAACGACACAGATAAATGTGTGAGGTTGAAACATGAGATCCAGAATTTGATTGATAGTGGAAAGCTGCCCGAGCCCAACAAGCCAAACACTAAAGACAATCCATTGCCAAGGTTCAATAGAGTACCACCACCAGTGACCTTCATGATTGGAGGAGGTTTGCATGAAAGTTTTGCCATGTCTTCTTTCCAAGATGTGGATAAAGAAGTGAGCAAAGAAGAAGTGGTGTTTAGCAAAATTAAACAAACTATGGTGGGTAAAGAAGTAGTAATCTATGTTGTGAATGAGTTTTGAGATTCAAGCGATAGTGATGACGATCTTGTATCCAAGAAGGAGGAATGGACCTGGTCTAAGCTCGAAGAAGATGAAGTAATGAACACTAGATCTGGTAAGCCCTATGCAAGACCACCACCTAAGGAGGTAGAAGTTAATAAAGGAAAGGAAGTAGAAGTAGGGAACAAAGAAGAGGAAGATGATATTGTGCTTAAGTAGTTGAAGAGAACCCAAGCAAGTGTTAACATTTGGGACTTATTGGCCACTTCTAAGAAGCACCGTGAAACTATGGCCAAGGCCTTGGCTAGCATGCCAATTTCCACCTCCATAACACTGGAGGAGCTGATTAACTTCATAAAAGTTGAAGGAGTAATGAAATGTGAAGACATTCAAAAGAAGAGCAAAGTTAATATGGGAGTGGTATCTTTCTCAGATGTGAATTTACCGAAAGAGGGGAGAGATCACATCCATCCTCTCTTTATCAAAGTAGAAATCAAAAGAAAAAGGACTCCATGTGTGATGGTTGATGATGGGTCTGCCATAAATGTTTGTCCACTTAAAATATTGCCAAAGCTAGCTATGTCAACTAGGGATCTAAGCCCAACTGAGGTAACCATTAGGGCTTATGGCAATACCAAGAGGCATGCCGAAGGGATTTTCAAAGCTGTTGTGAAGGTTTGTCCAATTGAATCTATTATTTAATTTGTTGTTTTGGACATACCTGTTACTTTTGCTCTACTTTTGGGATGACCATGGTTCCATCCTCTTAGTGGAGTTCCTTCCACCCTTCATCAAAAGATCAAGTTCCCTAACGGAGATGAGACGGTGGCCATCTAGGCCGAGGATGATGAGGTTGTTAATGCTCTAATGATTGAGAGGCCACTCAATAGTTTTTAAGTACCTGTAATTTTTTATGATGAGGTAGTGGACTCTAAGGTCTTGGAAAGGGAAAGGCCGGTGTGACAAAGCTTCCAGACTTCAAAACTCAAACTTCCGAGAAAGGGTTAGTGTAGACCCTTAATTTTTGACCCAGTCCGGTATGTTATTTTTTATAGTCCAAAATAATTTTTGTGGTATTTTAATATTTAATTTAGTTGAAAATGGTAAAGTGAATAAAAATGAAAATAATAAAGAAATAAATAAAAATAAAGAAATAAATAAAAATAAAAATAAAAATTGGCGACGAAAAATTCATCGCCGAAAATGTTGGACGAAATGGCCTTAGGCCATTTCGCCCGTAGGAGTTTCCTGCGGGTGAAATGGCCTGGCAGCCCTCGCCCCGCAATTTTACACACAATCCCTCGTAGCTCTCACAGCCCGTCGCAGTTTTTGCCAACAAAATTTTTTCGACGTAATTTTTCCGAAACCAAATTCTATTTGGTTTCAGTTTCCTTTTCCTAATTAATGATAGTTTCCGTAAACAATTTGAATTAATCATATGAAATTTCCTATAAATAAGACTAAAAAACAACACAAAGGGGGAGAAACTTTTGGAGAAAAACTTTGAGAGATCGGACTGGATTTTGAGGGGAAAAACTTTGGATTTGGACTGGAACTTGAGACTTTAGATTTGAGAGGAGCAACAAGCAAGCCATTTATAATTCATCAAAGGCAACCATCTTCCCTTTGTCCTTGTTCATCCAAGAAGCAATTTTTGGTGGAACTATCAAACGAAGGTTTGAATATCTAATCTCTTTTTTTACAGTAGCTTCATTCATTAATTTGTTTCTTTTGATTTTAAAAACATTAATTTGTTTCTTTGTTTTTCAAAAATCCTAAAATTACTTTTCTGTTTCTTCTAAAACCTAAGAACCCTAATCTATTTCTTCAAAGTCTTAAAACCCTAATCTACTTTCCAACTTTCCAAAATATTAAATTGTTTTATTAATTTACCAAAACCCTAATCTGCTTTCCAATTTTCCAAAACCTTAAAACACTAAATTGAATCCTTTTATTTCCAAAAACCCTAAAAAATATATTTTATGTTTCTATAAACCTTAAATCATTTTGTTTATTTCCAAAAGCTTTTAAAAACTCTAAACTGGTTTTCTTCTAATTCTTTTACAAAATTCCAAATGTTTTATTAAATATCCAAACCCTAAATTTACTTTACAATTTCTAAAAATCACATAAAACTTTATAACACTATAAACTGTTTTCTCAAATCCTAAAACCAAAACAAGTTTTCCAAAACACCAAAAACCCTAATTATCTCAAAACCAAAACTGTAAACCCTAATTTTCCTAGGCCCTAATTCTTAAAACCTTAAAACCTTATAAACCTAAATATTAAAATTCAACACAGAAAATCCAAAATAATAATCCAGTAGCTAAGCTAATGAAATCCAGCAGTTAAGAATCATAAACCTAATGTTTTAATATCCAAACCCTAATTTCATGATTTTACCCCTCAAACCCTAATTTGGTTAATCAAAGAACCTTATCAATCTCTTAAATTATAAAACCTTAATCCATTTCAATTCCCTTAAAACTTACAGTAGCCTAAACCAATAAATTCCAAAACCTAAACATTAATTAAAGAATCTTAAATAGAAACAGTAGCCCTAATTTGTATCTTTACTTGCTTTATTTAATTTTATATTTTATTATGTAGTCTATTATATGATTTATTTTATTTTCAATGCTTTGTTGATTTATTTAATTTCAATGCTTAATTTATTTAATTTATCATGGATGGATGTTTACTTTCTATTTTGATTGATGTTTAATATCTTTGATGAATGATTTATTTATGATGAATGGTTATTTAATTTTATCGATTTATTTTGATTTCCAAATGTTGTAAGAGGTATGTTTCCACTTTGAGGGTACCTCATTAATTAAGTTATATGTAATTTAAATCGCTTTTATATTTTGGACCAATGTAAAGGAAATGTTTCTACCTTTTAGTGGTTGTCCTATTTAGCTTAGACATGGATGATGTAAGGGCATGTTTCTATCTTCGGATGGGTGTCCATTTATTTATTTTGCTTGAACATTGTTTTGATTTTTAATATAACGATGCTTTATTTCAATTGTTGCATGTAATATGGATAGTATTTTTATATTTAAGAATTTTATAATATTAAGACTTGTAAAGGAGGCCGGTTCCAATGAATTAGGCGTTGTGGGGGTGCTGGGCCATTTCTCACCTTCCCCACACATACCCAACTTTCCAAACCCATTAGGGGGTTGGGGATTCCTTAGGAATCGAGTCATCCATCCCTTTCTTTTTTCCGGCCTGTCCAAGTGGTGACACCATTTTCTCCAGGCTTAGGCTCGTGTTCTCTAAGGCCCCGAGCCTAAACAGTGCCAAAGTCGTAAGAACCATTCCACCGGGAGTGGGGGCAAAAATCTCCGCTCACAGTGGCGACTCCATTAGGGATAAGAGAAGTTGATGCTGTTGGTCTTTATATTATTCTATTCTTTCTTATAATGATATTATCCATTGCATCATATTAGTTTGCATCGTGTGCATGAGTTAGGACGCCCGTGTTACCCGTGTTGTGTTATGTAAGGGATACCATACTTTCACTCAAGGTATGGAGATCGAGCATGGCATAACTACTCATAGCCTCGTACCATTTGGTATATACTTGCTATGGCAACCTAAGCCTTTTAACCCAAAGACTAAAGCTCATGTAATTGGCCTAGTTACTTTCCTTAGGTTTTACCCCAAATGTATGTTGTTTGACTATGGTTAATTTGACTTGGCTTAAATCATGGCTTATTTTGTTTGCTCTTTTTCTAATATGACCTAAGTACATTGTAAGCTCAAAATAAAATTTTCTTTAATGTCCAAAAGACCAAAGCTATTTTCAAAACTTTTCAAGATGGTCTTTGGACATAAGACTTTTCTAAAAACAAATAAAAATTCTTTTGCTCATAACCCAAATACTAAGCCCAAAATCCATTTTTTCTAAAATCTTTTGCAATGGGCTTAGAAATAAAATTGTTTTTATCCAACCTTTTCTTTCAAAGAGCTTGCAAATTATTTAGGTCAATTATAAAATACCAAAAATCAATTGTGAGCCTAGTTTATACTAAGAATAATTAATCATGGGCTTGTTTTTGGCATAAATCATCAGTTGCTTTTTCAAGTGAGAAATCTATTTATAATAAACCTCTTAATTTAGTTTTAATCCAATATAGCATAAAAGCTATTATTAGTTGGTTGAATGGATTAAAACCTAATTAATGGGAATTATCATAAACTGATTTCCATTTTTAAATACAACTAATGATTGAAAAGTCTGAGGGATCTATTTGAAAATAAGATGCCCCATGTTGGTATTTTGTTAACCATATTACCTAGGAAAAGAGACTCGCCATTCGTGTGTGGATGTTATAAGGTTGGAAGGAACATCCTAATTATCTTTCTTTGTTGATTGTTTGTGCATACATGCATACATGCGTACATTTGCATCTCCTATCATTAATCCTTTCTGGCTCATAGCCCTGGATTATGATAGTTCAAAAGCTTAAGACAATCTGACCTACGCCGAAAGTGAAGAATCTAGCAACGACTCAATCTCTTTTTCACCAAAAGCAATGGAGCCTGAACAAATTCAAAGAATGGTGGATAAAACCCTCAATGCCAAGATGGAAGAAATAAAAGAGGCCATGGCCGAGACCGTGAAGAACCAATTGGCTGCAATTTTAGGAAATAATGCCAAAGCATCTGCTAGCACTAAGAAGCCAAAGAACAAAGGGAAGACTAAATTTGGTGAAGTGGTTTTTGATGATGAAAAGGTGATCATTGATGACGATGATGATTGGGCTCAATACTACTAAGATCCTCAAGACAAGAAGAAAGAACCAAAGATTGTTGAAAGATCAGCTTTGGAGAAAATCAAAACTTCTGATGTTGAAAAGATGATAGCTGATTTAGAAAAGAAATTTGAGAAGAAACTGAAAACCGAAGAAAAGTCTGAAGTCGACAAACTATTTGAGCTAGATGAAGAAGTTTTGTACAAGTTCAAGATGCCATCTTTTGCAAAGTTTGATGGAACCGAAAATCCTCACCTCCATGTGAAGCAGTATATCGCTGCTATGCAGTTTGCCCGAGCTACTAAGGCTCAAACTCTAACGTACTTCATGCTCTCATTGGACCCGATTGTCCAAAATTGGTTCAATACCTTAGATGATGGAACAAAAAAGAGTTGGCATTTGCTATACAAGGCCTTCATCCAGTAATATGGATATAATGTAGAGATAAAAGTTACCTTAATGGAAGTGGAGTCCATTAGGCAAAGGTTGAATTAGAATTTTGTGGACTATGTGAAAAGATGGAGAAATAAGGTTGCTTTGCTCAAGAAGAGGCCCGATGAATCTGATCAAATAAGAATGATTGTGAGAGGGGTGTTGCCTAGTCTTCGTGAAAAGATGTCTCATACACTCATCCGTGATTTCAAAGATCTTCTCCAAGCTGGTCTACAAATTGAAGAGTAGGAAAGGGAGAAGAATTGCTTTTCAATAAAAAGAAATGAGAAAGGAAATTTTTAGCCTAGCAATCAAAGTACACAAAAGGAAGCTAATGTTAATACAACTGGTCAAGCAAATAGAAGGCAGTTTTCAGATTTGGGAAAGCCTTTGTCTTGGGTCTTCAACAAGCTACAAAAGAAGGGACTATTACAGCCATTAGCCCCTCGACCTTTGTCAAATCCTTTACCCCTAAAATTTGGTACTAAGGCTTTTTGTCAATTTCATCAGACTCAAGGACATGAGACTGATAGATGTACTCGATTGAAGCATGAGATCCAAGATTTAATCGATAGTGGTAAGCTATCGGAACCGGACAAGCCCAATACCAATAATAATCCATTGCTTAAGTTTGGAAGAGTACCTCCACCGGCAATCTTCATGGTGGGAAAAGGATTGGAAGAAGATTTTGTTTTATCATCCTTTTAAGATGGAAATATTGAAGATGTGAAAGGAAAAGAAGCTTAAACTCAACAAACTTTTCTTAGCTTGAACGTTGCTTTTCAATTTTACTTTCTTTAATATTTTGGAACTATTGTGTTTTTCAAATTTAAAGTTGCTTGAAATAAATTACTTTCATCAAAATTTTTGTTGGTCTTTGTTCATTTTGGTGCTCAACCAATGAGGAATCTAGCTTGATGTTCATAAATTAACGTGCCTAGGCATCTTGACTTGAATGACATTACTAGATAAGGGAATTTCTCTATAGCATTGAGTTGTGTATGCTTACTTAGAGAGGGCTCCTGCATAATTACCTTTGTCTAGGTCCTAGTCAGTCTTAGAACATGCTTTGACAAACTTTCAAGGCTAAATTGAACTCTACTTATTTAAGAGAGAAATGATCTAGGCATTGTTTGGTTAGCCAACAACTAGTATCCACCCTATTAAATATCAATCCCTAGTTGTCCCTTTGAGCCTTCATAAAATTTTAGCTTTCTTTTCATTGGCTTACATACCCTCAATAACCTACCCTAAGCTGTTGTGATACTTTTGACAAGTTTTATGATCACTAAGATGAAGAGGCAAGAAGATCAAAGAAAGGAACAAATGGTCAAGACCATGAAGATAGTTGAAGTTCTCAAGACTGTAAGGATAGTTGATGTTCTCAAGATCATAAGGGTAGTTGAAGTTCACCTAATATCTCCAATCTATCAAGACAATATCAGAGTAACAAATGATTTAACCCTATTAAAGAAGATTTATGTCACTCCACTCATCCATTATTAGAAACCCAAGTTGGTACAAACAAGACAACTCTTTTAGAGCTACAACAAAAAAAAGAAAAAAAAAGAGAAAAAGAGAAAAAAAAAAGAAAAAGAGGAAAAAAAAAGAAAGAAAAGAAAAGAAAACCCAAAATGGTTCAGAAAGCCAACTGAGTTCTCTTTTACCTAAAGCAACAAAAGGCTTCTATTTGCTTTATAAGGACGGTTTGATTTGAATTGGTCTAACCCAACCAAAGATTCGATCAAAATCGAAGAAAAAGGAGAAAGACCATTCAGTTCTTGAAAGTTCTGTACTTGATAGTTTTACAAGGAAGAAGGATAAAATGATAAAATGTTCAAGGAAAGGGAAGAGTAAGAAAAATAAAAGGAAATAAAAGGGAGAAGAAGAAAAGAAACAAATTCGGGTGACAAACTTTTTGTGAGGGCAAAGACTGTCCTAAATCAAGATCTAGATTAATGACAATAAGATAGAAAGAATTTAGAGTCTATCAAGATTGCTTCCAGCTGCCTAAAGTTCAAACAAGAAATTTGTAGTGTGAAGGTTTGTCCATTGTATCACATCAGCTCCAACTTACAAATGGCCTTCATTTAACCCATGTCCCTTATAGACTCCATTTCAAGCCTATCAAAGACCTGTTGATCTCTCTTGGTAGGTAGAGTCTATTAGTGGAGATAGTTTGAATAAGCATGCATATGAGATAGACAATATTCAAAATCAATGAGACCTTTGGCCAAGTAATGTGTATGTGCCTATCTAAAGTGCAACTGCTCTTGCTTAAATAGAAATGATTCCCGAGTTTAGTACGGTAACTAGGGTTGTCATGTTATAGATATGTTAATTTGGAAAATCAAGTCCTGAGGTACATTGACATTAATTTGGCAAAGCCAACATTTGATTTCAAAATCAAAATTCAAAACATAAAAAAAAAACAACAAAATGTTTTACAAAGCCTTCAAGTTAAGGAAAGTATGTTGAACCTCCAAAGGACATATTGGGCAAAGGAAATGATTATTGGCAAGGTCATGAAGAAGCTATCAACTGACATGCTAAAACATAGTTTGAAATAGATGAATCCCTGACTCTATTGCTTGGGGCCTCCATTATTCATGTTTTCAATATCTCAATGATAAAAGTCATAAATGGGAAGCATTATTTTATTCCAATACAAGACCTGAATGAGCATCTGAAAGGAACCAATGAGAATACTTCTACTGATCACTTCGGTCTGTGAGTCATGGAACCACTGCAAGTGTTATTCATGCATATCATGCATACATGAGCATATCACATTGCATTTTCTTGTATTGTATTGTCTATTCTTTATCAAAGTGAAGAGCAAACACCTTGTGAAGTAAACAACCAAAAGAAGATATCAAATCAGGGGGAAATAGAAAGCCTATTGCTTGAGAAAGTTCCAGTAATTTTGCAAAGAGAAGAAATGTGTGCTTGTGCGAAGAACTAGAGACAAAAAAATCAATCAGAGCCCACATAGAAAAATCATGGGTTTGAGCCTACATAGGGGGCAAAGTTTCTCCTTTTCAATTTTTTTGAGTTTATATACAAAATATTTTCAAACTCACTTCTAATATTTTACCACGCAGGGGGGCAAGGAGAAGATATGATAGCCAATTAAAAATAGCTAAATTTTTGCAAAAAGGAAGAACAAAAGAATGGAACATTAGAACTGTCAAAAGAATGAAGACGCAAATGACAAAAGATCAGTCTAGCTAGAAGAGTTGAAGCCAATATAGGACAAATCTCTAAGGATGAAGATCCACTTTCAAGGATGAGGACCCGATTTCCAAGGATGAAGATCCAGCTTAAAGGATGAAGATCCATTTACAATGGGTGAAGACCCAATCTCAAAGGATGAAGATCCGTTTTCAAGGGTGAAGACCCGATCTCAAAGGATGATCCATTTTCAAGGGTGAAGACCCACTCTCCAAGGATGAAGATCCATTTGCAAGGGTGAAGACCGGATCTCGAAAGATGAATATCCATTTTCAAGGGTGAAGACCCGATTTCAAAGGATGAAGATCCATTTTCAAGGGTGAAGACCCGATCTCAAAGGATGAAATTTTCAAGGGTGAAGACCCGATCTCAAAGGATGAAGATCCATTTTTAAGGGTGAAGACCCGATCTCAAAGGATGAAGCTCCGTTTTCAAGGATGAAGACCTGATCTCAAAGAATGAAGATCCATTTTTAAGGGTGAAGGCCCAATTTCAAAGGATGAAGATCCATTTTCAAGGTTGAAGACCCGATCTCAAAGGATGAAGATCCATTTTGAGGGTGAAAAACCACAATGCATAGAACAGCCGGAGCAGTCAGACTTCTCAACTGATAAAAGGTTAGTCAAACTCAATCTTGGGTCCAAGTACCCAAAACAAAGTCAAATAACCATCTTATTAAAAATTAAGTCTTATTGCTTTTCACTCTCTTTTATTAAAGTCTCAGATCGTTCAAGCAGGGGGCAAACTGTAGACTCTTAATTTTTGACCCAGTCCGGTCCGTTATTTTTTATGGTCCAAAATAATTTTTGTGGTATTTTAATATTTATTTTAGTTGAAAATGGTGAAGTGAATAAAAATAAATAATAATAATAAATAAAAATAAAAATCAGCGATGGAAAAATCGGCGACGAAAAATTCATGCCCTAAAATGTTGGATGAATTGGTCTTGGGCCATTTTGCTCGTAGGAGCTTCCTGCGGGCGAAATGGCCTGGCAGCCAGTGCCCCGCAATTTTACACACAGTCCCTCGCAGCTCTCGCAGCCCGTCACAGTTATGCAATTTCTTCTGAAACCAAATTCTATTTGGTTTCGATTTCCTTTTCCTAATTAATGATAGTTTCCATAAAAAATTAGAATTAATCATATGAAATTTCCTATAAATAAGAATAAAAAACAACACAAAGGGGGAGAAACTTTTGGAGAAAAACTTTGAGAGATCGGACTGGATTTTGAGGAGAAAATCTTTGGATTTCGACTGGAACTTGAGACTTCAAATTTGAGAGGAGCAACAAGCAAGCCATTTATAAGTCATCAAAGGCAGCCATCTTGCCTTTGTCCTTGTTCATCCAAGAAGCAATTTTTGGTGAAACCAACAAACGAAGGTTTGAATATCTAATTTGTTTCTTTGATTTTAAAAACATTAATTCATTTCTTTATTTTTCAAAAATCCTAAAATTACTTTTTTGTTTCTTCTAAAACCTAAGAACCCTAATCTATTTCTTCAAAGTCTTAAAACCCTAATCTACTTTCCAACTTTCCAAAACATTGGATCTTTTTATTAATTTACCAAAACCCTAATCTGCTTTCCAATTTTCCAAAACCTTAAAACACTAAATTGAATCCTTTTATTTCCAAAAACCCTAAAAAATATATTTTCTGTTTCTATAAACCATAAATTGTTTTGTTTATTTCCAAAAGCTTTTAAAAACTCTAAACTGGTTTTCTTCTAATTCTTTTACAAAATTCCAAATGTTTTATTAAATATCCAATACCTAAATTTACTTTACAGTTTCTAAAAATCACATAAAACTTTATAAAACTATAAACTGTTTTCTCAAATCCTAAAACCAAAACAAGTTTCCCAAAACACCAAAAACCCTGATTATCTCAAAACCAAAACCGTAAACCCTAATTTTCCTAGGCCCTAATTCTTAAAACCTTAAAACCTTATAAACCTAAATATTAAAATTCAACACATCAAATCCAAAATAATAATCCAGTAGCTATGCTAATGAAATCCAGTAGTTAAGAATCATAAACCTAATGTTTTAATGTCCAAACCCTAATTTCATGATTTTACCCCTCAAACCCTAATTTGCTTAATCGAAGAGCCTTATCAATCTCTTAAATTATAAAATCTTAATCCATTTCAATTCCCTTAAAACTTACAGTAGCCTAAACCAATAAATTTCAAAACCCTAAACATTATTTAAAGAATCTTAAATAAAAACAGTAGCCCTAATTTGTATCTTTACTTGCTTTATTTAAATTTATATTTTATTATGTAGTCTATTATATGCTTTAATTTATTTTCAATGCTTTGTTGATTTATTTAATTTCAATGCTTAATTTATTTAATTTATCATGGATGGATGTTTACTCTATTTTGATTGATGTTTAATATCTTTGATGAATGATTTATTTATGATGAATGGTTATTTACTTTTATCTATTTATTTTGATTTCCAAATGTTGTAAGAGGTATGTTTCCACTTTGTGGTACCTCATTAATTAAGTTTTATGTAATTTAAATCGCTTTTATATTTTGGACCAATGTAAAGGAAATGTTTCTACCTTTTGGTGGGTGTCCTATTTAGCTTAGACATGGATGATGTAAGGGCATATTTCTATCTTTCGATGGGTGTCCATTTATTTATTTTGCTTGGAAATTATTTTGATTTTTAATATAACGATGCTTTATTCAATTGTTGCATGTAATATAGATAATATTTTTATATTTAAGAATTTTATAATATTAAGACTTGTAAAGGAGGCCGGTTCCAGTGAACCGGGTGTTGTGGGGGTGCTGTGCTATTTCTCACCTTCCCCACACGTACCCAACTTTTCGAACCCATTAGGGGGTTTGAGATTCTTTAGGAATCGAGTAATCCACCCCTTTCTTTTTCTTGTCCCGTCCGGGTAGTGACTCCATTTTCTCCGGGCTTAGGCCTGTGTTCTCTAAGGCCCCGAGCCTAAACAGTGCCGAAGTCGTAAGAACCATTCCATCGGGAGTGGGGGCAAAAATCCCCGCGCACAGTTAGGGTATGAAGAAACTGACAAAGATGTCCAGCCAAAGAAGAATGAGAAGATGAGCTTTCCACTCCTTGAAGAGATCTTTGTCCAAACTCCAGACATAGGACCACTCCAAGGAAAGCCCGAGCCAATCATGTTCATGGGAAAGTTAATCCCGGGCTTTGAAATTTTTGCTGATGTTGCTGAGATAGTGGAATAATTGAAGAAAGAGCTCAAGGCGCCCAATCTGGAAAGGAAGAAAGAAGTTATCCTGAAAGCCGAGAAAACTCCAAAGGAGATTGGTACCCTGGTTGAAGAAAAGTTTGATGATGTCTTTCTTTATGATTTCGAGAACAATGACAATGCTTTTGATTTTGATTTTAATTTATCTACTTTGTATGAGGATGATGATGTTTTCTTTTCCAAAATGAATGCAATAAAGTCTAATTTTGCTTACTTATGTGATGTTTCTCCTGGTCATTGCATACATTCAAATAGTGGTTATATGAGCACCTTTAATATTAACTTTATTGATACACAATCATTAAATTTGGGAACAACCGAAAATCCTAAAAACATTGGCATAGCATCCGACCTTACTTCTGATAAGAGAGAGATTTGAAAAATATTTAAAAAATATGAAGAAGTATTCACATGGTCTTATGAGGATATGCCTAGAATAGATCGAGACATAGCCGAATATCTGCCACAAGCCAATTCGCTATTTATTTTTTCAATTGAATCTATTGTTGAATTTGTTCGGCTATGTCTTAATCTATTCCAGGCATATCCTCATAAGACCAAGCGAATACTTCTTCATATTTTTTAAATATTTTTTTTAAATCTCTCTCTCTCATCAAGAGTAAGGTCACATGTTATACTAATATTTTTAGGATTTTTGGTTGTTCCCAAATTTAATGATTGTGTATCACCAGAGTTAATATTAAAAATGCTCATGTAACCACTATTTGAATGTATGCAACTATCAGGAGAAACATCACACAAGTAAGCAAAATCAGACTTTATTGCATTCATTTTGGAAAGGAAAACATCATCATCCTCATACAAAGCAGATAAATTAAAATCAAAATCAAAATCATTGTCATTGTTCTCAAAATCATAAAGTAGGACATCTTCGAACTTTTCTTCAATCAGAGCAGCAATGTCCTCTAGAGTTTTCTCGGCTTTTAGGACATCTTCCTTCTTCTCTTCCTGATTAGGCTCTTTGTCGATTGGCAGGGTGAGCTCTTTCTTCACTTGTTCCACTATCTTGGCAACACTAGAAAAAAATTTCAAAACCCGGGATTAATTTTCCCATGAATATGATTGGCTCGAGCTTTCCTTGGAGTGGTCCCACGTTTGGAGCTTTGACAAAGATATCTTCAAGTGGTGGGAAGCTCATCTTCTCATTCTTCTTTGGTTGGACATCTTAGTTGGCTTCTTCATACCCTAACCCTTTCTTGGAAGTTTGAGTTTGGAAATCTGGAAGTTTTGTTACACTGGCCTTACCCTTTCCAAGACCAGCTCTGGGAAGGTAGCTCATGTTCTTCATCATGTTCAAGACCTTAGAGTCCACTACCTCATCATCAAAAATTGTAGATACTTGGAAACTATTGAGAGGCCTCTCAATCATTAGAGCATTAACAACCTCATTATCCTCTGCCTCGATGACCACCGTCTCATCTCCGTTAGGGAACTTGATCTTTTGATGAAGGGTGGAAGGAACTCCACCAAGAGGATGGAACCATGGTCATCCCAAAAGTAGAGCAAAAGTAACAGGTATGTCCAAAACCACAAATTCAACAATAGATTCAATTGGACCAACCTTCACAACAGTTTTGAAAATCCCTTTGGCATGCCTCTTGGTATTTTCATAAGCCCTAATGGTTACCTCGGTTGGGCTTAGATCCCTCGTTGACATAGCTAGCTTTGGCAATATTTTAAGTGGACAAGTATTTATGGCGGACCCATCATCAACCATCACACATGGAGTCCTTTTTCCTTTGATTTCTACTTTGATAAAGAGAGGACGGATGCGATCTCTCCCCTCTTTCGGTAAATCTGCATCTGAGAAAGATACCATTCCCATATTAACTTCACTCTTCTTTTGAATATCTTCACATTTCATTATTCCTTCAACTTTTATGAAGTTAATCAGCTCCTCCGATATTATGGTGGTGGAAATTGGCATGCTACCCAAGACCTTGGTCATAGTTTCACGGTGCTTCATAGAAGTGGCCAATAAGTCCCAAATGCTGACACTTGCTTAGGTTCTTTTTAACTGCTTAAGCATAGTGTCATCTTCCTCTTCTTTGTTCCCAACTTCGACTCTCTTTCCTTTATTAGCTTCTACCTCCTTAGGTGGTGGCCATGCATAAGGCTTACTAGATCTAGTGTTCATTACTTCATCTTCTTCAGGCTCGGACTAGGTCCATTCCTCCTTCTTGGGTTCAAGATCGTCATCACTATCGCTTGAATCCCAAAACTCATTCACAACATAGATTGCTACTTCTATACCCACCATAGCTTGTTCAACTTTGCTGAACACTATTTCTTCCTTGGTTGATCTCCACCCATATCTTGGAAAGAAGACATAACAAAACTTTCATGCAACCCTCCTCCAATCATGAAGGTCGCCGGTGGTGGTACTCTATTGAACCTTGGCAATGAATCGTCTTTGGTGTTTGGCTTATTGGGCTTGGGCAGCTTCCCATTCTCAATCTCACACATCTATCCTTGTCGTGCCCTTGCATTTGATGAAATTGACAAAATGCCTTAGTGCCAAAATTAGTTGGGAGAGGGTTAGGCAAAGGACGAGGATTTAAGGGTTGTAACAATCCCTTCTTTTGTAGCTTATTGAGGACCTAAGATAGCACCTTCCCTAATTCTAAAAACTGCCTTCTTCTTCCTTAGCCAGTAGCATTAACACCAACTGCCTTTTGCATGCTTTGGTTACCAGACTGGTAGTTTCCTTTCTCGTTCCTTCTTGTTGAAAAGTGGTTCTTCTCTCTTTCCCACTCTTTACTTTGTAGACCAGCTTGCAAAAGGTCATTTAAATACCAAATGAGTGTATGCAACATCCTTTCGCGAAGGCTAGGTAACACTCCTCTCACAATCATTCTAATTTGATCGGATTCATCAGGCCTTCTCTTGAGCAAAGCAGCCTTATTCCTCCATCTTTTCATATAGTCCATAAAATTCTCATTTGGCATTTGTCTAATGGACTCAACTTCCATTAAGGTAACTTCCATCTCGACCTTGTATCCATATTGTTGGATGAAGGCCTTGTATAGCAGATCCTAACTCTTTTGTGTGCCATCATCTAAGGTATTGAACCAATTTTGGATAATAGGATCCAATGAGAGCATGAAGTACCTTACAGTTTGAGCCTTAGTAGCTTGGACAGACTACATAGCAATGATATACTGCTTCACATGGAGGTAAGGATTTTCGGTTCCATCAAACTTTGCAAAGGATGGTATCTTGAACTTGTATGGAACTTCTTCATCTAGCTCAAATAATTTTTAACTTCGAACATTTCTTCGGTTTTCAGCTTCTTTTCAAACTTCTTTTCCAGATCAGTAATCATCTTTTCAATATATGAAGTTTCAGTTTTCTCCATGGCTGATCTTTCAACAACCTTTGTGTAACACCCCTATACCCTGTATACGTACACAGCATGCTAGTACGATCGTAATATACGTATACTGAATATAGAAATGCTATGGTATACTTAACAAATGAATCATCCCTTTTCAAAAACATGAACAAAGTTAAGTCATTTAAAAGAAGTTATAAAAGACTAAAGATAAAATGTTAATTTAAAAGCAGCGAAAAATATAACAATTATTTTCAAATACTTATACATTAAAACTCAAGATTTACAAAACATAAAGTGTATACATGTTTGGCAGTATATCTTCGATCTTTAAGCTTCACTATCACCACCTCAAGATCTAACCTCTACTTGGCCTAGAGGAACTCTCCGGTTCTTCCCTGTTACCTGCACGATAAATCATAATCGTGCTAAGCCAACGGCTTAGTGGTACAAACCATAACAATAATATGTTGCAATGCAATGCTAATTCAATATATTCAAACATTACACTCTATACACAAGAATATCACCTATCAAAGTCTTACATTGAATCTCATTATTCATTAGTTTCACCATTCATAAATCATATTTGAACAAAGACAAGCATGGGCCCAAAGACACTAATATGCCACTCAACTTTCAGAGTTAATGTTTTGGTTTAATTATCACATTTATCATTATCATTATCCCAACTAGGCTTCAAGGATTTAGGTTCAACCAAGCTTCAAGGGGAATAAAGCATGCTAATTATCAACCCAACTTGGCTTCAAGAACCAAATCCAACCTAGCTTCAAGGGTTGTAACATCTCAATTAGGCTTCAAGGACTAGACCCAACCAAGCTTCAAGGGGAGTAAAACATGTGAAACTTCAACCCAACTTGGCTTCAAGGATCAAGCCCAACCTAACTTCAAGAGATTGTTACTATTAGGTATGCCACCAACAACAAAACTCTGAAAATGAATAACATATTAGACACACAATTCATTTATTATTTCATTATCAATTTCATTCTCAATTCTCATCATTATCTAGGCAAACATGCCCCACTTATCTCAATTGAATCATCATAGCCAATCACAATGGCCTCATATCTTATCATGTCTCAATTCACATTATAATACTTCTTTATTCAAGTTTACATAATCAATTACATTGCACATCATCATATAGGCATACATGCCTCAATTATCTCAATTCACATTATGCAAAACATAACATTATTAGTATGCATCAACAATGCAATAGATTACTTATCACATTTATAATCATATGTGTTAAGTCTCAAGATCATATAAAAGTATGCATTAATTTAGGGTTTGTACTTACCTTAAATACCACTTATACAAATCTATACACTTCCTTTTCCAACACTTCTTCACCACTTAAGTTAGGGCAATTCAACTTCTTCACAACCTAATCCAAAATGAATAATATATATGAGATAAAATAAATAAACTAGGGCAAATTCTACACATGACACGCTCAACAACACGGGCGTGTCCCTGAACGTGTAATATATTTTGTCTCACAGAAACATTGACACGTCCAACAACATGGGCGTGTTCATGGCCGTGTCAATTCCTCACCAACACAGTAGCTATGACATGCTCAGTGACATGGGCGTGTCACTGCTCGTGCCACCCATCCAAAAACACAGAACCATTGACACGCCTAAAACTTGGTCGTGCTCATGGGTGTGTCAGGCCAAAAATACAGATTCCTGCCACAACAACACTTAATCCAACAAATCACTTCCTTTCACCAAAATCCACTTCAACCAAACTTAACTCAACATACCCAAAAACTATAACAAACTTGCAAAAACACCAAAACAACTAAAAACATATATCAATCACAATCATAATCATCACCACAAATCCTCACCACAAACCCTAAACACAATCACACACTATTTCTTCCAATCAACTTACTCTTTTCTTCAATCCAAACTCAAAAATCCAAAAATCAAATGAATCAAACACTCTTAAACACAACACAATCAAAACACACTCCTATCATCAACAACAACCCCTCAAACTCAAACATAACTACAAAATAAACAAGAGAAAACAAGAGAGAACTTACCAAAGTTGATGATACTTCACAAATCTCAACTTCTTCACTTGAATCTTCCTTCAATTTGAGCTTGGATCACAAAACTCTCTCTCTCTCTCTCTTGCTTTAGATGGCAGGCCAACAAAAGGAAAAGGAAAGAAATGGAAAAGAAAATGAATAAACCAAAGTCAAATACTCCTCTCTTTAAACCTCCTCCAAGTAATTATAATATTAAATAATTCAAATTAATCTCTTCCATTCATTTTAATTTCCCCTTTTCCACCAATTAACTTAATTAATTAAAATAACTAAATATCTTCTTCCTTTGACCATCACAATTGACTTGTATATATGTTGTATATATTTCCATATACACAACATATACACTTCCCTTAAAATTTCTCTTTTCTTTAAAATTTAACATATACATTCAATACAATTACAACAATAATATCAAAACTTCTAGGGCATACTTTGGGATATTACACTTTGACTCTTTCGACATCGCAACACTTTTAGAACCCTATTCATATATGTAGATTCAGGACATGTCAGGGCAGTTTTCTCTCTTTTGTTCTTTTTATTATTTTACACACATTGGGGACAATGTGTGTCTTAAGTGTGTGGGAGGGGCATATTTTATAAATTCAGCTTTTATTTTCATTTTTTGCCATTGGTTGCATTTATCTCAATTAGTTTCTTTGATTTTATTTTTTGGATTCAAGTAAACTAGATTGCTATTATAATATGAAGTGAAATGGTTCTCTTTTCATTAAAATAATGATTGATTTAACGAACGATAATCTCTTGTTGAGGTTGACTCGATTTTCTTAATTGATTGCTAAAGACTGAATATGATAGTTTGAATTAGGTAGTTGATTGATGAGAGTTGCACATCTGAAGTTTAAAACCTTAGTTAGATTTTTTAGTATAGCCCAATCCTTTAGATATTTGAGTCAAACTTAGTATGACATCTTTATTATCTCAAGTTCTTGACCACTTTGTTGTAAAAAAACAAGAAATAAATTAAACCAATCTTTCAAGAGCTTTTAAAATTTATCCCTGTTCTGTTGATTGTAACTCTTGAATTAAAACAATGAGTTGGAATAATAAATAGTGCTAGTAGCCATTTGAATAATGATTCTAACTGAGTAACCGGGGGTCGGCATTCATAAATGTTTACTTTCGCATCAAAAAGTTAGTATCAGTTCAAACAAGTCGGGCTCCTTTTGAAAAAAAAAATTAATGTTTCATGCAATGCATTTTACGAAGGGGTCAAAGAACTTAAGAGAAAACTTACTTCCTTACTTCTTTCATGACTTTTGAGTTCTTGGAATTTTATGCTCAATCTTTTAACTTTGAACTTTTAAATTTTAGATCTGTTAGATTTTTATTTTGAAACTTCTTAATTCAGTTACCATGTTTGAGATTTAGTTTTTACTTGAGAATGTTGGGTTTTCTAATTCAAGTATTGTAAAAACTTTTGTTTTCTTTGGATATAGAGGGGTCTTTCATTTCTACCTACTATAGTGATTTGGTTTGCTTGAGGACAAGTAAAAACTCAAGTATGGGAGAATTTAATAAGTGTATAATTGATGATATTTTTGTCCCTATTTCTTAATATATTTATTGTCAAATTGAGTTTAATTTGTTTGTTCAAGTGTTTATTAGGGATGATTCCAGGAACTTTTGATATAATGGGACCTTAAGATTATTTAGGCTAGAATCACGGATGAAAGACAAGGGAAGAAGCTATTTTGGGCAGATTCTTCAAGTGACACATCCAGTGACATGTGCATGTCCGTGGCTGTGTCATTCAACTACTTTACAGAAGCTTCGACACGCCTAGAGAAATGGGCATGTCACTGAATGTGCCATTACTCCTGACTTATAGAAGTTGTGACATGCCCAATAATACGGGCGTGTCCATGATCGTGCCCCTAACTCAACATTGCAGTAGTAACAACACGCCCAAGGACATGGGCGTGTCACTGCCCATGTCATTAAAGTTCAAAACAACACCGTTGACATGGCCACAGACACGGGCGTGTCCATGGGCGTGTCAGGCAAAAATATTTGGCCATAAAATCTAAGCTAAAGAGAGAATTAGGGACAGAGATTATTTTTCAGAGCCGACCTCCCAAGAAAAAGAGATTTTTTTGGCAGCCAAGAGTGAAGGTGAAGACCCAATTCCTGCAAGATTTAATCCAAGATCCGAGGATTGAAGTGAAGAAGCACAAATCATTCATTATGGATTGTTTGAATTCTTTTACTTATTTCCTCTATTTTTGTTTTCTAGTTATGAACATGAGCTAAACATTTTATTTATCTAGATATTGATGAACCCTAGCTTTATTGTATGGATTAAATAGTTCTTATTAAATTAAATCATTTGATTGAGTTGTTTTATCATTTTGATTCTTAATTTCTTATTTCCAATTGATAATAGCATGCTTATTGATTGGTTGCAATTTTCATATTATTGGCTTGAGAAAGCTTGATATGAGCAGAATGCTCTTTAGGATTGAGGGTTGATTGAGTGCTAGAGATAGACTTACAAGACCCTTTGGTTTAAATTTCCTTGTTCTTATTGCAAGATCTATTTACTTATGCTTGAGAAGAGATTCCTAGCATTCTACTTAGTGATTAGGGATTAATTTACTTGAGAGAGGTTTTAATCTAATTTAGGGGAATACCAATTCAGCTCTATTATTTGATTTAATTGAATTGATATTCATAAATACTTCTTATGGCTAGGGGGATTCAATATCTGGATAGTGTTTTCATCACCAACTTTTGTTGCACAATATTCAAATTTTCTTCACTTTAGTTTATTGAGTAATTTTTCTTTTATTTTAATCATCACACAAACTATTGATTCACTAAATAACAATTAAAATTTGCACTAATATTTGACCTTGTCTCCATTGGAATGATATCTTACTCACTGTTTTATTACTTGAGCGACCCGTGCACTTGCGATAACACTGCGATAGCATAGATCCTTTGTTAATGGCCTATGTACCTATTGGTCCATTTCTTAATGGCTTAAACCTATTTTAAGCTTTTATTTTGATTGGCTAGATTTTTATAAGGCCCAAAGGAGTCTGTTTTAGTTTTTAAAACTTTGAAACAGTTCAAAAGTGGGTTTAAAATCCTAAAAAATAGACTGGAAGCCATTTTAGTGGAATTAATTCGATATGGACCTTATCCATATCAAACTAGGTACTCCCAGCTTGATATGGACATGTCCATTTCTAATTGGGAATCCATATCTAACTGGGGAAGCCCTAGTTTGATATGGACATGTCCATATTGACCTAGGCAAGCCCCAGTTCGATATGGTCTTGTTTGGCTTCAAATTTAGTTCGAGATGGTCACGTTTTATCACGAATTCAAATTATTTTAAGTCGATATGTCTTAGATAAAACCATGGCTAATCAGGAAACTAAGACGAGTTTACAAAGTTTAACCTAAAATTCTCTTATAAATAGAGAATGAAAGCAAGCAGCAGGGACGAATCAAAAGTAAGCATTAAACCCTAGTAGTAAGTAATATTTACAGAGAGAGTTACATCTGATTAGAAAACCATAAACACTACACCACAAAGGCACTAGCACACTATCTTTTTCTTGCTTGGCCATAGTTTTAAATCATTACATGTAACATCCCTATATCCCGTATACACACACTACATACCACCATATCCGTAATATATGTATACTTAATATAGGAATGTTACGGTCTATTTTAAACCAAACCCATCTTTCAAATTATACAATATAGGAAAATTAAAACATTTAATTTGTATTATAAAACAAAATAGTTAAAACATTTATCTATTAAGCAGCGGAAAATTGTAGCGGTATTTGCATATACATATACATAAAAATCAAATTTTACAAAACATAAAGTTTATACATGTTTGGCAGTCAGTCTTTGATCTTTAAGCCTACTATCAACACTTCAGAATCTAGACTCAACTCGGTCTAGAGGAACTCTCTGGCTCAACCCCGTCACCTGCGCGATGAACCACAATCGCGCTAAGCCTACGGCTTAGTGGTACAAACTACAATAATATTATGCTTCAATGCAATGCCAATGTCACACAATCAAGTTTCATAAACAATTCAAAAGAATAATATATTTCACAATCTTACATTATTCAATAATTAATCAAAACATTCATGAGGTAATACTCACAATTTTCCACATCCATAAACATATTACACATCATGTTGTATCTTCATAGTTTCATTACTCAACATAGATTTCCAAGCCACATTCATTTATTTCACCATTCATTATTCACATTGAAAACAAAGACAAGCATGGGCCCAAAAGACACTAATATGTTATTCAAAGTTCAGAGTTACTGCTTTGGTCCATCATCACAATCATCAAGCCCATAGGCGATACATATATATATATATCTCTATCCATGGATAGTGTAACAGACCCAGTCTCTTGGACCTCAACCCGGCTAGACCCGAGGAAATCCTCAACCCGGTAAGACTGTTACTGTTTTTGAGGCTTACGACCCAGTCTTTTCACCCCAAAAACATCATATTTCACATTTTTCAACTGGAATCGGCTTACGACCCGGTCTTTTCACCTATCCAGTGATTTATAGGCATGCCGCCAAACCCAGAACTCTGAAAATTGAATAACATATTAAGCACACAATTATTTCAATTTTCTCTTTAACAATCTCTTTCTCAATTCATTTCTCATTTCATTATCAATTCCATTATCAAATAGGCAACCATGCCCCAAATCGTTTCATTTGCATTACCATAGCCAACCACAATGGCTTCATATCTCATCATATCTTAATTCACATTTAGGCAATTCATCAGTCAAATATACATAATCAATTACATTGAACATACATTTTGAATATTCATCATAACATTAGTCAAATGTATCAACTATGCAATAACTTACTTAACATATTTACAATCAAATATGCTAAATCACAAAATCATGTAAATGTATGCAACCATGTAGTTTGTACTTACCTTAAGAACAACTCACACCATTCTATACCCTTCCTCTTCCAAGAATTCTTCACCACTTGAATTAGGGCAACTCAACTCTCTTCAACACCTAAACCAAAGGTGATAATACATACTCACTTAGAGATACACATGAAATAATAAGGCTAAAAACCAACTAGGGCAAACTCTATACATGACACGCCCAACAACACGGGCGTGTCCCTGACCGTGCCCTAACTCCACAACACAGAAGCTTTGACACACTCAGAACCACGGGCGTGTCACTGAACGTGTAATACATTCTGTCTCATAGAAACATTTACACGTCCAACAACACGGGCGTGTTCATGGCCGTGTCAAACCTTCACCAACACAGTAGCTATGACACGCTTAATGACATGGGCGTGTCACTGGACGTGTAAATGCTACTGCAACATAGAACCATTGACACGCCCAAAGACCTGGCCGTGCTCATGGGCGTGTCAGGCCAAAAATACAGATTCCGGCAACATCAACACTACATCCTACAAACCACTTACTTCCACCATCTTCCACTTCAAACAAACTTAACTAAACACACCCAAAAACCATAATAACTTGCAAAAACACCAAAACAATACAAAACATACATCAAACACAAATCATAATTATAACCACAAATCCAAAACACAACCACAACACTTTCTCTTCCAACAAACTTACTCTTTCCTTCAATCAAACCCCAAAATCCAAAATCAATAGACCAAACACTCTCAAACACACCACAATCAAACAAACACATATCAACCATAACCTCAACTCACAAACTCAAAGAAATCAAAGAATCAAGTGGAAAACTTACCAAGGATTTAGAAACTCTTAAATTTCCAACTTGATTACTTGAAAACTTCCTTCAATCTTGAGTTTGGAAGATCAAATCTCTCTCTTGCTCTCTTGCTATGGAGGATGCCGGCCAAAAGAAAAGAAAAGAAAAGAAAAGGAAAGAAAGTGAACCACGAAGAAGAAAGAAGGAAAGAAGAAAACAAAGAAAGCAAAGTCAACTTTCTTCCTCAAAACCCTCTCCACCAAGCAAAATACAATAAAATATTTAAATATCTTCTTCCACTTCCACTAACTCAAATTTTAATTAATTAATTTAATCAATTTCAAATAATTAATTATCTTCTTTGACTTCCATACTTTGACTTGTATATGTTATATATATATATATATCCATATATACAACATATACACTCTCTCTTTAATTCTTTTCTCTTTCCAATTTAACATATACCTTAAATCCAAATACAACAATAATTACTCCAAAACTTTTAGGGCATATTTTGGGATATTACATTGCAAGATCAACGTTTAATTGTGGTGGAGCCAACAAACAATGGTATATTCTAAACTAATTCAATATGAGATGTTTTGATACTAAATGTATTTATCTTTTATTTAAATTAAATCCAGTACATTATATTCACCAGTTTTAATTTAGGTTAATCTTACTTGAAGCATGATCATGGACTATTGCATTCATAGTTTACAGCAATGACTTTAAACTTGTTTTACCCAGTAGCTTGTTTAAGATTTTGAAAAGTGGCTTGTGTTCAGTAAATTGATTTCTTTAATGGCTTGTTTGGATGTCCAGTGAACTACTTAATTTAACTTCTAAATAGTTTGCTCAAATCAAAGCTTTAATATTTTAGTAGCTAAATAATTTCTTAAACCCTAATATCACAATAACCATTTTTTAAATTCTAAAACCCTAAAACTAGTTTTTAGAACTTTGAAACCCTAATCCTATTTTTCTAAAACCCTAAACCCTAGCTTTGTTTTTCTAAAATCCTAATTTTATTAAAAACATAATTTCTATAAATATAAATGTTGTCCCAAGATGGCAACCAAGAGGGGGGGGGGTGAATTGGTTTCCACAAGAAGTAATGACAATTTAAAAAACTCAACAAACAAGAAGTGCGGAATATGAAGATTGTTGAGTGATGAAGGAAGAAAGAACACACAAGATTTATAGTGGTTCGGATTTACTTCAATCCTACATCCACTTCCTTAACAACTTGTTAAGGTTCCACTAGACTTTGAAGTTTTTACAAGCTCACTTCCAACTTTGGTGTTTTTACAAGTTCACACCTAACTTTACAAGTGTTTTTCTAAGGCTCACACTTACAACCCAAACAAGAGTTTTACAAGGCTCACTCTCTCAACCTAAGTGTTTCCCAAGCTTACACTCAAACTTATACAATGGTGTTTTCAATGCTAACACCTAACATTCATAACAATTCAAATACAAGTTTAAGCAAAAGGAAATTTGTTGCTTGGCTATGAAAATCTTTTCTTAATAATGTTATCTCTTTGTTTTCTCATGGAAACATTGTATTTATAGCCAATGTGGTCTTACTAGCCGTTATTGATGTTTTAATAATGTCTTGGCAGATTAGACCTTTCTTTACTTAAACTGTCCGAAGCACTTCGCGGTCGCCCTTCATGCAAGGATGGTCGCGCTCATGCTTCTCACGGTCGTCCTTTTAACCTGGGACGGTCGCTACTTTTGAAAAAGCTACAACGGTCGAATTTTAGTGCTCTGCAGCTGGAATCTTGTCCATGCTGTGTTTGTCGGACCGTTTCTTGCCCATGCTTTGTTTGTCGGGACGGTTGCGCCAAGCATAGGTGCGGTCGCCCTTTTTGAATATTGAAGTGGGTTTACAACGGTCATGTCACGTGTCACTTTCTGACAGAGCAAAAGAGATGTCCGCCATAATTTGAATCTTCGCGGTCGCCCTTGGTAGGTTTTCGCGGTCGAACTCACATTCTCGCGTCGAACTTCTGGACGCACCTGAGGACGCGAACACTACTGTCTCTTTGAGCAATTTCTTCTTGAATTGTTGGGCGGTCGCGACTCTGAATGGGGCGGTCGCTAAAGTGGTAAGCGAGGTCGAATCATTCACCGTTCTTGTCACCGCGAACCTTACTGTGATTGTAATGATTTAAGTTCCTTGAGTAGAGGTCGGGCAAATATTAGGACGGTCGCTATTATGTATGAGCGGTCGCGACTGAGGTCGAACTTCTGACCGCGAAACCTACTGTGACAAGGTTTCATTCTGTAATTGCTTGGAGCGGTCGTATTCAGGTGAGGTGCGACCGCTATAATTGTTCTGTTTACTTTTAATTGAAGCAACCTAATCCTGCAACAAGATTTCTCAAACACAAGTTAAATAGATCAACCATTTGAGTTGTCAAGGATCAAAATTAAGATCATTTGTCTAACAATCTCCCCCATTTTGACTTTGACAATTCAAATGGAATGATGAGAAAAATAATAAGTCTAAAATACTCCCCCTTAACATATGCAACAATCATCGTTAAGAGCATTGTGATTAATAGTTTATCTTGGTGCAAAGGTTATTGTTTGATGCAAACATTTCTCCCCCATAAACATTTCTCCCCTATTGCAAATATTCAACATTATTGTTCTTATTCTTGTTTTCCCATTTTTGTATACTGTTACTTGGTTCATTCCACTTGGTTCATTCCATTTTGGTATTGTTCTCCCCCATTGGCATAGGCAAAATGAAACAAATGTTAAGCAAAACAGGCATATAAAAGTGCAAACAATGAAAGGGAATATAAACATTATATATATGAAAGTGGAGGAAAGTACAAAGAAGGATTAAAACAAGCATTTTAAAATGCAAACAATAAGAAAAATCTAAGCTATTCTGAGTCATCATCTAACTCTAGCTCTTCTTCAACTAAAGGTGCTTTCCCTTTATCTTGAGGTGCAACAGAGGCAGAGCTAGTACTAATGGACTCTTCTTCTTCAGCAACGCTTTGGGTGTGATCACTTATATCCCAATCTTCAAGATTGCATTGAGGCAAGTCCAATTTGCCTTGCATGTCATAAAGATCATGGTGCATGTGGGATATAAGGTCTATCCTCTTGTTTAAGTGCTGGAATCTCTTGGAAACACTTTTCTTGAACTTAGAGAGTTTCCTTGAGAGAGTCTTGATTGCTTGGAGGATGAGTTGTGTGGAGGATGAAGCAGTTTCTTGAGCAGCTTTTGATGAAGCAGCTTTTGAAGGTAGTTCTACTGCAACTTCTACAGAATCTCCCTCTTCCTCAATTGTATACCTTGGCCTTTTCTTTTGTTTATCCATAACTCCTTTCTTGCCATAGCAGTATACATATGACCCTTCTATCTTCCTTACACAACCAGCATGCTCTAAGTAATCCATTGTGATAGCATTGGAGGCTAGAGTGAAAGGGTTCCTCAAAGTGGCTAAGTTCAAATCATTCAGAAGGTTTAGGTGCCTAGCTATTTGAGTAACTTGAGAGGATAGGAAGAAGGTACCAGTTCTTGTAACAGCATGATGATAAAAGGTATCAATCAAGAACTTGGTTGTGTTCATTTTGATGTTGTGGGTGAAAGCATAGAGAAAGATAAGGTCTCTCTTGGTTACTTTCTCATTCCCATCTGCTCTTTGGTGAATGGTATAGGTGATAATCCTATGGAGCATCCAGTGGGTGAGAGATTTGATGTGCCTGGCTTTAGATTCCTTTTCAAAGGAAGTTTTAATGGAAATTTCTCGCCAGAAATCAGAAAGGGTTGGGTTTGAGAAGATTTGGTCATTGTAGGAGGTTATACCTTCAGAAGGGAAGTTCCAAATTCTGCCAAAATCTTCAAGGGTTAAGAATTGATACTGATCAAAGAGTTTGAACCTAACCCCATACCACCCTAGTGCAGAGTTTGCACTCTTCTCTATCTGGAATGACATTAGAAACTCCTTACTTAGACTAGAGTAACCTACTTCTTCTGGAAAGACAAAATTTCTCCATCCAAGGACATCCAACAATCCTTCAATTTCGTCCTTGATGCCCAAGGCAGACAGCATCCCACCAAAAGGTGATTTGGTGCCTTCAACCTTCTTCTTCTTTAGCATGGCATACCTAATGTCTTCCTCAGTGGTTTGGTGATGAGGTTTGTGAATTTTCTCACCCCTTTTTGATTGTGGAGGAGATGGAGGTTCAACAACAGGTTCTCTAATGGTGATCCCTGGAACTCTCTTAGCTTGACCCTTAATTTTGGAAGTGGTTTTTCTTTTGGGAGCCATTAGATTAGAAGGAGTAGAAGTAAACTGGAAAACAGAGGGTGATTGAGATGTAGAAGTTTTTTAGGGTTTCAGAAGTAAGTTTGTGTGCTTTGATAGGCAAAATATCAGATAAACTGTTGCAAAACACTTTTAAATAGATGAAGTAAAGAAAATAGCCGTTTATGACTGTTGAGAGTTAAGAGTTGCGACCTGTCACACAGCCAACGGTTATAAATTTTCGAGCAGAGTGTACAGGGTGCGGTCGCAGATTTAACAAGGTGCGATCGCGAAATGGTGTACAGCGACCATTATTATGATCAGTACGCTCGCGAGTGAAGAAAACATCTGTAACGGTCGAAACTATTCAAATTGGTGCGATCGCGCACAAATTGTCTCGACCGCGCTCAGAGAATTTTATTGAATGAAACTAGCAGACGAAGTAGCGAGCGCGAAAGAACACTGGAGCGACCGCTACATACTCAAAAATAAAAGATTCAAGGAAAGATGGAAGATATTCTAAGTGTGTTAAGAAAAATTAATTTCATGCACATAGAAACTTTATTTTAAGGCAAAAAATTCTAATTAACTCAAAGTGATTCCATCAATCATTCCTAAATTGAGTTTGATGAAGTTAAGTCTATCTTCATTCAAGGGTTTTGTAAAGACATCAGCAAGTTGATTTTCTGTATCTATGAATTCTAAGGTTATATTCTGATTTTGTACATTTTCTCTTAAGAAATGATGTCTAATATCTATGTGTTTGGATCTAGAATGTTGGATAGGATTCTTAGACAAATTGATAGCACTAGTGTTGTCACATTTAATGGAGATATTGTTAAACATTTTACCATAGTCAAGCAATTGTTGTTTCATCCATAATACTTGTGTGCAACAAAAACATGCTGCAACATATTCAGCTTCCGTTGTGGATAAAGCAACTGATGCTTGTTTCTTACTATGCCAAGAAACTAGACAATTACCAAGAAAGTGACATGCTCCTGTTGTGCTTTTCCTATCTAATATACTACCAGCATAATCTGCATCTGAAAATCCTATAATATGAAATGATGTGTTTTTAGGATACCAAAGTCCTAAATGTATTGTACCGCTCAAATATTTCAAGATTCTCTTAGTGGCATTCAAGTGTGATTCTTTAGGACTAGTTTGAAATCTAGCACAAAGACATACACTATACATTATATCAGGCCTA
Organism: Garcia nutans; assembly: GCA_947685225.1. NCBI lineage: Eukaryota > Viridiplantae > Streptophyta > Magnoliopsida > Malpighiales > Euphorbiaceae > Garcia > Garcia nutans. Next base: position 936,669 of record CANTUV010000046.1, read on the forward strand.
GAAGCAGTTAAGTAAAGTAGTGATCCGATGATACCTCGATATTTCTTCTCATCTACTGTTTTACCATTATCATCTTTACCTAATTTCAATGATGTGCTCATAGGAGTTTTGCTAGTTTTGCAGCCATCCATTCCAAATTTCTTGATGAGTTCTTTTGTATATTTGGATTGGTTGATGAAGATCCCATCTTTACATTGCTTGACTTGCAGTCCAAGGAAAAACTTGAGTTCACCCATCATGCTCATTTCAAATTCCCTAGTCATACAAGAAGCAAATTCTTTGCACAGGGCTTCATTAGTAGCTCCAAATATTATGTCATCCACATAAATTTGTACAATCAAAATGTTGTGCTTATTCTTTTTAACAAAAAGAGTTGTGTCTACTTTTCCTTTTGAAAAACCATTTTCAAGCAAATATGCACTAAGTTTATCATACCAAGCTCTAGGTGCTTGCTTTAATCCATATAAAGCTTTGGTAAGTTTGAAAACATGATCAGGAAATTTGTAGTTTTCAAAACCAGGAGGTTGTTCAACATAAACTTCTTCATTTATGAGTCCGTTTAGAAATGCACTTTTAACATCCATTTGATAAAGCTTAAAATTCATATGACATGCAAAAGCAAGTAATATTCTAATAGCTTCCAATCTAGCTACGGGGGCAAAGGTTTCATCATAGTCAATACCTTCTTCTTGATTATAACCTTTGGCTACCAATCTTGCTTTATTTCTAATGATGTGACCATTTTCATCAAGCTTATTCCTATAAACCCATTTGCATCCTATTATAGAATGATCTATAGGTCTAGGAGTAAGTTGCCAAACATTATTTCTTTCAAATTGATTAAGTTCATCTTGCATTGCAATTATCCAATTTTCATCATTTAAAGCTTCCTCAATAGTTTTTGGTTCAATTTGAGAAACAAAAGCAACATTAACATCAACATGATTAATTTTAGATCTAGTAGTTACTCCCTTTGATGTTTCTCCAATGATGAGTTCCTTTGGATGATCTTTCTTGTATTGCCAATCCTTAGGTAGATCTTGAGCCTTTTCTTCAAGTTGATTGATCTTTGGAGCATCAATAGATTCAAGAGGTTCAAGAGTGCCTGCAGGGTCATTGAAGGTAATACCTTTCTTTTGATCAAGTTTAGATGATTCATCAAATACAACATGCATTGATTCTTCTATAACTAGAGTTTTCATATTAAATACTCTATATGCTTTGCTATATGATGAATATCCTAAGAATATGCCTTCATCTGATTTGGATGAGAATTTTCCAAGATTATCCTTGGTATTCAATATGAAGCATTTGCATCCAAATACTCTAAAATATCCAATTCTGGGTATTCTTCCATTCCATAGCTCATAAGAAGTTTTATTAGTTAAATGCCTTTTATAAACACGATTTGCAATGTAACAAGCTGTATTAACGGCTTCCGCCCAAAAATAAGATGGTAAATCATATTCATTGAGCATTGTTCTAGCCATTTCAATTAAAGTTCTATTTTTCCTTTCAACTACACCATTTTGCTGTGGAGTTCTAGGAGCAGAAAAATTGTGTGAAATGCCAATTTCATTGCAAAAGTTTTCAAAGTTTTCATTTTCAAATTCTTTGCCATGATCACTTCTAATAGATGTGATCACATATCCTTTTTCATTTTGAACTCTTTTTGCAAAGGTTTTGAAGTAATTAAAGGCTTCATTCTTTTGAGCTAAGAAATTAACCCATGTGAATCTAGAGTAGTCATCAACAAGAACAAATGCATATGATTTGCCTCCTAAGCTTGTAACTCTATTTGGTCCAAACAAGTCTAAATGAATGAGCTCTAAAGGTCTAGAGGTGCTTATAACATTCTTTGTTTTAAATGAGCTTTTATGTTGCTTACCATGTTGACAAGGTTCACAAATCCTATCTTTATCATATTTTATCTTAGGTAAGCCATCAACTAAATTCTCATTACAAATATATTTCAATTGATCCATACCAGCATGTCCTAGTCTTCTATGCCATAACCATGCATCATTATTAGTGGACATTAAACATGTATGATCAGAATGTGTGCTTACATTGTAAGTGTTGTTTGTTCTAGTACCCTTAAATATGATAACATCATTTGAATTTGTGATTTTGCATTCCTTGGAATCAAACTTAACACAGTATGCTTTATCACAAAGTTGACTAACACTTAGCAAGTTATGTTTCAAACCATCAACAAGCCATACATCTTCAATTAAATCCTTACCAATAGAACCAATGGAGCCAACACCAAGAATTTTACCTTTAGCATTGTTTCCAAAAGTTACGTTACCTCCATGTTTATAGGTAATACTTGTAAAGAGCTTTGCATTTCCAGTCATATGCCTTGAGCATCCACTATCCACAAGCCATGTGCTTTCATTGGTAGTAGATTTTAGGCATACCTGCAAGCCAATTGTGATCATCCTTTTTTAGGTACCCACATATAGTTGGGTCCTTGATGGTTAGTAGAAAGAGTGCCTTCTAAATTTAGATGAGCTTTTCTTATATAGCAATAGAAATTTTTGTGACCAAATTTCATGCAATATGTGCATTGCCATGGTATCCTATGCTTCTGCATTTTTCTTTTTGCATTATACATACAACTACAAGTATGTGATTTCTTTTGTACAAGTTTAGTAAACAACAATGCATAATTGTTTTTGGCTTTATCTCCTAGTGAACCGTAAGAAGTTCTTTTAGTCTTGGTGCAAGCATCTTTGATATGAACATCAGAAATTTTAGTTGTAGATGCTTTCACAAAAGTTGGTTTACTAGGTGCAATGTTGGTTGAGCCATTGAATCCTAATCCATATTTCAAGGAAGGTGATCTTTGATTATTAATTAATGTGTTCAATGCTTCCTTTCCTTTATGAAATCTGGAAATTGATTCTTTTAGTTCTTTTAGTTCATGCTTCAATGCCTCATTCTCTTTAATCACTTTTTCTAAGTCATGTGAGCTTTTATTTAATTCTCCTATTGTATTCATCAAATGTTCATTTGAGGTTTTCAATTCTAAGGTAGAGTTCTTTAAGCATATAAAATCCTTTTCTAACTTAGAGTTTTTTTTCTTTATAGAGCATCATTTTGGAGAAATATTTTTCTATTTTAGAATTCATGTGCTCAATCAAATCACTATCATCTATATCACTTATATCATCATGTGCTACAAGATCAAAGGATTGAGTACTTACCTCATTGGAGTCATCTTCAATAGCCATGAGACAAAGATTTGCAATTCCTTCCTCTTCTTCTTCTTCACTTGAGGAAGAGTCATCCCATGTGGCTTTGAGAGACTTTTTCTTTTCTTTATCCCATTTCCTTTTGTTCTTTAATTTGTAGCAATCCGACTTGATGTGACCGGTTTTTCCACATTCATAGCATTTTACCTCATTTTTCTTTTCTTTATCTTTGAAGGAGAATTTAGGAGGTGTACCTTTGTTTGCTTGTAATCTTTTCTTCCTTTTCCATTCATTGATTCTTTTAGAGAACATTGCCATTTCATCTTCATCATCAGTACCTTCATTGCTTGAGCTCTCAGCTTCTTTGATTGCTTTGAGTGCAATTGGTTTTCTCTTTTCTTTCTCACCTTGATCTTCTTCTTTTTCACTTTGCAGCTCAAAAGTGAGTAATTTACCAACTAGCTCGTCGGTTCTTAATGTGCTGAGATCATGAGCTTCTTCTATGGATGATACTTTGGATTCAAAGTTCTTTCTAGCTCTTAGGGCTCTCAAGATTTTACTGTTTACATCACCTTGATCATATGCCTTGCCATACTTCTTCAGTTCATTGACAATAGCAAGCAAGCGATTTATCATGTCGGTGACATTTTCATTTGGTTTCATCTTGAATAGCTCATACTCATGAACATGCATTTGTTTCTTGGTAAATCTTACTTGAGTTGTACCTTCATGGTAGTTTTCAAGTGTTTTCCAAATACAATGTGCACAAGTTAAATGTTGAACTCTTCCACCTTCTTCTCTTGAAATGGAGTTCATCAAGATGGAAGCAGCTCTATTGTTCTTGAATCGATCTCTGATATTGCTAGTTGACCATTGAGCTTTGGGAAGTGGAACTTGAATACCGTCAACCTCATGAGTAGGAGATTTCCACTCATTTTCCACGAAATCCCATAGTTCAATCCCTTCACTGTCTAGAAACAAATACATTTTGTGTTTCCAGTATGAGTAATCCGTTCCATCAAAGTAGGGTCTAAGAATAGAGTTAAGATTTCCATGAGAGCTTGATGAAGAAGAAGTTGCCATTGTGGATCAGATTTCACAATTAAGTTTAAGAAATCTCAGGGCTCTGATACCAATTGTTGTCCCAAGATGGCAACCAAGAGGGGGGGGTGAATTGGTTTCCACAAGAAGTAATGACAATTTAAAAAACTCAACAAACAAGAAGTGCGGAATATGAAGATTGTTGAGTGATGAAGGAAGAAAGAACACACAAGATTTATAGTGGTTCGGATTTACTTCAATCCTACATCCACTTCCTTAACAACTTGTTAAGGTTCCACTAGACTTTGAAGTTTTTACAAGCTCACTTCCAACTTTGGTGTTTTTACAAGTTCACACCGAACTTTACAAGTGTTTTTCTAAGGCTCACACTTACAACCCAAACAAGAGTTTTACAAGGCTCACTCTCTCAACCTAAGTGTTTCCCAAGCTTACACTCAAACTTATACAATGGTGTTTTCAATGCTAACACCTAACATTCATAACAATTCAAATACAAGTTTAAGCAAAAGGAAATTTGTTGCTTGGCTATGAAAATCTTTTCTTAATAATGTTATCTCTTTGTTTTCTCATGGAAACATTGTATTTATAGCCAATGTGGTCTTACTAGCCGTTATTGATGTTTTAATAATGTCTTGGCAGATTAGACCTTTCTTTACTTAAACTGTCCGAAGCACTTCGCGGTCGCCCTTCATGCAAGGATGGTCGCGCTCATGCTTCTCGCGGTCGTCCTTTTAACCTGGGACGGTCGCTACTTTTGAAAAAGCTACAACGGTCGAATTTTAGTGCTCTGGAGCTGGAATCTTGTCCATGCTGTGTTTGTCGGACCGTTTCTTGCCCATGCTTTGTTTGTCGGGACGGTCGCGCCAAGCATAGGTGCGGTCGCCCTTTTTGAATATTGAAGTGGGTTTACAACGGTCATGTCACGTGTCACTTTCTGACAGAGCAAAAGAGATGTCCGCCATAATTTGAATCTTCGCGGTCGCCCTTGGTAGGTTTTCGCGGTCGAACTCACATTCTCGCGTCGAACTTCTGGACGCACCTGAGGACGCGAACACTACTGTCTCTTTGAGCAATTTCTTCTTGAATTGTTGGGCGGTCGCGACTCTGAATGGGGCGGTCGCTAAAGTGGTAAGCGAGGTCGAATCATTCACCGTTCTTGTCACCGCGAACCTTACTGTGATTGTAATGATTTAAGTTCCTTGAGTAGCGGTCGGGCAAATATTAGGACGGTCGCTATTATGTATGAGCGGTCGCGACTGAGGTCGAACTTCTGACCGCGAAACCTACTGTGACAAGGTTTCATTCTGTAATTGCTTGGAGCGGTCGTATTCAGGTGAGGTGCGACCGCTATAATTGTTCTGTTTACTTTTAATTGAAGCAACCTAATCCTGCAACAAGATTTCTCAAACACAAGTTAAATAGATCATCCATTTGAGTTGTCAAGGATCAAAATTAAGATCATTTGTCTAACAATCTCCCCCATTTTGACTTTGACAATTCAAATGGAATGATGAGAAAAATAATAAGTCTAAAATACTCCCCCTTAACATATGCAACAATCATCGTTAAGAGCATTGTGATTAATAGTTTATCTTGGTGCAAAGGTTATTGTTTGATGCAAACATTTCTCCCCCATAAACATTTCTCCCCTATTGCAAATATTCAACATTATTGTTCTTATTCTTGTTTTCCCATTTTTGTATACTGTTACTTGGTTCATTCCACTTGGTTCATTCCATTTTGGTATTGTTCTCCCCCATTGGCATAGGCAAAATGAAACAAATGTTAAGCAAAACAGGCATATAAAAGTGCAAACAATGAAAGGGAATATAAACATTATATATATGAAAGTGGAGGAAAGTACAAAGAAGGATTAAAACAAGCATTTTAAAATGCAAACAATAAGAAAAATCTAAGCTATTCTGAGTCATCATCTAACTCTAGCTCTTCTTCAACTAAAGGTGCTTTCCCTTTATCTTGAGGTGCAACAGAGGCAGAGCTAGTACTAATGGACTCTTCTTCTTCAGCAACGCTTTGGGTGTGATCACTTATATCCCAATCTTCAAGATTGCATTGAGGCAAGTCCAATTTGCCTTGCATGTCATAAAGATCATGGTGCATGTGGGATATAAGGTCTATCCTCTTGTTTAAGTGCTGGAATCTCTTGGAAACACTTTTCTTGAACTTAGAGAGTTTCCTTGAGAGAGTCTTGATTGCTTGGAGGATGAGTTGTATGGAGGATGAAGCAGTTTCTTGAGCAGCTTTTGATGAAGCAGCTTTTGAAGGTAGTTCTACTGCAACTTCTACAGAATCTCCCTCTTCCTCAATTGTATACCTTGGCCTTTTCTTTTGTTTATCCATAACTCCTTTCTTGCCATAGCAGTATACATATGACCCTTCTATCTTCCTTACACAACCAGCATGCTCTAAGTAATCCATTGTGATAGCATTGGAGGCTAGAGTGAAAGGGTTCCTCAAAGTGGCTAAGTTCAAATCATTCAGAAGGTTTAGGTGCCTAGCTATTTGAGTAACTTGAGAGGATAGGAAGAAGGTACCAGTTCTTGTAACAGCATGATGATAAAAGGTATCAATCAAGAACTTGGTTGTGTTCATTTTGATGTTGTGGGTGAAAGCATAGAGAAAGATAAGGTCTCTCTTGGTTACTTTCTCATTCCCATCTGCTCTTTGGTGAATGGTATAGGTGATAATCCTATGGAGCATCCAGTGGGTGAGAGATTTGATGTGCCTGGCTTTAGATTCCTTTTCAAAGGAAGTTTTAATGGAAATTTCTCGCCAGAAATCAGAAAGGGTTGGGTTTGAGAAGATTTGGTCATTGTAGGAGGTTATACCTTCAGAAGGGAAGTTCCAAATTCTGCCAAAATCTTCAAGGGTTAAGAATTGATACTGATCAAAGAGTTTGAACCTAACCCCATACCACCCTAGTGCAGAGTTTGCACTCTTCTCTATCTGGAATGACGATGGGTGTCCATTTATTTATTTGTTTGATGGGTGTCCATTTATTTATTTGTTTGATTTCAATGAAATGAATATTTATTTATTTTAAATTGCATGTAGAATGGATAATATTATAATACTTAAGAATTTAATAATATTTAGAACCGAAAAGGAGGCCGATTCCAATGAACCGGGTGTTATGGGAGTGTTGGGCCACTTCTCACCTTCCCCATGCGTATCCAACTTTTTGAACCCAATAGGGGGTTGGGAATTCCTTAGGAATCAATTCCCTTTCTTTTTTTCTACCCATCCGGGTGGCTACTCTATTTTCTCCGGATTTAGGTCCGTGCTCTCTAAGGCTCTGAGTATAATAGTGCTAAAGTTGCAAGAACCATTCCACTGAAAGTGGTGGTGAAAATCCCCGCTCACATAAGGACTAATGAAGAGGCACTTGGTGATGAATGTTGGGTAATTACTATGCAAGATGAACTCAAACAATTTGAGAGAGACAAAATGTGGTCCTAGACCCAAGAACCATCCAACCATTATTTTCAAATGAGTATATAGGAATAAGCTTAATGAAGATGGACTCATCACAAGAAATAAAAGCATGATCGGTAGCTAAAGGTTATATCCAAGAAGAAGGCATCGACTATGATGAGATATTTGCTCCCGTAGCTAGATTAGAAGCTATTAGATTCTACTTGCATTTACATGCCATATGAATTTTAAACTTTTTCAAATGATGTTAAAAGTGCATTTTTTTTAATAGTTTTATCAATGAAGATGTCTATGTTGAACAACCTCTAGATTTTGAAGATTATAGGCTTCCAAATCATATTTTCAAACTCACCAAAGCATTGTATGGATTAAAATAAGCTCCAAGAGCTTGGTATGATATGCTTAGTGTATATCTATTAGAAACTTTTTTTACTAAAGGAAATGTAACACCAATAGTTTCATTAGAAATAATTAAATAAGGTATTTGGAGGGTAATTAGAGTGTTGCATGTAGGATATGTATGATATACACCTAATGTATATACAAGATATACATAAAATATATATTAGACACCTAATAAATATATGGTATATACATAACATAAACAAAATATCTGCACTTTCACAAAAGATAAAAAGTCGAAAGTAAAAAGTCAAAGTTAAAAAGTTAAAGTTAAAATTTTAAAAAAATAATAAAAATAAATAGAAATTAAATTATTATTGGGTGGAAGAGATAAATTATTAAATAATAATAATAATTAATTAAATTGATTATTTAAATATATTTATTAGTGGTTAAGAAGGAAAAGAAGAACAAAAGCCAAATTCTTATCTTCTTCTTGTTTCCCCTCTTGGCTGATTTCCATGGAAGACAAGGAAAGGTTTTTGCTCCTTTAATTACATCAAATTTTGCAAGGATTGCTAAGGAATTAAGATAATTTTGAAGAACTCTTAAGTAATAGGTAAGTAATTTTTGTTTTTAAGCTTAATTATTATGGGTTTTAATGAATATGTGATTTATGGGTTTGAGATGAATAAGGCTAAAATTGTTGTAATGGGTTGTTTTGAAACTATCTTGATATGTATATAATGATTTTATAGTTGAAAGTTGAATATGAATAGATTTTGGGGAAGTTAAGGTTTATAGGGTTGATAAGTGAAATTTGAGATTTTGAATGAGGTTTCAATAATTGTTAAAATGCTTTGTCGTGAATTTATTTTGATGTACAATTAATGATTTTGTGGTTGGATGATTTAAATGATTGGGTTTTGTTGTAGTTTAGTTAAAGTAATGAGTAAATTAGGCTTTTGGTGGGATTTTTGGGGGTAGAATGGGTATAATTAAAGTAATTGAATAAAATGTGTTAGAATGAGTTTCTAATGATATATTTAGACTTATAACTTGGTTTAGGATTGAGTAGAGTATAACTACCAAGTTTAAGAATTGAAGGGCATTTGGAGAAGTGAAGCTTGGAGAATGAGATTGGCCTTGGTTTTGGCAAATTTAGAGGTTAATACATACTTTGGTGATTTATGCTTTAATTGTATTTGGATTAGCATAACACATTTTGTTTTTATTATTGTGTTATGCTACTTTAGTTTTGATGTTCACACATAAAGTGCATTATCTTATGTAAAAGGGTATGAAATGCATGAAATGTGAATTGTTAAGCCAATGTATTATGACTAATGACTTTGTTATGCATAATTTGAGGAAATGTGTATTATGCATTTTAAATGGTAAAATCGGCCATATGGTGAAAGTGGAAAAGAAACATGTTTTCTATGATGGAAATGTGTGGAAATTGAGAAATGATGGAAATGACTATGAAAAATTGATAATGTATATGAGAAATATTTTTTCCTTAAATGATATCTTATTCTAGAGAATTACATGTAGTGCTGTTGGATTGACATGCCACTATTATGTGATGATAAATTATGTTCCTTTGGGGCTGGACATGATTGTGTCGCTTATGATGTAATAATTATTTACATTTGGGGCTAGACACACTAGTGTTAATAGGGGATGTGCCTTCGGGTGGTATGATTGGACACTTAGGTTCCTGATGTTGCAATAGACCAGGTCAATATCTTTGAACTTGAATGTCATTTGGTATATGTGATTGTGAAATCTTCGTGATCATTGTGGGTAATGTGTACATTAAAGCATAAAGTATTTCATATCATAAAAAATTGCATGACATATCGTTTTAAAATTACTTTTATTATCAAAGTATGTATAGCTAAGCTAGTAGCTTAGCACAATTGATTTTATCGTGTAGGTGATAGGGTAGAGACGAGAAGCTCTGATAGACCTGACTAGGTCGAGATTTTGGGTTAATACTAGAAGTTTGAGATTTTTCCCACCAGACCAGTGCCAATTTTCATATCATATAAAGATATGTTTTTTGTTTCAAATCTACTAAGTTTACATGCATTATGTTGATAAGTAAAAATGTGGTATTATTTATGCATAGTAATGTTTTGTAAATATTTAAAGTACAATATATATAAATATATATATTTGTTTATGGGACCTTTGTGATTTTGGAGAATTTGTTGAGTTGATTAGAGTACTAAATATTTTGTGAATATAATTTTACTTGCAAGTTGAGTTTTTTGTTGTATATTGGGATATGACAAAATTACAGAAAAAATTCTGATGAATTTTTTTCAAAGATTTTTCTTTTTTTAAAAAATATATTATACACTAGATTGCGAAGTATATTGTTATATAACTCTTATGATAACATTTGTGAGATTAATTATTAAATCTTTTACTAAAGTGTGTATTACTATGGGTGTTTGTAACATCCGATTATTTGATAAAATTAAATTAAATTAATAGGTTGGAGGGTTAAATAAAGTGTTAGAGGTGAGGAAACATGTTATGTATATATGAAATATAAAAGAAATATACATTACATGTATGGTCAAGAATAAGATAGGAAAAAAAAAGGTTGATAGTGAAAGAGGGGCAAAGTGGTAAATTTATTTTTAAAAATTTAAAAAGAAAATTAATTTTAGATGGAAGATAAAAATTGAAATTTAAAAATAATTAATTAATGAATTATAATATTATAATATATATATGGTTAGGAAAATTAAAGAAAGAAAAGTCAACAATAAAGTTCATCCTCTTCTTCCTCTCTCTCTCTCTCTCTCTCTCTCTCTCTCTCTCTCTCTAGGCCAAATTCACCATTGAAGAACAAAGGAAGATTTTGCTCTTCCAAACACCAAATTTTGAAGGATTTTCAAGGATTGAAGTGAGATTTGGTGGTTTCTTCACTCATTGGTAAGCTTTCTTACCTAATTTTGAAATTTCTTTGAAAATTTTGATTATGTATGAAGTGGGTTTTTGAGAGAGCATGTTATAGTTGCAAGAATAAGTATGAATGAGGTTATTTTGATTAGTATATAATGATTTTAAGGTTATATTGATGAAAAGGTTAGGTTTGTATAGGGTTTGGAAGAGGAAGAACAAGAATTAGGGTTTTAGAAAGGGTTTTGGTAAAGATTGATGGTGCTTGTGATTTTATGATGTAAATTAAAAGGGATTTTTGGGTTTTAATATTGAAAACTTGAGATATGGAATGTATGTATATATATATATATATACAAATGCTTGTGAAATATGTGAAATGTTAGAGATTTTGGAAAATTGAATGAATAAAAATTTTGTGAGTGTTTGTGTTAATGTAGGTTGTATAAATTGGAATTTGAGAATATCCAAAATACAGACAAAATGCTGACAAATTTTTTTTAGAGATTTTCTTTTAATATATATCTTTTTAATATTTAAATCACTGATGAATACTTTTATTTATTTATTAAAATATATTTTAAGTGTTTAAAATAATTATCTTGGAATTGTGAAAATTTTTGGAAAGACTGTATTGTGGCGTTCTTGTATTCTGTATGTATATTTTACATATACTATGTGTGTGTATTATACATATATGGGACAAATAAATATAACACCCTTATATCCATATGGATATAATATACACACCCAGTACAAAAACGTCACAATACAGTTTTTCAAAAAATTTTCATAATTCCAAGATAATTATTTTAAATTTCAAGTTTTGTCTGTATTTTGGATATTTCCAAATTCCAGTTTGCACTAACTGCATTAACACAAACACTCTCAAAATTTTTATTCATTCAATTCTCCAAAATCTCCAACATTTGACATATTTTACAAGCATTTATATATATATATATATATCTATACATACATCCCATATCTCAAGTTTTCAATATTAAAACCCAAAAATCCCTTTTAATTTACATCATATACATATAAATGAACATAATGTACATACTTAAGTAAATTTCTCGTAGTTTAAAATATATACAAAAAATACAAATGGCTCTGGTCCGTTACAGCTAGACAATCTTTAAAAACAACAAATTATAATCTAGACCTGGTGCAGTCTAGCAACACTCTCTGGATCTCTCGGATCTGCCCTGTCACATGCGTGATTAAATTTATTAGTACTAAGTATTTTGCCCAGTGGTATAAACATTTGGTATACAATAAATAATATTACACACATAATGCCAATAATGCACTATTTTATAAATATCAAACAAACCATATACACAACTAATCACATATTAACCATCCATATGCATTGGGCCCAGAATTCCTTATATAATGGTCTAGTTCTAGAAATATTGTCTTTAGCTTATTTTTTCATCTGTGACATCAGTTTATCTCACCCGAAGACTTAAAAAGCCTGTGATACTAGCGTGTCTCACCCTAAGGCATAAAAATCCAATGACAATAATCGAGAACTAGACTCTGTAACACCCCGATACCCTATATAAGTACTATACATATACCTAGTATACATACAGTAAGTATATAAAGTATAAGGATGCCACTTGTCGTTACCTTTTTAAAACTTGTAACAGAGCTCAAACCATAATACGTTAATTTAAATAACATTTACAAAATCATTATCTTTATCAAAACTTTTTCTTTATACATATAAATACACTCTTGTCAGAAATACATCATAATTAAAAGTTATACATGTATGCATCACCCTCTAGTTGGTCTCGATAAACTCTTACTCTTCTCGTGGCATAACAGCTGGACTTCCAGATCAACCGCATATCCACCTGCGCGATTACATAACCGCGCTAAACCCGAGAGCTTAGTAGTACAAATATGAAATATAAACATACATTATAGAAATTCTAACATATAATGATATAACAATTCAATGTACCATTAGTTATTATCATGTTTTTCCTTTTTAATTGCACCTTTCATATATCTCGGCTAATTTCATTTATTATGTACATATATACATACCATTATCACCAACCACAATCCATCACTAGTATTCATAATCAATATATCATTACACATACATTACATATCATACATCATAACATTAAGTTATTTACATTTCACCAATCATGATTCATCACTAATACTTACAATCAATATTTCAATACACACGTTACATATCATACCAATCATGAATCACACTTCCAATGAAGTTAACCATAGATCTCATTACTCATTTCTTTCAACACTTGTATATCACATTGACAACAAAAACAGACTCGGGTCCAAAAGACACTAATATGCTATTCGACTTTCAGAGTTAATGCTTTGGTTTAATTATCACATTATCATCATCATTATCCCAACTAGGCTTCAAGGATTTAGGTTCAACCAAGCTTCAAGGGGAACAAAGCATGCTAAGTATCAACCCAACTTGGCTTCAAGAACCAATCCAACCTAGCTTCAAGGGTTGTAACATCTCAATTAGGCTTCAAGGATCAAATCCAACCTAACTTCAAGAGATTGTTACTCATCTTAGGCATGCCACCAACAACAAACTCTGAAAATGGAATAACACATTAGCTATACAATTCATTTATTAATTTCATTCTCAATTGAATTATCATATTTGAGTTATCATATCCAATCACAATGGCTTCACCTCACATTTGAGTTATTATAGCCAATCACAATGGCCTCACATCACATTTGAGTTATTATAGCCAATCACAATGGCCTCATGCCTCATTTAAATCATCATTATAATACACAACATCAATTATATTAACTAAACAAACATATCATTATTCAATCATCTCATTTAGGCATGCTTCAATCATATCATTCACATCATTATAACTCAAAACATTAGTTTTACATCTCTTTATGTCTCACTTTACATTATGGTAATTCATCATAAAAGTATTTATCATAATAAATTGCATTGCACGTACCTTTTCGAATGATCCTCGTCTCTTTCATACTATACATATAGCATCATTAATATAACATTACAAAGTACATTATGCATATAACACATTGCCATTCACAAGTTTCACAATGCATAATACCTAACCTTATTCATATAATATCATATGCATTATCAAGTGTAAGTTCAATCTCAACCATGTAAGAAGAGAAAGGAAAAATCACAGTAGCCAACACACTCAAGGGACACGGCCAAGCTTGTGGCCGTGTCTCTCAACCAAAAGCCTCTCAACCAAAAGCAACAGAAGCCAACATGGGCAAGGGACACGGCCGTGTCCTCTCCAAAAATCACCTAACACGGCCACAATTCCAAAGACTTGGCCGTGTCTCCTCCAAAAATTACCCAACACGGCCACAATTCCAAAGACTTGGCCGTGTCTCTTAAAAATCCATAGTTTGGCCGTGTCTCTTCCTTTGGTTTGGCCGTGTCTCTCATGAATACAACCCTAAACATAACCAACACTCCTTTGATTGAATTAAGAACAACTTATACACAACACAATCTCATTCAAATGGATGTAATTCATGTTATTAGCACATATTCATCACAATATTCACATTAACACTACACTAACCATACATTCAATCAACTACCACATCAAACCCTAAAACCAACATCAATCTTCTTCTTTCAATAACAACATCTACTTAACTTACCATTTTCAAACAAAACCAACACCAATTTTGTAACACCCCTATATTCCGTATACGTACACAGCATGCTTAAAAGATCGTAATATACGTATACTGAATATAGAAAGGTCACAGTTTACAAATACACAAGGCACATCTTTAATAAAATCAAATAAAACAAATATAAAATGTATAATAGAATTTATAAGTCCCAATAGATAAAAACAAAACGTTTAATGACTCCGCAGCAGAAATTTTAGAAATATTTACAATTTTATATACATTAAGATCAAAGATTACAAAACATAAAATATATACATGATTGGTAGCTTGACTCTCTGATCTTTAAGCTCTAAAGCAACTCCTCAATGTCTAGACTCACTCGGTCTAGCTGAACTCTCGGGTTCTCCTCTGTCACCTGCGCGATGAATCACAATCGTGCTAAGCCAACGGCTTAGTAATACAAGCTATAGTGCAATGTCCATGTCATACAATCAAGTTTTATGCATTGTTCAAAAGAATATTACATTTCAAGTTATATCTTATTCATCATACAATAACCACATTGAAAACCAAGACAGACAGGACCCACAACACACTAATATGGTATTCAAAGTTCAGAGTTACTGCTTTGGTCCATAATCACAATAATCAAGCCTGTAGGCAACAGATATCATATCTCTATCCATGGATAGTGTAACAGACCCAGTCTCTTGGACCATCAACTCGACTAATCGAGGAGATCCTCAACTCGGCTAGACTGTTACTTTAATTCACATTTCACATTTATCATTTCGCATTTTTCAACTGGAATCGGCTTACGAGCCATCCCATTTCATCTATCCAGTGATTCATATTCACATTTTTCAACTAGAATTGGCTTACGGGCCATCCCATTTCGCCTATCTAGTGATTCATAGGCATGCCGCCAAATACAGAACTCTGAAAGTTGAATCAACATATTAGACATATAATTATTTTATTTTAAACTTTATTTCACAATCCACAATCCATTAGGCAATCATGCCTCAACAATCATTATCTCATAACTCATACTTTTCACATTTCCAATTCCATATCATTATAATCAACCACATTAGTTTCACATCTCATATTTCATCATTCAAGTGTATATATATATATATATGTATGCATAGCAATTCACAATATACACAACATAACATTTACAATCACATATGATAAGCCTCTAGATCATATAAATATATGCATAAATGAAGAACTTGTACTTACCTTAACAACAATCCTCACAACTCTAAACACTTCTTCCTTTAAGAATCTAACACCTCTTGAATTAGGGTAATTCACTTTCTTCACAACCTATTCCAAAAGAATGAAGAAACCCTCATAAGATCATAAGGCTAAGAATCAATTAGGGCAAACCCTAAACTGGACACGCTCACCCACACGGGCGTGTTCCTGACCGTGCCCTAACTTCACAACACAGAAGCTATTACACGCTCATGACCACGGGCGTGTCACTGGGCGTGTAATACTTACTGCCTCACACAAAAACATCGACACGTCCAACAACCTGAACGTGCTCCTGGACGTGTAAATTCTCCAAAATCACAGTAGCTAAGACACGCTCACTAACACGGGCGTGTTAATGGCCGTGTCACACCTACTGCCACACAGAACATACGACACGCCTAAGGACTCTGGACGTGTTCATAGGCGTGTCAGGCCAAAAACCCAGATTCCGGCCAAGACAACACCACAACCAACAAAACACTTCTACCCATCAACATCCACTTCAATTAACCTTAACAAAACATACCCAACAACCATCTCAAACTTACAACAACACCAAAACAAACCAAAACACACATCAAACACAAATCACAAACTTCATCAAAACTCTAAATACAACCACAACTCAATCTATACAAACCAACTTACTCTTTTCTTCAATCCAACCCCAAAATCCAAAACCACTTAAACCAAATACTCTTAAACCCAACACAATCAAACCAAACACATTCTCAAATACAACTTCAAACCACAAACCCACATAACTTCAAAAACAACACAAGAAATCAAGAGAGAACTTACCAAAGTTGATGAAATTCCTCAATCTTCAACTTGATCATTTCAAATCTCCTTAGATTTTGATCTTAGAACCATTAATCTCTCTCTTGTTCTCTTCTCTCTTGGGTGTCCGGCCAACAAAGAAAACAAAGAAGAAAATGAAGAAAAAAGAAACAAAGTCAACTCTTAATCTCCACACAAAATTCCTTTAAACCTCCTCCAAGTATTTTAACTATTAAAATAATCCCATTTCTTCTCTTCCACTCATTATTTAATTTCCATTTCCTTTAATTAATTAATTACTTAAAAACACATAAATATCTTCTTCCACTAACCTTCTTTGACCATCACATTTTGACTTATGTATATGTTATATATATTCCATATATACAACATATACACTTCTATCTTAATTTCTTTTCTCTTCCAATTTAACTTATACACATAATCCAATTAAAACAATAATTATATCAAAACTTCTAGGGCACATTTTGGGATATTACAATTCTCCCCCTCTAAAAAGAAATTTCGTCCTCGAAATTACCTGATATCAAGTCTGAAACAATTGAGGATACTGATCTCGCATTGCTTGCTCACTCTCCCAAGTTGCCTCTTCCTTTGTATGATTCTTCCAAAGAACCTTTATCAATGGCACTTTCTTATTTCTTAATTCTTTCACTTCTCGGGCCAAAATAGCAATGGGTTCTTCTTCAAATGTCAAATCCGGACTCACCTCGATAGATTCCACTGGTAAAACATGAGATGGGTCTGATCTGTATCTCCTTAACATATAAACATGGAAGACATTATGGATCCTATCCAACTCAGGTGGCAACGCAAGTCGATAAGCAACTGGTCCCACTCTTTCCAATATCTCATACGGTCCAATGAACCGAGGCTCAACTTCCCTCTTCGACCAAATCTCAAGATCTTTTTCCAAGGAGACACTTTCAAAAATACTTTATTTCCCACATTATACTCAATGTCTCTCCTCTTCAAATCCGAATAAGATTTTTGCCGATCCGAAGCTGCTTTCAATCGATCTCGAATTATCTTTACTTTCTCTTCTGTTTCTTTAACCAAATCAGGACCAATTAACTTACCTTCACCAGTTTCATTCCAACATAAAGGCGTCCTACACCTTCTCCCATACAATGCTTCAAATGGTGCCATACCAATACTAGATTGATGACCGTTGTTGTAGGCAAATTCCACATGTGGCAAAAATCTATCCCAACTTCTAGAGAAATCAATGACACAGCTTCTTAACATATCCTCGATAATCTGTATCACTCTCTCTGACTGTCCATCTGTTTGCGGATGGAAAGCAGTACTAAAGTGTAATCGAGAACCCAAAGCACCATGCAAACTCTTCCAAAACCTCGAAGTGAATCTAGGATCTCGATCAGACACTAAAGAAATTGGGACTCCATGTAACTTCACAATCTCATGGATGTACAGTTCAGCCAACCTCTCAAGAGAATAATCCATCCGAACCGGAAGAAAATGAGCTGTCTTTGTCAATCTGTCAACAATCACCCAAATGGCATCATGTTTCCTCTGTGTCAATGGCAATCCAGACACAAAATCCATGGTGACTCTTTCCCACTTCCATTCAGGCACTGACAAAGGTTGAAGCAACCCTGTTGGAACTTGATGCTCAGCTTTAACCCTTTGACAGGTAAGACATTTGGACACAAACTCCGCTATGTCTTTCTTCATACCAGTCCACCAATAATACTGCTTCAAATCAAGATACATCTTCGTATTACCTGGATGCATAGCAAAAACTGATTGGTGTGCTTCTTCTAAAATAATCCTTCTTAAGTTAGCATCATCAGGAACACACAATCTATTCTTAAACCACAAGCTACCATCATTTCTCACAATAAAATCTTGGCTCTTTTCTATATGGCATTCAGAAACAATCTTTTGAATTTTCTCATCAACCAACTGAGCCTCTCTAATTCTATCCAACAACATTGGCCTCACATTCAACTGTGCCAACAATGCACCATCATCACAAGATACAAAGCTAACATGCAACGCTCTCAACTCAACAAGCAACAAGAGCGAATAAGCAGTTAAACCTGCTAAAGGCTTCCGACTCAAGGCATCTGCAACAATATTTGCCTTACCAGGATGATAATCAATTAAGCAATCGTAGTCTTTAATCAATTCTAACCATCGCCTCTGCCGAAGATTCAACTCTCTTTGAACCCCCAAATATTTCAAACTTTTATGATCAGTATAAATAAAACACTTTTCCCCATACAGATAATGTCGCCAAATCTTCAATGCAAACACAATGGCTGCTAATTCCAGATCATGGGTCGGATAGTTAAGCTCATGCGGCTTCAACTGTCGAGAAGCATAAGCTATCACTTTACCCTCTTGCATCAACACACAACCCAACCCACTATGTGAAGCATCACTGTAGATCACATATGGTTTATCTTCCACGGGTAAAGTAAGAACTGGCGCTTGAGTCAACATTTCTTTCAACTACTCAAAACTAGATTGACACTTATCAGTCCATACAAATCCAATTCCCTTTCAAAGTAGTCTGGTAAGTGGAGTAGCTATTAGGGAAAAACCTTTTACAAACCGTCGGTAATAGCCTGCCAAACCCAGAAAACTTCTAACTTCAGTCACAGACTTTGGTGGACTCCAATTCAAAATAGCTTCAACTTTACTCGGATCAACTTTAATACCATCTGCTGAAATTATATGACCGAGAAAAACTACTTGATCAAGCCAGAACTCACATTTCGACAGCTTAGCATACAATTGCTTCTCTCTCAAGATTTGCAACACAATCCGCAGATGCTTGATATGCTCCTCTTCATTCCGCGAATACACCAATATATCATCAATAAAAACTACCACAAACTGATACAAATAGGGCCTAAACACCCTATTCATCAAATCCATAAAAGCAGCAGGTGCATTCGTCAATCCAAAAGGCATTACTAAAAACTCATAATGCCCATACCTTGTGCGAAAAGCTGTCTTAGAAACATCTTCAGCTCTAACCCTCAACTGGTGGTACCCTGATCTCAAATCAATCTTGGAAAACACAGTTGCTCCCTTCAATTGATCAAAGAGATCATCAATTCTAGGCAAAGGATATTTATTCTTGATAGTTACTTTGTTCAATTGCCTATAATCGATACACAATCTCATAGTACCATCCTTCTTCTTAACAAACAAAACAGGAGCTCCCCATGGCGAAACACTAGGGCGAATGAATCCTTTATCCAACAACTCCTGCAACTGCACTTTCAACTCTCTCAATTCAGCAGGTGCCATTCTATAAGGAGTAATAGAGATAGGAGTGGTACCTGGCAACAAATCGATACCAAACTCCACCTCTCTCTCAGGAGGCAACCCTGGCAACCCCTCTGGAAAAACATCTGGAAACTCTGAAACTGTAGGAAGACTGTCAAGTGGAGAACCCACCACTCTAGTATCCAAGACATGAGCAAGATAGGCATCACACCCTTTTCTAATCAACTTCCTAGCTGAAATAGCTGAAATCAACAAGGATGCAAGTTGCCTCTGCTCACTCGATACCATCACTAGTTCTCAATGTAACATTCTTCTTCTTACAATCTACTACAGCTCCATGTCTAGACAGCCAATCCATGCCTAAAATTAAATCATACTCTTTAAATGGCATTTCAATCAAATCACCACGGAACTCCTCACCTTGCACCACAATTGCACAATCTCGGTGCACCTTACTTACAATAACACTATGACCTAAAGGATTTGTCACCAACACATAAAATCCTAAAGACTCGGAATGCAATTCAGACACAGGCAATACAGATGCACTAAGGTATGAATGAGTAGATCCTGGATCAATCAAAGCAAGTACTGAAATGCCAAATAAAGAGAAAATACCAGCAATAACAGCTGAAGCATCTGGCTGCCTCTGCATCACATAAACTCTCTGGGAAGATCCTGCCTCATCCGGTCTACTGTCTCTAAATGAAGATCCTCCTCTCTGAATGAACCCAGATCTAACTCCTCGACCAAAACTTCTACCTCCTCTACCTCCTCTGCTAAAACTCTGCCGTAAAGCTGCAGAATCCACTGACCTCTGTTCCTGCATCTCAGGACACTCTTTAATAAAATGGTCAGGCGATCCACAATGAAAGCACACACCTGATCCACCAATCCTCCGACAAGCACCCACATGAATCTTACCACAAAGCTCACATACCGGTGGAGTGGATCTCTGAATCACTGGGGTCGGAGCACTCGCCACAGAAGCTGTAGGTCGCTGTCTCTGCCTCTGATACTGTACTGACCTACCAGCTGGCCTCTGACTCCTCCCAACTCTGGAAACAAAACTGCCTCTACCTCTCTTCACAAATGAGGACCCTGCCTCAAACTGGGGTCTCCTAACCCTGGTCTCTTCCTCTGAAGCAGCTGCTGCAATACCCTGAGCTCTCTCCACACTCCTAGCTGCTGCAACAAGCTGGGGAAAATCTTGGTATCTAGAACCAACCACATGACACATAAGAGAAGGCCTCAGTCCCTCCTCAAACCTTCTACATCTGTCAATCTCATCAGATATAATACCTCCAGCATAATGGCTTAACCGGATGAACTCAACCTCGTACTCTGTCACTGTCCGGTGATCTTGCCTCAAACTCAAAAACTCCATCTTCTTCGTATCTTTATACTCCCTTGGAGTATACTTCAACTCAAACTCTCTAAGAAAATCAGCATAAGACAAAGTAGGTGGATCGTCCATGGCATGAGGCACAGTCTTCCACCAATCATAGGCGTCCTTCTGCAACAATGACCTGGCATAATCAAATTTTTCCTCTGAAGTGGCTTGTAACTGGATAAATATCCTCTGTACTTTGTCTAGC
Organism: Garcia nutans; assembly: GCA_947685225.1. NCBI lineage: Eukaryota > Viridiplantae > Streptophyta > Magnoliopsida > Malpighiales > Euphorbiaceae > Garcia > Garcia nutans. The sequence continues at coordinate 958,255 of CANTUV010000046.1, forward strand.
CATTGCTCAGCCACTGCTGGATCGACAGTACCCAGAAAATCTTCTGCTCCAAACTTCCTCAACTTATCATACTGTCTCACTGGTACTTGAGGCTGAGGTGGTGGTTGCACTGGTGCTTGTCTCATCATTTCCATCATATGCCTGAACCAAGCTGGTGGAACCTCATCACCAACTGGTCTCCCTGACCCAGAAGCAGGTGCTTCACCGGCTCTATCAAGTCTAGCCTCATCTCTACCCTCATCTGGAGCTACACTCTCCGCACTTCCCTCAACAAACTGATGTGAATGAGGATCCATCACAACCTATATCTGCAATCATAGCAGAATACACCTTATTAAAGATCAGAGTCTGCCAATACAAACATGTATTATATTCAAAATCTGACTTTTTAAAACCAAAAGATTCTTTTCCATATAGTTCACCTAGGTTGAGAATCTCAAACCTAGGCTCTGATACCAAAATAATTGTAACACCCCTATATTCCGTATACGTACACAGCATGCTTAAACGATCGTAATATACGTATACTGAATATAGAAAGGTCACAGTTTACAAATACACAAGGCACATCTTTAATAAAATCAAATAAAACAAATATAAAACGTATAATAGAATTTATAAGTCCCAATAGATAAAAACAAAACGTTTAATGACTCCGCATCAGAAATTTTAGAAATATTTACAATTTTATATACATTAAGATCAAAGATTACAAAACATAAAATATATACATGATTGGCAGCTTGACTCTCTGATCTTTAAGCTCTAAAGCAACTTCTCAATGTCTAGACTCACTCAGTCTAGCTGAACTCTCGGGTTCTCCTCTGTCACCTGCGCGATGAATCACAATCGCGCTAAGCCAACGGCTTAGTAATACAAGCTATAGTGCAATGTCCATGTCATACAATCAAGTTTTATGCATTGTTCAAAAGAATATTACATTTCAAGTTATATCTTATTCATCATACAATAACCACATTGAAAACCAAGACAGACAGGACCCACAACACACTAATATGGTATTCAAAGTTAAGAGTTACTGCTTTGGTCCATAATCACAATAATCAAGCCTGTAGGCAACAGATATCATATCTCTATCCATGGATAGTGTAACAGACCCAGTCTCTTGGACCATCAACTCGACTAATCGAGGAGATCCTCAACCCGGCTAGACTGTTACTTTAATTCACATTTCACATTTATCATTTCGCATTTTTCAACTGGAATCGGCTTACGGGCCATCCCATTTCACCTATCCAATGATTCATATTCACATTTTTCAACTAGAATCGGCTTACGGGCCATCCCATTTCTCCTATCTAGTGATTCATAGGCATGCCGCCAAATACAGAACTCTGAAAGTTGAATCAACATATTAGACATATAATTATTTTATTTTAAACTTTATTTCACAATCCACAATCCATTAGGCAATCATGCCTCAACAATCATTATCTCATAACTCATACTTTTCACATTTCCAATTCCATATCATTATAATCAACCACATTAGTTTCACATCTCATATTTCATCATTCAAGTGTATATATATATATGTATGCATAGCAATTCACAATATACACAACATAACATTTACAATCACATATGATAAGCCTCTAGATCATATAAATATATGCATAAATGAAGAACTTGTACTTACCTTAACAACAATCCTCACAACTCTAAACACTTCTTCCTTTAAGAATCTAACACCTCTTGAATTAGGGTAATTCACTTTCTTCACAACCTATTCCAAAAGAATGAAGAAACCCTCATAAGATCATAAGGCTAAGAATCAATTAGGGCAAACCCTAAACTGGACACGCTCACCCACACGGGGGTGTTCCTGACCGTGCCCTAACTTCACAACATAGAAGCTATTACACGCTCATGACCACGGGCGTGTCACTGGGCGTGTAATACTTACTGCCTCACACAAAAACATCGACACGTCCAACAACCTGAACGTGCTCCTGGCCGTGTAAATTCTCCAAAATCACAGTAGCTAAGACACGCTCACTAACACGGGCATGTTAATGGCCGTGTCACACCTACTGCCACACAGAACATACGACACGCCTAAGGACTCTGGACGTGCTCATGGGCGTGTCAGGCCAAAAGCCCAGATTCCGGCCAAGACAACACCACAACCAACAAAACACTTCTACCCATCAACATCCACTTCAATTAACCTTAACAAAATATACCCAACAACCATCTCAAACTTACAACAACACCAAAACAAACCAAAACACACATCAAACACAAATCACAAACTTCATCAAAACTCTAAATACAACCACAACTCAATCTATACAAACCAACTTACTCTTTTCTTCAATCCAACCCCAAAATCCAAAACCACTTAAACCAAATACTCTTAAACCCAACACAATCAAACCAAACACATTCTCAAATACAACTTCAAACCACAAACCCACATAACTTCAAAAACAACACAAGAAATCAAGAGAGAACTTACCAAAGTTGATGAAATTCCTCAATCTTCAACTTGATCATTTCAAATCTCCTTAGATTTTGATCTTAGAACCATTAATCTCTCTCTTGTTCTCTTCTCTCTTGGGTGTCCGGCCAAAAAAGAAAACAAAGAAGAAAATGAAGAAAAAAGAAACAAAGTCAACTCTTAATCTCCACACAAAATTCCTTTAAACCTCCTCCAAGTATTTTAACTATTAAAATAATCCCATTTCTTCTCTTCCACTCATTATTTAATTTCCATTTCCTTTAATTAATTAATTACTTAAAAACACATAAATATCTTCTTCCACTAACCTTCTTTGACCATCACATTTTGACTTATGTATATGTTATATATATTCCATATATACAACATATACACTTCTATCTTAATTTCTTTTCTCTTCCAATTTAACTTATACACATAATCCAATTAAAACAATAATTATATCAAAACTTCTAGGGCACATTTCGGGATATTACAAATTTAACCTTTATAACTCACAATCAATTTCAATACTTATAAACACATCTCAAACACTCTAAATCATGATATCAACAAATCACAACACACTTCAAACACATCTTCAAAATACCAAAGGAAAACAAGAAAGTACTTACCTAAATTGAAGAAATTTCACAAATCTCCAACTTAATCCTTTGATTCTCCCTTCAAATTGATGTTAGAAATCAAAACACCTCACTTGCTCTCCCTTTCCCTTTGGTAGCCGGCCACACCAAGCAAAGAAGAGAAAATGAAGACAAATCCAACTTCTCTTCTTCTTTAAATATCCACCGAACAAATTTAACAAAGCAATTACCTAAATGCCCTCACTCATTTAACTTAACTTTTGTCACTTATATGCCCCTTTAAGTAATTTCACAAATCACAAATAAATATCCTCTTGCATTGACCAACCACTTGACTTATGTATATGTTGTTTATACTACCATATATGCAACATATACACTTCCTTTAAAAAAAATTCTTTTCTCTTTCAAATTAACATATACATTCAATCCAATTAAAATAACAATAACTCCAAAGCTTTTAGGGTATATTTTGGGATATTACAATTCTCCCCCCCTTAAATAATTTCGTCCTCGAAATTATCAGTACCATAACAATCCATTCATAATATAATACCATCTTAACTTCCATATGAATTTAATTATATGTTTAAGTTATTGTATCATCAAATCATATAACTTCAACTCTCCTCTTTAGAATCAATCACTTTCTTTAAATTCCATAACTCATCATTCTATATGTTTATATATCTTATTACTTCTTTGATCAAACATTCAAAAGAACTCATTACACTTCCTATTAAGATCTTTATACAAGAATCAGATCATTTAATAGTACACTTATATTTCATCCAATCTCTATATTTAATATACTTTGTTTCTTTCACCTCTTTGTAGTTATTCTCTTAACTTAATCTTTAAAAACCATTGGTTATATCTGAGCATTAATTGTCCCATCATTACAATCACTGTCTAAAAAGACATTTATCAAACCTCAATGGATAACAAGATCCTTATTTTTCACAAATGGAGTTACTTCTTTAGCATGCTTTTTACTTAACTTACATATTAATATATTACCTTTCAACTTATTTTATAAATAACCAATCTTTTCCCTTTTTATCCTGATTTATAACCACTATAACTCCATTCATTCATGTCCAAACATACTTTAAAATTTTACATCATAAACATCATCATGTAAATAATTACACTCTTGGTACAACTATACGCATTAAATCTCAATAATGATTCATAATCTTAGCCAAATCCAGATCAATTGATCTATTAGCCACAATATACCCACATTCCAATCTTGTTCAATTCCAACCAATGATTAATTTATTCAAATTTATCATGAAAGTTCACAATATTCATATATGTATCTATATAACTTCATTCCATTAAGGCAAATTTATATTCAATTCCTGATCTCTTCCGATCCATATATAATCAAATTATCATGATAACACATCATTTCAAATTATCTTAGCATAATTCTCACCAATTTTCATTATACTTTATACCATATTTACTATCAATAGTTCTTTCACTTAAACCTCAAGTCCATTCATTTATTCATTACATACCATAAACATATTCAATATAACTTTCAGTCACATTTTATAATTTCTCCCTTTTTAATATCTCCTCACATTTCATATCATTGTTATATTTATTTTGATTACCTTTTTGTCATATTATCCATAACTCAACACATTTCCATAATTTCCTTTTTCTCTCTTTACCTTCACAATTATAACCAAGTTCTTAACATAAAATAATAAGGTACAACTTTATCCATCAAAATTTTTAACTATTCTTCTCAAACAAGATTTTCAATTTCACCAAATCTGTATTACCATCATTTAATCTAAGATCCAAATCCATGGATAACAAATTAACCGATCAAATATATTGAACAAAACACATGGCTTAAAGAGATTAATATTCAAGCCCGGAACTTCCAAATCAATACTGTTCTTTTCTAATTTTATACCCAATCTTTACAAATACAAGACTAAGGTGTATCTCAAGAACTATATATATTCCTTCTTTACATTTTTGCTATATCAGAAGTTAACACATTCCAACTCCGCTTCAAACCAATTTGCACTCGATTATATGATCTTTATCAACTTAATTCATGTTTCAACAATATTACTATATACATATTCAATCATATACAGTTTCTATACAATTTCTATTCATCACTTCATTTCTAATCCATTTACAATCTTGTATAATATATAATTACATTGAACTTTCCATATGTGATTACTTTAGGACTTTAAATATCATATGATCATCACGTTCAGTGCTCACCATAACAATTTCCACTGTCCACTATTACTCAAGTCCATGCCATTCTCACTTCCATCACATAATCCATTTAGCTTTACACAGTTCAAGACCTAATCTCTCTTAGGTCCATTAATACATACAACATCATTTTCATATCAATAATTCCATAATAATACCACATACATATTCATAGGTCACCTTCATAATGTGATTCAAACATTTTTTTTATCATAATTTCATTCATATTGAAAAACTCAGTTCACATATCATACACAGGTATACACTTAATTATATGCTCTTATTTTATGTTCCTTTTTCATACATTCAATATAAATTTCCTTTATAACTGTAACAACCGTCCCAGTCCACCTGCTGAGTCATTCCTACCCGGAGAAACTCCCAGGGCCTCTGGGCTGGGCTGCTACAGTACTAGACTACCCTCACGGCCCTCCAACATGATTTGTTTATTGGGCTTACACCCAAAACACATGATTGCAAGTCGCCTCTCTAGATCGAACCCCTGACCTCCCCCTTAAGAGAGCCAGCGAGAACCATCCAATACAATTTCTTCCAGTATGATGTAAAGTATTTATTCACACAACATATATATATATATATCCTCACTATAATAACACTTCACATCCATCTTAGTCACATTCCCAAAGTGACATCTCTTTTACTTTTGTCTTTAAAAGCATTTAATATACTTCCATATCCATTTTTACCCTTTTCAGTAAAATGACTTAAAATAGCTCATTTTCATTTGCTTATCCACTTCCCTTTTTACTTCAAAACAAATTCTCATGCTATCAATCACATTACTCAATTCATAATACTTTCATGTGCAATATTAGTCATTTCACCTAACTCATGTATTGAATATATATTAAACTATCAATATCCAAATAATCTTTATCAAATTCCACTAAAACTTTAACTTTTCAACTTACTACTTTGCTTAAACTTCAATTTGCCAAACTCATCTTTTCTTAATATCATTTTAACAAAAACATCTTATATATATATCACAAAGCAATATCAAAACATATAATTTTCACAATTATCAAGCTCATTCCAAAAATCTCAAATATCACATATTACCATCATTACCATGACCTTTCACAACATCCAAGCATCTCACATTTCTAACATTGAATTCACCATGTTTACATTACAATAATAATACCGATTTATATTCTTACTTAACCAATATCATCTCTTTTTCCTTTAAACAAAACCTTAACTTTATATATATATTCCCCAAACTTTAAATAGTCACACTTTGTCTATACTAATCAACTCATTCAATATTCCACCATACTCTTCTCATTTTAATAACATATCTTTCAATATTAACAATCCAACAATATTTCCTCTGTCTAGCAAACCCAATATAAACTGTATTATAAAGAGATTCAAAGTGTAGAGGAAAGAGTACATACTCTTATCTTATTTTTAATCTCAACTCATGTTCTACTTTATTCTCCTTTTCATTTCTTTATACTTCAACACATTTAACACTTCACTTTACTTGCATAAATTTCCATTTTTAATTTATTAATTAAACTTATATAAATCCATATCATTTCTTTTTTTTTAGCTTTGCTTTCATGTAAAACATCATTCACACACTAGCATTCATCTCATATAACACAGATATTCTACCATTCATATAATGCCACATCCGAGACCAACCTAGGTGTTAATGCATATGCATCTATTACCAATTGCATTTCAAAACTCTACTTTTTAATTCATTTTAAGATTTTCAAAACATTTTCTTTTTAATTTCACTTAGGCCGAGAATCTCGAACCTAAGCTCTGATACCAAAATAATTGTAACACCCCGATACCCTATATAAGTACTATACATATACCTAGTATACATACAGTAAGTATATAAAGTATAAGGATGCCACTTGTCGTTACCTTTTTAAAACTTGTAACAGAGCTCAAACCATAATATGTTAATTTAAATAACATTTACAAAATCATTATCTTTATCAAAACTTTTTCTTTATACATATAAATACACTCTTGTCAGAAATACATCATAATTAAAAGTTATACATGTATGCATCACCCTCTAGTTGGTCTCGATAAACTCTTACTCTTCTCGTGGCATAACAGCTGGACTTCCAGATCAACCGCATATCCACCTGCGGGATTACATAACCGCGCTAAACCCGAGAGCTTAGTAGTACAAATATGAAATATAAACATACATTATAGAAATTCTAACATATAATGATATAACAATTCAATGTACCATTAGTTATTATCATGTTTTTCCTTTTTAATTGCACCTTTCATATATCTCGGCTAATTTCATTTATTATGTACATATATACATACCATTATCACCAACCACAATCCATCACTAGTATTCATAATCAATATATCATTACATATACATTACATATCATACATCATAACATTAAGTTATTTACATTTCACCAATCATGATTCATCACTAATACTTACAATCAATATTTCAATACACACGTTACATATCATACCAATCATGAATCACACTTCCAATGAAGTTAACCATAGATCTCATTACTCGTTTCTTTCAACACTTGTATATCACATTGACAACAAAAACAGACTCGGGTCCAAAAGACACTAATATGCTATTCGACTTTCAGAGTTAATGCTTTGGTTTAATTATCACATTATCATCATCATTATCCCAACTAGGCTTCAAGGATTTAGGTTCAACCAAGCTTCAAGGGGAACAAAGCATGCTAAGTATCAACCCAACTTGGCTTCAAGAACCAATCCAACCTAGCTTCAAGGGTTGTAACATCTCAATTAGGCTTCAAGGATCAAATCCAACCTAACTTCAAGAGATTGTTACTCATCTTAGGCATGCCACCAACAACAAACTCTGAAAATGGAATAACACATTAGCTATACAATTCATTTATTAATTTCATTCTCAATTGAATCATCATATTTGAGTTATCATATCCAATCACAATGGCTTCACCTCACATTTGAGTTATTATAGCCAATCACAATGGCCTCACATCACATTTGAGTTATTATAGCCAATCACAATGGCCTCATGCCTCATTTAAATCATCATTATAATACACAACATCAATTATATTAACTAAACAAACATATCATTATTCAATCATCTCATTTAGGCATGCTTCAATCATATCATTCACATCATTATAACTCAAAACAGTAGTTTTACATCTCTTTATGTCTCACTTTACATTACGGTAATTCATCATAAAAGTATTTACCATAATAAATTGCATTGCACGTACCTTTTCGAATGATCCTCGTCTCTTTCATACTATACATATAGCATCATTAATATAACATTACAAAGTACATTATGCATATAACACATTGCCATTCACAAGTTTCACAATGCATAATACCTAACCTTATTCATATAATATCATATGCATTATCAAGTGTAAGTTCAATCTCAACCATGTAAGAAGAGAAAGGAAAAATCACAGTAGCCAACACACTCAAGGGACACGGCCAAGCTTGTGGCCGTGTCTCTCAACCAAAAGCCTCTCAACCAAAAGCAACAGAAGCCAACATGGGCAAGGGACATAGCCGTGTCCTCTCCAAAAATCACCTAACACAGCCACAATTCCAAAGACTTGGCCGTGTCTCCTCCAAAAATTACCCAACACGGCCACAATTCCAAAGACTTGGCCGTGTCTCTTAAAAATCCATAGTTTGGCCGTGTCTCTTCCTTTGGGTTGGCCGTGTCTCTCATGAATACAACCCTAAACATAACCAACACTCCTTTGATTGAATTAAGAACAACTTATACACAACACAATCTCATTCAAATGGATGTAATTCATGTTATTAGCACATATTCATCACAATATTCACATTAACACTACACTAACCATACATTCAATCAACTACCACATCAAACCCTAAAACCAACATCAATCTTCTTCTTTCAATAACAACATCTACTTAACTTACCATTTTCAAACAAAACCAACACCAATTTAACCTTTATAACTCACAATCAATTTCAATACTTATAAACACATCTCAAACACTCTAAATCATGATATCAACAAATCACAACACACTTCAAACACATCTTCAAAATACCAAAGGAAAACAAGAAAGTGCTTACCTAAATTGAAGAAATTTCACAAATCTCCAACTTAATCCTTTGATTCTCCCTTCAAATTGATGTTAGAAATCAAAACACCTCACTTGCTCTCCCTTTCCCTTTGGTAGCCAGCCACACCAAGCAAAGAAGAGAAAATGAAGACAAATCCAACTTCTCTTCTTCTTTAAATATCCACCAAACAAATTTAACAAAGTAATTACCTAAATGCCCTCACTCATTTAACTTAACTTTTGTCACTTATATGCCCCTTTAAGTAATTTCACAAATCACAAATAAATATCCTCTTGCATTGACCAACCATTTGACTTATGTATATGTTGTTTATACTACCATATATGCAACATATACACTTCCTTTAAAAAAATTCTTTTCTCTTTCAAATTAACATATACATTCAATCCAATTAAAATAACAATAACTCCAAAGCTTTTAGGGTATATTTTGGGATATTACAGACTCTATATAAGGTGGCATACAAACATATTTTTTCATATTCCACATTTCTCATTTTTTTCATATTTTGATTCATAAACTACATCATCATCACATTTAGAGCAAATGTAGCTAAATTTCACATTTTAGTGCATAACTTGTATTTTTCACATTTTGCGCAAACATCACATTTAGCCATTCTCTAATGACTAAACCTATCATCAACAATTCAAATCAAGCATTATTACTTCAAACAATGCCACACATACACATTCATGATTACCAAGTAACATAACACATTTAACATAAACAATGTGGTATGCTAAAAATCAATGCAACTAAACACATTATAAACCAAAGTATGCACTAACTTTGATTTTATCAATTCCAAACTAAAAAGCCAACCTATCACCACTTCTTCAAAATGTCCTTCACCACTAGGGTTAGACAATTAGCTTCTACTCAATGCCTATTTAAAATGTTAATATATACCACACATTAGAACCACCTTTTAAGGTATTTAAAGCATAAATCACAAATTAAGGCACATTCCTTCAATTTTCCCTTTTCTTAGTGCTAATACACTTGTAAATATTTGAAATTGTTTTTGTGTAAATATAAACATGTGATTTTGAGATGTTTATTTGGATAAATGTGTGTTTTTGGGAGTGTATTTCTTGCAGGTTGTGTATTTTTGGGAAATGTCCAATTTACAGTCAAAACTATAGTGATTTTTTTCATGAGATTTTCTTTTATATTTGTATATTAATATTTAATTATATTTATTTATTTACCTACCAAAATTATTAATATTTAATTATATTTATTTATTTACCTAACAAAATTATTTAATAAAGGATAATCTATTTTAATAAAATTATGAAAAATCTTCTATTGATAAAGTTGGTGAGATTCTTATATTCTGTATACTTATTTTACATATACTATGTGTATGTATTATACATCTATACGATATAAGAGTGTTACATGTATTTTGGTATCAGATCCTATGCTTGAGATTCTCGACCTAAGTGGGTTTTAAAGTAAAAAGGGGATTTTAAATTGTGATACATGCACATGTATTAGCATTTAAATTGGTCTCTGATGTGGAAATATTTGTTATTTTGAAAGAAATAGGTTGAGATGGTATCTAGGATGCACATATCAGATGAGGAAAGTGCTAAGAGTATTGCTATAGATGAGGGCACAGTTAGAGCCAGTGCAAAGGGTGCTTAAGAGGCATCAGTGCTAGCTAGACCAGCAGCATAGGATCTTCCGCCAGTATAGATGCAACAGATGGCAAAATATTTTCCAGTACCATGGCATAGCAAAAAAATATGACAAAGCTCAGGAAGTATAGGGCTATTGACTTTGTGGGTACTACAGAAGACAATTCCCCATGGGTTATATCGACAACCAGTGCTAACATATTATTACTTTCTACTAGAGTTTGGAAGAAAGTACATGCCCTGGAATTACAAAGATGGGAGGAAGAGGAAATTTTTGAATTTGAAGCATGGGGGAAAGACAGTAATAAAGTATGAGAAAGAGTTCCTGTGATTGAGTAAGTATGTAGGTGGGATCATTTCTAATGAGATAGACAAATGCCGATGATTTGAGGATGGGTTGAGGCTAGTTATCCAATGTCAGGTGGCCACAGTGTAGTATGAAGTATTTTTTAGACTAGTATTAGCTGCCCATAGTGTAGAGAAAGCCCAGGAGTGTGCAACTACTGCAGTTGGAGAAGAGAGTATGATTAGGAGACCATGGGTTGAGACAGGATCATCATCTTCAAAGGGAGGCAGAAGGATTTTTCCACAAAGATTTGGTAGAGGCCAGGGGCAGTCGAGTAGATCTTATCAGTAGAGGTAGAGGCCTGCAGCATCTATGGATAGGACCCCTACCCTGGCTTCACCAGAAAGCCGGCCATAAAACTGACATGTGCTTTATTTTAAAACACAAAATTTAGGACCTAGTGGATAATGGCTCCATTATCCCACCAAGACCCAGGCCCAATATTGTTATAAATCCTCTGTCCAACCATCCATAGTTGCCCAACCACAGGAACCATGAGAAGGCCAAGTGTCTAGCCAATTTGTCACCCTTCATATCAAGCCTTAACCAGAGTCTAAAATGCTCTAATTTAGTTCTAGTCTTAAGAGGTTTTGTCCAGTCCAAGTCTCAAGAGTATGAGTATACAAGTCTAGAGTTTGTTAGAGTCAAAATTTATGCCAAAGTTTAGTCCAAACTTGTGTTTTTATCAAAATTACGAGTCAATGTGTAGTCCTTTTATGTAAAATTCTATTTATTAATAAAATGTCAAATTTTCCTTCACATCACTTTATATGCTTCCATTCAATTCTCTTTTAAGCTTTGATCAAAAAAATAAAATAATACTAATAAATAGAAAATTATAATTCATCAAACCTTAGCATAAAGATTGCATCAACATGGGTAAGGATTGGCCCTCCGGAAGAATCTCTAAAATGATTAGTGTTAAGATCATAAAGAAGTTATCCAGTTTCTCCAAGACAACATCTTTTAAAGCCATACTCAGGATCCTATCAAATTAGTGAAAATTAAAAAAATCAAATAATAATAATAATAATAATAAAAGGAAAGAAGGAAAGAAGAAAAAAAATGGAAAAATGAAAGTTGCATCATTATAAAATGAAGTGACATGTCTTTTGGAGCTTCGCTTGAGATCATGGAAAGAAAAAATCACATTGTTCAGGAAGCACCATGAATTAGTAAAGTAGTAAAATCCAAAAACAAAGCTCTCAAGTAAAAATAGTTGGCAATCACTAAGTGCACATAGGAGGAGCTTCTTGTTCTATGAAAGTCGTTCAACCAATCAATACATGAATGTGGTCAACATCATGTTAGCAATAGGAGAAGGAAGAGGGTTGTCCAAATTCCTCAAGACAATTTCAACTCACTTCATGCTCAAGAAGAAATTTTTGAAGAACTACCATTTTTGCAAACTAAATTCACTAGTCAACTCAAGAGTAAGAGCTATGCATACCTAACAAGCAATACATAGTCAGCCCTCATTAAGCTCAGTCTAAACCATTTCAAGTCTTAACCTTTTGAAGCGAGAAAGAAAAAGAAAAAATAAAAGAAATAAAAAAAGGCATGCTATGTTGAAAACCCGAAACGGCAGCTTAGGCAAAAGTTAGGGCAAGCTCAGCGAGTTAAAATCTAAAAGGCAGCTAAACAAAAGTTAGAGCCAAAATAAGGTTATTTTACATGAACCAAGATCATCTTTTCATGTGGAAAACCTCAAAGTTATTGCCTTAAAGTCATATCTTCACGAGGCTAACTAAGAGGCATTACCTCAAAGTCATATCTTCACATTGAAAAACCTCATTGTCAAAATTTCAATGTCACATCTCCACAGTCAAAACCCTAAGGTCAAACCTCAAGGGGCATACCCCCAAACCGTCACTCGAGTCTTAGGTTTAGGTGCAGTCTCCTCCCTAATCTCTCTTTCAAACTTAGTCAATTATCATGCCTTCTCATAGTACCATGAACCAAACACCTAAAGCTACCCAAATGTTAAACCCACAAGACAATGCCACTCACCTTTAGCCTCCAAATTGTTAAACCTATCAATTGGAGCCACTAAAGGAAATTAGCAGGTTCCACCATTCACCTGCCATCATGACCTAGTTGCCCCATTGCTGTTATGACCTTATCTGATTTCCTAATGCATGGTTCCTAATGATGTTGAAGTTGAAGTTTTCGGCCAGAATGATGTTCAAACTTCTCCCTTCAGCAGCTGCTCATCAGGCATATAAAATCATCAGGGCAAAACCAAATTCCTTGTGAATTCCATGGGATCTAGGCCCTCCTTTGACAACCTAGTTAGCCAAAACATCTTTTACCTTCGAACCATGAGCCATAGGCCACACTTTGACAACCTAAATTCCAAGGACAAAACCCATGATCCTAGTTATCCTTACAAGACCGCCATCATTTGCCCTTATAAAGCCTAAGATAGCCCTCAACCTTTATGTCTTAAACACTATCTTTTCAATCCTAAACCTACTAGTAGCCCAAACCCAGGAAGAAGTTCATGAACCCAGGTCCAAACCAAACTAATCTCCCAAGCCAAAAGCCAAATCTGACTTAAATTTTCAAACCAAACCATTCTCCTAAGCCAAGGGCCAAATTTTACTTGAGCCTTCAAAATCCAACCAGCCTCAAACTAAAGTTTGATTGGAATCCATCTAACTCAATGAAAGCAGAGCATGTCGCATCATAAGCAAAATGAGCCATACCTAACCAAATAGACCATAACTTGCTTACAAAAGCCCAGTCTTATAAGTTTAATGAGTTAACTCATGCCAAATCCCTCCAAATTTGGGATTAAGCCCTCCAGAGACAAATCAACCTAGTCCATTGACCAAACTCAACCATAAATCCCTTCTATTGCTAGCTTAACTTCATCTTTGCCAACATACATTGCCCAATTAAAGCCTAGTATCACACTACTAGCCTTATTACTTTGCCATCCCCAAATCTTGAGGTATCTTTTTGGTCATCCTCAACTAAAAACTTAGGTTCCAAATTACCCAATTGCCATTACACGCCTATATCAAACTCCAACAAGATTAGACTTTAACCACCATATCTCAAGCCTGTAGATCCATTTTAGAAATGTGCCTTAGATTTCAACATCCACTTTAGGTTTATCAAATTAAATCTAGATTTCAACATCCTCTTTAGGTTTATACAGTTAAACCTAGATTTCAATATCCTCTTTAAGTTTATCCAGTTCAACTTAGATTTCAAAATCCTCTTTAGGTTTATCCAGTTAAACCTAGATTAAATCATTCTTAGGTTGGCATAAGAGCCTAGATCAAATCCTTCTTAGGTTGGTATAAGAACCTAGATCAATTGCTCTTAGGTTCTCATAAGAACCTAGAGTCAAATCCCTTCTTTCTAAGACTTAAGTTGGCATAAAAACCCAAATCAAGTCCTTTTAGGTTGGCATATGAACCTAGAACTTGCTACTCAACCCAGGTTTATCAAGTTGAACCTAGTGTTAATCTAGATTATTAGGTTAGACCTGGTTTCTTCCATTTAGATTAAGGTTAAACCCAAACATTCTTTAATGGTTTACAACATCATGGTCACTTTTCAAGAAAAGTTCTTTCCACCTTTTGGAAAGATATCTCAGTTGAAACCTCATTAGTCAAAGAATCCAAATCAAGACATGTAAAATCTTAATCCATTGGATGCTCCACAAAATTATTACCTACACTATCCACCAAAGGGATGGCAGTGAAAAAGTCACGAAAAGAGGCTTTTTCTTTCTCTATGCCATGACCCATGACATTAAAGTTAACACCACCAAGTTCTTAATTCACACCTTCCACCATCATGCAACCAAAAAATTTGGAGCTTTCTTTCTTTCCTCTCAAATCACTCAAATGGCAAGGAATAGAAATGTACTCAATGACCTCAACCTTACTTGTAACACCCTTATACCCTATATATGTATAATATATACACCCTGTATATATAAAATATGCATATAAGCTATAAAAATATCACGACCTAACACAAAAAAAAAATTTCATATTTCTAATTTAAAATCCCAAATGTATAAATTGCGTATTTAATTAGTAAATAAAATATCCTTTAATTAATTATAATTTATAAAATAAGCATTTTATATGAAAATTCTCTAGAAAAAATTCGCCAGAGTTTTATTTGGAATTTGAACATCCATAAATTTCAACAAAATGACAACCTGCATAAAACACTCCTAAATAAACCAAATCACCATTTTCACCAATGCTTCTCAAAGTTCTCCATATTTTCTTAAAACGTTTACGTATATAAACATATATATTAACAACACATATAAAATCCCATTTTAAACACATCATCCAAGACGTTCTTTATAATAAACAATATATATTTCAAAAAATTATCATAATATACATAATATTCAAATGTATTATAATATCAAATATGTACATGCTGGCAAATGGCTCTGATCTTAATGCACCCAAAAAACACTTCAAGCTCAATAAACACTAGGCTAGACATGACTAGGTCTAGTAGAACTCTCCGCTCTACCTGATCATCCTTGTCTCTTGCGTGATAAATTACAATTGCGCTAAACTAAAAGCTTAGTGGTATAAACTTTGATAACAAATAAATGGTAAAGCAATGCCAATGTACTATGCTTATGCATCTCATGCCACAATGAGTTACATCATTTCATTTTAGATATATTCCTCCATCATTTAACAATTCACATACAAACAAACACAAGCATGGGCCCAAATGATCTAATATGCTATTCAAATTTCAGGGTTACTATTTTGTTCTATATTGAAACTCAGTGTCTAGCCTAAAGGAAAGTGACGCCCAGCGTCTAGCCAAAGGCAAATCATAGTGATGCCCAGCATCTAGTCTGAAGGCAAGTGACATCCAATGTCTAGCTCAAAAGCAAATCTAATAGTTGCTCAAAAGCTAGCCCCGAAGGCAAATAATGAGGATAACCTCATAGGCATGTCGCCAAACACAGAACTCTGAAAAATTGAATAACATACTAGGCACACAATTAATTCACATTTCTCATTATTGATCTCTTTCCCATTTTCTCATAATCAAGTTAGGCACATTGCCTCATTTTTCTTTATCAGTTAGGCACATTGTCTTATTTTCTCATCTTTTTCTCCCTTTTCTCATTTTTCTCCTTTATATCAATATCAATTAATCACATTTCATCATATCATCACATTTTACCTTAAAACTCATCACCCAAATATTTTTTATAATTTCAGATAATCCACATATGATTCACATTTTATACACTTTAGCCATTACTAATAGCTTTTTAACAATGCCCTTAATGCATATGCAACAAATGGCATTACTCAAACACTTTGGGTCATTTTCACATAATACACATATTTCACATTTTACACAATTTAGCCATTAACAATGGCTTTTAGCAATGCATTTACCACATATATGACATTACACATGCCATAGCACATTATTCATATATGACCAAAATATCAAGTAGCTTAACACATTTTCTATTTCAAAATGTGTTTGGCCTAATGCAATGCAAACATGTCCAAGTTTGTACTTACCTCTAAAAGTTTCCAAAAGCAAGCCACAAAACTATCACCAACCTCCTCTTCCAACTTGCCCTTCAACAATAGGATGGGCGAAATCAACTCTCCTCAATGCCTAAACCAAATGTGATCATAAATAATCATTTAGTACCACATTCTAAGGCATTTTCAATCTTAAACCATAATTAAACATCATTCAAATCAAAACCCTAAAGTTAAGCCTAACCTCACTTTAACTTCAGAAAACCATATTAAGCCATTCAATTTGGTATTTTAAGTTTATTTAAATTATTAAAAACATATTATAACATGCTTAAATCAATTACATTACATAAACACATACTTATATCCAAAAACTCTAAAATGGCATAACCTTCCCCATTGAAGGTTTTCCATTCCAAATCAATCCAATTATCATTTCAATCTTATTTCCATCATTAATGTCATCAAACAACATGCTTTAAACAATAAAATCAAGCAATTCAACATACTTTGCAAAATCCCTTTCCAAAACCCTAAATCACTACTTCCATTTTCAAACTCTATCCAAACTCAACCAAATCCATCATTTGACTTTAAAATACTTGTTTATGCATCAAAAAAACTCATTTAGAATCAAATTTTACAATTCAATCATAAGAATTCAAAAGTCCAATTCTCCCATAACCCTAAATTCTCTCTCTTCATTAATCTTACTCAAACTTAACCATTTCTTTAATCCAACCTTAAAATCATTGTTAACTAATAAAAACAACTTCATTAATACCCAAATAGACAATTAAAAGATAGAACTTCAAGAACCCAAAATCCACATAATCAAATCTTTATGGAATTCAAGGAAACAAGTTGGAAACTTACTATTTCAAGAAGAAATCATCAAAACCACTATTGAATCCTTGAAATCCTTTCAATTTTTGGTTGCTTGGATGAAGAAACCTCTCCCTTCCTTCCATGGAGAAATCAGCCACAAGGGAAAGAAGAAGAAGATGAAGAAGAATAATGATTTTCTCTCTCCTTCCACTTTAAATTTCAACCTTATATATTATTATTTTATTATATTTTTAATTAATAATTTATTTATTTATTTATTTCATAAAAACCAAAATTACTTCTTTCATAAAAAAATAAATTATTTTAAAAACTATTTTTATAAATCTTAATTTTCAAAGTATAATTACCAAAATGCCACTTGACTTTAGCTTTTCTTTTAAAAGAGTTAACTTTGTTGGTTTTTATATACTTTATGTATATTTCATGTATATTTCAGATATACATTCTAATTTTTTACTTAAAATCCTTTCTTTTTTCCATTTAAATTATTTATTTAATTTATCAAATTTAATTTAATTTATAAAAATTTTGGATGTTACTTATATATTAGGTATTTACTACAAATATACCTTTCTTAAAACTTTAATTAACCTTCAAATTATATTTTTTAACAATATTTAAAATCTTCGGATGTTACAATTCTCCCTCCTTTAAATATTTTCGTCCTTAAAATTATCTACTACAGTAATTAACCATCCAAACCAAAATATAATCTTTAAATCTCATATAAAATCAATCATCTGATCAAATCATTATTTCATCAAATTACATAATTTCTCCTCTCCCCCTCAGAGTCATTCCCAAAAATCTTTTCACAATTTTATAACTCATCATTATACTTTCTATTTAATCAAACAATCATAATAGATTATTATATCATCAATCGAATTGTTATTAGACAAAATTAGTTCATCTCTTTAATACAAAAGCATTATACATTTGTTACACTCAAGACATTTCACCACTTTACTCAATTTTCACATTTCATACCCATTTTTTATTTTCATGTGATCATACCATGCTATGATCACTTTCACATCACATTTCTAATTATTCCAAAACCATTTCTTATATTCTCAATCACATATCACATTTTTCCATCTCATTTTTATATTTCATCAATTTCGCAAATAACAAATCTTAACTAAATAATCTTCTACACATTCTCACCTTGATCTTACTCTCTATACCATTACCACATATTAACTCAAGATTATCAGTAAACAACCACAAAATATTATTTTCTTACTAAGATTCATTCTCACAGGTTATTTATCAACCCAAAATATACATACATTCTAATCATAATATAGTTAACATATTATTTTTATAATCATTTACATCTATTATATCTTAACTCCTTTCATAGTTATATACATATCAGAACATTACATCATATACATTATTACATATCTCTCACACTCTTAATACTATTATACATATATTTTGAATCTTAATAATTACTTGTAACTTCCATATTCCAGATCAATTGATCTAACTATCTCAATACGGCCATCACAGTCTTATTCCATTTAGTCAAATTCCAGCTTACTTTAAATTCATTAATTTGTTTCAATTCATAACCTAACTCAATTAGGTCAAGCTTATTCTTAAATATTAAATCTTTTTGGATTCATCTTCACGAACAATATTCAATTCAACTTATTGGATCTAATCATTGTATACAGTCAATATACTTTACTTTTACTTTTTTTTCCATACAGTTCCCACATAATTCTCATGACCAGCTCTTACCTTAATCACTTCCCCTAGTCTCATTCACTTTAAATGTCATTTTCCTCAACTTATTCATATTATACCATTTTTAAACACGTTCAAGATAACTCTTAATCACTTTTTATAATTTCGCTCATTTATCAACTCTTCACATTACTTATAGTTTCCATGCTTATATAATCATTTTCTTACACATCATTTATAGCTCATCATATTTTTACAATTCTCTTCTACTTCAACACTATTTATAGTCATAAATAAATTTCTAAAAAATAAGATTATGAGTTCCAACTATTCCAACCTCAAATCTTGCTTGTTTCTCATAAAGCAAAACTATCAATTTCATCAAATGCATTTCACAATCGTGTCATCTCAAGCCTACACCCGTGGGTTACAAATAAACATTGCATGCAGTACAAAGTTTTCTGAAACAGTTTTTATCTCATTGTTACATCCATGACTCGGTGGTTACATGCTCATGGTATCTCAAAATTACACATTTTATAAATGTTATTACCTTACTATAATAATTCCTTCATTGTTTATATCATATATATATATATATATTTATATTTTTAAATGTTTTTCTTATTTCCCACATTCATATCCATATTTCACTTCCTTTCGATAATTTTCCAAATTTATTAAGTGATCAACTCACTCATGATCACTTTCATATTTTATCTCTTTTATGAATTTTCTCATATTTCCATACAATTACCATATTCCATAATTCACATACTCACTTAACATAATCATGTGTCACATTTACAATGTGACCCATTTCCATACTGTATCATTTTTCACAAACACATACATATTATATTGCATTTTATATTCCATCCTAATTTCATATTTTCATTATCATCTTTTCAGGTCATTTTTAACATTGTTCATACTTTTAATCATATTTTATATTTTTCCATACTTTTTCCGTTCCACACACAAACATATTATTTCTCACATCAATTTTAACCGCATACTCATTTATACATGTCACTTTAAAGAATATATTTATTCTTTAAAGAATGCCCACATACATAATAGCATACATTATCAATTAAATTAAATGTTATAAAAGTATATACTAACCATATAATCCTTTATTCTCCTCTCTTACAAACACTCTTAATTATTTGCATAACGTCCTTTATAAAGATCATTAATAAATATAAATTCTCCATTTAGTTGTATCACATGTACACTTCAACTCAAAATTCGAATCACAAATTTAGTTGTTCAATATAATATCACATCCATATATTTTAAATAATTTCGATCACTAACTTCCAAATTCTTTAATTCCCGTTACGTTTTTTTTTTCTTTTACATAGAAATGTCAAATTCTCTTTATATAATCATAATTTTAACTCCTCTGATGGATTGATCTCATTGATATTTTTGATAATCATTTAACATCAATTACAACTACTTCAATAATTTACTCTTTATATGTCAATTTATTTTATCCACTTAGATCAACTAAATCATGTTTTGATTAGTCAATCAACTACCCTTCATGGAATAAATTAAAAACTCATTTATTATATAATCATCTTATATCCATTATTAAATTTTATATCCACCTTAAATATTCCAAAAACATATTTATTACTCTTTCTCATAATATTCATTTCCACATAACACCTCAATGAACACATCTTAATCCTGCATTTAAATATGGATTGTAGACATAACTTCAACTCACCTTGATTTAGTAATCCATTTATGTCGATTTATATTTTAATTGCTCAATATAAGGAACAACATTTAAATCCTTACTTTGTCACAGTCACTCTTGACTTAACCAATATTATACTCCATATTAATATATCCTCAATATATTTTCATAATAAATAATTCGTCGTCATATACCATTTCTCTCTTTAATTTTTAATTAAGAACTCTTGGTTCTAAATTATTAAAAACTCCATATTTCTTCTTCATACTTCTATCCATCCATAAATATATTCATAATTTTCTTCATTCATTTATCACCTAAAATTAATTTATTACTTACTTACACAAATCCGCTTCACTTTCTCACTTTCATGTCAAGCTCACCTTTAATTTTTAATTCCTTACCAATTCTTCATAAAAAATTATAAACTTTTAACCATGTGCATTTGACACATATATGAACTTATATTTAAAATTTTAGATTTTTTTTCCAAGCCGATTTGCTATATTTAAAAATTAAATCTTCCAAACCCAAAGGATCTGTCTCTTTAATAATTCCTCGAGCAAAACCTGATTATCCATTTTTTTCAAGTATCAAACCATAATACAAATTTGTGAAATTTTAACCATATGTTCTAAGAATACATATGATATTGTGTGTAAATTTTCAGATTTTTTTTCTGGGTTGGTTTAATATGGTTTTTAAATATGTTTCTCAATTTCTACAGATTCTGAGTTGCTGGACTACTCCAACAATCTGTGTTCTTCTATTTTTCTTAATTAGTAATTCATTTGTAAAAATTATGAAATTTTTTTATATATTGGATTCTAACATATAGGAAAACTTCCCAATAAAATTTCAAGCTCACACAATATTTCTAGATTTGTCCAAAAATTTGAACAAGATCTCTTTACACAGCACATATAGAATTTTCTATGACTATCATACTCATCTCTCAAACTTTTTATTTCATATCTTAAATTATTTCTTAGATTATTTTCCTTAATTTCATTTATTTATCAATTGAATCAACTATGAATCTTAATTTCAAATTAAAAGTTCTAAAAATTCTTAATCCATAATCTCTAGAATGACACTTCCACTGCGCTACTCTGTTCTATACAATCCAAATGTCATCTCAACTCATATTCGTTACATCGAACGGAAATCGCCACATTAGAGATCAGATAAAATTTAAGTGCCAATGCATGTATCATAATTTAAAATCATATTTAAAATCTCTGTTTTCTCTCCCTAACAACCCACTTATGTTGAGAATCTCAAACCTAGGCTCTGATACCAAAATAAATGTAACACCCGTATACCCTATATATGTATAATACATAGACCTTGTATATGTAAAATACACATATACGGTATAAAAATACCACGACCTGATACATATAAAATTTTTTATATTTCTAATTTAAAATTCCTGATGTATAAATTGTGTATTTAATTAGTAAATAAAATATTTTTTAATTAATTATAATTTACAAAATAAGCATTTTATATGAAAATTCTCTAGAAAAAATTTGCTAGAGTTTTGTCTGTAATTTGAACACTCCCAAATAAACCAAATCACCATTTCACCAATACTTCTCAAAGTTCTCCATATCTTCTTAAAACATTTACATATATCAATATATAAATTAATAACACATATAAAATCTCATTTTAAACAAATCATCCAGACATTATTTATAATAAACAATATATATTTCAAAAACTTATCATAATATACATAATATTCAAATGTACTATAATATCAAATATATACATGCTGGCAAATGGCTCTAATCTTGATGCACCTAAAAAATACTTCAAGCTCAATAAACACAAGGCTAGACCTGACTAGGTCTAGTAAAACTCTCTAGCTCTATCGGATCGCCCCTGTCACTTGCGCGATAAATTACAATCGCACTAAGCTAAAAGCTTAGCGGTACAAACTTTGATAATAAATAAATGGTAAAGCAATGCCAATGTACAATGCTTATGCATCTCATGTCACAATGTGTCATATCATTTCATTTTAGACATATTCCTCCATCATTTAACAACTCACATACAAACAAACACAAGCAAGGGCCCAAAGGATCTAATATGCTATTCAAATTTCAGAGTTACTATTTTGGTCCATATTGACACATAGTGTCTAGCCCGAATGCAAGTGACGCCCAACGTCTGGCCCGAAGGCAAATCACAATGATACCCATCATCTAGCCCGAAGGCAAGTGACGCCCAACATCTAGCTAGAAAGCAAATCAAATAGTTGCTCAAAAGCTAGCCCCGAAGGCAAATAATGAGGATAACCTCATAAGCATGCCGCCAAACACAGAACTCTGGAAAATTGAATAACATACTAGGCACATAATTAATTCACATTTCTCATTATCAATCTCTTTTCCATTTTCTCATAATCAAGTTAGGCACAATACCTCATTTTTCATTATCAGTTAGGCACATTGCCTTATTTTCTTATCTTTTTCTCACTTTTCTCATTTTTCTCATTTATATCAATATCAATTAATCACGTTTCATTATATCATCAAATTGCATCACATTTTACCTTTAAACTCATCACCCAAATATTTTGTGTAATTTCAGATAATCCACATATGATTCACATTTTATACACTATAGCCATTACTAATGGCTTTTTAATAATGCCCTTAATGCAAATACAATAAATGGTATTGTCCAAACACTTTGGATCATTTTCACATAATACACATATTTCACATTTTACACAATTTAGCTATTAACAATGGCTTTTCACAATACATTTACCACATATATGACATAACACATGTCATAGCACATTATTCTTACATAACCAAAACATCAAGTAGCTTAATACATTTTCCATTTCAAAAATGTGTTTAGCCCAATGTAATGCAAACATGCCCAATTCATCCAAAGTTTATACTTACCTCTAAAAGTTTCCAAAAGCAATCCACAAAACTATCACCAACCTTCTCTTCCAACTTGCCTTTCAACACTAGGATGGGGCAAATCAACTCTCCTTAATGCCTAAACTAAATGTGATCATAAATAATCATTTAGTACCACATTCTAAGGAATTTCCAATCTTAAACCATAATTAAACATCATTCAAATCAAAACCCTAAAGTTAAGCCTAACCTCACTTTAACTTTGAAAAACCATATTAAGCCATTTAATTTGGTATTTAAGTTTATTTAAATTATTAAAAACATATTACAACATGCTTAAATCAATTACATTACATAAACACATACTTACATACAAAAAATCTACAATGGCATAACCTTTCCCATTGAAGGTTTTCCATTCCAACTCAATCCAATTATCATTTCAATCTTATTTCTATCATTAATGTCATCAAACAACATGTTTTAAACTATAAAATCAAGCAATTCAACATACTTTGAAAAATCTCTTTCCAAAATCCTAAATCACCACTTCCATTTTCAAACTCTATCCAAACTCAACCAAATCCATCATTTGACTTTAAAATACTTGTTTATGCATAAAAAAAAACTCATTTAGAATCAAATTGCACAACTAAATCACAAGAATTCAAAAGTCTAATTCTCCCATAACCCTAAATTCTCTCTCTTCACCAATCTTACTCAAACTTAACCATTTCTTTAATCCAACCTTCAAATCATTATTAACTAATAAAAATAACTTCATTTATGCTTAAATAGACAATTAAAACATACAACTTCAAGAACCTAAAATTCACATAATGAAAATTTTATGGAAATTCAAGGAAACAAGTTGGCAACGTACTTTTTCATGAAGAAATCATCAAAACCACCATTGAATCCTCAAAATCCTTTCAATTTTTGGTTGCTTGGATGAAGAAACCTCTCCCTTCCTTCCATGGAGAAATCGGCCACAAGGGAAAGAAGAAGATGAAGAAGACTAATGATTTTCTCTCTCTTTCAACTTTAAATTTCAACCTTATATATATTATTATTTTATTATATTTTTAATTAGTTAATTATTTATTTATTTAATAAAATCCAAAACCAAAATTACTTTTTCTTTACAGAAATAAGTTATTTAAAAATTATTTTTATAAATCTTAATTTCTGAAGTATAATTACTAAAATGCCACTTGACTTTGACTTTTCTTTTAAAAGAGTTGACTTTTGTTGCCTTTTATATACTTTATGTATATTTTATATACACATTCTAATTTTTCACTTAAAATCCTTTTATTTTCTATTTAAATTATTTATTTAATTTATTCAATTTAATTTTAATTTATTTTATTTAATTTATAAAAATTTCTGACTTTACATATACATTAGTTATATACTACACATATACCTTTCTTAATACATTAATTAAACTTTAAATTAATTTTTTAACAATATCTAAAATCTTTGGATGTTACATTACTACCTTGAGAAACCCCTTTAACAATACACCTAATGCCATCATAATAGATTATCTTGAACATGTTGGTTGTGTCAAAAAAATTAATCTTACTTATGTTTTTCTATTTAGAAGTAAAGAGGTAGTTGAGAGAGAAAATAAAAGACCTAGGTACACAATTGTGCAAGGTGAAGAAGGAGGTGAAAATCTGGAAGTTGAACTTGAAATGCCAAAGAGATCCTCCTCCTCACATGTAGGCAAGACTTCCTCCACCAACCTAATCCTCAAAGAAATACAATCTCTTCAAAAGAAACTCTCTCACTTCAAAAGAGATGTTTCAAAGAAGTTTAAGAAGTTAAACCAAAAGATTGATCTCCTCTCTCATGTTCATCATGACTTGCATGATATGCAAGGCAAAATGGACTTGCCCTAATGTGATTTAAGGGATTGGAATGTGAGTGAGAATACAAAGAGCCCCTTTGAAGAAGAGTCCATAAAAGTGGAAGAGGAGAGTTCTCGTGGTGAAGAATTAGTCACCTAAGCACCACAAGATAAAAGGAAAGCACCTGTGGTTGAAGAAGAAAAAAATGAAGACTCGGATTAAACATTCTTCTCAGCCATTTTTTTTCCTTTATGTTTCATATTATCTTTTGTTTTTAATGGACTCTCATATATACTGATTATACATCAACATCCTTAATGTTTGCTTCTTTTCTTTGTGATTGTTGTGTTTGTTGTTTCATTATAAATAAAATTTGTGTTTTGGTATCAATATTCTTTGCTTCTTATTTACTCTTGTTTTTGTCTTTGTCAAAGTGGGAGATAAATTGTATGAAATATGAAATAACATTAAAGTGAAAAAGGGAGAAGAATAAGCAAATATATATGAAATATAAAAAAATTAAATTAACCTTCAACTTAGCAATTTCATACGACACAACAATTTTATAGGATGTTATACTTTTAAATCTTTAAGACTAACCTTGATAAGGATTAGTAAACTCAGTTGTCAAGGATAAATGCATAGATTGAGGGGGAGTTGCATCAGTTGAAGGGGAATCTTTAATATATAAAACTTTATCAATAATTACATCTATTTTAAATTTTATTTTTTACTTTAATTTGATTGCCACAGTCAAAAGGGGAAGATTGCAAGCCAAATGGTTGGCATAAATAACTCTGTTTTGACATTTAGCACTCAAATTGAAAGGTATTCAACTTGTGTTTCAATTGTTTTTGTTATAAGAAATTTTTCCTCAAAATTGCCAAAATAGTCCATATGTCGCAACCATCCAAGCATGAGGTGTGACCACCCCTGAAGGTTGAAATCTCTCATTACACATAATAGAAATTGCGGTCACATAATAGAATTTTCAAAATGAGTGACCGCACCATGCCCCAGGGTGACCACACCTTATGTCAAAGTGACCGCACCAGTAGCAAGGGCGACCGCAAGTTATTTCAAAATAATAATTTAAACAAATCATTAATTAATCATATTGGAGTCCATTAATCACCATTTATAATGGCTAGTTGGATCTTAAATGGCTATATATATACCCTATGGAACTTCATATTTTAAAATAAGAAGAGAGCCATTGATTCTAGATAACATGTTTTGCATTAAATTCTCATTTGCTATAATTGAGTGTTGGGTGTAAGCATTAAACACCACTGTAGAAGTTGGTATGAGCTTTAAAACACTAGGTTTAGAGTGAGTCGGGGTAAAATTCTTGTTGGTTTGTGAGAAATACTCAAACCATAGTAAAAGTTCAATTTGATCTTGTGAAAATACTTATAGCTAGTAGAACCTCAACGAGTTGTTGAGAAAGTGGACATAGGAATGAGGAACGATCTCTTCTTCTCTACTCTTCTTTTCTTGTTTGCATATAAATTTTACTTTTCCATCATTTCATCAAAACACCCAATTGACCCTTCCTTTTTTTTGCTATCATGGGACAACAAGTTATAATATCATTTTTAGATAACAACATTCCATCTTCTTGGTAGCCTAAAAAATGCCTTGTTTAAAAGGCTTACTTTTTCCTAAAAAAATGACAATGTTTTTA
Organism: Garcia nutans; assembly: GCA_947685225.1. NCBI lineage: Eukaryota > Viridiplantae > Streptophyta > Magnoliopsida > Malpighiales > Euphorbiaceae > Garcia > Garcia nutans. The sequence continues at coordinate 985,933 of CANTUV010000046.1, forward strand.
CTCAAAATAAATTTCTCTCAGCTCAATGTTTCCATAAGCTCCTAAACATCTTCATCTATGTCCATAAGCTCAAATTCCCAAACACTTTACTCACCACAATCAAACCCAATGAGGTCATTAACTGCTATTATGGTACATATCAAATCTAAGTGTGATGTTATTTCATGTTGAAAAACAAGTTGTATCGGCACATTCATCCAAACAACATAATTACAAGAGATTTTTAAGAATAAAATATTAATATGACAACATTTTATAGTTATATTTCAAAAAATTATCAACATAAATCACATATCAATACAAATAGTATTTAAAACAATAAATTGGAAATGTAAAACTAGTAACAATGAGACATGGACTACATCGAATTTGTTCAGTATGCAATAGTACATAACAACTAGATTTTCAATAACTACCATTGATATGTGTTCAATTAACATAAGCCTTCTCATCATTTGTTGAGAATTAATTGACGTAGACATGCATCTACTGTTGGAAATGATGTTTTGAATTAATACTATCGATAATTACAAATTAAATTGCATCTACATTAAGTGTGATTATATTTTCTATTTATGAATATGTTGGAAAAATAGTTTGTAGATGCACATTTGTCAATACAACATAATTAAAATTATATTTTACTAATATTATTTTTATATGACAAAATAATTAGTCTAACCCTGAATGCAATTAAGTTGTTCTTTCTCCAAAGTTAATTTTTATTCACAAACATTAATTTATAATTAAAAAATCATGTAAATCATAGTACTGAAATTATAAAATTAGGTGTTTGCATATATAAATGTGATTGACATATATTACCTAAAAATTTATTAATATGTAAATGTCACTGACATACATTACCCTAAAATTTTACAACAAACTCACATACATCATACAATAACAATGTTAATTAATTAAATAATGAAACTATCTTGAGGCAATAATAAATGAGGTTGTACTTATTGACTAAAATTGATAACATAATTAAGGTAATATAAAAAATAGTATACACATTTAAATGTCATTTACACATAATAATTTGTAATTTTATAGCAAAACCATGCACATCATAAAATAACCATGTTAATTGTATAAATAATAAACATATTTGGATACAATACTAAATGAGTAATGGGTGTCGAATCCACCAAAAATAAAAACCTATTCTTGGACAAAATAAAATTGTAATAGTGGCGAATAGGGTCGAATCCTCAAAGAATTGATAACTTAAATTAATTTCCTTTGAAAACCTAAACTAGAACTTAATTAAAATAAATGTGGGGTTTATAATTTAAAAATTAAAATAAATTTAGAACTGAAAAACAAATACTAAAAATTAAACAGCAGCAAAATAAGATTGGAAAATAACAATGATGATGATTTCAGTCAAAGCGAATAATCTTAGTTTTAATTCTTATATTTGATCATTGATATAAAAATAATTTTCTTTAATTTTTTTAGTAAATTAGTTCTAGCTAATTGAGATGCTCGCATTAGCCAATCCTTCCTTAGATGATAAATTAGTTAAGAGGCACTCTATAACTAATCTTTATTATTAAATAAGCCTATAGGGACACTCTTTAGGATTTAACCCACTAACAACTTTAAGATTTAGAAGGACCTAATTCTAATTAATAAATTCTACCATGAAATTTATTTAAAATAGATTGTGCATCTTCTTAGAAGTACGCTTAATTGCCATGAATAACCAAAGCTTGAGAAAAAATATGGATTCTAAGTTTTGAATGGTGATATATTATTCAACTAATCAAGTAATGGGCCCTATTGTTTAATTAGAAAAATAATAATAAGATTGAGTTATCGAACATACACAAATACTAAAATTAAAGAAAATAAAGAAAGAGTTTATTAGATCTCACAAATCTTGGCCAATTGAAAACCTTGATTACTCTTTCAACTAAATTTGAGTTTAGTTACACATGCTCTTTAGAAAAGAAAACTAAAATATACTCCCCAAAAGTCTGCTGGAAATGTGAACAAAAGATAAAGAAAAGAAGAAAAAGTCCTCGGGCTGCCAAAATTTTGGCTTTTATATCCTTCAAGTTTCCTATTCTAATTAGGAAAATACAAATACAAATAATTAAAAACTAATAGTATTAAAATTCCTAAATATTGTCTACTTAATATGGAAATAGATAAATTATAATATCTCTGGAAATCTGACCAAAATTCATAGGTGAAGTGTCTGAAATAAATCATGATTCCCTATCAAACCCCCTTGGGCATTAGCTTTGCCCAAGGGTTACACCCAAGGCCTTTTCCAGCAATGTCTTGCAACTTTCTTCAACTTGGCCCTTTTTCCTTTCTTATGTTATATCCTATGCAAAAATAGGTCAAGATCAGTATAACCACCTAGTAATATCTTAATTATCCTCACAAAATATAATCAAAATTTACCCACTAGCAATGAGTCTACTATATCATCTTTGGGCTAAGCAAAATCCATATATAGACCTATACAACTCTAATCAATCTCATTGTCACTTTCATATATCATACTCCTCTTATTGACTCCATGAGTCCATAAATGGAAATAAATACTGAGTTGCTTGTTCTCCATGAATTCCTGCTTCAAATTACGTGCTGAGAGAGACTTGTTCAATAAGCACTCTATCAATTTCAAGACAAACATTCACAATCAATACTGTAATAATGAGAAATTCAATGTTAGGTAATATACTAAAATAAATGAAAAAAAAAGTAAAAGGTAGAAGCAACTAATATAAAAAAAAAGTCTATTTACCCCACCTCTGTTGAGAACAAAAACCCTTCAAATAACTAACTTTGAAATTCTTTCATCTAAATTTATCTAATCCATGTCTATCTTAAAAAAAATGGATATAATTAAGTGTCATAGGAAGTATTTATACAACATTTTGCAATCTTTATCCTCATGTGTTTATGCATAGCTTGGTACATCAAATCAATCACTCCATTACACCATGAAGTGAGGTTCACTCTCAACAAGAACCAATGTAATTTTGTCTCCTTGGCAGGTACATATATTTTGTCAATGTCCACAACCCATTTTTAGAAATTTGGCAATGTTGTTAAGGGGAATCCATATGTTGCCAATGCCAACTCCCTTCTTGTGCTAATCATTATCCTTTTGAAACACCAATGAAACATTACAATTTGAATATACGGCTCACTGATCCATATCAAATTTACAAAAGGCCTACTTTTTCCTTATGTAATACAAAATAACATTCATCTCCTGCAGTATAAACCAATAACATCACTCTATGCTTAATAAAAAAAATATAGATTAAATAATATCTTTAAAAAATTTACACATACAATGTTTATTAGCCATGCATTGGGTATTGCAATATGAAATTAGAACTCTTTTGTTTATGCCCAGTGGATTGTGTATAAAACTAGAACTCTTTTGTTTGTGCCTAGTGGATTGTGAAATCAACTTATTCATCCTCTGGTGCAAAGGCAACATCATAGCAACTATTATACCTAAAAGTGGACATGCATAACAAATAAACATCATGGAAGGATGAAATGATATAGATAATATAAAATTTTATGAATAAAAGGAAATAATTAATTTAGAAATCAAAACTTACAACGTTATTTATGAAATATATGTGTTCCACTATAGTTTAAAACAATTCAACTCAAGTTAAACAAAGACTCACATTGGGTCAACAAAAGGAATAGGGTAGTATCCAATATCGCTCAATAAGCTTGTCATGTTACACTGAGAAATCTTTGATCTGAGATACCTATTAAAAGGATCAGGTGTCCATGGTCGGCCATAGTATTGGGGATTTGGAATATGCTACCTCTTACTAAGTTCTTCCCTAAACTGTGTGCTAGTTAGAATCATCATTGAAAGGCTTGTCTCTCCATCATTATTTATAGGCACAACTTTCCTTTCGGATTTAGATTTTATCTTCATAAAGAAATACATACATATCTCATTTGAGTCATCGAGAACGCACAATTTTTAAAGTAAATAAGAGACAAAGCCCATATATTCTATTATAGTTGGGATATATATTGATGAAACAAAGGACTAGCCCATGTTGAAGGCTAAATACCCATTGAGCCTACCTGATGGACCGATTACGAGAGGTCGACGCCAATGGTTCAATGAAGCTTTACATATAATGATCCAAGGGTTATGGAGTGATTTAGCTATAATTGAGGAGTGTAAAGAAGACTCCAACTTCAAGCTTGGATTACTATCATCCACTCAAGATTTGACTCAAGTTTGTTTCATCTAGGAGATGTAGCGATCGCACTATTGATGTAGTGGCCGCTATTCTTGTCTAGCGGTGGCTCCTTCTACAACAAAGTCTATTGTGTCTCATTTAATATTATTTATATTTTGTTATTTTTTAGTTTATGTTGGAACATTATTTGGTCTTTAGATAATATCTTTTGTATTTAGGGCAATTGTTGTTTAAAAGCCCAAAGGTAATTGATGGATAGCCTATTTGGGTTTTGGTTAACTTATCTTAGGATCACTCTTATATTAGTTGCCAAACACCTAAGCTAGGGCATCCAACACTTAGGTGGTATTTAAACATCCTTATGAACTTAGTTGAATTTTGCATAAAAATTTCTAGCACTTCATTCTAAGAGAGGTTTCTCTTGCTTTGATTCTGGTTGAGTCAAACAAATTCACTTAGAGTTAACAACTTGAGTGAATTTTAATCCCAAGGTTCTTTCTCACAAGTTGAGATGATTGAGGTTTTTTTAGAAATGACTTGATTTAGCTTTCCAAGGGGTCGATCCAAGCACAACATTGTTAGGTCTCAAGGCATTATTCTTATGAGTTCACATCATATATACTTGTATAATATCAAATTTTAGAGTAATAAGATCTGAAACTTTATATGCTTCCTAGAGGGCAGCAATTCTTGCTTCACTTTCTTTATCTTTTTCCTGGAGTTCCAAATTTTTTTTTACAAGTTCATTATTACTATTTGCAACATCTATATTCTTATTTACAAGCTCCATATTTTTAATTTCAAGAACTTTAATTTTCCTTCAGAACTCTTTGCACTTGCTTCAATGACAACATGAAGCTCTATATATTTCTACTCTAAAACTTCAAGGCTTTGGAAAGTATTGTCTTGGATTGAATCAAAATGATAGAATCATATTAATAGCACATCCTAAAGTGCTATTTAATTTTCTAATGAATAAGGAAATAACCACATCAATCATATCATCCCCTTCGTTGACTCTAAATTCCATGCCCACAAATTGTGGTTGAGTTGCTTTATCCTTTGTTATTTAAATTAAAGAGGGGGTCATATCCTCAATAAAGGTAAAAAAATAAATTATAGATATAACAATATAATATAATAAGGTATACAAAAATATATAGAAAGTACTTAATGAAAAACCATCTCTATTAAGAAGTAAACAAGCTTAGTTCCCATCTTCTAGTTTGCCAACCTTAGGAAACCACTTTTGATTCTTTATGCACCAACATTTTTTAGCTAAGGTATGACTTCCAATACAAAATTGAGAAAATGTCAAAAAATCCCAATAATGAGTAGCTACCCTCTATATTTTTCTTCTTCACATCCAATAAACCCAAGATCTTGGGAACTAGAAATTTTCATGCTATTTTACCTCATGATTTTGTTGAATGCATCAATAATACTAAAACCTTTTTCTTGTCTACCTTGGATCAAATGGATTTGCCTAAAATAAGAAGATCCACTAGGCATACAACACCTTGTTTTCTCTTTAACTCTGTGTCTTTGCACTCTTGAAACTTTTCAAGCAACTTTTCTATAGTGATGTGCCCAAGTTTATCTACCAGAAATTGCCAACCACCTTTGATCTCCTCCTTCCCATTGAAATGTAAACCAATAAGTAAAAAAAAATTCATCACATCCGAGGCATAGAACCTTCTCTCCAAATTCAAAAGATGGTTCATCATCATTCGGATTATCAACTTGATAGAGGATCACACTGTTGATTAGTCTAGGCCAGAAACTAGTCTCTACCACTCATAGAAGGTGGCCTACATTATATTCATGAAATGATTGAATATGTAGGAGAGCAAATCATTAATATAAGCATATTTCAAATGTATGTATATATACATCCATTTTGTACTTATCAATTATGAGGAAATTTAAATCTTAGAACCACATTTTCCTAATGCAGCTTTTGTCATACGTATAACTACACACCTCATCTGGATTGGGTTAATTTGTAGATACCTCCATACTTTCCTTGGTATTACTTAATCATATTTCTGGAAAAATAGACATTACATATAAAATCATATATAATTATAAGGAAATTTTATAAGTAAATAGTGTTAGTAGTAACTCTATTAACATTAGGAATGGTTTCAATCTCTATTGCAACAAGATTAGCATCACCATCACCATCATGAAACTCATCAATTTTTTACTTTCACCTTCTTAATAGTATCATATGTAAATTTAACAATCCTCTCACTTTCTTGGACTTATTCTCTTGTGCCTCTGAGAGTCAGACTTTCTATTTTTGGAAACACCTCTCCTTGTAATAGTTGACAAAAATCCTAGACTCAAAATGATAAGAAGCCTTTTATGCATATTTATTATTTATTTTGGATACATATTTTAGCTTTTTATTATGGATTTCTCCTAATTTTGAGATATTTTTATATAGTATATAGTTGATGGAGGAAGTGGAACATTTTAAGTGAAAAATGTTGAAAGGAGTCCAGAAAGTAAGCCTAGGCAAGGCTTATCGCATCTAATGGAGAGAAAGAATGGAAAGCCTTGAGCATAAGCCTTGAGAAAAGCTTAACACTAAACCTTATTAGAAGACGACAAATATTACAATTGCAATTTCTTACCCTTTTGGGAGTTTATATACTGTGATTTTTGGAGGAACATTAAAAGATCTTATTAAACTTTTATTCCTATTTAGATATAAAGATTATTCTTATTTAGGATTTTTATTACTTTTCTTATTTTTAATCTTTTCCCTAAATTATATTTTAAATAGAAAGTTTATTTTTAGAAGATAATATATAATGAACATCAGGGAGCAGCCCTAAGATGACTTTTGGTGGATGACTTTAGTCTTAGACTTTTTGTCCATTGTTTTTATATATTTCTTTTATTTTATTTTGAGTTTTTCTTCATTCAATTATGTGCAAGTAATTTTCAATCGGTTGAAGGACAATTGAGGTTTCAATTCTCCAATAGATTGTGAGATCTAAACAATTTCTCTTTTCTCTTCCTTGTATTTTTAATATTTATATATTTTTCACAGCTTAATCACATTTTTGGTTTTCTATTTGTTCAATAGAGAATATTGTTCATTTAGTTTAATAATATATCGCCAATTGAAATACTTAATATGTAATTATTCTTGTTATTTTGATAATTAGTGGCAATTAAGTATAATACTATGAAAATATATAATCTAACTTAAATGAACCACGTAGTTGAGTTTGTTGGTTAGAATTGGGTCTTTCTAATTCTTTAAGCTATTAGTGAATTAAATTCTATGACATTCCTATTCAGTTGTTCATTAGCACAGGTTCATTAGCAAGTGTCTCTTAATTAATTTAAAAACTAAGGAATGATTGGTTGTTGCGATTGTCTCTAATGACTAGAACTAGTTTTTTGAAAATTAGAAAGAACTATCTTTGCATCAAGGATCAATCTAAAGAATTGAAACTGAAATTATCCCTTCAACTGAAATTAATTTGATTGATTTTTTATGAGTTGTTCTTACTATTTTTTTAATTTTAATTTTAATTTTTAGTTTTAATTATCAATCATTAAAAACCCTTATTTAATTTTTCATTCTAGCTTTATTTTGGTTTTCAAAAGAAATATAATTAAGTAGTCAATCCTTATGGGTTCAACCTTATTCACCGCTATTATATTTTATTGTGTTTAGGAATAGGAATTTATTTTTGGTGGCTTCAACACCCATCAAATTTCGATGCCATTGCTGGAGAATTGAAACTAATTTATTTTATTTATTTTGAGAACTATATCTTTTATGGATGGCACTTTACATCAATTTGGATACAAGCGAAAAACTCTAAACAAGGTAAATATGTCTTCCCTTGAATCCAAAAATTTTAAACTAGCTACTTTGGTGTAGAATATGGTTGTAGGTAATAGGCAGCAAGCTAGAGTTTGTAGAATTTGCATGTATATATATAGGACATCCTACATATATGTGTCCTACACTTCAAGAAGATGATCAACCATTAAGGATTTATGATTCGTATTTTAATTCAAAGTCGAGAGATCATCCAAACTTCAATTATGAAGTGGAGCTATCAAATTTTTAGCCATTTTTGTTGTGGCTACCTACTATTGCTGCCAACACCAACACTAGGTATGTCTCTTGACAAAATGTTAAAATTATTCATGACTAACACTCAAAAATTTCAATAAGAGATAAGGGCAAGTATCCATGACATAAGAGCAAGTATTCAAGAAATAAGTGCAAGTATTCTAAATTTGGAAAATCAAACCAACTAGCAACATCAGTAAGCAATTTGGAATCTCAAGAAAAATTGCCCTCTTAAATGGTGTTCAATCCAAAGAAAAATATAAGTGCAAAAGAGCTGCTAAAAAATTCATACCAGAGGATAAGCCTTAGGCAAGGCTTAGAAAAAATGGCAGAATATGAAATTATTGTCCAGGGGATGATGCAACCTATCAAGCCCTAATTTGATAAGCCACACCATTAGTGATTCCACCCCCTTTTCCACAAAGGTTGGCTAAGTTAAAAAAGGAAAAAGAGGAAAAAGAAAGTTTAGAGAATTTACGCAAAGTTAAGGCAACAAAATAGGAAGTGACAGACTCTAGTGCAATAATCATGAAGGATCTCATATGCTTAATAATGAAAAGATTAATTTGGGATGTTCATTAGAGCACAAGGGCAATGTCTAGCCAAAGACGTTAAACAATGGTTCTTGTTGGGATGCACCCAACCTTTTTAAAATTTTCTTTTCAATAATTTTTATTTTTCTATCTCTTATTTTATTTTGTTTTTATTTTATCTTATTGTTCCTTCAAGATCCTTGCAAATCTCTCTTTTTTGGATCTAATGGGACACAAAAATGGAGAAAAAAATGTCATCACTTTCACTCTTCTACTTTCCTCTCTCGCTAATACCCACAATAAAAAATCCTGAGGAAACTAACCAAATAATCCATCTCTACCAATTTTATCAAGAAACATTCAGGAAGTCCTCTTATTCTTAACTCTTGTTTTATATTTGTATTTACACATTAAGGACAATGTGTGAAATAAGATTGGGTGAGGGGTATTTAATATTGGGTTTTAAAATTTTGAGATTTTCAGTTTTTGTAGAAAATTTTTCAAAATTATATGGTTTTCTTAAAATTGTTCTACTTCCCTTATTGCTATTTTGTAATTTTAAATCAAAAGTCTCATTTTGTCTTTGAATTAATTAAAATGTGATGTTTTAAAAAACTAACTAATATGGCACCCCTTAACTAATATTCTATGTTGTTTTTCATCTTTTCCACTTGTTGTGAATGGTTATTTTTGATAAATATTATTTATATAAAATGGTTAAGAATTTTGCGCTGAAATAAACTTAACTAATCAATACTAAATAGTTGCCAATACATGGTTACACTTCATTTGGTTTGCCTTATTTTGTTTGAAAATTTAAAAAGACTTGTGTCAAGAACTAAATGAAAATAAACAAACAAATAAACAAATAAATAAAGAGCACAAAAAGTTCAACTGAACAATTTACTCAACTGGTCAAAAGACTATGGGTATAGCTAATAGCCACTTGAAATTGTGACCAATTGACTAACTGAGTATCGATATCACAAATGTTTTTCCTCGCATCAAACAATTGTTGTCATTTCAAGAAAGGCATAAAAAGTGCGCAAAGTAAATATAATAAAACAATTTCCATTTTCTTGGCATGAATTTAATACATAAAATGTTTTTATCTTGGTGGGTTGAGTGTTGTTCTTCTATTATTAATTAACGTTCAAATGGGAATTAATAAAAAAAAAGATGAAAATTTGCAAGGTTGTTTACATTTTACATTTATAATGTTTAATCAATATGATAATTCATTCTTGTGGAATTGTAAAAAACTTGTTCTACAAGTTGTTAGTTTTTGGTTGCTTGCTATATTCTTGAATTAATGAATTATGGTGAATTTCTTATAACTATGATTTGTTATAAAAAGTTTTTGTTAATCACCTTAATATATAAGTGCACTTAGTTTGTGAAGATAATTGAGGGTATGATTCTTTAAAGTTTAATGTTTTAAGTTAAGAATAAGTGATTCTTATTTTTCTTTGGTCGATTGAGTTTGAATGATTGTTAGAATTTGACTTAATGATGTTAATTTGCTTGAGGACAAGCAAACGTTTAAGTGTGGGAGAATTTGACAAGTACTTATTAATCTTATATTTTCTATCAGATTGTGCCTGTAATTGACTTGAATTAATCTATTCTAAGCTTATTTATGCATTTTTGTTCATTATTCTTGAATTAAGTATAGTTTAAATTAATTTCTTGTAATTGTGTATAAACTTAAATTTTTGGCAAAATTGGACCTTCAGAGATTCAAGAGCAATTTTGGTGGTTGTAAAGAGCAAATTTGGAAACGTGGTCTTCATGAAGTGATACCTGACATCTCAAGATTTCTAAATAGGTCTAGTTTGTCAAATTCCAATTTTATTTGTGCATCTAAATTTAAAGTCGAAGTTGGGCTAAAATTTTAGAAGCAAAAGTCTAGTCTGAGCCACTGGGAGTAATTAGGCCATAACTGGAGAGTATGAAGTTTGAATAAGGTGATTCAAAATCCTAACATTATCTATGCTTCTAGGGCTATAACATTACTGAAGGAGTCAATTGGAGATAAGGGAGACATAGGATATTAAATCAGGTTTGAAGTTTAAATTTTAATTTTGGAATAGAAGCTAAGTAAGAGTAGGAGTCTTTTTAAAGGAGTGAGGAGAGACAACTTGAGGGAGGACATGAGGGGGTCCAGAGGCAATTTTTCTAACACACTTATTCATCTCTTCGAGGGGAGATTAGTTTTCACCATTGGGGGATCAAAGGAAGAAGAAAATTGGGCTTGAGGACGACTTCATCATCTCTACAAGACTATTCATCCATCTAGTTTAAACTCTCTATTTTAGTTTATGTTTTATTTCATGTCTTTGTTTTGCTATTGATTTGAATATTGGGATATTGAATATCATGTTTATTTTCTCAATTTTTATTTTGTTTATGTTTAATTTAGCCATGAGCAACTAATCCCATAAGTGGGATTAGGTGGATTTAGGATTATGGATAATGGGTGTTAAGTGATTTGAACACTATTTTAATTCTTGAAATTCAGGTTTTGTTGATTTTGATCTTAATGCTTAGAATTCATTAGCCATCAATTGCATGTTTAATTGAAATGGTATGTTAAGCGAAAGCTAGGTACGTTTTAGACTAAGGAATCAACAACTTAAGAAAATTTTTGTTTAGAGATAAAAGAATAATCTTAAAGCCAATTAGTTCCTTTGAGATAGATAGGTTGACTTAATATTGTTAATGAAAATAGAATTAATAAATTGCTTCAATTAATAATTTTCTTGCTTGAGAAAGAGGAAAGTTAATATTTAAGGAATTGTAACTTTGATTCAAGAGAAGTTTAAATTAGTTTGAAAAGATATTTTTACCCATTTGAAACAGTCCTAATAAAACCTAATCCTACTAGTTTACTTTAATTATTTGAATTTAATAATTTTAATTTTAAGTTTTAATTAATAAATTAATATCTTAGATTATTTCTATTTGAATTTGAATATTATTTTTAATTTTAATTTCTCAAGGATTAAGTATTTAATTTTTAAAAAATACAAAATTAATTGATTAGTTTTCAAATAATAGTTGTTTTGAATTTTAGTTAATCAAATTGTTTCTTCCCTGTGGGATCAACTTTTACTTTTATTATATTACTTGTTACGAGCCATGTACTTGCAGTTTAAAATTGATACACAGAAATCGACCAACAAGTTTTTGGCACTATTGCTGAGGAAGGAGAAATTAATTTGATAACTGTAAGTTTAAAAAGAATTTTAATTTGAAATTTATTTTAATTATTTTAATTTGCTTTCCTGAATGAGTTATATGCACAGTAATAGGCAAGCGGTATTAGAAGAATTTAATCCTAAAATTAAAAAGCAGTGTAGAGAAAATAACAGAGCAAGAAAAGAGCGACTTCGGTTAGAAAGAGAAGAATGGGAACAAATTCGAGCACAAGAGTCTTTAGAAACAGATGGTATAGTTGAGCTAGAATAAGCGAGTGATGAAGAAGTTAACATGGCGGATCCACAAGATCAACTTCAACCAAGAAATCTCACTCTAAGAGAGCACGCCATGCCTAATGCTCAGATTGGGTCAAGCATCACTCGACCTACAGTGAATGCTAATAATTTTGAACTTAAGCTAGCTCTCATCAATATGGCTCAACAACAGCTACTCTATGGCTTGAATCAGGAAGATGTTGTTGCATACTTGGCAAAATTTGTAGAAATTTGTGACACAATCAAGATGAATGGAGTTAGTAATGATGCAATTAGGCTATGCCTCTTTTCTTTCTCATTGAAGGATAAGGCAAAAGCTTGGTTGTAAGGTCAAGCTGCTGGAACTTTCACCACATGGGATGAACTTTCTAAGAGATTTTTAGCGAAATATTTTCCACTAGGGAAAACTGCAAAATTCAGAAATGACATCACCAGTTTTGTACAGTTTGATGGGGAGTCACTATTTAAAGCATGGGAAAGATTTAAAGGCCTTTAAAGGAGGGCATTCCAGAATGCCTGATTGTTCAAACATTTTATAATTTGATAACAGGACCATTAAGACATACAATTGATGCAGCTTCTGAAAGTGCTCTAATGAACAAAAATATAGTGGAAGCTTAAGAATTGCTTGAATCCATAGCAGCTAATAATTACCATTGGTCCAGTGATAGGTCTTTACCTAAGAAGGTAGTTGGTGTGCATGAAGTTGATGGAATTTCACTACTTACAACTAAGGTTGATGCCTTAGCTAAGAAGTTGGAATAGGTTAATCTTGCCACTACAAGTTATGAAGGGTGTGGAGGAAACCACCAAAATTTTAAATGCCAAGCTCAGGAACAAGTAAATTTCGTGAGCGATCAAAATAGAACTCAACAAATTCCTTATGGAAACACATACAATCCTAGTTGGAGAAACCATCCTAATTTGTCTTGGGCTGGAAATCAGGGAAACAAAGGAAATCAAGGCAACCAATTCAACCAAAGAGGAATGTACCAACCACCATTTTCTAATCGGGTTCAAGGTCAAGCTAATTACCAAGATAACAAGATTGGATATGAAGCTGCCTTAGAAAAATTTATTATTGTTTCTAGTGAGAGGTTTGACAAGTTAGATAAGTAATGTGATCGATTGGAAGTTAGGGTGGATCAAATTATGAGTCAAACTAGGAACCTTGAAATGCAAATTGGGCAAATAGCTATCTCTTCTAATTCAAGAAGTCAAGTGTCTCTTCCTGGTAAAACCAAAAATAAATCCCAAAGAGTATTGCAAAGCAATTACACTTAGAAGTGGGAAACAATTACAAGAGGTGGTTCCAAAGAAAGTTGAATAAAAAACAAAAGGAGAAACGATTGAAGAAGAAGAGCAAAGTAAAGAGATTGAGATTGAAAAGGAAGAAAGAGAGAAACTCCCACCAAAAACAAAAGTGAAGCCTTATGTACCACCTGTACCATTTTGTCAAAGGCTTCAAAAACAAAGAGTGAAAAAATAATATGAAAAATTTCTTGAAGTGTTTAAACAATTAAGAATTAGCATTCTTTTTGCAGATGCTCTTGCTCAAATGCCCTCATATGTCAAATTCTTGAATTAGATTCTTTCTAACAAGAGATCCATTAAAAAAAATGCAAGAGTTTCCCTAACTGAAGAATGCAGTGCTGTGATCCTAAATAAACTTCCATCCAAATTGAAGGATTTAGGGAGTTTTTCTATACCTTGCACTATTAGTGATTTTAATTTCAGTAAAGCTTTATTTGATTTGGATATAAGTGTAAGTCTAATGCCAAACTCTATTTATAGGAAACTTGGACTCTCCGACTTGAAATCAATAAGGATGACATTACAATTAGCTGATCATTCAATGAAATTCCCTTTAGGAATTATTGAGAATGTTTTAGTTAAAGTTGATAAATTTTTTATACCTGTTGATTTCGTTATTCTTGAAATGGAAGAGGATATTGAAATTCCTTTAATTTTAGGGAGATCATATTCAATCTAAGTGAGTCCATTAAAGAACCTAGCTTTATGGATGATTATTTTAGAGTTGATGTAATTAATGAGTTAGTTCAAGAAGTCTATAAAAAAGAGTTTAGAAAGGACCCTTTAGAGGCTTGGTTGACTCTTAGTGCAACTCAAGATGATGACAATCAAGAGATAGCAGCTTACGCACATGCTTTACAAATGACACCACCGATATCTTATAGGTTATTTGAAGAGATAGGCAAATCGACACCTTTACCACCCCTTTCAATTGGAAGACCACCCATTCTTGAGATGAAACCATAGCCTTCCCATTTGAAATGTCTTTTTAGGACCTAATGAAAGCCTTCCAATAATTATAAGTGCTAAATTATTTGAGGACCAATTGGAATAAACATTAGGTGTGATTAGACAATTTAAGAAGGCTATAAGTTGGACTATTTCAGATATCAATGGTATTAGCCTGTCTTTGTGTATGCATAGAATTTTGATGGAGGACGATTGTAAACCTATTGTAGATGCACAATGATGATTAAACCCTAACATGAAAGAGGTGGTCAAGGAAAAAATTACTAAGTTATTGGATGCAGGGATTATTTCCCCAATTTTGGATAGTCCTTAGGTAAGCCCAATACATGTGGTGCCAAAGAAAGGGGGGATGACAGTAGTTAAAAATGAAAAAGATGAATTGATTCCATCTAGGACAATTACGGGTTGAAGAGTATGTATAGATTATAGAAAACTAAATAAAGCCACTCGTAAGGATCATTTCCCATTACCTTTCATTGATAAAATGTTGGAGATGTTAGCTGGTAATTAATTCTTTTGGTTATTAGATGGATACTCGGGGTATTTTCAGATACCTATATCTCCAAAAGATCAAGATAAAACAACCTTTACTTGTCCATTTGGTACTTTTGCTTATAAGAGAATACCTTTTGGTTTGGGTAATACACCAGCTACATTTCTACTTTGCATGATGGCCATCTTTAGTAATTTTATAGAAAAATTAATGAAAATTTTTATGGATGATTTTACCATTTATAGAACTTCTTTAGAAATTTGTTTGCAGAATTTAGCTAAAGTGCTTCAAAGGTGCGAATAAACAAATCTGGTTCTTAATTGGGAGAAATATCATTTTATGGTTGAAGAAGGAATAATCCTTGGGCACAAAGTTTCACAGGCAGAAATTGAGGTGGATAAAGCAAAAGTTGAAGTGAATGAGGAGTTGCCTTCACTGATAAACGTCAAAAGAATCCGGAGTTTTCTAGGACATGATGGATTTTATAGACGTTTTATTAAAGATTTTTCTAAAATTTCAAAACCTTTATGTGATTTATTGAGTAAAGATGTTGATTTTAACTTTTCTAATGATTGTCTTATGGCTTTTAATAGGTTGAAGAAAGCATTGACCATGGCTCCAGTTATTGCACCTCCGGTTTGGACATTACCTTTTGAAATCATGTGTGACGTCAGTGAGTTTGGAATAGGAGCAATTCTTTGTCAAAGGAAGGATAAAAGATTCTATGCCATTTACTATGCCAGCAAATTGCTTGATGATGCTCAAGTCAATCATGCTATTACGGAAAAAGAGATGCTAGCGGTGGTATATTCTTTGGATAAGTTTCGATCTTACATTATTGGATTGAAAGTAATTGTTTACACAGACCACGCTGCCATTAGGTATCTTATGACCAAGAAGGAGACAAAGCAACATTTAATTTGATGGGTACTCTTGATTCAAGAGTTTAATATTGAGATTAGAGACAAGAAAGGGCTAGAGAATATTGTTGCAGACCATCTTTCTAGACCAGAGTTGGGGACATTGGCTATGGAGGAGATCCTAATCAATTAAACATTTTCAGATGAGCAACTTTATTCATTGACACAGAATTCTCCTTGGTATGCAAACATTGTGAATTACCTAGTAAGTAAGATTGTGCCTTATAATTGTAATGCTAACCAAAAGAAGAAATTTTTCTCAGAAGTAAAGCATTACACGTGGGAAGATCCTCTATTGTTCAAGCATTGTAGTGATGGATTGATCCGCATATTTGTTCCCAAAGAAGAATTCCAATCCATACTCGAGTTTTGTCAATCTAGAGAATGTGGAGGACAAGCTAGTTCATCTAAAACTTTAGCTTAGGTATGGCAATCGGGATTCTTTTGGCCCACCATGTATCGTGATGCACACAATTTTGTTAAGAGATGCGATCGTTGCCAAAGGGTAGGAAATATCGCAAGAAGGAATGATATGCCTTTGAACCCTATTTTAGAAGTTTAATTATTTGATGTATGGGGAATTGACTTTATGGGGTCATTTCCTTCTTCTTTAGGCAACCAATATATTCTTATAGTTGTTGATTATGTATCAAAGTGGGTTGAATCAATTGCTAGTCCAACTAATGATTCTAAGGCAGTGACCCATTTTCTAAAGAAATTCATTTTCTCTAGGTTTGGTGTACCAAGGGCTATTATTAGTGATGGAGGTTCATACTTTTGCAATAAAGCTGTTGAAAATCTTATTAGGAAGTATGGAGTTCATCACAGAATAGCTACACCTTATCATCCACAAATGAGCGGTCAAGTAGAGATTTCTAATAGAGAAATTAAGTGGATATTAAAGAAGACTGCAGGGAGTTCTAGAAAAGATTGGGCACTAAAATTAGATGATGCTTTATGGTCTTATAGGACTGCTTTTAAGACACCCATTGGAATGTCCCCTTATAGGTTGGTCTATGGGAAAGCTTGCCATCTTCCAATAGAGTTAAAACATAGAGCCTATTGGGCAATTAGAAAATTAAATTTTGATATGAAGACTGCATGAGAAAAGAGAATACTTAAATTAAGCCAGCTCAATTACTTCAATTAAATTTTCAAAATGAAGACTACAGGAGAAAAGAGATTACTTCAATTGAGCCAGCTCGAGGAGTTGCGGCTTAATTCCTATGAGAATACAAAATTGTACAAGGAAAGGACCAAAGCATGGCATGACAAACATGTCTGGGTATGTACCTTTCATGAAGGATAGCTTGTTCTTTTATTTAACTTTGGTCAGGGCCATTCAAGGTGGTTAAATTTCATCATTCAGGAGTGGTGGACATTCAAAATAGCTCAAATCAAGTTTTTACGGTTAGTGGACAGAGACTAAAACCATATATAATTGGTGAACCAATTGATAAGGCTTTAGTTTGTTATTTTAATGTTTGAGCTTCAAAGAAAGAATCAAGCTAAAGACTTTAAACAAGCGCTTTTGAGAGGCAACCCAATTTTTTATCCTTTTATTTCAATTAAATCTTTTATTTTTAGTAGTTTAGTTCATTTGATTAAGTTAATTTAAAGTTATTAATTTAATTTGTTTGATTTTGTAGGTTGGTGTTTTAATTTATGTTCTTTAATTTTGCATTTTTGTTTTTATTTGTTAAGCAAATGGCAAAGGAAGAGAAGAAATAACAAGAATAGGTGAGCTAAGTTGGCTTTTATTTACTTCATGTTTATTAAAAAAAAATTGCTTCCTCTGTCGCGATCAAGACATGTCGTGTGAGTGCGATAGAGGAGAGTTGCTCTCCTCGAAGCGATACTACAGTTGATAGGCCTATCGCGATCGCGATAGAGCTAAGTAAAAGAATTTGCTAAAATAAGCTCGACAGTGCCGAGTTACTGGCGGAATCGCGCTAGCTGTCGCGATCGGGCCAGAGGTCCCCTCCACCATGCACTGCAAAAACACGATGGCGCTGTTGCAGCAGTAGGGCCTGTCGCAATCGCTACGATGGGTGAATTTTTATTAAAAAAATTAATTAAAGAAACCCTATTAGACCTTCCCCTTTTCATTTTTCATCTTCTTCTTCTTCTCTCTCACACCCATAAAAACTCTCTCAAATCCCTAACTTTTCTTTTCTCAAATCCATACAAATCTCATACAAATCATTTAAATTTCTTGTTTAATCCAACAAATCCTTATCAAATCCACTTTACCCATTCCTCAAATCACTCAAATATGGCTTCAAAAACAAAAAGTGTTGCAAGGAGAGCTTCTTCAAGGAAAGGGAAGGAGAAAGTTTCAAGCTCTTCAATGGAGGAGGTAGATATATCTTCTCATTTTGATGTTCCTTTTCCCATTTATGATCAAGAAGAAGGTAAGCAATATATCTCTTTATTTTTAAGATATATTACTTCTTGTAGATATTTTAGCCATGGTATTTTTAAGCATTGGGGTCATGATGCTAAAAAAACAATTTTTTGGTAGATTAGGATGGAAAAAATTGATACAAAAGAGATATAACACATATAATGAAGTCACTTGAATTCTTTACGACACTTAAAATGTATAAATCTAAAGATAAGAATTTAGAGTGTAGAATGTTAGGTGTTAATTATGAAATTGATCATGATGTTATGTTCAAGGCTTTAGGCTTGCCTAAGGGAGGTGCTAGCACTCATTCTAAAGAATTTAATGTTGATAAATTTTGAAAAAAAAAAATTAACTCGATTTGATTCATTTAACATTAGAAGTACACCAAATGGATTGATTCGTGATCATAGTTTATTGTTATTGCATAAGTTTATGTGTCATTTTGTGTTTGGCAAAAAGAAAAGTAATAAAGTGTCAGTTCAAGAATTATTTATGTTATATTGTGCTTCTAAAAATAAAAAAGTGTCTACAACATATCACATTTTTCAAAGTTTAATATTTATAGCTCAACATCCTAAGAGCACAATTGTGTTAGGTCATATTGCTATCAGATTGGCAGTCTATTTTAATATTTTTGATCCCAATAATACCTTAATGGAATGTATTAGTGGGAGCAATATTCATTTGGAACTTTATTCATTCTAAGATTTTGGATGCTAAGAGTAATTTAAGAGATCCCACAATAAGAAGGTGCTTTAAGAATCTAATTCAAGCAGGTTCTAGTGGTACTGCACCAAGTAATCAACCCACTATGAAGAAGAGGGCAATGAGGAAGAGGAAATTGATGATGATGAAGGAGATGCTACTGCAGATGATGCATGGTGCGCGCGAGCCTAATGCTAAAGCAATGCCGCAAGTGCACGGGTCGCCCAAGTAATAAAGTAGTGAGTGAGTTATCGTTCCACTAAGGATAAGGTCAAGTACTAGTGCAAATCTTAACCGTTGTTTAGCAAATCAATAGTTTTGTGATGTTTTGTAATTAAAAACAACTAATTTAATAATTTAAAGTAAAGGGAAATTAAATATTGTGCAAAAAGGATTGATGATAATAATACTATCCATATATTGAATCCCCCTAGCCACAATTATATTTATGAAAATCAATTCAATTAAATTACATAATAGAGTTGAATTGGCATTCCTCTAACTTAGATTAAAACCTCTCTCGAGTGAATTAATCCCTAATCACTAAGGAGAGTGCCGAAATCTCTTCTCAAACACAATTAAATAGATCTTGCATTAAGAACAAGGAACTATAAACCAAAGAATGTTGTAAGTCTATCTCTAGCACTCTAATCAATCCTCAACCTTTATGAGTATTCAATTCATATCAAGCTTTCTCAAGTCAATAATATGAAAATTACAACCAATCAATAAGCATGCTATTATCAATTGGAAATAAATTATTAAGCATCATAAGAATAAAACAACTCAATCAAATGATTGAATTAAATGAGATTATTCAATCCATACAAATAAGCTAGGGTTCATCAATATCTAGATAGAAAATGAATTAGTTCATGTTCAAAACTAGAAAAACAGAACAAGAGAAATGAGTAAAAGAAACCAAACAATCCATGGCGAATAATTTGTATTTCTTCACTTCAATCCTTGATTTTTGGTTTAGGTCTTGTATAGGATGTATCTCCTTCTTCAAACTCAGCTCAAGACTCTCCTCTTTGCTTCAGCAGTTGGCTCTTTCTCCCTTGTTCACGTCTCCTCTCCTCTTCATTTTCTTCTCCTTTTAACTCCCTTCAAATCTCACAGCCCATACCTTCCAGCTCACAACCCATATCTTCCAACTCACACCACTCTCCCTTGTCTCCCACATTCCCTTTGTTTTATCTTTCTTTTCCTCAATCTAGGCAAGCTTTTCTTTTGTTTAATATTACTTTTGGCAAAAGCTAGTCTTTGTTCCCCACTTATCTACAAAAGAATTCAATTATTCAAGGTTGCCCTAGGTGACACGGCCAAGCTTGCTGGTCGTGTCTCTCACTTTGCTTGGGACACGGCCAAGCTTGCTGGCCGTGTCTCCTTCTACCATTTCTTTCCTTCTTTTCTTCTAGGTGACACGGCCAAGCTCTTGGCCGTGTCATGTGACATGACCAATAGCTTGGCCGTGTCAAGTGGGTGTGTCACCTTCTGCTTCTAGCTTTGTCAATTTGTTTTCTTTGTTTCCAAGGGTGACACGGCCAAGCTCCTGGCCGTGTCAGTGGCTTGGCTGTGTCATGCAACACGGTCCTCATTTCTTTGGCTTTTTGGTTTTTCTCTTTAGGTGAGACACGGCCAGTGGCTTGGCCGTGTCTCTTGGGCATGTCAGCTACTGTCTTGGAATTCTTTTGAGAAAAACGGCCAAGCTTGCTTTGGCTTGGCCATGTCTTGCTTGATTCATGCTCTTTCTTCATTGTTTTGATCATCCAAGGGAGTTTTTGCACTTTAACCTAAAACAAACTTTAAACAAAAATCAAATGAAACATTAATTAAAAACACATAAAAATCATACTAAAAATAAGTACGAAAATGCTCTTATCAAATACCACACACTTAATTCCTTGCTTGTCCCCAAGCAAGGTTAAAATCAAAACAAGCTAAACAAGATAAATTTTGTTAAGTTCAAGAGTTATAAAAATGTTTCAAGACTTCCCTATCCCTAAATCCGCAATCAATATCAAATCGAACAAAATCGATACCCAAGCAATTAAGTGGCTTTCCAAGCATAACCTATGCTTGTCACTCCCTCACCAACTCTTAGAAAGTGTTTGATCAAGGTGGTGTTTACACTCATAATAATCAATGAAAGATTATTGCCATAGGCTTGCTTATCGATCAAATCTCCACTACCTAATTACAATCAAGCATCAATCAAAAGGTCTTTTATTGGGTTGTAATGGGGTTAAGGTAGAGGCCTAACATTTAGGAAATGTGAGCTTAATCATTAAGTTCAAGAGCACTTCAAGAATGAAGTAACCGATCATATGTATAACCCAACGATCCCAAAACACCTTCCTCTTATCTACCCCTTGGCATTAAAGAACTTTTCAAGGGAACTCACTTGTTACATCTTGTAATGATTATTCCAAACATATTCCAACCCTTTCAACAAAAACAACAATTATTCTTATTATTTTTTTTTCATTATTATATATATATATTATATTTTTTTTCTTTTTTATATTTCTTTTTTTATATATTTTGCTTTGCAATCTTAAACTTACTAAATTTAACCCCACACTTAATTCAACACAACACTCGGTCATAAACGCTCTTAAAATGCAATTGACCTAATGAAAGGTTAAGAGACAAAATAGCATGATTCAAAGTTAGTAGTGTTGCGAAAAAGAAAGAAAAGGATAAACGGAATAGGCTCAAAATTGTCTAACTAAGGTTAAAAATAGGGTTGGTCTTTTTAAGCCAAAGTGGGTTCACCTAATTGCCTTAATCATCTTGATGCCAAATTGAAATTTTTATGTAATCTTAAAATGCATGTCAAAGCAAGTTTGAGCAAGTCATCAATCAAAAATGTTCACCCACTGTAAGAATGATAAGTTGATGGCTCAATTTCTCACTAGGTTAAAGGCAATGCAAGGAAAAACTAACAAAATTGACAATAAGTATCAATTCTACTCAATTCTCAAATTCATGCTTCAAAAATTCAAAAGTCATCTATCAGCAATATTTATAACAATTGAACTTTTCAAAATTCATTTATTCAAAGAAAAACAAGAAAATCATTAACTAAACTTAAACTAAAACAAGTAAAAGTAAAAACACGAAATGTACCCCACACTTAAAGATCCACATTGTCCTCAATGTGAGCATGCATAAACTAAGAGAGAGTTTAGATGAAACCTGTTTTCATATTTAACTAAACTTAAATATGCTCAATTTACCCTTCAAATTCAAATGAATGCATAATGAACAAACTACCAACAAACATCACAAACTAAAAATACAGGAATTAAAGACACAAAAATTAATGAACGAATAAAATGGTGGGTTGTCTCCCACCCAGCACTTCTTTAACGTCGTATTAGTTGGACGTTCAGGGCAACTTTCCCTAGTCTTGGAGTTGTAAAACCTCCTTTAAGTCCTGTATTTCCCCTCCAAAGTAAAATTTGAGCCTATGCCCATTGACTTTAAAATCTCCTTTTTCCGGGTGAGTTATTTCAACCACTCCGCAGAGGGAAACTTCCTTAACGGTAAAAGGACCGGACCATCGAGATTTCAACTTACCTGGAAAGAGTCGAAGCCTTGAATTGTACAATAATACCTGATCTCCTGCTTGAAACTCTTTCTGTTCCTTAATGTGAGCATCATGCCATCTCTTGGTACGTTCCTTATACATTCTCGCAATGTCATAAGCTTGCAATCTCCACTCATCCAACTCGTTTACCTGTAATTTTTGCCTTTCACCTGCACAAGCTAGATCAAGATTAATTTGTTTTATAGCCCAATATGCATTATGTTCAATTTCAACAAGTAAATGGCAAGCTTTTCCATATACCAGTAACCAATCTAAATGGCATAGTGCCAAAGGGAGTTTTGAATGCAGTCCTAAAAGCCCATAGAGCATTGTCCAATTTCTCGGACCAATCCTTTCGGGATCGCTCTACAGTTTTTTCTAGAATTCTTTTAATCTCCCTGTCCGTGTTCTCAACTTGGCCACTAGTTTGGGGATGATAAGGAGTAGCAAACGTATGTGTAACTCCTAATATTTTGAAAACTTTTGCAAGCTGAAAGTTACAAAAGTGAGTACCCCTATCACTTATAATTACTTTTGGTGTACCAAATCGAGAAAACAACTTCTTCAAAAACTTCACCACAACCCTAGCATCATTGTTTGCCAAGGCTTGGGCTTCAGGCCATTTAGATACATAGTCTATAGTGTTTTATTAGTTTTTGTTATAGATTTGTGTCTTGTTTATTATGATAATTATTGTTTTCTTTAGGTATTTTGTTAGTTTTAATATGTTTATTTAGTGTTTTCATTAATTTTGGTAGTTTTAATTTATTTCAGTGTTTTTGTCATTTTTTTCCTAGTTTTTAGTGTGTGTTTATGTTTTGTTGGTTATTGTTTATTTAATTCATGTTTAAAGTTTGTTTCATGTTTTTTTTTAGGCTTAATATGCAAGGAACCATGCTAAGGAAGGAAAAAACTAAGAAATCAATGGACAGTAGCTGACACATGCAGGGGACACGGCCAAGTCACTGGCCGTGTCCCATATCAAGCTAAAGAGAAGACACAAGACACAGAGGTGGACACACTCAAGGGACACGGCCAAGTCACTGGCCATGTCCCTCCAAAAAAGCTCAGACACGGCCAAGATTGGTTAGCTTGGCCGTGTCTCACTCAAGTCCAAAGCAAAAGAAGATGGAAATCAAGCAGTAGAAGACACATGCAAGGGACACGGCCAAGCTTGTTGCCGTGTCCCTCCAAAATAGTCCAACACGGCCAAGCTTCCTCCAACACGGCCGTGTCACTCAACCACTCCAAAGAAGAAAAGAAGAAAATCACACAGAAGCGAACACAAGCAAGGGACACGGCCAGGCTTGTGGCCGTGTCCCTCCATTGTCTCCTTCAACCTGGCCGTGTCTCTCATGGACCAAAGACCTTAGACACGGCCAAGTCTCCTTCAACCTGGCCGTGTCACTCATGGATTAATGAAGACGCGTGGAGGTTTCGTATAAATATTAAAGTTAGGGTTTTGAGTTGGTTGTTGAGAGTTTGAGATTGGATCAGCCGTCAAAGAGAAGAACTGAGGGTTTCACATTTGTTTTCTTTGATTTTGATTACATTTTGATTAATCTAGCTTAGATTAGATTGTTCTAGCCATTGATACATCGTTCTTGCAAGATTTGAACAAGAGATTCTTCAGAAGCTTCAGGGAGTTTGTAATTTGGTTTTGATCTTGAACTTTATCTCTTTAATTTCATTGGAATTGTATTTATGGATATTATCATGTCGAAATTGATTTCTTTGAATATTAATGAGATGAGTATGTTTGATAGCATTATGAACTAATTTGATCTAGTCTAGGGTTTGTATGGATCTGCTATGATTGTATGAATTGGTTATTACTCTTAACTTAATGATTTCTTTAGCCTTGATTGAATGAAATATTGTTAATATATAATTGATTGGACACCAATTATGTGTTTTAAGGTATTAGGTGAAGGATTGAGAGATGAAGTCTAATGCTGGAACAATTCAATTAAGGACTTAGGTGAATTAGAGATATAACCTAGGAAAAGATTATTTCAATAGGAACAAGATTATTTGAGAGAGGTTTGAATGCGAGAGCTTATTTCCTTTATTCTATTAATTAAGTTGCTTGAGATTTAATCTTTGAAATTAAATTGGTTAAGAGGATAACCGCTCATACATATAAGTAGCAGAGAAGTGCAAACCCTAGACCTTTCTATTAAGTGAATCAAAACATCAGCTCAATTTACTTTTATTGTTTTAAACTTCGATCAATCTGTCTTTATTAATTGTTAGCAATTTAAATTTCTTCATTACTTGTTATTTATAATCTGATAATCAATTAGCTACTTTAGCTTCCTTGTGAGACGACCTTAGGGCAATCACCTTTGCTACAGCTACCTCGTATACTTGCGAGTAACGCTTTGTGGTAGAGTTAATTCGAGCGCAACATATAGCTACAAGAATATACTTGTTACTAAGGGAATTTGGAAAGGGTCCCATAAAATTGATCCCCCATACATCAAAGATTTCACAAACTAAAATCCCATTTTAGGGCATCTCATCACGAGAGGAAATGTTTCTAGTCCTTTGGCATCAATCACAAAGGTTCACAAATTCGTAGCTATCCCTAAACAAAGTGGGCCAATAAAATCCTGATTCTAGTACCTTTTGAGCAGTCCAATTGGCTACCATATGACCTCCAGCAGGTCCAGCACGGCATTGACTAAGAATGTTCATTGTTTCGGGCCAGGCCACACATCTTTGGATCATGTTATCCTTACATAACCTAAATAAAAAGGGATCCTCTCAAAACTAATACTTTAAATCAGAAAAGAATTTCTTCTTAGCTTGATAAGTTAAGTTCTTAGGAAGTTCCCTAACAGCTAAATAGTTAGCAAAATCTGCAAACCAAGGCATTTCAAAATTTAAATTACTTACCTCACTTACCATGGCATACAGCTGCTCGTCGGGGAAGTGATCATCAATGTCCCCTGCTTCAAACCTCTCTAAGGTTGGATTCTCCAAGCGAGAAAGGTGATCGGCTGCAAGATTTTCAGCTCTCTTCTTGTCTTGAATCGTCAAGTCAAATTCCTACAACAACAAAACCCAACGGATTAGCCTAGGCTTAGCATCAATTTTCGCAAATGAATACCTTAAAGCCGAATGATCTGTATAAACAATCACTTTTAACAAGATTAGATATGATCTAAACTTGTCAAAAGCAAAAACCACAGCTAGCAGCTCTTTCTCTGTAGTTGTGTAATTAGCTTGAGTTGTGTTCAAGGTCTTGCTTGCATAGTAGATAGGCTGGAAGTATTTCTCCTTGCGTTGACCTAAGACTGCTCCCACTACAAAGTCACTTGGATCGTACATTAGTTCAAATGGTAGACTCCAATTGGGAGCTACCATGATTGGAGCAAGGGTCAATTTCTCCTTAAGAGTTGTGAATGCTCTCAAACATTCCTCATCAAAAACAAAATCCACATCCTTCTCAAGGAGTCTTGTCAATGGACAGGCTATCTTAGAAAAATCTCAAATGAACCTTCGATAAAAACCCGCATGTCCTAGAAACTTCTGATGGCCTTCACAGATGTGGGTGGTGGTAACTTCTCAATGGTGTCTACCTTAGCCCAATCCACCTCAATGCCCTTGCTTGAAATTTTGAGTCCTAACACAATTCCCTCTTGAACCATGAAATGAAAATTTTCCCAATTAAGCACTAAGTTGGTTTCCTCACATCTCATCAAGACTCTTTCAAGATTTTCCAAATATCTGTCAAATGAGCTGCCATAGACCGAGAAATCATCCATAAATACCTCCATAATATCCTCAACAAGTTCATCAAAGATTGCCACCATGCACCTCTGAAAAGTCGCAAGTGCATTGCACATCCAGAATGGCATTCTTCGACATGCGAATGTCCCATATGGGCAGGTGAATGTAGTTTTCTCTTGGTCTTTCGGGGAGATAGGAATTTGGAAATAGCCTGAAAGACCATCCAAAAAACAGTAATACTCATGCTCGAATAACCTCTCCAACATCTGATCAATAAAAGGTAAAGGAAAATGGTCCTTCCTAGTTGCATCATTCAATTTCTTGTAGTCTATGCAAACCCTCCAATCGGTAACTGTTCTTGTTGGAATCAACTCATCATTTTCATTAGGGACCACCGTCACCCCTCCTTTCTTTGGTACTACCTAGACTGGGCTCACCCAAGAACTATCCGAGATCGGATATATAATCCATGCATCAAGTAGTTTTATCACTTTAGCCTTCACTACATCTTTCATCTTTGGGTTTAGTCTCTGTTGTGGTTGCACCACCAGCTTGAATTTGTCCTCCATCAGTATCTTGTGAGTGCAATAAGATGGACTGATACCCTTGATGTCTGCTATCTTCCAAGCTATCACTTTCTTATGTTTCTGCAACAACTGGATAAGTTTTTCTTTCTGCTCAAAAGATAGGTGGGAACTCAAAATTATTGGTAATTTCTTCTTCTCTGCCAGAAATCCATACTCAAGGTGATCTGGAAGGGGCTTTAGTTCCAAGTTTGGTGGATCAATCACCGATGGTTTTGCCTTCTCTTCCTTTGGCATCTCAATAGTCTCATATGCCTTGCATTTGAATGAATTACTTGCTTCAAGAAAAGCAAGCTGCTCCATTGCTTCTTGATCCTCAATATTTTTCTGGAATAAACACAACTCAAGGGGATCCTTGGAAACAATGTTAGTAACACAATTTACGGTCTCATGCTCAACAACATCATTGCATGATTCCGCCTCATTAAGTGAAAGTGAATGTTTCATGGCATCATGTATCCTAAAAGTAACTTTCTCATCACCCACTCTCAAAGTTAAAGTGCAATCATGAACATCGATAAGGGCACCAACTATATTTAAAAATGGCCTACCAAGAATAAGTGAAACATCCGCATCCTCATCAATATCAATGACAACAAAATCATTAGGGAAAAAGAAATCCTCAACTTTTACCAACACATCTTTTATAATGCCACGAGGGTGGACTATTGACTTATCAGCAAGTTGGATGGTCACAAGTGTTAGTTTAGGTTTACCAATGTCTAACTCTTTAAACATTTTATAGGGCATAACACTTATGCTAGCCCCCAAATCAGCTAATGCACTCTTAACCTTAAGGTTACCTATCAAACATGGAATGGTAAAACTACTTGGATCTTTTAACTTCTTAGGTAACCTCCTTTGTAAAATAGCCGAACTCTTTTCAGATAAATGCGCTAAAGACACTTCCTCAAGTTTCCTTTTGTTAGAAAGGACATCTTTCAAAAATTTAGCATATTTAGGCATCTGTGATAAAGCTTCAGCAAATGGAATATTAATGTGCAATTGTTTAAAAAGTTCAAGAAACTTACCGAACTGAGCATCAATCTTGTCCTTGTTCAATCTTGCCGGATATGGTACTCTAGGTCAGTATTCCTTCAGTATGGGGCTACTTTCTTACGGCTGCTTCTCTTTCTCACTTTCTATTGCAACTTTCTCTCCCGAAGTGACAGGAGGATCGTTGTCTTTTTCTTTTTCTTGTACTTCAGCCCTTTTCTCTGCCACTTCTCCTCTTTTCTCATCCACATTACCCTTGATCTCTTTTCCACTCCTTAGTGTAATTGCCTTAAGCTGCACTTTAGGATTTTCCTCAATGTTGCTAGGCAAACTTCCTTGTGGTCTCTCACTGAGCAACTTGGCAATTTGCCCCACCTAATTCTCCAAATTATTAATAGAGGCTTGCTGATTTCTTAGGGTGGTTTCAGTTGATTAGAACGTAGTTTCAGAAGCCGCTATAAATTTCTCCATCATGTACTCCAAACTACTCTTTGTTGGAGGGGCAGCTTGTTGATGTTGGGGCTGCTGGAATCCAGGGGGAGGTCTTGGATTATTTTGATTATTCCATTAGAAATTTGGATGATTTCTCCACCCCGGATTATATGTGTTGCTGGAGGGGTTATTCTGTTGTTGCCTTGGCATATTTCCAACATAATCTACTTGCTTTTGCTTAGAAAACATGTTGCCACTTTGGCAATGTCACATCTGTCACCGCATTTATGCATAGCAGTCACGTGCACAGTGAGAGAAGGGGAAAGGAGAAGATAATTCCTGACAACGGCCCCAGATAAGGCTATAGGATCAATGGGACCTAATTGAAGAAAAATGCAAAGTTTTAGGGAGGCGACTGTAATTTCAAAAAGTCTTGGGGAGGTGACTGTAATTTTAAAAAATTTTAGGGAGGTGACTGTAATTTTTAAAAGTTGTGCTGGATGTTCTTAATAGTGCACATAACAGATTCCAAAAATGGAGAGTAGAGAAAAATCGGGGATTTTGACTAGGGACATGTTGGTCATTATTAATTAAAATTTATACATGAATCTAAAGTAGGAAATAAACACACGAGTGTGTAAAGGATGTTGAGGGGTTAAATATGAAATAATCGTCAGTAGAAATGGAGCCCGGGCAAAACCCGAGCAAAGAAGGGACCTAAGGGGAATTTTGTAAAAAGTCGAGGGCTTATTGGTAAATTTTCAAAACGACTTGAAAACCTAAAATAGACCTTAAAAATAGAAAGTAGAGGTCGAGAGGATCAAAACCATATGTAGTTTGCCTCGTGGAACTGTACGATTTAAAAGTTACGACCGGTTAATCGCCGGAGGGTATTTTAGTCTTTTCACACCCTAGGCCATAAAAATTTCAGCACAATGAGGTTGAGGGGCCAAAATATAATTAAATGAAAGTCTAAGGGCTTGGGTTTTAAACTAATAAAAGGAAGAGACATTTGGACCAATTAAAGGTGACCATTTAGCATTATAAAAAGAAGAAAAGAAAAAGGTGTGGACATTTGGCCTTAAACTATTCATTCACCCAAAAGTGGACATCATTTCCACTATATATATATATATCATTATAGCAAGAAGAACAAAACTCTCTCTCTCCCACTTCAAAAATTCGGCCACCATAGGAAGAACACCAAAGGATTTCCAATTTTTGTCAAGTTTGATTTTCAAGGTAAGTTTTAAGGTTTTCAAGTATGTAGAATTCAATTCTAGTATCAATTTTAAGTATTTATATATATATTGAAAGGTTGGAAATTAGGGTTCTTATGGTGGATTTCGGGAAAATTTAAGTAGTGATGAGATTGATTAATTAAATGGAAGAATCAAGGTTTCTAAGGTTTAATAAGGTTAGATTAGGGTTTAGTTTGAAAAGAATTGGGAGGATAGCTTATTGTTCTAAATTGCTAAGGTTTATGTTTAAGGTTGTGTTCTTGAATTTCTTGAAGGAAAAACAAAGATTAAGAAAGGAGAAGAAGGAAAAGCAAAGGGAAATTAAAAGAACAAGGTTTGGTACTTTACCATAAAAGAAATTTTATTTTTCTTACAAACTTTGGTTTATAGAATTTTTGATGTTGATGAACTTTAATTAGTTGATTTAAGTTAAACATGCAAAAGTTGTCAAAGGAAAGTGTTTGAATCTTCACTTTATCATTAAAGAAGACTTCATATTGATTTGAAAAAGAAAAATAAACTATTCCATGTATTTCATATGTTTGGGCCGAAATGGTCCCAAAATGACAGCTTTCTGGATCTTTTTGTGGCAATTGTTTGAGGCAGCAAATGAATGAATTTTTCAACGAAATTTTATGTGTAATTAGTCAATATATGAAATAAGTTTTCTGTAAAATTGCAGCCAGAAATAAGATCATTTACCTGGTCAAAAGCATGACTGAAGTGGACTGAAATTTTGACGAAAACCCAGATTTTACTATTCATTTGGCGCTTGCCTTTTTGCGTTGTCGATTTTACGTGCCGTGACACTATTCATTTGGTCAATTTGTGACCTTTTGAGAAATGCTTTGAAATTTTTGATAAGTTTATTGTGGGTGTTAAATATGTGAAAAAGGGTAATGGTTTGACAAAAGAATGTTGTGAACGGCGTAAATGGCAAAGTGCGACGAAAATTAAAATAATTTCTTGAGTCATTCTAAAATGAAGTTTGAGGCTTCAATTGAATCATTTTAACCTTTATGCTCTACTGGATAGTTGGGAGTGGTAGATAAGGGTATGGTGCACTATACTAACCTATGCAGTACTGCCACTTATTGTGTTTGATACACCCCGGCGGTTACCTTCGGGTATAGGCCGTGGAGCGGAGATGTTGTGGAATTGTGATTGGAATGCTCCAGCGGTTACCTACGGGTATAGGCCATAGAGCGGAATTGGTTATAACCATGGTGGTGAGAGCCACCTATGTTACAGTGGTGAGGGCCACTGCCTTATCGCTATGGTTCCCTATATGCCAGTAGAGCCTGAGCCAAAGTCCTGTTTTTCTAAAACTACGTACTGCAATATGAGTTTGAATTATGGTTTTTACAATTATTGAAAGTATATCTACACTGAATGGACAATAACTTCCATTGGTTTAATGTTGGTTGATTTTTTATTTAATTATTTCCTTTTAGTTCAAATGCTTTCATGTTTTACTTATATTTTCATCGGTAAAGTACCCACTGAGCGTCATTGCTCAGCGAGTTAAGTTTTCTTGACTCGTAGGTTCAGAGCAGTAGATTTCGGTGATTAGCATCGAGCAGCACAACACAGCGCAGCACCTCAGAGTAGCCTTTCATTTCCTATATTATGAGTTAGCTAGTTGTGGCATGTATATGTATATATTTATATATAAGATTGGGAAGTACTATGTTATACTGTACGTTAGTAGAATGTAATAATATTAAACCTCTACTTTATTTTTTATTAGAAGTGTGAATTCTTCTTGCAGGTTGTAGTTGAGGTTATAAGGTGGATTCATTGGGAGTGTATTGAAACTGATTGTATTCGCATTGGTTTGTGTAAAAATATTTTCAAAAATCAGAAAAACCAGTTTTGTCGACACTTGGGACCCAATTTATAGGCGAACCTCTGGCAAAATTTCTGTAAAAATCCGAACTAAAATTTGACTAAGTAAAATTGGTAACAACATTAGGCTAGTGTGGCGCCTCTACTCGGCTTACACATGTAGGCCGGGAAGGGGTGTTACAATTTTGGTATCAGAGCTCCGGTTTAGCCGCTTCTGGGTAATCCAACATAGGGGAATGTATGTTTTATGTCGGGAGTGGCCATTACCGACATAAAATGAGATATCCTATAGTAAATAGGAGATAAAAAGTAGGCATCATTCAAGAAGGAAATATAGGAAAATAAATAAGGGTATGTTTGCATATATTTGATTAAGTGTTTTGTCTTTATATATACATGCCACATAGGGTTTAATAGTGCTGCTGAGCTGTGCTGTTTTTTACTGTGAGTTATGTGTTAGAATATAGATGTTGCGAGAGTCCTCTCAAAGAGCCGTAGAGGAGGAAGTTGAATATCGAGCGTCACATATTGTAGAGACGCATGTATCTAAAACACAGGAGGCTGAGCAACCCCCAGCGGGAGCTCCTCTTCCGAATGAGATGTTGCAACAGATGGCTGCAGTGCTGTGACAGATAGCGGGCGTTGCCCCGGCACCAGCGCTAGCGCCAGCACCCATACCTGCTGTAGGAGGGGAAAGGAAACCCCAGATCGAAAAGATAAGAAAGTATGGGGCGAAGGAGTTTAGGTCCCAAAGGGACGATGATTCTTCTACAGCCGAGTATTGGCTGGAAGGAATGGTACGAGCCTTAGATCAGTTACAGTGTACTCCAGAGGAGCGAGTGGTATGTGCTACTTCCTTATTAGTGGAAGAAGCATATATATGGTGGGACACAGTTCAACAACAAGTTCCACAAGAACAGAGGACATGGGATTTCTTTGTGAATGAGTTCAAGAAGAAGTTTATATCGGAGGCATACCTAGATGCCAAGAAAAAGGAGTTTCTACACTTAAAGCAAGGTCGACTGACCATTGCCGAATATGAGAGGGAATTTACTAGGCTGAGTAGGTATGCCAAGAAGAAAATTGAAGACGAACATGATAGGTGTAAGCAATTCCAGGATGGTTTGAATAATGAGATTAGGATGCAGTTAATTGCTGCTAATATCAAGGAATTTTCCGAGTTGGTCAATAGGGCTCTGGAAGTAGAGCAATGTCAGAAGGATGAGCGAAATAGGAGACAGAGGGTAAGACCAAGAAGGGATACCCAAAGTTATTCAGAAAATTTCCAGCTATCAAGGAAACAGTTTAGAGAAGGTAGTTCCATGGGAGGAAATCAGAGCAGGATATCCAGTCAAAGGTTGATTCGGGGCGGCCCGAGTCAAGCTACCTTTGTAGCTAGTACCGGTGGGTCTGGGAGAGGACAAGGAAGAGGGCGTGGCCAAGGTGGAGGTAACTTTGCTCAGCCCGAAACTATCGGAGGAAGTGAAAACACCCATCCACGCTGTGTTTAATGTGGGCGTAGGCATTCAGGAAAATGTTGGGACAAGGCCTGGGTATGTTTTATTTGTGGAGCGAAGGACCACTTTAAACGAGAATGCCCCTTAAGACAGCAAAACACACTAGATAATACCGAAGGATCTCGAGCCATAGCTGGAAGGGAAAAGGGGCAGAGGTAGAGGACAAAGCTCTTCGCAAGTTCAATCCGAAACGATGGACAGACATGAAACTAGAGCTCCTACCAATATGTATGCAATGAGGGCACGTGAAGAAGAGGAAGCCCCCGACGTCATAGCAGGTTAGCTATTTATGTTTGGAATACCAATTTATGCTTTAACAGATCCAGGTTCTTCATACTTATATATATATATATATGTGTGTGAAAAAAAAACAAATGGATTTAGAAGTAGAACTTGAAACAGATAGAGTGTTAGTTACAAATCCATTGGGAAGTGAGATGGTTACCAGGAAGGTAATAAAGGATTGTCCGGTAGAAGTACACGGACACACTTTCTTAGGTGATCTGTTTGAGTTTCCATTCCAGGAATTTGACGTAATACTTGGAATGGATTGGCTGACCAAACATAAGGCATTAGTGGACTGAGGAAAAAAAAAGAAAGACGGATCCCTAAGACTATGTGTAGATTATCGGTAATTAAATAAGCTGACGATTAAGAATAAATACCCGCTACTCCGGACAGACGATTTATTTGATCAATTGAAAGGTGTGGGAGTTTTCTTAAAGATTGATCTGCGAACCGGCTATCATCAACTGAGGATTGTAAGTGTTAGAGTAAGGATCATTCCTAGCTCGTGGTTGAAATCCCCCCATAGCATTAACTTGCTCAGCTTCATTCCCAAAAGTCTCATATGCAGAGGGACATATATTTGCTCCATGCCCAAATGTCCCACAGATTCCACACACCTCTTGAGTGGATGAAGAAACGTTGTTCTTCATGTTTAGCATCTGAACCTGCCTTGTCAACTCAGCTATTTGACTAACCATTTCAGTATTAGCTTCCAGTTGATTCACTCCCTTGCTTCTTCCCCTTACACTCTTCTGTTGAGAATTAGCTCCCAACATCTCAAAAATCTCATAAGTCTCATCAGCTGTCTTTTCTCCCATGGCTCCCCCAGCTGCATTATCAACAGTGTTCTGAAATTGCTGGGTGAGACCATCATAGAAAAACTGATTAAGGAGTTGAAGTGGGTAGTGATGATGCGGGCACTGGATCAATAGCATCTTGAATCTGTCCCAAGCCTCATGAAATGGCTCTCCTTCAAATTGAGAGAATGTAGCAATCTTTCCTCTCAACTCAGCTGTCTTCTGGTGTGAATAGAACTTGCCCATGAATTTATTGTAAACTTGCTCCCAAGTTGTCAGTGAATTCTCAGGCAACATCATGAGCCAGCTCTTTGCCCTGTCCTTCAAAGTATAAGGGAAACATCGCATCCTCAACTGATCTTCTGTAAGTCCTCCCAAAGGAAAAGTGTTGAGGGTGGAGTAGAAATCCCGAATAAAATTCAAAGGATCTTCATTTGGAACTCCATAGAATGATGGCAGCATATTGTAATGGATGTTCTTCAATTCATAGTTTCTTGCTGCATCTGTCAGTCTTATGCAAGAAGTGGAAGTCCCAATGACAGGTCTAGCAAAATCTCTCATGGTTCTTTGTCTTTCTTCAGCCATTTTAACTGATGGTGTAGATTCTGACTCAAAATCTGAAGTGTCTTCCTCCGAAGTATCAAATCCGGTGTAGAGCTCAAACTCCTCTCTGCTCCTTTTTACTCTCTGAATTTCTGGAATGAATGGGTGCAGCTCTCCTTCGAGTGATCTCCTGCCTTGCATAAACAAAAATATCTAGAAAAAGAAACAATTAAAAGCAAAAGACAAATAAAATAAAATGAAAATAATGAAAAATAATCTAAAGAAATTTTGTTTTTATTATTATTATTTTTTATAAACAATTACGCCAATTAGCTTCCCCGGCAACGGCGCCAAAAACTTGTTGCGCTCAAATTAACTCTACCACAAAGCGTCACTCGCAAGTATACGAGGTAGCTGTAGCAAAGGTGATCGCCCCAAGGTCGTTCTCTCAAGGAAGCTAAAGTGGTTACTTGCTTATCAAATTAAAAGTAACAAGTAATTAAAGAAATTTAAATGGCAAAGTAATTTAGAAGATTGATTAAAGTTGAAAACAATAAAAGTAAATAAAAGCTGATGTTTAGATTCACTTGATAAAAGAGTCTAGGGTTTGCACTTCTCTACTACTCATATGTATGAACGGTTATTCCACTTAACTAATTTAATTCCTAAGATTAAATCTCAAACAACTTAATTAATTGAGTCAAGGAAATAAGCTCTCGCATTCAAACCTCTTACAACTAATCTTGTTATAATTGAATAATCTTTTTAATAGGTTATATCTCTAATTCACCTAAGTCCTTAATTGAATTATTCCAGTATTAGACTTCATCTCTCAATCCATCATCTAATACCTAAAACACACAATTGGTGGCCAATCAATTATATATAACAATTTTTCATTCAATAAAGGCTAAAGAAATCAATAGTTAAGAGAATAACCAATTCATGCAATTCATAGCAAATCCATACAAACCCTAGACTAGATTAAATTAGTTCATGATGTTATCAAGCATACTCATCGCATTAATAATCAAAGAAATCAATTTAAACATGATAATGTTCATAAACACAATTTCAATGAAACTAAAGAAACAAAGTTTAAGAATGAAACCAAGTTACAAACTCCTTGAAGCTTTTGATGAATCTCTTGATCGAATCTTGCAAGAATGATGAAACAATGGCTAGAACAATCTAATCTAATCTAGTTTTGGTCCAAAGTGAATCAAAATTAAAGAATACAAAAGTTTTAAACCCTAAGATCTCTCTCGGTCGGCTAAGCTCTGCTCAAAAAATCGTCCACCCCCAAACCTAACTTTTTCTTTTTGCTTTTATACGAAACATCGGCTTTAAAATTCGGTGCGGGCTTGGAACATGAGGGACACGGCCAAGTCAGATATGACTTGGCCGTGTGAGTGGCTTTTGGAGGGACACGGCCAGGTGACACGGCCGTGTCCCTTGCCAGTGTTCGCTACTGCCTGCCTTTAGATCCCCTTATCTTCTTTGTTGAGTGACACGGCCAAGTGAAGCTTGACTTGGCCGTGTTGCAGCTTGATGGAGGGACACGGCCAGGAGACACGGCCGTGTCCCTTGCCAGTGTCTTCTACTGCTTCTTTTGGTCTTCTCTTCTTCTTTGCTGAGTGACACGGCCAAGTGGAGCTTGACTTGGCCGTGTGAGTGAATTGGGAGGAACACGGCCACAAGACACGGCCGTGTCCCTTGCCAGTGCTTGCTTCTGTGTCTTGAACTTCCTTTTAACTTGATATGGGACGCGGCCAGTGACTTGGCCGTGTCCTATGCCCGTGTCAGCTACTGTCCCTTTTTATCTTTAATTCATTTCCTTGCCTGTTCTACCTGACACACAACTTACAAACAAAAACTTAAACAAGACATAAATAAACATCAATAATCAAAACATAAAACTTACCTAAAATTAGATCAAACACGACCTAAATACTAAAACAAACTAAAATTACACAATTAAAGAAAACACTAAACAAATCAATAAAAACTAACAAAAGACCTAAATAAAACAATAATTAACACAATAAACAAGACACAAACTATAACAAAAACTAATAAAACAACTACCCCACACTTAAAACTTTGCTTGTCCTCAAGCAAATTCACATGGCATAAATTAAAAACTCAAACAACCTTAACTATAATTCCAGTACATAGATGAAATACTATAAGACTCAGACATAAATAATTGCATCTTACTTCAATCAAGGATTTTCTTAACTCATTCATTAATCCAGACATACAAATCTCACCTCTCATCTAAGTGTTTCACTCGATTTCATAGGTTAATTCACTCAAACCACTCATGACTGCATGCTACCATAAACTTGCTTAATTATCCAATCTCCCTCACTGATTTTCTCAAGAAATAATCCGAAGGTCTTTCATTTGGATGTAATGGGGCTAAGGTAAAGGTGTGAGAAAAGGAATTTAAGCTGGAGCATAAAGAAATGGAGTATCTAAATTAGACACTACTCTTACTAAGAAACTCATAACTCCCTCAAACGGCATACTCACCAACCCTTGATAATCTTACATATTTGCATAAATACATGAGTCAACATTCCTCTTTTGATAACCAATGCTAGAACATATATGAATTTTGTATATATAACATTTCTTTTATTTACTCTTTTTTTTTTTTTTTTTACTTTTATCATTCATTTTTTTTTATTTTTTTAAATATATATATATATACAAAATTAAGAATTTAATGGAACATCTAGCTTAAAATGTAGAGGAAAAGAATAATGACTCTTTATCAAATATAATTTGCAAAGTATGCATTTCAACCCCCAATTAGCAATTCCATTAATTTTTTACTTGCTTACCCCACACTTTGAAATAAACTACCCTATTGTCTAATCATACAACTCCATTCCTTAATGCATAGGTATGATGATAATAAGAACATGTTAAGTTGAGAATTATGTTAATCAAACAAGAAACGGTCAATGGCTCAACTTGGCTTACTAAGGAAATCAATATAAAGGGAAGTCTCTTTAAGCTAAAGGGGCTAACCTAATTGCCTTCATCATTTTAAAAACTTGAGAATAAATCATAATGTGAGTTCAATAAGTATGCAAAAGCAAACTCTAGAGATGCAACATCATGAAGGTGCACACTTAAGAAAGGAAAATTAATTGACAATAATATCAAATTTTATGAGGCTCAAAGCTCACACAGGTGGTTTCACAAAGATTTACATGTCATGAATTGCAGAATGCGAAAATTAATCCCGAATGAATTCAAATGCACATTACTATGCTGATACCAAAGTCTCAACTATAATGCTAGAATCACAGCAAAGATCAATAAATTTTCAACAATTATACCATGCATAACAAACACAATAAACAAAACAACACGATAAGCACAACAAGAATTAAAGGAAAGCTTAAAGAGTACCCCACACTTAAAATTGACATTGTCCTCAATGGAAAACAAGAATAATAAATAAAAAGAGTTAAAGGACAACCTGTCTTCCATCGTACTTGGTGAGGCAAAATCCTAGCTTTCCATCACAAACACAAAAGTTTGATAACAAAAATACAATAAAATATCCAAACACAAAAGTTTTAACAGGAAAAACAAAAAGGAAAAATAAAACAAAAGTACACTAAATAAAATAAAATAAAACAAGGAACACAAAGTCTAAGGAAAAGGCGGGCGAGAAGATGATGCAGCCGAGGGATGAAGACTCAGAATTTTGGCAAGGTTGCTGTTAATCTGATCCATCTGTTGCAACATCTCAATATGGTTTCGGTTCACCGTGCCTGTCAGTCCATCTATCTTTCCCTCCAATCGATCTACCTTGCCCTCCAGGGCCTCAATCCTCAAAAGTACGTTTAGATGTTCCGGACCGGAGCATCCTCATCTAAATCAAGAGAATCCGAGTCGGACTCCCCTTCAACCCGGGCTCTCTTTTGCCTGTCTCCCTGTGCTTCAGGCTCAGCTGAAGGCATCACAAAAGTTCCCCTCCTACACACCACCATGTTCATCTTTGCCAATGTAGCTAAATCAAGAGAGTCATTACCCAATATCCTAGTCATACGAGTAGCACTCGGATCAAAATCCTCAACCAGGGCTACTGCTAGTGTGGTAACCAACCCTCCAACACAAATTGCCCCCTTTCTTCCGTTAGCCACAGAATCAAAAATATCGGCTAACCAATAGCCAGCACTGACATTCATCTCATTCAAAACACTATCAAGGAAAAATAATTCATTCAGCACAACCACACCCGGGCTTTCCTTCCGGGCAAAGAATCCGCAGGCCATAAACCTATGCAAATATCTTATAGCAGGCTTTCTCAATCTAGATGCTTTAGCCGATTTGGCAACATAGGTACCAGAGCCCAAGGCTCCCCAAGCAAACTGTTGCCTAAATTCTTTGGGTAATGACCGTTCCCCATGCTGATGAAAACCATAAATAGCATTTAACTCATCAATATTAAGCACAAATGGTTTTCCCAACAACTTAAACATCAATTTCCTGCAAATTTTCTTATCATCCCTTTCCACCTTAAGGGATGTCAAAAATTCCAAAGTAAGCTCCTCAAACTGCAACGGTCTTAAGGTGACAAAAGTCTCCCACCCAAGGTATTGCACATATTTATAGAAATCAGTCCTAATTTTCAAGGCATCAAGCGATTCATCATTTACATACCTTGTTGGGTAAAAACCCCTAGCCAAAAGACTTGCTCGTTTCGAAGGTACAGCGGATGAAGAAGAAGCTCCTCCGGTGCTAGGCCTCTTCGCCTTGTGGTGTGAAACAGTCTTTGTTCTTGGCATCCTTAGGAATCTGAAAATTCAACCCAAAACTGAATTAAAGCACAAGTATATGAGTAAAGATGGAGTTTTAAATGAATATGTCAAGATTTGTTGAAGAAATTTGATGCGGTAAGGAAAGAATTGGAAAATTGCAATCAAAACAATGGCTATGGCGATAAGAGAGAGCGAGAGAGAGAGAGAGAACGAGAGAGGGACGAAGAAAAGAGATTAGGGATTAAAAATGAAATCTGTGCAAAAATCGTGACTTTTAAAGTTAAAAAAATGATGGACACGGCCGTGTTTATGGGAACTTGGCCGTGTCTGGTGTGTGAAATTGGAGAGACACGGCCAAGTCAAGCTAACACGGCCGTGTCTGAAGCAAAATGGGGGACACGGCCAGGTGACACGGCCGTGTCCCCTGGGTGTGTCCCATTCTGTGCAAATTGGCAAAATCGTTCAAAAATTTTTTTTTTTATATATTTGAAAAATTTTTGGCCGTGTCCAGTATGTGACACGGCCCAGGGACACAGCCAAGTCCTTTGGCCGTGTCACCTACTGCCTTTTTATTTACTTTTTACAAAATTTTTTTTTTTTTAAAAACGATTTTTGCAAACCCTCTTTTATAAACACCCTGAAACACAAAGGAAAGAAAAACCGATTAAAGCACAATCCATTTATTGAAACCGAACATAAATCAAAACTCGCTAAACTGAAAATTACAACTACGAAAAATAAATGCAAACCGATGGGTTGCCTCCCATTTAGCGCTTCTTTAATGTCATATAGCTGGACATCATGCAAGGCTTAGGGATCATGAATCAAAGTACTGTCAATGACCCTCAATTCCTGAAGTCCTTCATTGTATGGCTTAACTCTTTGTCCATTCACTTTGAAAGTCTCACCTGTTCTAGAGTTAAGTAATTCAATTGCACCAGAAGGATATACCTGTGTTATCTCGAAAGGACCACTCCATCGAGACTTGAGTTTACCTGGAAAAAGACGGAGTCGTGAGTTAAAAAGTAAAACCTTCATACCTGGACTCAATGTCTTTCGCACTATAATTCTGTCATGAAGTGCTTTAGTGCGATCCTTGTAAATTCTCGAGCTCTCATAAGCCTCATTCCTCAGCTCATCTAACTCTGAAATTTGCAGAAATCTTTCTCTCTTTGCTTTGTCCAAGTCCAAATTCAGAGTCTTGATTGCCCAATATGCTCTGTGCTCCAACTCTACTGGTAAGTGACAAGCTTTTCCAAATACCAATCGATATGGACTCATACCAAGAGGGGTTTTGAAAGCAGTCCGATACGCCCATAGTGCATCGTGCAGTCTGCTTGCCCAATCCTTCCTGGATGTGTTGACTGTTTTCTCCAAAATTCCTTTTAGCTGCTTGTTTGATGTTTCCACTTGCCCAGAAGTCTGTGGATGGTATGGGGTTGCCACCTTGTGCTTCACACCAGATTTGTGCATTAACTTCTCAAAAAGCCTGTTGCAAAAATGGCTTCCCCCATCACTGACTATCACCCTTGGTGTGCCAAACCTGCTAAGAATGTTTTCCTTCACAAATTTAACAACAATATTAGCATCATTAGTACGGGTGGGGATTGCCTCCACCCATTTTGAAACATAATCTACAGCAACTAAAATGTATTCATAACCAAAGGATTTGGGGAAAGGACCCATGAAGTCTATTCCCCACACATCAAACAGTTCAACAACAATAAATGACTGAAGGGGCATTTCATTTCTCCTCCTAATGTTACCTACTCTTTGGCAACGATCACAGCTCTTACAATAGTCTTGAGCATCTTTAAATAAAGTAGGCCAGTAAAAACCACTTTGAAGCACCTTTTCTGCAGTCTTTCTTCCTCCAAAATGACCCCCACAGTGAAAGTCATGACAAAATTGAAGAACACTCAGTTGTTCTTCCTCAGCTACACACCTGCGAATTATCTCATCTTTGCATATCCGGAATAAATAAGGCTCATCCCAAAAATAAAACTTACTCAAGTGTAGAAACCTTTTCTTTTCCTGAAAGGACATGTTAGATCTCAAAATGCCACAAGCAAGATAGTTAGCAATATCTGCAAACCAAGGGGCATGAATTACCACAAACAGATGCTCATCAGGAAATTCTTCTAAATTTTTATGAATGCTATCAGATGCAAGATTTTCATTAAAGTAAGATAATCTGGATAAATGATCAGCAACAACATTCTCACTACCCTTAGTATCCCTGATCTGGAAATCAAACTCTTGCAACAACAACACCCATCTAATTAATCGTGGTTTAGCATGCTGTTTTGTTAAAAGATATTTAAGAGCTGCATGGTCAGAATGCACAATAATTTTTGACCCAATTAAATAAGCTCTAAATTTGTCTAAAGCAAAAACAACAGCTAACATTTCCTTCTCAGTTGTGGTGTAGTTCATTTGTGCACTATTCAGAGTTAAACTGGCATAATAAATTACTCTCAAGTATTTGTCAACTCTTTGCCCAAGAACAGCTCCTACTGCATGGTTAGAAGCATCACACATGATTTCAAAAGGTAAAGACCAGACAGGAGCTACAATCACAGGTGCACTAGTCAACTTTTCCTTAAGGGAATTAAAAGCTTGCATGCATTGTGCTGTAAAATCAAATGGAACATCTTTCCCCAATAAATGGCACAATGGTTGGCTTATTTTGGAAAAATCTTTAATAAACCTCCTGTAAAATCCTGCATGCCCTAGAAAACTTCTTATTCCCTTAACTGAGGTAGGTGGGGGTAGCTTAGCAATCAGTTCAATTTTAGCCTTATCTACCTCAATTCCTTTACTTGACACCACATGACCTAAAACAATGCCCTGAGTAACCATAAAATGACTCTTTTCCCAACTTAAAGTGAGGTTACATTCAATGCATCTCTCAAGCACACGAACAAGTTTATTGAGGCAATTATCAAAAGAATTACCAAAAACAGAAAAATCATCCATAAATACCTCAATAAAATCATCGATCATATCTGAGAAGACAGACATCATGCATCTCTGAAAAGTTGCAGGTGCATTGCACAAGCCAAAGGGCATACGTCGAAATGCATAAGTCCCAAAAGGGCAAGTAAAGGTTGTCTTGGACTGATCCTCTGGAGCTATTGGCACCTGATAATAACCTGAAAGGCCATCCAGAAAACAATAATGTGAGTGTCCAGAAAGTTTATCTAACATCTGATCAATAAAAGGAAGAGGGAAATGATCTTTCTTTGTAGCATTATTCAACT
The DNA here is from genome assembly GCA_947685225.1 of Garcia nutans. NCBI lineage: Eukaryota > Viridiplantae > Streptophyta > Magnoliopsida > Malpighiales > Euphorbiaceae > Garcia > Garcia nutans. Next base: position 1,028,710 of record CANTUV010000046.1, read on the forward strand.
TCCTATAATCGATGCACATTCTCCATCCAGTAGTAGTCCTAGTAGGAACCAACTCATTCTTCTCATTTTTCACCACAGTGATTCCAGATTTCTTAGGAACTACATGTACTGGGCTCACCCACTCACTATTGGCAATTGGATAAATTACTCCTTCATCCAACAATTTGAGCACTTCCTTCTTAACCACTTCACTCATATTTGGGTTAAGTCTCCTTTGGGTTTCCCTCACAGGTTTAGCTCCCTCTTCTAAAGTGATTCTATGCATGCACATGGAAGGGCTAATACCCTTGATGTCACTCAATCCCCATCCTAATGCTCTCTTCAATCTTTTAAGCTCACTCACTAACCTCATCTCCTCCCCTTCACTAAGTTCACTAGATATTATCACAGGTAAAGTGTTGTGATCTCCTAAAAACACATATTTCAGATTCTTAGGTAACTCTTTCAGCTCTAACTCTAGTGAGGGGTTCTTCTCTTCTTTTTCAATGGGGGAAAGCTCACAAACTGGATCATCCTTAAGCTCCTCTATTTCAGCACTTTCTAAGGTCTCAAGACAACTGGCTATTTCTGCATCAAAAATTTCCAAATCACTATCCAATGTCAAAGCCAGCTCCAATTTATCAGCGGAACCTGTCTGCAAGAAAGCATTTGAAACAACTGCATCAATACAATCAATGAAAGAACAATCCTCATATAAGGCAGTTGTAGGAATAGGAGAAGTGTTAAAAATAGAAAATTCTACAGTTTGTCCCAAAACAGTCATTGATAATTTTCCATTCTTAACATCTATCAAAGTATTAGTAGTCGCCATAAAAGGCCTACCCAGCAAAATGGTGTGTGCAGATGGTGAAGAATTACCTACCTCCATGTCAAGAACAATGAAATCCACAGGTACTATCAAACCACCAACTTTAACTAACACATCTTCTATGACCCCTTTCGGGAATCTAAGAGATCTATCAGCTAATTGCAATACCATTTTTGTTGGTTTAAGTTCCCCTAGTTCTAAATCAAGATAAACAGAGTAAGGCATTAAATTCACACTAGCCCCCAAATCACACATGCCATCAGTACATTTCCCATTCCCCATAGCAATTTGAATAATAAAACTTCCAGGATCCTTTAGCTTAGGAGGCAGTTTATGCTGCAAAACAGCACTAGCTACCTCAGAAACTATCACCTTTTCGTTTGGCTCATACCTTTTTTTCTTGGTATTCAGTTCTTTGAAGAATTTAGCATAAGCCGGCATGTTCTTAATTGCTTCAAGTAAGGGTAAGTTGATACTTACCTTAGATAGCATATTGAAGATATCTGAAAACTGCTTATCTTTTTTATCATCCTTCAACCTGCTAGGAAATGGTATAGGTGGCCGGTATGGATTACTTGCCTTGTGCAAATCTGGTGTAGGGGACTTCTCCATTGATCCTTCTTCAGCACCTTTGTTCTCTAATTCTCCTTCCTTGTTCTTTTCTTGCTCACCTGCATTCACAGAGTTATTTTCAACATTATTATTAATTACCTTGCCACTCCTAAGAACAGTTACTGCTTGTGCCTGCTCAGGTTGACTTGGGAACTTCCCCTTTTGTTGAATCTGCATCTGTTGTGCAAGTTGCCCCACTTGGGTCTCCACCTTCTTAAAGGATGCTTCCAAGGAATCCAGTCTCTTGTTGTTCATCTCTTGGTTTTGAACACTGACTTTGATGAAAGCTTGTAAACTGTCTTCCAAACTCTCTCTTTTAGGCTGTCCTTGATTTTGATTTGAGGATTGGCCCTGCTGTTGGTTCTGTCTCTGGAGTAAATGGAATGGCTGTTGAGCATTATTTGTTGTCCAGGAAAAATTGGGGTGACTCCTCCAACCAGGATTGTAAGTGTTAGAGTAAGGATCATTCCTAGCTCGTGGTTGAAATCCCCCCATAGCATTAACTTGCTCAGCTTCATTCCCAAAAGTCTCATATGCAGAGGGACATATATTTGCTCCATGCCCAAATGTCCCACAGATTCCACACACCTCTTGAGTGGATGAAGAAACGTTGTTCTTCATGTTTAGCATCTGAACCTGCCTTGTCAACTCAGCTATTTGACTAACCATTTCAGTATTAGCTTCCAGTTGATTCACTCCCTTGCTTCTTCCCCTTACACTCTTCTGTTGAGAATTAGCTCCCAACATCTCAAAAATCTCATAAGTCTCATCAGCTGTCTTTTCTCCCATGGCTCCCCCAGCTGCATTATCAACAGTGTTCTGAAATTGCTGGGTGAGACCATCATAGAAAAACTGATTAAGGAGTTGAAGTGGGTAGTGATGATGCGGGCACTGGATCAATAGCATCTTGAATCTGTCCCAAGCCTCATGAAATGGCTCTCCTTCAAATTGAGAGAATGTAGCAATCTTTCCTCTCAACTCAGCTGTCTTCTGGTGTGAATAGAACTTGCCCATGAATTTATTGTAAACTTGCTCCCAAGTTGTCAGTGAATTCTCAGGCAACATCATGAGCCAGCTCTTTGCCCTGTCCTTCAAAGTATAAGGGAAACATCGCATCCTCAACTGATCTTCTGTAAGTCCTCCCAAAGGAAAAGTGTTGAGGGTGGAGTAGAAATCCCGAATAAAATTCAAAGGATCTTCATTTGGAACTCCATAGAATGATGGCAGCATATTGTAATGGATGTTCTTCAATTCATAGTTTCTTGCTGCATCTGTCAGTCTTATGCAAGAAGTGGAAGTCCCAATGACAGGTCTAGCAAAATCTCTCATGGTTCTTTGTCTTTCTTCAGCCATTTTAACTGATGGTGTAGATTCTGACTCAAAATCTGAAGTGTCTTCCTCCGAAGTATCAAATCCGGTGTAGAGCTCAAACTCCTCTCTGCTCCTTTTTACTCTCTGAATTTCTGGAATGAATGGGTGCAGCTCTCCTTCGAGTGATCTCCTGCCTTGCATAAACAAAAATATCTAGAAAAAGAAACAATTAAAAGCAAAAGACAAATAAAATAAAATGAAAATAATGAAAAATAATCTAAAGAAATTTTGTTTTTATTATTATTATTTTTTATAAACAATTACGCCAATTAGCTTCCCCGGCAACGGCGCCAAAAACTTGTTGCGCTCAAATTAACTCTACCACAAAGCGTCACTCGCAAGTATACGAGGTAGCTGTAGCAAAGGTGATCGCCCCAAGGTCGTTCTCTCAAGGAAGCTAAAGTGGTTACTTGCTTATCAAATTAAAAGTAACAAGTAATTAAAGAAATTTAAATGGCAAAGTAATTTAGAAGATTGATTAAAGTTGAAAACAATAAAAGTAAATAAAAGCTGATGTTTAGATTCACTTGATAAAAGAGTCTAGGGTTTGCACTTCTCTACTACTCATATGTATGAACGGTTATTCCACTTAACTAATTTAATTCCTAAGATTAAATCTCAAACAACTTAATTAATTGAGTCAAGGAAATAAGCTCTCGCATTCAAACCTCTTACAACTAATCTTGTTATAATTGAATAATCTTTTTAATAGGTTATATCTCTAATTCACCTAAGTCCTTAATTGAATTATTCCAGTATTAGACTTCATCTCTCAATCCATCATCTAATACCCAAAACACACAATTGGTGGCCAATCAATTATATATAACAATTTTTCATTCAATAAAGGCTAAAGAAATCAATAGTTAAGAGAATAACCAATTCATGCAATTCATAGCAAATCCATACAAACCCTAGACTAGATTAAATTAGTTCATGATGTTATCAAGCATACTCATCGCATTAATAATCAAAGAAATCAATTTAAACATGATAATGTTCATAAACACAATTTCAATGAAACTAAAGAAACAAAGTTTAAGAATGAAACCAAGTTACAAACTCCTTGAAGCTTTTGATGAATCTCTTGATCGAATCTTGCAAGAATGATGAAACAATGGCTAGAACAATCTAATCTAATCTAGTTTTGGTCCAAAGTGAATCAAAATTAAAGAATACAAAAGTTTTAAACCCTAAGATCTCTCTCAGTCGGCTAAGCTCTGCTCAAAAAATCGTCCACCCCCAAACCTAACTTTTTCTTTTTGCTTTTATACGAAACATCGGCTTTAAAATTCGGTGCGGGCTTGGAACATGAGGGACACGGCCAAGTCAGATATGACTTGGCCGTGTGAGTGGCTTTTGGAGGGACACGGCCAGGTGACACGGCCGTGTCCCTTGCCAGTGTTCGCTACTGCCTGCCTTTAGATCCCCTTATCTTCTTTGTTGAGTGACACGGCCAAGTGAAGCTTGACTTGGCCGTGTTGCAGCTTGATGGAGGGACACGGCCAGGAGACACGGCCGTGTCCCTTGCCAGTGTCTTCTACTGCTTCTTTTGGTCTTCTCTTCTTCTTTGCTGAGTGACACGGCCAAGTGGAGCTTGACTTGGCCGTGTGAGTGAATTGGGAGGAACACGGCCACAAGACACGGCCGTGTCCCTTGCCAGTGCTTGCTTCTGTGTCTTGAACTTCCTTTTAACTTGATATGGGACGCGGCCAGTGACTTGGCCGTGTCCTATGCCCGTGTCAGCTACTGTCCCTTTTTATCTTTAATTCATTTCCTTGCCTGTTCTACCTGACACACAACTTACAAACAAAAACTTAAACAAGACATAAATAAACATCAATAATCAAAACATAAAACTTACCTAAAATTAGATCAAACACGACCTAAATACTAAAACAAACTAAAATTACACAATTAAAGAAAACACTAAACAAATCAATAAAAACTAACAAAAGACCTAAATAAAACAATAATTAACACAATAAACAAGACACAAACTATAACAAAAACTAATAAAACATAGGCATTCAGGAAAATGTTGGGACAAGGCCTGGGTATGTTTTATTTGTGGAGCGAAGGACCACTTTAAACGAGAATGCCCCTTAAGACAGCAAAACACACTAGATAATACCGAAGGATCTCGAGCCATAGCTGGAAGGGAAAAGGGGCAGAGGTAGAGGACAAAGCTCTTATCAAGTTCAATCCGAAACGATGGACAGACATGAAACTAGAGCTCCTACCAATATGTATGCAATGAGGGCACGTGAAGAAGAGGAAGCCCCCGACGTCATAGCAGGTTAGCTATTTATGTTTGGAATACCAATTTATGCTTTAACAGATCCAGGTTCTTCATACTTATATATATATATATATGTGTGTGAAAAAAAAACAAATGGATTTAGAAGTAGAACTTGAAACAGATAGAGTGTTAGTTACAAATCCATTGGGAAGTGAGATGGTTACCAGGAAGGTAATAAAGGATTGTCCGGTAGAAGTACACGGACACACTTTCTTAGGTGATCTGTTTGAGTTTCCATTCCAGGAATTTGACGTAATACTTGGAATGGATTGGCTGACCAAACATAAGGCATTAGTGGACTGAGGAAAAAAAAAGAAAGACGGATCCCTAAGACTATGTGTAGATTATCGGTAATTAAATAAGCTGACGATTAAGAATAAATACCCGCTACTCCGGATAGACGATTTATTTGATCAATTGAAAGGTGTGGGAGTTTTCTTAAAGATTGATCTGCGATCCGGCTATCATCAACTGAGGATTAAAGATGAAGATATACCAAAGACTGCATTCAGAACCCGATATGGACATTATGAGTTTATCGTAATGCCTTTTGGGCTCAGGAATGCACCTGCGGTATTCATGGATTTGATGAACCGGATTTTCCATCCTTATTTGGACCAATTTGTCGTGGTATTCATCGATGACATACTGGTTTACTCAAAGAATGCAGAGGATCATGACCGGCACTTGAGAATCATGTTACAAACATTGAGGGAGAAGCAGTTATACGCCAAATTCAGCAAGTGTGAATTTTGGTTAGAAGAAGTGGCCTTTTTAGGACATATTGTATCGGCAGAAGGAATAAGAGTTGATTCTAAGAAGGTAGAAGCAGTATTGGATTTGAAAGAATGCTATTGGTGGCCAGGGATCAAGAGAGATGTGGTAGATTACGTGGCGAAATGTTTAACCTGCCAACAAGTAAAGGCAGAACATCAACTACCCTCGGGACTTCTACAAGCTATTACGATTCCAACATGGAAATGGGATCGTATAACTATAGATTTTGTGGCGGGACTACCAATGACAAGAGACAAACATGATGCAATATGGGTGATAGTAGACCAGCTAACTATGTCAGCTCAATTCTTACCAGTAAGGATGGACTACTCCCTGGATAAGTTAGCGGACTTGTACATTAAAGAGATTGTACGACTTCATGGAGTTCCAACATCAATCATATCGGAAAAAGATCCACGCTTTACGTCGAACTTTTGGCAAAAGTTCCAAACGGCTTTGGGAACTCGAACGGACTAGAGTACGTCGTGTCATCCACAGACGGACGGACAGTCAGAGAGGGTAATCCAGATCTTGGAAGATATGTTAAGAGCGTGCATATTAGAATTCAAAGGTAGCTGGGAGAAGTACTTAAGATTAATGGAGTTTGCTTACAACAACAGCTACCAGTCCAGCATACAGATGGCTCCTTATGAAGCACTATAAGGACGAAAATGCAGGACTCCAATTTGCTGGACGGAATTAAGCGAAGCAAAGATCTTGGGCCCGAAGATAGTTAAGTAGACCGAGGAGAAAGTAGAAATTATCCAGGATCGGTTAAAAGCTGTGGCGGATAGACAAAAAAAATCATACGCGGACCTGAAGAGAAGGGACATAGAATTCAATGTTGATGATAAGGTATTTCTTAAGGTTTCACCATGGAAGAAAGTGCTAAGATTTAAACAAAAGGGTAAGCTAAATTCTAGGTTATTGGGCCTTACAAAGTCATTGAACGTATAGGTCTGGTAGCTTACCAATTGGCGTTACCACCCGAATTAAGTAAAATACATTATGTTTTCCACGTTTCAATGCTAAGGAGGTATCGTTCAGATCTAACCCATGTTATACAAGCTCAAGATATCGAGATTCAGCCCGACCTGACATACGAGGAAGAGCCGGTAGAAACCTTAGCACGGGAAATCAAAGAGTTGCGGAATAAGAAGATTCCATTGGTCAAAGTGCTTTGGAGGAATCACAAAGTAGAAGAAGCTACATGGGAACACGAAGAAACTGTGAGGAAGCAGTACCCATATTTATTTCAACTTGATGGGCTTCGAGACGAAGCCTAAATTAACGAGGGATGAACTGTCACATCTGTCACCGCATTTATGCATAGCAGTCACGTGCACAGTGAGAGAAGGGGAAAGGAGAAGATAATTCCTGACAACGGCCCCAGATAAGGCTATAGGATCAATGGGACCTAATTGAAGAAAAATGCAAAGTTTTAGGGAGGTGACTGTAATTTCAAAAAGTCTTGGGGAGGTGACTGTAATTTCAAAAAGTTTTAGGGAGGTGACTGTAATTTTTAAAAGTTGTACTGGATGTTCTTAATAGTGCACATAACAGATTCCAAAAATGGAGAGTAGAGAAAAATCGGGTCGCAACGACGCGTAACGGTTTTTCTAGAAAACGCACGGTTTGGAAGATATAGGGAATTTTGGCTAGGGACATGTTGGTCATTATTAATTAAAATTTATACATGAATCTAAAGTAGGAAATAAACACACGAGTGTGTAAAGGATGTCGAGGGGTTAAATATGAAACAATCGTCAGTAGAAATGGAGCCCGGGCAAAACCCGAGCAAAGAAGGGACCTAAGGGGAATTTTGTAAAAAATCGAGGGCTTATTGGTAAATTTTCAAAATGACTTGAAAACCTAAAATAGACCTTAAAAATAGAAAGTAGAGGTCGAGAGGATCAAAACCATATGTAGTTTGCCTCGTGGAACTGTACGGTTTAAAAGTTACGACCGGTTAATCGCCGAAGGGTATTTTAGTCTTTTCACACCCTAGGCCATAAAAATTTTAGCACAAGGAGGTTGAGGGGCCAAAATATAATTAAAAGAAAATCTAAGGGCTTGGGTTTTAAACTAATAAAAGGAAGAGACATTTGGACCAATTAACGGTGACCATTTAGCATTATAAAATGAAGAAAAGAAAAAGGTGTGGACATTTGGCCTTAAACTATTCATTCACCCAAAAGTGGACATCATTTCCATTATATATATATCATTATAGCAAGAAGAACAAAACTCTCTCTCTTCCACTTCAAAAATTCGGCCACCATAGGAAGAACACCAAAGGATTTCCAATTTTTGTCAAGTTTGATTTTCAAAGTAAGTTTTAAGGTTTTCAAGTATGTAGAATTCAATTCTAGTATCAATTTTAAGTATTTATATATCTATTGGAAGGTTGAAAATTAGGGTTCTTATGGTGGATTTCGGGAAAATTTAAGTAGTGATGAGATTGATTAATTAAATGGAAGAATCAAGGTTTCTAAGGTTTAATAAGGTTAGATTAGGGTTTAGTTTAAAAAGAAATGGGAGGATAGCTTATTGTTCTAAATTGCTAAGGTTTATGTTTAAGGTTGTGTTCTTGAATTTCTTGAAGGAAAAACAAAGATTAAGAAAGGAGAAGAAGGAAAAGCAAAGGGGAATTAAAAGAACAAGGTTTGGTACTTTACCATAAAAGAAATTTTATTTTTCTTACAAACTTTGGTTTATGGAATTTTTGATGTTGATGAACTTTAATTAGTTGATTTAAGTTAAACATGCAAAAGTTGTCAAATGGAAGTGTTTGAATCTTCACTTTATCATTAAAGAAGACTTCATATTGATTTGAAAAAGAAAAATAAACTATTCCATGTATTTCATGTATTTGGGCCGAAATGGTCCCAAAATGACAGCTTTCTGGATCTTTTTGTGGCAATTGTTTGAGACAGAAAATGAATGAATTTTTCAACGAAATTTTACGTGTAATTAGTCAACATATGAAATAAGTTTTTTGTAAAATTTCAGCCATATATAAGATCATTTACCTGGTCAAAATCATGACTGAAGTGGACTGAAATTTTGACGAAACCCCTGATTTTACTATTCATTTGGCGCTTGCCTTTTTGCATTGCCGATTTTACGTGCCGTGACACTATTCATTTGGTCAATTTGTGACCTTTTGAGGAATGCTTTGAAATGTTTGATATGTTTATTGTGGGTGTTAAATATGTGAAAAAGGGTAATGGTTTGACAAAAGAATGTGGTGCGCGGCGTAAATGGCAAAGTGCAACAGAAATTAAAATAATTTCTTGAGTTATTCTAAAATGAAGTTTGAGACTTAAATTGAATCATTTTAAAATTTATGCTCTACTGGATAGTTGGGAGTGGTAGATAAGGGTATGGTGCACTATACTAACTTATACAGTACTGCCACTTATTGTGTTTGATACACCCCGGCGGTTACATTCGGGTATAGGCCGTGGAGCGGAGATGTTGTGGAATTGTGATTGGAATGCTCCGGCGGTTACCTACGGGTATAAGCCATAGAGCGGAATTGGTTATAACCATGGTGGTGAGGGCCACCTATGTTACAGTGGTGAGGGTCACTGCCTTATCGCTATGGTTCCCTATATGCCAGTAGAGTCTGAGCCAAAGTCCTATTTTTCTAAAACTACGTACTGCAATATGAGTTTGAATTATGGTTTTTACAATTGTTGAAAGTATATCTACACTGAATGGACAATAACTTCCATTGGTTTAATGTTGGTTGATTTTTTATTTAATTATTTCCTTTTAGTTCAAATGCTTTCATGTTTTACTTATATTTTCATCGGTAAAGTACCCACTGAGCGTCATTACTCAGCGAGTTAAGTTTTCTTGACTCGTAGGTTCGGAGCAGTAGATTTTGGTGATTAGCATCGAGCAGCACAACACAGCGCAGCACCTCAAAGTAGCCTTTCATTTCCTATATTATGAGTTAGCTAGTTGTGGCATGTATATGTATATATTTATATATAAGATTGGGAAGTACTATGTTATACTGTACGTTAGTAGTATGTAATAATAATAAACCTCTACTTTATTTTTTATTAGAAGTGTGAATTCTTTTTGCAGGTTGTAGTTGAGGTTATAAGGTGGATTCATTGGGAGTGTATTGAAACTAATTGTATTCGCATTGGTTTGTGTAAAAATATTTTCAAAAATCAGAAAAACCAGTTTTGTCGACACTTGGGACCCAACTTCTAGGCAAACCTCTGGCAAAATTTCTGTAAAAATCGGAACTAAAATTTGACTAAGTAAAATTGGTAACAACATTAGGCTAGTGTGGTGCCTCTACTCGGCTTACACATGTAGGCCGGGAAGGGGTGTTACAGGCAATCTTGACTTTGATGTCCACCCCCACACCATTCACAAGACATCACCTACATTACTTTCCCAGAAGAAGAGGCCAAAGAATCAAATTTTTTATTCAATGCTTCCAATTGGGCTGTCAAAGCCACCACAGGATCTAATTGGTGTGAACCCATGACCTTCAGCTTTCCTTACTCCCTTGGGGCTTGCCACTGATAATTGGTGATAGCCATGTCTTCAATTAAATCCCTTGCTTGTTCAGGTGTCTTGTTGTTTATGGTATCACCAACTGCTGCATTAATGGATTGCTTACTTACGTAATTCAACCCATTGTAAAATATTTGAATTTGAAGCCATAGTGGAAGTCCATGATGAGGACACCTTCTTAACAAATCTTTAAATCTTTCCCAGGCATCATAAAGGTTCTCACCATCTTGCTACAGAAAGGATGAGATATCATTCCTCAACTTAGCAGTTTTGGACGGTGGGAAGTATTTTTCTAGGAATTTCTCTGCCAACTGACCCCATGTGGTGAAGGTTCCTGGAGGAAAAGATTTCAGTGACTTCTTTGGTCTATCTCTAAGGGAAAATAGGAACAACCTCAGCCTAATTGCATCATCTAAGATATTATTTATCTTGAATGTGTCATATATCTCCAGAAAATTTTCAATATGTGCATTAGGATCTTCATCAGGAAACCCATCGAACTGACAAGTCTGTTGCACCATTTGAATTACATTTGCCTTTATTTTGAAGTTGTTCCCAGCAACTGTCAGCCTCCGGATACTAGAGTCAGCTCCTTTGAGATTGGGCTTAGCAAACTCCTGTATTGTTCTTGGCCCAGCTCCTTCCATCACTTCAAACTCTTCTTCTTCTTCTATTTCCAGATTTATTTCTGTTTCTGCATCTTCCAAAACTACCTCCTCTTCTTCCTTTCACTTTCTCCTTAATGTTCTTTCTAGCTCTAGGTCTAATTCAAACAGTTGGGATGAGCTACCTCTGGTCATAAACAGGAAGAAATACCTAAAATGATAGTCAACAAGCAAGAACCAATGTCAAAAACAAATGAAAATAAAACTAAATCAACAGTCTTGATTATATTACTAATATTGAAACCGTTGTCCCCTGCAACGGCGCTAAAAACTTGGTGCGCACGAGCCTAATGCTATAGCAATACCGCAAGTGCACGGGTCGCCCAAGTAATAAAGTAGTGAGTGAGTTATCGTTCCACTGAGGACAAGGTCAAGTACTAGAGTAAATCTTAACCGTTGTTTAGCAAATCAATAGTTTTGTGATGTTTTGTAATTAAAAACAACTAATTTAATAACTGAAAGTAAAGGGAAATTAAATGTTGTGCAAAAAGGATTGATGATAATAATACTATTCAGATATTGAATCCCCCTAGCCACAATTATATTTATGAAAATCAATTCATTAAATCACATAATAGAGTTGAATTGGCATTCCTCTAACTTAGATTAAAACCTCTCTCGAGTGAATTAATCCTTAATCACTAAGTAGAGTGTCGGAATCTCTTCTCAAACACAACTAAATAGATCTTGCATTAAGAACAAGGAACTATAAACCTAAGGATCTTGTAAGTCTATCTCTAGCACTCCAATCAATCCTCAACCCTTATGAGTATTCAATTCATATCAAGCTTTCTCAAGTCAATAATATGAAAATTGCAACCAATCAATAAGCATGCTATTATCAATTGGAAATAAATCAATAAGCATCATAAGAATAAAACAACTCAATCAAATGATTCAATTAAATGAGATTATTCAATCCATACAAATAAGCTAGGATTCATCAATATCTAGATAGAAAATGAATTATTTCATGTTCAAAACCAGAAAAATAGAACAAGAGAAATGAGTAAAAGAAAGCAAACAATCCATGGAGAATAATTTGTATTTCTTCACTTCAATCCTTGATTCTTGGTTTAGGTCTTGTATAAGATGTATCTCCTTCTTCAAACTCAGCTCAAGACTCTCCTCTTTGCTTCAGCAGTTGGCTCCTTCTCCCTTGTTCACGTCTTCTCTCCTCTTCATTTTCTTCTCCTTTTAACTCCCTTCAAAGCACACTGCCCATACCTTCCAGCTCACAACCCATATCTTCCAACTCACACCACTCTCCCTTGTCTCCCACTTTCCCTTTGTTTTATCTTTCTTTTCCTCAAATTAGGCAAGCTTTTCTTTTGTTTAATATTACTTTTGGCAAAAGCTAGTCTTTGTTCCCCACTTGTCTGCAAAAGAATTCAATTATTCAAGGTTGCCCTAGGTGACATGGCCAAGCTTGCTCACCGTGTCTCTCACTTTGCCTGGGACACAGCCAAGCTTGCTGGTCGTGTCTTCTTCTACCATTTCTTTCCTTCTTTTCTTCTAGGTGACACGGCCAAGCTCTTGGCCGTATCATGTGACACGGCCAGTGGCTTGGCCGTGTCATGTGGGTGTGTCACCTTCTGCTTCTAGCTTTGTCAATTTGTTTTCTTTGTTTCCAAGGGTGACACGGCCAAGCTCCTAGCCGTGTCCAGTGGCTTGGCCGTGTCATGTGATGGTGTCAGCTTCTGCCTTCATTTCTTTGGTTTCTTGGTTTTGCTCTTCAGGTGAGACACGACCAGTGGCTTGGCCGTGTCAGCTACTGTCTTAGAATTCTTTTGAGGGACACTGCCAAGCTTGCTTTGGCTTGGCCATGTCTTTGCTTGATTCATGCTCTTCCTTCATTGTTTTGATCATCCAAGGGAGTTTTTGCACTTTAACCTAAAACAAACTTTAAACAAAATCAAATGAAACATTAATTAAAAACACATAAAAATCATATTAAAAATAAGTACAAAAATGCTCTTAGCAATGCACAAGGATGGCGACAAATTTTAAAGCGGCTCGATAAGATGGAGAAAACAAATAGGCAAATGAGCTCGCAGCTGGACATTATGGAGGCACAGCAGAGACAGCATGGAGATCAATTAAGGCTCATGAATCATCGACTTTTCAATATGGAGAGGAGTCGGACATATCACAATGACAAGCTAATGAAGTATATTGAACTTTCAAGGTTGTATGTTCCTTCTCCGACACCGTCGCCTCCATCATCGCCATGACTTAGCGAAGCTTCCATCCTTTACCTTTTTCTTATTATATTTTCTTTTTCATGATATTTGTTATGTTGTTGTGTGTTCCTATTTTTGGTTGCATGGTTTTCATTGGGGGCAATGAAAATTTTAAGTATGCGAGGGTAGTATTTTACTTGTTTTTTTTTTGTTTTGTTTAATTATTTGTTTTGTTATTCTATTCAATTTGTGTATTGTTATTTTTTTTGTTTTGTTTGTAAGAATTTTTAAAATTAGAAAATTAAAATCTAAAATTATTATTATTAAAAAAAGTTTAGTTTTTTTGCCAAGCTGTTGTTGCAATCGCTTCAGCCGAGCCCACTCATCCCTCTGTCGCATCGCGATAGATGTCACGATCGCGACTGGGATGATATTAAAAAAATTAAATTTTTTGAAATTTAAAAAAATTAAAAAAAAAGAAAAGAAATTAGATAATTATTAGGTTTTATTTAAATTTTAGGCCAGATATCTTAGTGTATCTAGGATTGAGATAATATCTTTTATTTTAAATTTAATTACTTATCCTAGTTATCTAAGAGTTTATTTTTAATTAATAAACTTTAATAATAAGAGGTTAAATAGAATTCCTTTAGTAGAATGGTTTTAGGATTAGACTTTAGTTTTTCTCTATATAAGGTTAAGTTCTTATTACTTTCATACATATTTAGCATAGCCTTAGAGAAGAGAGAGATGATTAATAAAGGGAAACCATATACTTGGAGTTGGAATAGAGAAGGCATCTGGGATCCTAAAAAACCTTTTGTGAATCCATCTATAGAGACGCCTGAGAAACTCATTGATTACTATAGTTTGAGGCGAGCTTATCCTGATCCTTATAAATGCACTTTTGATCTCGATGAGATAGTGGAGAGGGAAAAATTAGAGAAAGTTTGGGAGAAAGTTGGATCCCAACTTGACTTGGTAGTTTCAGATGATACATCAAGTGAAGATGATGAACCTAAGCCATCACCAACAAAGAGGAAAAGAGGTAGGCTTTCTAAATTGGAGAAAAAGAAAAGAGGAAGACCTCCCAAGATCCCTAAGAAAGTTCAGTTCAATAAAGAAACCATTAAGAAAGAAGAGGGAGATGCTTAAAAGTTTATAAATAACTCTTATTATTAGTTTGATTTAAAGAATATTTCTTTTTAGGTTGTTTTTCTTTTATTTAATTTTTTTAACTTTATGTCTTTTTAATTGTAATAGATTTCAATTTCAGTTTCTAATAAATGATAGAACTTGTTCTACTCATACTATGCAATTTATTTGGTTTTTGATATCTATTTGTTCTTTACTTATTATTTTTGTGAATTAATTATTATTATTTTAGATTTTAACTTGATAATTGAATTCTTTTAGCTAGATTAAAATAATTCTTGCTTATTCTTAATTTAACGCATGGAATAGATAAGGTTGTAATCTTGAAAAATTTTGCAAATTAAGAACGTTTACTTTTACATAATAAAAATTATTTTTATCATAGTTTTTTTTTAGTTCATGGTAATCTTGAACTAACACTATCACTAAGGAAGTAAATTGTTTAATTAAATGGGATATGATATAAGAATTATGCTTAATTAATATAGTTATTATATTAAAATTTTTGTGAGATGGAGTGTTATACACACTCGTTTTGGATTGTTGAGGTAGAATGGAGCATAAAATGCATCCACTATATATATATAATAACAATAATAATGAGATGGAGCATAAAAAGCACCCAATAAATATATATATATATATATATAATAGTGATAAATACGTAGTTCTTATTGATCCCAAATTATTGTGAAAAATTATCTCCTTAGTGATGCTTGCTATATTCTTGAATTAACGAGTTATGGTGAATTTCTTGTAACTATAATTTGTTATTAAAAGTTTTTGTTAATTACCTTAATATATAAGTGCACTTAGTTTGTAAAGTTAATTGAGTGTATGATTCTTTGAACTTTAATGTTTTAAGTTAAGAATAAGCGATTATTATTTTTCTTTTATTGATTGATTTTGATTGATTGTTAGAATTTGACTTAATGATGTTAATTTGTTTGAGGATAAGTAAATGTTCAAATATAGGAGAATTTGATAAGTGCTTATTGATCTATTATTTTCTATCATATTATGCATGTAATTGACTTGAATTAATCTATTCTAAGCATATTTATGTGTTTTTATTTCATTATTCTTGAATTAAGCTTAGTTTAAATTAATTTCTTATAATTGTGTGTAAGCTGTAATTTTTTACAGAATTGGACCTTTATAGATTCAAGTGCAATTGTGGTAGTTGTAAAGCACCAATTTGGAAATGTGGTCTTCATAAAGTTGATAGGGGACATCGCAAGCCTTTTAAAGAGGTCTGGTTTGTCAAATTCCAAGTGCATTTGTGTCTCCTACTTTAAAGTCAAAGTTTGGCTAAAATTTTATAAGCAGAAGTTTAGTCTGAGCCTCTAGGAGTAATTAGGCCATAACTGGGGTGTCTGAAGTCTGAATGAGATGATTCAAAAGCCTAACATTATCTACTCTTTTGGTGATACAACTTTCCTAAAGGAGGCAATTGTATATAGGAGCGATATCTGATAGGAAATTGATTTTGAATTTTAAATTCAAATTTTGGAACAAAAGCTGTGTAGGAGTAGGAGTCTTTTTGAATGAGTGAGGAGAGACAACTTGAGGAGGGACATGAACAGTAACTGAGAGAGAATCCAGAGGCAATTTTCTAACACACTTATTCATCTTTTCAAGGGGAGATTAGTTTTCACCATTGGGGGATCAAAAGAAGAAGAAAATTGGGCTTGAGGATGACTTTATCATCTCTACAAGCCTATTCATCCATCTAGTTTGAACTCTCTATTTTGGTTATATGTTTTATTTCATGTCTTTGTTTTGTTATTGATTTGAATATTGGGATATTGAATATCATGTTTATTTTCTTAATTTTTATGCGCTTTATGTTTAATTTAGCCATGAGCAACTAATCCCATAAGTGGGATTAGGGAAATTTAGGATTATGGATAATGGGTGTTAAGTGATTTGAGTACTATTTTATTTTCTGAAATTCAAGTTTTGTTGATTTTGATCTTAATGCTTGGGATTCATTGGCCATCAATTGCATGTTTAATTGAAATGGTATGTTAAACGAAAGCTAGGTACAGTTTTAGACTAAGGAATCAACAACTTAAGAAAAATTTTGTTTAGAGATAAAAGAATAATCTTAAGACCGATTAGTTCCTTTGAGATTGATAGGTTGACTTAATTATTGTTAATGAAAATAGAATTAATAAATTGCTTCGATCAATAATTTTCTTGCTTAAGAAAGAGGAAAGTTAATATTTAAGGAATTGGTAACTTTGATTCAAGCGAAGTTTAAATTAGTTTGATAAGATATGTTGACTCATTTGAAACAATCCTAATGAAACCTAATCCTACTAATTTATTTTAATTATTTGAATTTAATAATTTTAATTTTAAGTTTTAATTAATAGATTAATATCTTACATTATTTCTATTTGAATTTTAATATTATTTTGAATTTTAATTTCTTAAGGATTAAGTATTTAATTTTTAGAAAATATAAAATCAATTAATTAGTTTTTAAATAATAGTTATTTTGAATTTTTGTTAATCAAATTGTTCCTTCCCTGTGGTTTCGACTTTTACTTTCATTATATTACTTGTTACGAGCCGTGCACTTGCAGTTTAAAATCAATACTCAGAAATCAACAAATAATATTGTAGTACCTTTATATTTTAACTATGTATTTTACGTATATAAAGATATATGTATTATACGTATTTAGGATATAAGAGTATTACAAGCATTTCCTAATTAATTTAAAAACTAAGGAATGATTTTTTGTTGCAAGTGTCTCTTTCATCAAGGATTATTTAAAAAATTGAAACTAAAATTATCCCTTCAACTTAAATTAATTTGATTGACTTTTTCTAAGTTGTTCTTGTTGTTATTTAATTTTAATTTTCAATTTATAGTTTTAGTTTAATTTTAATTCTCAATCGTAAAAATTCTGTTATTTAATTTTCATCATAACTTTATTTGGTTTCAAAACAAAATTAATTAAGTAGTCAATTCTTGTAGATTCGACCATATTCACCACTATTATAATTTATTTTATTTAAGAATATGAATATATTTTTGTGGCTTCGACACACACCATAGAAGCTTAAGCAACTTCTCCTTCAGTTGCTTATCGGATATATGAGAGTTCTCACTTTGATATGACTGACTTGATTCTAATGCCATACTATCTGAATTAAATGTAAAAAACACTTATTCTAACAGTACCGTAAAAATTGACATCAACAAAGTAAATTTATATTGTTACAAGTAATTTTGTATTGTACACAAATGACTTTGTCATTCTCAAATAATATATAACAATTATAGGACACAAAGAAAATTTGTATGTTCATAAATAATAAAGTATTCTACATTAATGACTTTCTCATTTATACGCATTACATTATTCTTGATAACATAACAATTAAAGATTAAAAAGTTAATTTGCACAGTCATAAAAAAAATATTGCACTCTACACATATAATTTTGTCATTTTATACAAACTAAATTGTTATTTTACCAAACCCATGTTATGCAAAATATTAACAATGAACAAATTAACCGTATCAGTGGTATTTGTCTTACAAAAATGATCTTATTTACAATGTAGTCAATCCCATTCACGTTAACACCATCATCAGTAGCAATCGCATTAAATTGACATTTTAACTTGTTAAACCCATTCCTACCAGCTTCTTTCTAAACCGAGGACACTTCTTATTCAATAATAACATAAAAATGCATTAACGTCACATTAATGCTAAACCCATCTAAAATGACATTTATAGTTCAACCCATCACATCTACTCAAATAAACAAGCATAAAAAGCAAAGATAATGACATCCAAACAAAAAACATATTACGACTTACAGAGATATGAGTGATTGAGTTTTCCACAGAACAAGGAAATGCGGAGTTGAGCAAAGCTTGATTGTAGCTACAATTTTGGAAGTAATGTCTGAGAGCTTTGAGTTTTCTTATTGTTTTTGAAGAAGCAAGAGCTGGAGATGAAACTTAGGATTTACTGATCGATTTTGAAATTTTAAAATGAATTTTCGAACGAAACAGTAGGAAGAATATTGGCAGTTTTTTCATCTCTAGGGCATTTCAATAATTTTCTATCTATTTATGAATACTGGAGTCTAATGTAAGTGAATACAAAACAACGAGATTTTTTTTTTTTTGGGTAATTTGGTCCTTATAATTTAATCCTGTCAAGAGATATTACCCTTTTTATGGGATTTGCATAGTTCTTTAACAAGTCAACTTCCAAAATATTAATAAAAAATGACCTTCCAAAAAATAAGAAAAGAAAAAATAAATAGTAATAAAAACTATAAAAGCATAAACATATATAAAAAAATCAACTCTTTTTATTAGGCTGATAAAAAATCAATTAAATGAAAAATCGAATTGAAACCAGTTAAAGTGAACCAATAATTATGGTTAATTAAAATGGTGATTTATGTTAGAATTTTTATTTTTAATATTTTTATTTTTGATATAAATTTATATTTTTATTGATAAAAGCTATTCAGTTTAATTAATCGAGGCAAAATTTATAAATTTTGTAAGTTATATGTATAATAATATATATAAATTATATATTATATATTTAATAATATATATAAATTATATATAATAAATTATAACCTTTATTTGTATATTAAATTATTTTAATGTATTATATTTAGATTTAAAATATGTATTTTGTATTTTTAATTGTATGTTTGTATTAAAATTTAATAATATAATGAGTTATATTTGAATTTTTTTGTTATATGTTAAATTTTAGATTTTTTTTATAGATGTTTTATAAGATTTAAAAAATTAAAATATCATTTAACTATCAATTTAATACAATTAACTAATAATCGGTTAATTATTTATTTATAATTAAATTTTATGTTGAGATTTTTCTAAATAAAAATTGATAGTTTGACTTTTTCTTTCTCACAGTTTGACTAATAAACCGTGATCACCCTTACATTTTATCACCAATTGGCAGTTTTCTTCAACTTCATTGTCAAGTATTTATTCAACAGATTCACACTCAAATATCAATTAAGCATCATGACCATACAAACAGAAGTAAGTGCCTGGAAAAATTTGAACAAAAATACAATAATTTTTATTACCTAATAACAGGATAGGTTTGTCAAATGAATTTAATTATAAGGATATATTAATTTCATTTTTAAAATAAAATTAAAATATAACTTATAAATTACGCATTACAAATACTATTTTTAACAATGTAATCGAGAATAAATTATTACAATTGATAATTACCACTAAATATATATTTATTATCGTAACTTAATAATGCTATTAGGTATTAACATATAGATATGTATGCATGTATGTATGTATGTATGTATATTTATATATACATTTATTTATTATAATTATATATATTTATAAATTATTAGCTTTTTGCATGATATATATATATTTTTTAATTAGTAAACATTTAGAGTTTTATGATTAGGTATTTATATTAATATTAGAATTTTGTAATTTGATTATAAATTGGGTAAAATTAATATTCTTATTTAAAATAATATCTTTATAAAATTTAATTTAATAAAATTTTATAAATAAATTAACAGATCCAAGAATTAAAATGATATATGAAAAAAAGTTAATATATTTTTTTTAAAATTTAATAAATAATTTAAAATTTTAATGGAGAATTTTTTTTATAAAAATTTGAAATAAAAATTTAAATTTTACTATAATATTAAATATATAATTTTATTTTTAATTCACCTGTAAATTTTTTGCTTGAAAATTTTGTCTCCCCTTAGATACAATTCATGTGGTTCCACCATTATATATATATATATATATATATATATATATAATGGTAAAGTTATATGTTTATAAAATTTTTTATCACGAGAGTTTAATGTGTGTCGGGTTATAATGTTGTTAGTTTTTATTAATATCGATTTTCGTATTTTCAAGACAAAAAAACACGATTCATGTTCAAAATAATTAATAATAATAATAATAAGCCACAAATATTAAATAATAATCAACCCTCTTCATATATATCCTATATTATATCATGCTTACCCAGTGTGCAATGCATAATATTATTGAAAAATATGTTTATTCAATGAATAAATGAATTTAATTTAAATTTTTAACAAAGTTAGGTGCTCAATATCATATAAAGATAGACTTTGAGTAGAAGTGATGAAAATGATATTTTTTTCTATTTTTTTTTTCATTTAAAATTTAATCCTTAAAAATCAAATCTCTAAAATATTATTCCTAAAATCAAATCTCCAATCTTCCTTTTTGGGTTTTTTCGTTTTTTTTTTTAAAAAACATTTTATACCATTTTGAAACTTTTGTCAGTGGATTGACTCAAAATGCAATTGATTTATTCTTTTGCATGTGCATTATCTAAGGAAATATATACCCTTGTAAAAGTTGACATTCAAAATAAAGCTTGAATCTGGTTCAAAGGAATGAAACATCTTCTTGGAAGAAAAATATGATTTGGGTATAATTCAAAAAAGGTTATTCCATTTTACATCTTACTTTGGCATTCCCTTAAAATAAGTAGAGAATGTGAACTCAAGGAGAAGGCAAATTTAGAAATGTGGTACATAAATGACTAATGAATAGATCCATAGATAAAAATGTACAAAAAGATGAATAATAGTTTAGATATTTTATTTTAGGGATTAGATTTTAGATGGGGAAGGATTTAGATGGAAAGATATTTAGAGAGAATAAATATATTTATAAATTAATAAAAATGTAATTCAACGAATTTGTGTTTATAAGTTAAAAAAAATATGATTTCAAAGGGCTACATATTTATAAAAAAAATTCAAGAGGTAAACTAACTAAATGAGTAAAGCTAAGGGCGTTGCATATACATTTAGCCTTTTCAATAAGTAATATTAAATATAAATATAATAAAAAAATATGATATATTAATTAATATATTAAAATAATACATAAAGAATAATTTTAAACAAATGAAACTAAAAAATGCGTCTATGAATTTAACATGAGAGAGTATTAGATTTCAATATCCGTGTGAATCTAAGCCTTACCTTCATCTCCAATGCAATTACTCTCTTCCTGCTCCCTATCCAGATAGTGGCTTCTAAATTGATGTTAGCAACATCCAAATATTTACACTTTCTAACTTTCAAAATGGGAATATTTTTCTACATTGACCAGAAAAATAAATAATAGGAAACTATATTTTTTAGAAAAATTAATTCATATAATGTGTTTGCACAAAAATCATAAATGGGCCAGGTCCAAAAACTTAAGTTCAAAACCAAAGACAAAGGGACCAACTTGGTCGGGAGTGCGTGCAATGTGGCTTGATGAGTGGAAAGGGAGATGGAGTCATAGACACGCGAATGAGGTAAATAAGTTTATCAAAAATTGAAAAACATGTCAAATGAGTAAGTGATACTGCAAAATGAAAAGAGACATGGGCTTAAGCACATGCATGGAGACTTGAAAACCCGCTGTAATGGAAGGAAAAACGGGGGAAAGGGCTATAAAATGAGAAGTAGCCTAGATAAGAAGGCATCAACAAACTCCTACAGACAAAATGCAACAACAAAATCCAACTTTCAAGCAATAGAGTCTTATTAGGATTTGAATTCTTTTGATCACCTTTTTCTTACTCTAATAGTTCATTGTCTTCAATCTGTGCATATCTTGAATCATCCAGAGTAACATTAGTTCAAAGATTTTTTTTTTCTTGTCCGAATCTTTTATTCTCATATTCACGTACTGATTAAAGAAGTTGTTGGTTTTGGGTTGAGTCCACCCATGACTGGTGGGTAGACCCATGAACTCAATATTATTTAAATATAATATTATATTAAGATAATATTTTAATTAAAATTTTAAATGGGATAGGATAAATTATGTAACACTCTTATACCTTATATACGTATAATACATATATCTCATATATCTAAAATATGTATACAGAATACAAAAGTACTACTGTTACCCGTCATTTCAAAATTTTCATATTTATAAGAAAAATATCTTAAACTTTATAATGTACTTCAATAAATAAATACAAATATTCATTAGGAGATTAAATACCAAAAATACATATTTAATGAAAAATCTCTAAAAAAATTCGCTAGATGTTTGTTTGTAATTTATATATTTCCAAAAATTAATTTACACAACTTGCATGAGAAAAACCACACTCTCAAAATAATACACATTCACTCCAACACTTACAACCCATCATTTGTCTCAAACAATTCACCCACACTCAAAAATCTTATTAACATTCACAAAACCTTTCCAAACATCACATATATAAACTTTACATAATGAGCACAAAACATACAAAAACCCAAAATCTTATTATACAAAATATAAGCATACATGAATGCAGTTGGCATTGTTGGTTCTGTGGCACCCCTAATCTCTAGTTATCACACACACACAAGATTTTTTTGATCAGCAACTCTCTAACCCGTGTGATTCACCTAACCGCAATAAGTCATACAGCTTAGTGGTACACAATCTTAAATACAATATTTATCACATTTAAATGTACTTTCTCATAATGTAACTTACACTACTCATGCAAAATCTTTACTTTTAATTTTATAATTCATATACACACAACACTTCCACACATACATATTGGGCCTAACCACTCCTATACAATTATCAAGTCCAATTATCACAAGATTAATTTCACGGTCCAGCTTTGCTTGAGTCCATTCTCAATCTCAATCTCATTACATGACCTAGCTCTACTCAAGTTTACTGATGCATGCATAATCTTTCTCAACATTATTGGACAAGTAAATGTATAAGTTTAAAAACACACAATAATACTTTTCCATACTTTTCAAGTGATCAACTTAATCCTTGATCACTTATACACAACATCACACAATAATGGGTTATAGTCACAATGTGACTCATTTTCTCATATTATTTCCATGTTCTTATTTTATTCGTCAATTTCTCATTATATAGTCTTTTTTTTTTTACAATTTAATCACTTTTTTTATTTTTTTATTTTTTTTGGTTCATCAAATTAGATATCGTAAGTCACATGTACAATGTTACTCACTTCCCACATCTTTCTCACAGGTCATAAATGTGTCCATATTGGACATCATACCACACACACACACACACACACACACACATATATATATATATATATATATATATCAGTCTACATTGAACTTTTGCCAAAGAGATACCCATCACATAGCTATGCCACAATGCATAGATTATATGCATATCCATATTTTAAAATTAATATTATACATACATAATGCCCACTTATATTTCATGAAAATACAAGTTTTAGATATATGTACTAACCTCTTTCTCTTTCCCAAGCCAAACTCTAAACTCCGCCTCTTTTATTACTTTAACCTACATATATGTAGTCCAACAATAAGTAAGATTATTTATTTAAAATCACTTACATGCTTATTGTATATCAAATTACCATTATTTATACAATTATCATCAAAACCTCATTAAAACTCTAAATTCACCACTTACTACTTTATTTAAACTTTATTCTACCAACGTCCTTTTCAACACTTAACCTTAAAAATATTACTTATACACCAAAACAACAACAAATTAAACAACTCATTTCCATAATTATCAAAACCTCTCCCAAAACCCTAATTTTCACAAATTAGGTCCATAGCCCTATAAGTTTATCCAAACTTACCTTTAATCAATTTCTAACCATAAAATCACAACATATACACTTAAACAACATTAAATTACTCCACAACAACAATTTTATGCATTTATACTAAAACTCTAGTTTACACATAACTAAACCTTAAATCTCAACTTAATCCAAACTTCCTCATAACTAATTTCTAACCATAGAGCCAGTACTTGCATATTAAAATAACATTAAATATATGCATTTCAACAATTATAACTATCCACACCAAAACTCTAGTTTAAACACAATCTTTCCCATAACCCTAAATTTACCAACTTTGTTAATTTCAACTAACCAACCATCAATTCATCACATACTCACCTTATCCACTTTAATTATATCAATTTAACAATTTTTAATCAACTATATCTTTCTAGATATTCAAAACATAATCTTAAAATAGATAAAAACCAAGCTTAGAAAAGGTTTACTTAGTTGTTTCCTTGATTTTCCTTCAAAATTCAACTTGATTCTTTAAAAATTTTAGTGAAATTTGATGTGCTTGGAAGAAACTTTCTCTCTCCTTCTCTTTCTCTTCAATCGCGTTTTAGATATGGAAGAAGAAGAAGATGATATTCTTCTTATAAAAACTAATTTTTCACTTTTCCCTCCATCAAACTATATAATTACATAATATTTAATTATTAAAATAATATATATTTTTCCTTCTTCCTATCCATAAATATTTTAATTTTAATTTTGTTTTTCCCCTCTTCTTTCCAACCATATATATATATTTAATTTATTTATTATTATTATTTATTTCACATTTAATTTCCAACATATAATTTCTCTCTTCTTTTGACTTTTCTTTTTCTTTATTTAATTATTATTATTTTATTAACTAATTAATTAATTAGTTAATATTTATTAAATATCTATAGTTCCATCATCTTTCACTATCCAAAATTAATTTTAATTTTGATTTATTTTATTCATTACTATTTATTATTTTATTATTACCATAATTACTATCTTCCAACACAAATATATACTTTACATATATGTATTGTATATTTAATGTATATGTATATGTCATATATATTTTACTTATATTTTATATATGCCTTTATGTACATGTTTGTGTAATGTATATACTATGTATATAAAATATATTTAATATATATTTTTACCATAAGTATATATAATGTGTATCTTATGTATACATCAAGTATACCTTATATGTATATCATATATATATATATATTAAATATATATAATATATTTCCAACATATATAATGAATATATGATATGTATATACTATGTATACACTAAATATACATTAGGTATATATAACACATATACCTCAAAATACTTATTTAATTTTTCCAAGACTACGGATATTACAAATTATACTTAGTTAAAGATAATCCAAGAGTTTGATTTTATTTGTAAAATAAAACATAATATCTTTTTAGGAAAAATATATTAGTAAGTTGATATTAATAATTATCAACTAACATAGAAAACTAACGTAAGTTTTTTTGTTCTCTCGCTGGCTTATTCTCTCCAATTTTCATACACTGTAAGTGTGAGATTGAGAGCTCAAGACTGTGAATAGACTTGTATTCAGAATGTGGAAAGTGAGAACCTTCCTTTTTGGTGTTGTTCTTCAAGGACTAGTAAGATAAGCACAATGTTATTTTCTACGAGTATCATCAAGGTAACATCTGACCCTCTTCTTGTACGGATTTAGTTTCCAATATTGGTATCAGAGGTTTAGTTATTTGTGCTCCAGTTTTTATGAATAATTATGTTGATTATTTATTTTAAAAATAATGTTTTGTGAATTATTTGTGAACTTGATCACCAACTCATTTTGGTATGTTTAGGCATGAAAACACTATTTTCTTGCTTTTGTTGATATGATTATATGATTTCATATTAAATTAGGCATGTAGAGTTTCGATTTGGTGTATTATTTGCAAAAAGCGGAGTTAAATTGATCGAGATATGGCCTTCTAAAGTGGGATACTTGAAATTGGATTAAATTAATATGCTTGGATTAAAATTAATTAAGGATTAACCTACTATTATAGCTAGAATGATAGAATAGGGTGTTTTAAAATTTCTTTTGACCACATCATTAGAATCCCAGATCTTAAAAGCCCCCACTAGAAAAAGTCTTGTAGGCTAGATTGGCCGGCAAGGCAGAGCATGGCCTTCACGCACAGCGTATGGAGGCCAAGCTTCTTATACATTGCCTGTGCCTGGCTGCTCCCCAATGCAACGTGAAACAATGAGTCATTTCCAGAAATGATGCATCATTTGCTAGAGGGCCAGCATAGCAGAGCTGCCACTTGTTGGCTAGAAACTATTTTTGGCATAAAAAATGATATGGACCTCTTTTTTTTTCCCCTTTTTTGATAAAATTGACTTTAAATTGTCTTCTGGATTTTTTGGTAATATTTGTTTTATTTTCCAGAAACTTAAAAAATAAATTTTATTTTGAATAACATTTTTAATTAAGAAAAATTAGTTTTTAATTAGAAAAAAATTTACATGGAAAAAATATTTTTGGACTTGTGAAATTTTTGAATATGTGTAAAATATTTTTGAATATATATAACCCTAGTTTTAATGAATATATGTACTTTATTAATTTTATTAATTGTACTATAGTGTATAATTATGATTTTTAACCAACTTTTCTTTGTAAAAAGTTATAACACATAGCTATCATTATCAGGACACCCGCTGTGGCACGTGCACCTTAGCTTAAGGCCAGGAAAAAGGCAAAATTAACGATTCTAAGAAATAAACTGAAAGCTCAAGAAATATGTCCTAATAACAGTATTTATGACTTAGACTTTCTCGTGCATCATGTATTGGGTATACATGAAATTTATCAACAAATGATGCGGCTAAGGAACTTAAGCACTCAATACTCAATGTACTTGGTGCTGAGGGATTCATTTATGCATCTAGAACTTCGTGAGCTGCTTGATCGAGAATGGAGTGAATGGAATAGGACATACCGAGTTGTTCTTATCTCTTTCTTTAGGGCTTGGTGTTCTAAAGGGGTAGTGAGGAAGTCTTACACTAAGGATGATGGTATAGTGGGATAGAGTCAGTGGTAAAAAGATTTTCGAGAGACACCATATATTTCTTACTAATTGACCTGAGGAATATTCTTTGGTTTTCTGCTCCTATTAGGAGCTAAGCCATCCGTAGTGTCAAGTTTAGTTTTTTTTTTTTTTTTGAATGCTAAGTTGTTCTTATTTTTTTATTAGTCATGCAAATAAGGATTTTTCTAGAGGATTTATTTGGCCATGTTTGATTGTTTATGGTTTGATGGACTATAATTTTTTATTTATTAATGGAATATGCATTTTTCTTTAATAATTATTTATTATAATTATTTTAATGCATGAAATTAATTAATTAATTATGTTTTATAATTATTCAATAGATAATTTTAACTTGATTAAAATTTTGCATATAGATTTTATATTAACACTACTCTTCACATATAATCGAGATGATTATTGGAAACCTAGTGACCTTTTGGCTTGAGATTGTATGTATGTTATTATAAATGTACAAATTGGTTATAAAAATTATAATGACATGTAAAATACGGTGTTAATAATAATTTCGTGTATATAATTCCTAGTTGTAAATCCTCTATTTTTCATAGAAAAAATATTGTTTTCTTCCAAGAACATTGTCACTGAACTAAACAAGGGTACCAAGTTTTTTGGGGATAATTACAAGATCTAAAGAATGATAATTAAGTATGTGCTAGAAGAACAAGAGGCAATAGAACCTATGAGTTTGTAGACCCTTAATTTTTGACCTAGTCCGGTCCAATAATATTTTAGTTAGTCCAAAATAATTTTTGTGTTGTCCAATATATTTTAGTTAGTCCAAAATAATTTTTATGGTATCTTGATTAATTTTAATATTTATTTTAGTAAAAAATGGTAAAGTGAATAAAAAATCAAAAATAATAAAAAAATAACAAAAAAAAATTGGCGACGGAAAAATCGGCCATGAAAAAATCGTTGTCGAAAGTCAGCGCGGGCCCGTTAGCATTTCGTTCGCAGGAAACTCCTGCGGGCGAAATGGCCTGCGGGCCCGTTCCGCCCTTTTTGCCAGCGCAGTTTTTCCGCGGCAGTTTTTTTTCGCCAGCAAAATTTTTTCGACGCAAATTTTTCGAAACCTAATACAATTAGGTTTCGGTTTCTTTTTCCTAATTAGGATTAAATACCATGAATAACTAGAATTATATCATAAATTCTTATATAAATATGGACTAAACAACACAAAAAAGGAGGAAAAGGGGAGAAAGAAAATTGGACAGAAACTTGGGAGAGTTTGAAACCGTAACTGAGTAGGAAAGCAGTGAACCACGCTGATTTTTTGAGAGAGCAGAAAAACAATTCAAACAATTCAAAGGCAAAAAGGCTTGTCTTTGACCTTGTTCATCGAAGAAGCAATTTTTGGTGAAACTTACAAAATAAGGTTTGAATTCTTAATTTCTTTTATTTTGTCATAGTAGCTTAAATTATCAAAATTGTGTCTTTTAATTCAAAAACCTAATAACCTCAATTCACTTTTTCTAAAGTTTCAAAACCTTAATTCGTTGCTTTGTTTTCCAAAAAATTTAAAGTTGTTAGTTTTGTTTCTTCAAAACCCCAAAACCTTAATTTGCTTTCCAAGATTTCCAAAGCCAAAATTGAGTTCTGTTTATTTCCAAAAGCTCCAAAAATGTCTTTTTTTGCTTTATAAACTTTAAACCATTTTTTTATTTTCATAAAGCTTCATAAAATTATCAAATTGATTTTCAAATTCTAAAAATTAACTCATTACCCGAAACCCTAATCCAAAAATTCTAAAACCCTAATTCAACTCCAAAACCTAAAATAGTAAACCCTAACCCCTTAAAACCTTAAATCCTAATTTTTTTTTCTAAACCCTAATCATTTAAAACTTTAAAAATCATACAAATACAAATTTTACAACTTTACACAGTAGCTTAAAAACACAATGCAGTAACCGAAAATCATAAATCAAAGTGTTTTAAAGTGTCCAAGAACTAATTTCATGATTATACATCTTAAACCCTAATTTGGTTAATCAAAGAATTTTATCAACTTTTTAAATCATAAAGCTTTTGCTCCATTTTAATCCCATTAAAATCACAGTACTTTCCAAAACTCTAAATACTTGGAATAAAGAACCTTAAATGGAAACAGTAGCTATAATTTAGATTTTTTTTTGCCTTATTCAATTCTATATTTGATTATGCTTTGATTTATTTTATATGCTTTAATTTTTTTAAGTTCAATGCTTGGTTTATTTTATTTATCATGGATGGATGTTTACTTTCTATTGATATTTAATACCTTTGATGAATGATTTATTTACTTTTATCAATTTATTTAGGTTTCCAAATGTTGTAAGAGGTATGTTTCCACTTGGTGGGTACCTCATTAGTTAAATATCAGGTAATTTAAATTGCTTTTCTATTTTAGAACCTATGTAAAGGACATATTTCTACCTTTCGGTGGGTGTCCTATTTAGGCATGAGATGTAAGGACATGTTTCTATCCTTGGATGGGTGTCCATTTATTTGCTTTGTTTGGACATTGCTTTGATTTTAATATAATGATGCTTTCTTTCAATTAATGTGTGTAATATGGATAATGTTGTTGTACTTAAGAATTTTATAATATCAAGACCTGTAAAGGAGGCCGGTTCCAATGAACCGGGCGTTGTGGGGGTGCTGGGCCATTTCTCACATTCCCCACACGTACCCAACTTTCTGAACCCATTAGGGGGTTGTGGATTCCTTATGAATCGAGTCATCTACCCCTTTCTTTTTTCCCAGTCCGTCCGGGTGATGACTTCATTTTCTAGGACCTAAGTCCGTGTTCTCTAAGGCCCCGAGCCTAAACAGTGCCGAAGTCGCAAGAACCATTCCACCGGAAGTGGGGGCAAAAATTCCCGCTCACAGAGTTCCACCATGGATGAACCTGACTAAGAAGGAACCACGGCTCAACATAAGCATGATCATGAAGCGTTCATTATCTATAAGGGAAAAACTTGCTTCCTCACATCACTTTACTAAGTGTAATGGACGATTATATTATGAAGGAGTTTAGCAACTATGAATATGTAAGGGACATGTAGGTGGCCCTCAAAGGAAAATTTGATGGAATTTCTCTAACTAAGTTTTGCTCATTCACTATTAAGTTCGACACTTACAAGAAGTGTTCTTAACACAGCATGAGGAAACATCTTAGGGAGATGTGTAACATGATAAGTGAGCTTTATAATGCTAGTCATGAGTTGACTGAAGAGCAGAAGATCCTGGTAGTCATTAGATCCTTACCAGATAGCTGGGAGCATATGAGAATACACCTGGCACATATTTTGGTTATTAAGACTTTTGTTGATGCCTCTTATCACTTGGAATTGGAGGCTAATAGATTTGCAACTATGCAACCTGGTGTGGAGGTGCATATAGTTAAATTCAATTTGAATGGGAACTGTGGCACCAAGCAAAAGTACTACAGCAACAAAGGTAAGGGTAAAGTCAATGAAGGCAAGGACAATAAAAAGCCAAAGCAAAACAAGAGGAAATGTCTTATGAAGAGAAATATTGCGAAGGTTAAATGTTTCAATTGTGAAAATAAGGGCCACTATGCTAAGGATTACATTACACTTAAGAAGGTATAATCCATTAATTCATGTGTAAATGGAATAATGGTTTCAACTTCACTATTGCTAATTGAAACTAATCCTCTATGGGTTGTAGATTCGGGAGCCACCGACCATGTAACAAAGGATCATGAAACCTTTATTGAATTTCTTCGATTACCCACTTGGGAGAGATGGATTTTTATGGGGAACAACGCTCACATTGAGGTGAAGTGGATTGGTACTTGCAAACTATGTTGCATGGACGTCGAACCTTGCTACTTCATGATGGTCTCTACGTCCTACAAATAAGACAAAATTTTGTTTCTATTATTTTTTTTTTGCTTATATTAGGTTTTTCTTTGAATTTTCATGAAAATACAATACTTTTAAGTTTGGGACAAACATTTTATAATTATGGAAGTATTTTGGGCAACTTCTTTATCTTGGATATTGAACATGGTTCTATTTCAAATAATAATTTTTCTATATTCACTACTTCAACTAATTTTGTTGATGATGTGAATGTAAGGCTTCCTCTGCATCACATAAACCTGTTGTGCTGGCCTTGCATCCTCTGGCCTACTTTCTATTGTAGAATCTCCTCTGTGATCAAACCCTGATCTACCACCCATGATAAAATCTCTGCAACCACAGCCCCCTCTAACACTGAGTCTAGAAGCTACTGTGTTTGTCTATCTATCATCTGATGGCTCTAGACAGTCTCTGAAAAATGGTCTGGTGATCCACATCTGTAACATACTACTGGTGCACTAGTCCTCCAGCAGACACCTCCATGTGCCCTACCACAATGAACACAGGTAGGTGGAGTAGGCCTCTGAGTCACTAGGGTCCGGGCACTAGCCACTGAGGCTACAGATCTTTGTCTCTACCTCTGTTGCTGTGATGACCTACCAGACTGCCCCTAGCTCTCACTGAACCTCTGAGGATATCCCCCTCTACCTCTCTTCGATGATGAAGACATGCCTCATCCTATGGTCTCCTAGCTCTGCGCTTCTCTGTTCTGGCAGCTGTTGCAAGTCCTTATGCCTTCTTTATACTCCTGGTAGTTGCAACCAACTGAGATAAATTCTAATACCGAGAGCCTGCCACTAAACATATAATAGAGGGTCTCAACCCCTCCTCAAACCTCCGACATCTGTAAATCTCATATGATATAATCCCTTCAGCATACTAACTCAGCCAGATAAAATCTTCCTTATACTCAATCACTATCCTTGTGTCCTGCATCAAACTTAGAAACTCCATCTTCTTAGCGTCTTTATATACCCTGGGAGTATGCTTCTTCTCAAATTACCTCAGTAAATTGGCATAAGTAAGCACTGGTGGATTAGCTATACCATGGGGAACCGTCTTCCACCACTCATATGTATCCCTTTGTAGAAGAGATCTAGCATAATCGAACTTCTTTTCGAACTAGCTTGCAGCTGAATGAACACCCTTTGGACCCTGTTCAGCCACTGCTTTGCTACATCCAGGTCTGTAGTGACAACAAAGTCTATGGCTCTAAACTTCCTCAGCTTGTCATACTTTCGAGTTAGCAACTGCTACTGCGGCTGTGACTGACTGTGGTGGCAGCTGTGGCTGCTGAACCAAAATCTGTCTCAACAACTCCACCATATGCCATACCCAGCCCGACAGAACCTCCTCAGCTGCTGGTCTAACTGGCACAGATGCAAATGCCTCTTCAGCAATCTCAGCACTAACTCCAACTCTACCCTCATCATGAGCTACATTCTCTATACTACCCTCGGCAGACTGGTACATCCTAGATGCCATAACTATCTATACCTGCAAATACAACAAAAATTGCCACATCAGAGATCATAGAAAATGTCAGTGCCAATGCATGTATCAAAATTTAAAACCATATTTAAAATCTCCATTTTCTCTCTCTAACAACCCACCTAGGTCAAGAACCCTAAACTTAGGCTCTGATACCAAAATAAATGCAACACCCTTATACCCTATATACGTACAATATATACACCAGTATATATAAAATACGCATATAAAATATAAGAATGCCACAACCTGGTTAAATAAAATTTTTATATTCCCAATTAAAAATCTCAAATGCCTTCACAGTATATTTAAATAGTAAATAAAATATTCCTTATAAATTATAAGTTCCAAAATAAGCATTTTATAAAAAAATTCTCTAAAAAAAATTTACCAGAGTTTTGTCTGTAAATAGGACATCCCAAAAATTCATTAATTACCCAACCTGCATAAAAACGCAATCCCAATAAAAACAAATCACCATTTCACCAATACTTTCTAATTTCTCCATATTTTTTCAAAACATTTAAACATATACATACATATATATATATATATATCTAAACACACATATAAAATCCCACACTACACCATTTATCCAAAAAGTCTTTATAATTTACAATATATACTTTAAAAACATAAACATAATATACATAATATCAAAATGCACTATAACATAAAATATATATATGATGGTAAGATCTTGAAGTAGTAAAATCACCACAAAGCTAGACCCTACCAGGTCTAGAAGAACCTTCCGGATCTACCGGATCACCCTGTCACCTGTAAGATGAAGTACACTTGCGCTAAGCTAAAATTCTAACCGTACAAACTTTAATAACAATAAAACTTTAATATAATGCCAATGCAAAATGCCTTTACATGTTGTTTGGAATACAATTCTATTTAAAGCGTAATCTTTAATAATTTTATAATTCACATTAACACATACACAAACATGGGTCCAAACAAATTAATATATCATTCAAATCCTAGAATTACTGTTTTGGTCTATATTGACACTTAGTGTCTAGCCCCAAAGGCAAACCATATAACAGTGATACATAGCATCTAGCCCTGAAGGAAAATTAAATAACAGTGACGCCTAGCGTCTAGCCCCGAAGGCAAATCATATATCAGTGATGCATAACGTCTAGCCCTAAAGGAAAATAATGAGGATAACCTCATAGGCATGTCGCCAAACATAGAACTCTGAAAATTGAATAACATACTAGGCATACAAATATACATGTTTTCCATAATCATTTTTTTTCTTATCACATTGTCTCAATTTCTCATTTTTCTCATCACATTGCCTCTTTTTCTCATTTTCTCATTCATATCAATGTCAACTCATTTTAATTCATCATATCTCATCATTTCATCACAATGTATCTCATTTCACATCAAAAACACATTACTCAAATATTTTTGGCTCATTTTCACATAATGCACATAAATCACATTTTATTCATTTTAGCCATTATTAATGGCTTTTCATAATGCACATATTGCATACATAACAAGTCACATGTTATAACACAATATTCATGAATGTTCAAGCTACCAAGTAGCTTAACACATTTTTAATCCAAAATGTGTTAGGCCATATATAATGCAATTCTATCTCATTTATCAAGAGTTTATACTTAACTTAGAAAGTACTCAAATGCAAGATAAAAATCTCCCACCAACCTTCACTTCCAACTTGCCCTTCAACACTAGGGTTAGGCAATCTACTTCCTCTTAATGACTATACACAATGTGATTAAATATAATCATTTAATATCACATTTTAATGCATTTTCAACATTAAACCCTAATTAAACATCACTCCTACAAATATCCCAAAATCTTGTCTAACCTTACTTTAACATTGAAAATCCATGTTAATCCATTTAAATTGATGTTTTAAGTTTATTTATATCATTACAAACATATTATAACTTGTTTTAACCAATTACATTACAAGAACACATGCTCTTTATGCAAAACCCTAAAATGTCATAACCTTCATCATTAAAGGATCTTCATTCCATCCCATTCCAATTGTTAATCCATGCTTATTTACATCACTTATATCGTTAAATAACATAATTTAAATATTAAAATCAAACAGTCAACCATTCATTGAAAATTCCCTTCCAAAATCCTAAATTCAATACTACCTTATCCAAACTCTAATGAAACTTAACCAATTTCATAATTTGACTTTAAAATCCTCATTTATGCATCAAAACAACACATTTGAAATTAATTTGCATAATTAAAACACATGATTTCATAAATCCAAATTTTTCATAACCCTAAATCATGTTCTTTCTCCAAACCCCATTCAAACTTAATCATTTATTCAATCCAACTTAAAAATCATTAATAACTAATCAAAATAACTTCATACATACCCATTCAAGCCATTAAATCATGCTAAGATAAAATCCCAAAATCAACATATCCAAAACTTCATGGAAATCTAAAGAAATAGGTTGGAAACTTACTATTTCAAGAGGAAATCACCAAAACTTCACTTTTTCACTTAACATCTTTCCATTTTCCATTTAAATTATTTATTTAATTTAATTCATTTTATTTAATTTAATTTTTTTAAAACAATTATGGATATTACAATGGTCATATCTATTTGATTGCACATAAATTTGAAGCTTTAAGTTGCTTCAAGAACTATCTCAACCTATATGAAAATCAATTAGGCAAGAAAGTGAAAGCACTTTTAACCGATAAAGGTTGTGAATATTTGTCTAATTAGCTCAAACAATTATGTGATGAAAAAGGGATAGAGCATTAGTGGGAAAAGGGATAGAGCATTAGTTGACTATTTCTCAAACTCTGCAACAAAATGGTGCTGCAGAAAGGAGAAACATGACTCTCCTTGAAATGGTTAGGTCAGTGATGACACAAGCTAATTTGCCCATTGCCTTTTGGAGTGATCCATCCTAAAAACATTATATAAGTTATGGACAAGTCGAAAATCTAACATGAGCCTCTTAAAACCTTAGGAATATGCCTCTTATATACATAATACCTCACATAAATATGAGAAATTAGGCCCAAGAGGTAAAAAGAGTATCTTTGTGAGATATTCTGACCTATCCAAAGGATATGTCTTCATAGGTGAGTAAGAAAATGGGAGGACAACTAAGTTTGAATCACAATACATCCCATTCTTAAAGAATGATTTTCCAAGGCAGGGTAATCTAAATTAAGAGTTCTCCTTATATGAAACCGAGGATCAAAGTTCATAAGGACCACTTCATCAGAGTAGAAGGAATTTGATGGGCTTAACTCCACCAATTGGTCTGGCCGAGAGTGATCCTGGTCTGAGTGGAAGTATGAATCCTAATTCAAATGGAAGTCCCATGGATTTTGATTCAGTTGATGTTATAATTTTTGAACTTGAAGAAAATGTTCCTTAAGATTTTGATTTGAAGTGAAGCAATCATAAAATTGTTCATCGCCGTTTATTTAATATTGAAGGCAGTGATGAAGAATTAATGTTGGTATCTCAAGATGATGAAGAGCCTAGAAACTTTAAAGAGGCTTTCTCATACCCGACCAAGGATAACTGGATAAAAGAAATGGAAGAGGAGTTAGACTCTATGAGATCAAACCAAGTTTAAGATTTGATTGATCTTTCAAAAGGTCAAAAAGCCATTGGGAATAAATGGGTTCTCAAAATCAAGCGAAAGACTAATGACAACATCGAGAGGTATAAAGTTTGTCTCGTAGCAAAGGGGTATACACAATAGAAAGGAATAGACAGCGAAAAGATATTTTCACCTATTATGAGATTTACATGTATAAGGTTGATACTAGCAATTGTGGCAAAAATAGATCCTGAGTTGCATCAAATGGATGTGAAAACTGCTTTTCTCAATGGAGAACTGGATGAAGAAATCTATATGGATCAACTAGTAGGTTTCATCGAACAAGGCTAAGAAAATAAAGTCTGTGGGTTGAAAAGTCAAATTATGGTTTGAAGTAGTCTTTAAGACAATGGTATATTTGTTTTCATAATGTAATCATATTATATCATTTTACCATAATAGATGAGGACCATTGCGCCTACATAAAGCCGTTGAAAGCAAAGTTTGCCATAATATGATTATATATTAATGAAATATTAATTGTTGGAAATGACAAAGTGTTTCTGGATCACATCAAAAGATGGCTATTAACCAGTTTTGAGATGAAAGATATAGATGAGACTGCATATATTCTTAGAGTAAAGATTTCAAGAGATCGCTTGAGGAAATTATTATCTCTTTCCCAAGAGGCATAAATAAAGAAAGTACTTAATCTTTAATATGCGTGATTATAAACCTATAGATTCCCCTATCACCAAAGTTGAAAGCTTAAGTAGGAGGTTGTGCCCCCCAAAACTTAGAAAGAAATAGAACATATGAAAAATGCCACTTATGCAAGTGCTATTGGGAGCCTAATGTATGTAATGATGTGTACTAGGATCAATATTTTCTTTGTCGTTAAAATGGTAAGCAAATTTTAATCAAATCCAAGTTCGACACATTGGCAAGTAGTTAAGAGGATTTTAAGGTACCTAAACGGTACTATCGATTACTCTTTATTAAGATGGAAGTTTAAGTTTGAAAGGCTATACGAACGCTGATTGGATGGGAGATGTGGATGAAAGGAAATCCACCTCAAGATTTGTTTTGTTACTCAACAAGGGTGCTATCTCATGGAGTAGCAAGAAATAATCCTGTGTAGTACTATCGAATATGGAAGCTGAATTCGTAGAATTTTTAGCTGCGGTACAAAAAGATGTTTAACTTAAGAGATTTCTAGATCATTTGGGCTTTAATGTTGTAAATGAGTCAGTCACGATACACTGTGACAGTCAAGTAGCCATTGCCTACACCAAAGACCTAAAGTTTCATTGTAAAACCAAACACAAACATTAAGTATAATTTCATTAGAGACATGGTTACATGAAAAGAAGTGGACATAAAATACATTTTTGTGCATGATATGGTTGTTGATCCTTTCACGAAACCCATACCTAGACACGTTTTTGTTAAACACATTAAATCTTTAGGATTGTGAAGGTGTTTATGTGTTTTTTTTTTATATTCCCAAACTTTATTCACTTTTTTTTAATTTATTAATACCAATATATGATGTTTATTTTGTGTTTCTTTAATTTTTTAAATGTTTTTGTTACATTTGATGAGCATGTCGGATAGGATTAAGATTGACCTTCTCACTAGGTCAATTGCCTTTATTAGTCTTTGTGACAAATAAATATGTGGCCCTTTCAAACAATGTTATCTAAGTGATAATGAGCTCGTGTTTGAAACAAGATGGTCATCTCTTTTATTGAGACTCATACGAGTAGTTTACTGTGACTACACTTATTTTTTCTACATTGCTAGATGTGAATTCTAAGACAATCTAAACTACATTTTGCACAGTATTCTACATGTGCATTTTCTTGACCAAGAAAGGGGAACAAAATAATATGATCTCTATTTTGTCAAAGTGAGACCCTGTAAGAATTTAGGTTCTCAATATTATTACTCTTATGACTTTTGGTTGGTTTTTGATGTTTGATCATATGTTTGCTATCTTAGGATTTTACCATAGGGTTGTATATAATATGATCTAATGGAACATTTCTAGAAAAGCAAGTATGGTTATAATTAAGAAAACTGAACTAAAAGAAAAAAAATACTTGATTGTCACTTTCCTTCTATGTATTCATAGGTCAACCAATTATGTTTGCAATCTTACATGATTGTAGGTATAAATTGTCTTGAGATCTTATGAGGATAGTGGAAATGTGATAAGTAATCTGGGGTAAAGTATACTTTATCTACTCCGAAGTCGTTTCTGCAAATGAGGCATTATATACCCTAATAGGTATACAACTTAGAGCTCTCATAGTATGTCGGTCGCATAGTCTATTAATCTAGTACGAGCCATCTTGAACAATGATCTCTTTTAAGTATGTGTCTCGTCATATGTGAGTAGGAGATGTTGGTTTTGGGTTGGGCCTACTCTTGACGGATGCCTAAACCCATGAATCCAATATTATTTAAATATAATATTTATTATTAAATATTATTAAGATAATATTTTTATTAAAAGTTTAAAAGGGAGGGGATAAATTATACTTGGATAAAGATAATCCAAAAGTTTAATTTTATTTGTAAAATCAAACATAATATCCTTTTAGGGAAAAAGGATATTATTAAGTTGATATTAATAATTATCAACTAACACATAAAACTAACATAAGTTTTTCTGTTCTTTCTCTGGCTTATTCTCTACAATTTTCATACACTGTGAGTATGAGGTTAAAAGGTAAGCAATGTAAAAAGCGAGATCATGCCCTTTTGGTGATTGTTTTTTAAGGACTGATAATACATGCACAAAATTATTTTTCAAGGATATTATCAAAAATAACATCCGACCGCTTCTTATATGGATTTAGCTTCCAACAGAAGCTTTAATACTTTATTCTATTTCGGTTACTTTTAAAATTTTACACGTTCACTCTGGTTAAAAACCATTTGGCGCAAATTGATTGTGAAACTTAGTAATTAAAACGAGAAGTTTATTTTAAATTAAGTAATTAAATTTAAAATTTTGGTAGAATTCGTGTTTTAAATTTCAATTATCATGTTAGGAAACTTAGAAAAATTTAAAGTTTTTATATATTTTTATTCTATAAAAATTTATTTATAAATTTACATTTGGCTCTTATTCAATAAAAATTTCGGATCTGCCCCTATTTAAATATTTCTATTAAATTAATACACTTAAACTTTAAGTTAAATATTTCAACTTTCAATTTGCAAAGAAAGTAATAAGTTT
The DNA here is from genome assembly GCA_947685225.1 of Garcia nutans. NCBI lineage: Eukaryota > Viridiplantae > Streptophyta > Magnoliopsida > Malpighiales > Euphorbiaceae > Garcia > Garcia nutans. The sequence goes on from CANTUV010000046.1 coordinate 1,068,141, forward strand.
AAAACTATTAAAATTTTTATTTAATTGTTATAATAATTTTAAATAATTTTAATAATTTGCACTGAAAATTGCAAACTTTACTATTTATCATATTCAAAATTTTAACAATAAAATTTTTAGTACTTAATTCTTTTAATGTTATCAAATATCATATTATATATTAATATCATATTTCTCAATTAATAAATAACATAAGTTTGAATCTTCTTTTCTAATATTCAAAAACCCAATACTCAAAAAGAAAAAAAATTATCAAATATATAATGTAATTAATAATAAAATAATTGATATTGAAACATATATAAGAGATATTTCTGTAAAACGTCTTAATTTGATTTCCATTTGAATAATATATGATTTGTTTAATAAAAAGTAAATTGTCAAAAAAGAAAAAAAAATTGAACTCACACGAGCGCTAATCTCTAATACTTGGAATTCACAATTAAATTATTGCTAGAAAAGAACCCACAACATATTACAGATATTATTTACGATTACAAAATTTTGATGTAAGTTTTTTGGGTTTCAATATTAGGTTTTATAATTGTAATAGATTTTATTTTTTTAATAAGGAAAAAATACTAAATATAAATTATACAATAGTAGTAACCTCTTGCCAAGATTAAAATAAAAGAAAATGAAAAAAGACAAAGCAAAATAACATAGGCATGCTGAAATAATAAAAAGTGAAACTCTATTAAATCAAATCTCAAAAAACAAAAGTAGATAAATAAAAATTAAATTACACAGTTAAAAAATTCTACAAAATAAGCTGTTAAATATATGTAACCTTTATAACTATATAAGAAGTTCTATACTCTAACCCGCTGGGGTTAGTCCAGCGGGCTAGCGACCCAACCAACTAGGGGAATGTCGCGGGTTCGAACCCTCCAAAATGTATTTCCGGGGATTTGAACCTTTTAAAATTTGAAAGAAAAAAAAAAGAAGTTCTATACTCTTATAGTTAAAATCATATGTATATAAATACTATAATCATATATTTAATTAATCATATTATGAAAACTCTTTGATTCTTTTCCAACATTGCTGAGAAATTTCATCAAAGACATTACATGTGAGAAATCAATTTAAATATAGCTTAACATAAAATAAGTATATCAAGCTAAACCCATACCAAAATTGAATAAGAATAAAAAAAAAGTTGTAACATATTATATGCGATTTCCTTATCATTGTGTGAATATTTTAAACTATATTACTTGGTTTTATATGTTCAAAGTGTTAATGAAAAAATATAAATATGTATTAAAATGACAGTTCTAAAACTTTTGTTTCACTATTTTTAATCATTTGATAACAATAAGACAGCATGTAAAAATTAGATAATGGCATAAATAAGTTACAGGTAGTGCTTCAAACCTGCAATAAGAAGACAGCGTGTTCTTTATAATGATATGGAATTGGAAAATTTTTACATTCCGTTGACATTCGAAATTTCTGTATAAGAAATGAGCAGTTTAATTCATAAAACCAAATAAAATGAAAAATAGCTTTATTGTAACATTTTCTCGCACATAAAAAAAAAATTAAACATTATTATTGTAAACATCCCGATGGGTGACCAGCTAGTTTGAGGATAGTCAGGAAAGGTGTTTGCTTGAAGTACTTAAACTAAGACGTCAAAAGTAGGAAAAAAGATCTCACATTAGTTGTGGGAGGAATGAAATATGGTTTATATAGATCAACTTAATACTATCTAAATTCTGGTAAAAAAAAAAAACTTAATACTATCTAAATCACTAAGTTAACAATTTAAGGCTAAAGGTCATATATATATAGTAAAAATGCTAAAGTATCTTTCATTATAAGAATAAAATTCAAATTGATTAGTATGTTTCTCAATTCATCTAATTAGATCCAAAATTAATTTTGCTACATAATAATTTTCTTTTAGTTTTAGTCTATGAAACTTAAATTTTCTTTTAAAACATTTTAAAAATACTTATATATTCAAAGTATCATTTCATGCATGAAAGGGTTATAAATTTTTTAATAATATAGAAATTTTTGTTATTTAATAAAATTATATATTTATTATTTAAAATATAAAAATTATAAATTATGAATACCACAAGAAAGTTAATTTGAATTTGATATCAGCCGAAATTTCCTGAAAAGTGGCACGACAGAAAACAGTTGAATTATCCGAGCTAGGCAGACAAATGCCAAACCAATAATTAGAAAAAAGAATAAACTAGCTTTCTGAAATACAAGCAGCAGCCATAAAAAAAGAGACACACAAAATAATATAATTAATAATAAAAGACTTTGAATTTTGGTCTTTGTTCAATTACGAAATATTGTTTATATCACTTAGATTTGTAGTGAGTAGTTTTGCCATTTGATCGAGATTTTATTCCTTTAATTTACTATATAATAAAAAATCTTAACATATGATTTGATTATATTAATTTTTTACGCCTAAATTATAAAAATTAGTGTGAAACTGAAAGTTTCTAATAGATGGTTCATCTATGGAATATGCATGCACTTGTAAATTGTAATGATTAATTAATTGATAATTAATAGGTGCATTTCCAAACATTCATACATGTAAATAAATGTGTAAAACGTATGCACAGGCCCCACACATATACTTTTCTGCTGGACTTTCTTGATACATTCTTTACTGTGCACATGCACGCCAGCTACTTATTATTATCATTTATTATACCCCCAAAAACTTACCTATCTCTTGCAAAGTCAAATAAATGTGATTTCAAAATTGTTGAAACTAATATATCAAAAACTAAACTGATTGAATAGAATTTTGTAAATTTTAAATCGGCAACTTAGAGTTTCACTTGTTAATTAGGATTACACCTACAAACTTACAATAATTAGAATCCGAAAATTTTGCCCTTGATTTGATTTTGCGACATCGACTGCAATCAGATTCTAGAATTTTCATTTTTGTAATAGTTTCTAGGAAATTTCGTTGAACCATACACTAACATTGTATTGCAAGATTTATAATCTCTTAAGACTATTGCAATAAACCTCCCAAGATGATAAAGACCAAGCTCGCTGACTTTTACAGAGAGAACACTCAAGAGTATGACTTTAAGCACAAAGTGCTCTTTTTGAGGGTGAGAATATTGACTGTTACAATATATTCATCTAATTATAATTTATTATTTTTTATACTTTTACTTTTTTAGCCTCAGATGTATATTTCCAGTTCTGTAGTTACAATTTAGCTCTGTTAGGGTCTTTTAGTTATTTTAATGTGCATATATAAATACCCTGTTCTCTCTTTCTAACCTGTAGAAATCATTTTTTCAGATTCAATAATATTTGATCTTCTTTCTCTTTTCTCTCTTTATAGTTTGAAACCCTAGCTACTAGACGCAAACCCATAAATATATATTGTGGGCGACCAAAATTTATTGTAAAATAATTTTAAGATATACTTGAATTATTGGTTTAATATATTAAAAAGAACATATCATTCTTTTAAGTACAAAAGTATTTTACTAATTACATTATTTATATGCTATTACGATTGCTAAAACACTACAATTGAATTTACTACTACAAGAATGTATTGGACAATAAAAAATTTCATCAGTGATCCTTATGTTGGATTTTCTCATGCATCATATATATATATATATATATATATATAAGTAAACGAAAACCCAGCAAAAGAACTACCTATATAATTAAATTTTTATGACCTAGCTAGAGGGAGAAATCATATTATCTTGTTATTAAAAAACTTCTTTTGAATTTATGCTACTTTCTTTCAAGTTGAGTTGCAGCAAACCATAACAATCCAAAATATAATTGTCTATATTGATAGTCCATACAAGAAAGCAAGAAAATAATTGAAGAGAAAGAGCTATATGGTGGCTGAAATCCCTTGTGTGCTAGGCTAGGAAATTCAGCTATAAAGAGAGGAGTTTAAAGGTGGTATGACTTAAATTTCCTTATTGCAAGAGTATCTATTTTTTCTTCATAAGAAAGTATTTATAGCCACAAACATTCTCCTTATGGGGTTATTAAAGCCCATGTGGGTTATTTTAATTAATTAATTAATTAATTGGGTCTTATTAATAACCATTAATATGGGCCCTCAATTAATTAGTTTAATTAATCTATTATCCACATCTAATATGGACCTTAATTAAAAAAAAGTCCATGTTCATATCCTATATAGACATTTAATTAATTAATTTATCCCCTATGGGCTCTCCAAGCCCAAGACCATAACCATTATGGATTTAATTAATTAATTAATCAATTTAATCTTGCTTTTCATTAGAATCAAATTCTAAAACCTATTTTACATTTTCTTAACTCTCTTTGTGTGTGTGACCCAATAGGTTTTCAATCATGTTGGCAATTAGATTGAATTTAGAAATTCTATTCTAACTGGGATTCTTATTAAATCCTAATCCAATTAGGATGTAGCAATCCTAGTCTAGTTAGGATTCTATGTAGGAATCCTAATCCAATGATGATTTCTATCATATATCCCAAAATCAATTTACATTCATTCTAATGGATCATAAGTGATGTTTAGCCATACATCATGACCACCCAAATGATTAAAAAGTCAAGTGGTTTGACTTATAACCTTTCACATTGCAATGTATTATGCATGTTATCCTTTCACCTCCTTATGCCTCATTGGGTTATGGGTATGGTCTATGTATCAACTCCAACAAGACTGGCTACACCACACCTAGCCGAAATGATTAGTTTCTTATCTAAGAGTCATTACTCCATCGGTCAAGATATGTATTTGAAATCTACTTTTTAACACATATTCATCTCAGTCAAGGATTTATGAGTAATGTCTCCCATAAGAGGCCTTAAGCATACTCTTCTTCCATAAAGAGTGATGAATCCTTTAATGATCATTCAACTATCTTTGAATACTTCATGTTATACCCAATCAACACCCTATACGGGACCTTGAAAGGCAACCAAGGAATGAAGTCAAAGTATAATAATTTATATATAAGATACTCTTGAATATCTCAAGTCTAAGGATTTATGCACTATTGCATGATGAGAAATATCATTGATATTAAATAGATAACCATATGATTGTCGCATGTGAGTCATGCAATGAACTTGACTACTCTTAGCAAGCATCCCTTATGTTTATAACTTATGAGATTAGTTGCTTAATCATGATCAAGTAGTATAACATGTGCTAGTCAAACCACATTGGCAATGTCATTTTCACCAATCCTAAATGACTAGGGATATATTTTGGTACAAACACAAGTACACATGATTGAATCTCATAATTATGATCTCTATCATAATTTCTCTCATGCTGTGCTATTTTATACCAAGGATAATTTTATCGATCAATTAAGTTTAATGCAAATAAATGAAAACACATATCTCATATGTTGAAAGATAAAAACATGCCTTTATTAATAAACAATGTGTTACATCATGTCATAAGCGATTATTTTTGGGCATCTCTCTATCACCTTATTTTTTTGTGGGTAATACAATTTACGAAGAGATTGCCAGCAAAATAAATATATTGTTAATAACTTTGTTGATAGACACAATACCGATAAAAATTCACTTCTGTTGATAAATATCAAATTTGCCAACAGAAACTAGATGTTGATAATTTCCATTAAAATCTTGATTGGTAATTAACTCAACAAATTTGTAGGAAAATACCAAAGAGATATCCTTTTATGTCATTAATATTGATAGATATCCTTTTCTTTCGGTAATACCAACAAAAACTCTATTGATACATCACATATAAATCTTATAGAGTTGTTGACAAATTTGCTTATTTGTCAGTATTATTAATGGATATTTGATTGGTGAATCTTAGAGAAACTATCGAGTGATGTTCTATTTGTCGGTAATGCTGGCAACACTTTTTGTAGGTGAAAAGTCAAAAACTATTTAGAAATTTACCGATAGATATTGAATTTGTTGGTATTTTCGATAGCTATGCTCCTGGTGAATTTTGGAGAAATTTTGTTTAGTTTCCTGATGAATATTGCATATGTCAATAAATTATAATTTTATTTTTTATCATTTATTATAGTTTGTATAATTGAAAATAATAAGTTGTAATAAAATATTAATATATATATAAATTAATTTATATAATCAATTAAATTAAAAAAATATATTAATAGTAAATATGAAAATGGAGAAGAAAAGACCTTAGCAAAGATAAAGAAAAGCTAAGGAAAATAAAATTTTACAAAATTTTAATAAAAGAAAAATAAAACTAAAATACAATGGAAAACAAAAGTAAATCAACTGAAATATTATAAAATTATTAACATACTTGCCATAATGATTTTCGAACTAAGCACAAAAACCCATTGGGGAAAGATGGAGAAAGAAAAGTAGGGAAAGAGAAATGGAGAGAGTGGGAAAAAAAGAAAGTGGTGGTGGGGAGGGAAGAAGTAGAATGAATATGTATCTAGGATTATTTTTCCCGAGAGACATTTCTCTGGGTGAAGACTTTGGGATTCGCTAAGAGCTTTGTGAATCTCTTGTTAAATCATGTAACTTTTCAGCATATGGTTTACAGAGTACCAAGAGATATTTGTAATCTCTCATTAAAGGAATACAACTTTTCATATTAGGGTTTGTAACTTACAGAGAGATTGTGATATATTTCAATAACTCAACTAACTTTTTCGTATAGGCTTTACAAATTACTGAAAAAATGTCTTTACTGTCGGGAAATATATTTAATGTAATTTAATAGTTGTGCCTCTTTGTTTTCAATTACGGAGAGATTTATGAAATCTCTAAGTAGCTCAATCGGCTTTTCAGCCTAGGGTTTACCAAGTACCTAGAGAATATCACCTATGTCGATAAATATATATAACTTAAATTAATATATGTACCTCTTTTATTGTTCATTATTGAGAGATTATCTCTCGGTAATTCACCTGACTTTTCAGTCTAAGAGTTTACTAGTTAATCCAATAATATTTTTCTTTGACATTTTATTATTTGTTGTCCCTTAATGGAACCAAGAGGGAGGTGAATTGGTTGTTTAGTGAAAATGATCACAAATTAAAATTTTAAACAAGTAAGGAAGGATGAGTAAAGAAGAAGAGATTGAGCATAAGCAATTTATAGTGGATCGGATGCCTCAATCCTACGTCCACTTTCTCAACAACATATTGATGTTTGACTAGCTTTGACTTTTTACAAGCTCAACTCTAACTTGATGTTTTCACAAGATCATATCAAACTCTTACAATGGTTTAAGTATTCCCTATAATCCAACAAGAGTTTAACAAGGTTGACTCTAAAATATGGTGTTTCAATGCTCACACTAAACTTTTACAATGGTGTTCAATGCTCACACCCAACACTCAAATACAATAAATAAAAATTTTAATACAAAGTAATGAAAGTTATTTTTATTGGCTATATGATGCACTGCACTACTAAAAAATGAAGTTTACTCAAGTATTTATAGCCATTCAAGGTCTAACTAGCTGTTATTTTAAGATGACTAGTGGATTCCAACATGATTATGATTTGCTTTAATTGTCACATCCGCCTACCGCATTTATGCAGAGTAGTCACGTGCATAGCGAGAGAAGGGGAAAGGAGAAGATAATTCTTGATAACAGCCCTAGATAAGGTTGTATGACCAAAGGGACCTAGTTGTAATTTTCAAAAGTTTTGGGGACGTAAATGTAATTTAAAAAAAAGTAGCACTGGATGTTCTTAATAGTGCATATAACAGATTCCAAAAATAGAGTGTAGAGAAAAATCAGATCGCAACGACGTGTAACGATTTTTTCAAGAAATGTCCCGTTAAAGAAAAACGAAGATATGTTGACTAGGGGCATTTTGGTCATTATCAATTAAAGTTATACATGAATTTAGGGTAGGAAATAAAGACGTGAGTACGTAGAGAATGGCGAGGGGTTAAATATGAAACGATCGTCAGTAGAAACGAAGCCGGAGAAAACCCGAGCAAAAATAGGACCTAAAGGGAATTTTGTAAAAAGTTGAGGGCTTATCGGTAATTTTTCAAAATGACTTGGAAACCTAAAATAGACCTTATAAGTAGAAAGTAGAGGTCGAGAGGATCAAAACTATATGTAGTTTGACTCGTGGAACTATACGGTTTAAAAGATATTATCGATTAATCGCCGGAACGTAAAGTGGGCCCGGTTTCGTGTCGGGACCGGATGGGTAACCCGAGACAACTTTAGGATATCCTATGGGAAGAGGGACAAGTGGAAAGAAGTAAAGGAAAAGAAAACTATAAAAATCTAATGTTGGTCAATCAAAAGTAACCATTTAACATGTGTAATAAATGAAGAAAGAGAAAGGTGGACAAGTGGTCTTAAAGTGTTTAACCAACACATAAGGTGATCATCATTTCCTTTGTATATAAATATATGTGAAATGAAGAACAAACTCTCTCTTTTTCCACTTACAAATTTCGGTCACAATAGGAAATTACCAAAGGACTTCCAAGTTTTTCCAAGTTTGATTTTCAAGGTAAGTGTTTAAGGTTTTCAAGTATGTAGACTTTAATTTTAGGTATTTATATATTTATTGGAAAAGTTTTAAGTAAGTGATGAGATTAATTGATTAAATGGAAGAATCAAGATGTATAAAGTTTAATAAGGTTGGATTAGGGTTTCAGTTGAAAAGAAATGGAGGATAACTTAGTATTTTAAATTTCTAAGGTTTATATTGTATCTTGAATTTATTGAAGGAGAAATAAAGAATTAAGGAAGGAGAGGAAGGAAAAGCTAAGAGGAATTAAAGAAATAAGGTTTGGTACTTTACCTTTGAATAATTTATTTTGGTTTGATGCTTTACCATAAAGGAAATTCTATTTTCTTACAAACTTTGGTTTATGGAAGTTTTGATGTTGATGCTTAAATATATTGATTTGAGTTAAACATGCAAAAGTTGTCAAAGGGAAGTGTTTGAATCTTCACTTTACCATTAAAGAAGCCTTAATATTGATTTGCAAAAGAAAAATAAACTATCCTATGCATTTTCATGTGTTTGGGCCGAAATGGTCCCAAAAAGATAGCTTTCTGGATCTTTTTGTGGCAATTGTTTGAGGTAGCTAACGAATGAATTTTTCAATGAAATTTTACATGCAATTAGTCAACATATGAAATAAGTTTCTGTAAAATTTCAGCCAAAAATAAGATCATTTACCTGGTCAAACGCATGACTGAAGTGGACTGAAATTTTGACGAAAACCCAGATTTTACTATTCATTTGGTCATGCCATTTTGCGTTGCCGATTTTTCTCGTCGCAACACTATTCATTTGGTCAATTTGTGATCTTTTGAGGAATGCTTTGAAATGTTTGATATGTTTATTGTGGATGTTAAATATGTGAAAAAGAATAACGGTTTGACCAAAGAATGTGGTGCGCGGCGTAAATGGCAAAGCGCGATGAGAATTTAAAATGATTTCTTGAATCATTCTAAAATGAAGTTTGAGTCTTAAATTGAATCATTTTAATCTTTATGCTCTACTGGATAGTGGGAGTGGTAGATAAGGGTATGGTGCACTATACTAACTTATGCAGTACTGCCACTTATTGTGTTTGATACGCCCCAGCAGTTACCTTCGGGTATAGGCCGTGGAGCGGAGATGTTGTGAAATTGTGATTGGAATGCCCCGGCGGTTACCTTCGGGTATAGGCTGTGGAGCAGAGATGTTGTGAAATTGTGATTGGAATGCTCCGGCGGTTACCTACGGGTATAGGCCGTAGAGCGGAATTGGTTATAACCATGGTGGTGAGGGCCACCTATGTTACAGTGGTGAGGGCCACTGCCTTATTGCTATGATTCCCTATGTGCCAGTAGAGTCTGAGCCAAAGTCCTGTTTTTCTAAAACTACATACTGCAATATGAGTTGAATTATGGTTTTTACAATTGTTGAAAGTATATCTACATTGAATGGACAATAACTTCCATTGGTTTAATGTTGGATGATTTTGGATTTAATTATTTCCTTTTAGTTCAAATGCTTCATGTTTTACTTATATTTTCATCGGTAAAGTACCCACTGAGCGTCATTGCTCAGCGAGTTGAGTTTCTTGACTCGTAGGTTTGGAGCAGTAGATTTCGGTGATTAGCATCGAGCAGCACAGCACAGCGCAGCACCTCAGAGTAGCCTTTCATTTCCTATATTATGAGTTGGCTAGTTATGGCATGTATATGAAAATATAAGATTGATAATTTCTATGTTATACTATACGTTAGTAGTATGCAATAATAAGAAACCTCTACTTTAATTTGTATTAGAAGTGTGAATTCTTCTTGCAGGGTTGTAGTTGAGGGTATAAGGTGGATTCATTGGGAGTGTATTGAGATTGATTGTATTCGCTTTGGTTTGTGTAAAAATGTTTTCAAAAATCAGAAAAATCAGTTTTGTCGACACTTGGGATCCAAATTTCTAGGCGAAGCTCTGGCAAAATTTCTGTAAAATTGGAACAAAAATTTGACTAAGTAAAATTGGTAGCAACATTTGGATAGTGTGGCGCTTCTACTCGGCTTACACATGTAGGTCGGGAAGGGGTGTTACAATTTTGGTATCAGAGCTTCGGTTTAGCCGCTTCTAGGTAATCCAATATAGGAGGATGTACGTTTTATGTCGGGAGTGGCCATTACCGACGTAAAATGAGATATCCTGTAGTAAATAGGAGATAAAAAGTAGGCATCATTCAGGAAGGAAATATAGGAAAAATAAATAAGGGAATGTTTGCATATATTTGATTAAGTGTTTTGTCTTTATATACATGCCACATAGGGTTTAATAGTACTGCTGAGCTGTGCTGCTTTTGACTGTGAGTTATGTGTTAGAATATAGATGTCGCGAGAGTCCTCTCAAAGAGCCGTAGAGGAGGAAGTTGAATCTCGAGCGTCACATATTGTAGAGACGCATGTATCTAAAACACCGGAGGCTGAGCAACCCTCAGCGGGAGCTCCTCTTCCGAATGAGATGTTGCAACAGATGGCTGCAGCGCTGTGACAGATAGCGGACGTTGCCCCGGCACCACCACCAGCGCCAGCACCCATACCAGTACCTGCTGTAGGAGGGGAAAGGAAACCCCCGATCAAAAAGATAAGAAAGTACGGGGCAAAGGAGTTTAGGGCCCGAAGGGACGATGATTCTTCTACAGCCGAGTATTGGCTGGAAGGAACGGTAAGAGCCTTAGATCAGTTACAGTGTACACCAGAAGAGCGAGTGGTATGTGCTACTTCCTTATTACTGAAAGAAGCATATATATGGTGGGACATAGTTCACCAACGAGTTCCACCGAAACAGAGGACATGGGATTTCTTTGTGAATGAATTCAAGAGGAATTTTATATCGGAGGCATACCTAGATGCCAAGAAAAAGGAGTTTCTACACTTAAAGCAAGGTCAACTGACCGTTGCCGAATATGAGAAGGAATTTACTAGGCTGAGTAGGTATGCCAAGAAGACAATTGAAGACGAACATGATGGGTGTAAGCAATTCCAGGATGGTTTGAATAATGAGATTAGGATGCAGTTAATTGCTGTTAATATCAAGGAATTTTCCGAGTTGGTCACTAGGGCTCTGGAAGTAGAGCAATGTCAGAAGGATGAGCGAAATAGGAGACAGAGGGTAAGACCAAGAAGGGATACCCAGAGTTATTTAGAAATTTTCCAGCCACCAAGGAAACAGTTTAGAGAAGGTAGTTCCATGGGAGGAAATCAGAGCAGGATATCCAGTCAAAGGTAGATTCAGGGCGGCCTGAGTCAAGCTACCTTTGTAGCCAATACTGGTAGGTCTGGGAGAGGACAAGGAAGAGGGCGTGGCCAAGGTGGAGGTAACTTTGCTCAGTCCAAAACTATCGGAGGAAGTGAAAACACCCATCCATGCTGTGTTCAATGTGGGCGTAGGCATTCAGGAAAATGTTGGGGCAAGGCCTGGGTATGTTTTATTTGTGGAGCGAAGGACCACTTTAAACGAGAATGCCCCTTAAGACTACAAAACACACTAGATAATACCGAAGGATCTTGAGCCGTAGCTGGAAGGGAAAAGGGGCAGAGGTAGAGGACAAAGCTCTTCGCAAGTTCAATCCGAAATGATGGACAGACCTGAAACTAGAGCTACTACCAAGATGTATGCAATGAGGACGCGTGAGGAAGAAGAGGCTCCGGATGTCATAACATGTCAGCTAATTATGTTTGGAATGCCGATTTATGCTTTAATAAACCCAGGTTCTTCACATTCATATATATATGCATGAAAAATGAAAAATTAAAGGATTTAGAAGTAGAACTTGAAACAGATGGAGTGTTAGTTATAAATCCTTTGGGTAGTGAGATGGTTACCAGGATGGTTCCCTAAGACTATGTGTGGATTATCGGCAGTTAAATAAGCTTACGATTAAGAATAAATACCCGCTACTCCGGATAGATGATTTATTTGATCAATTGAAAGGCATGGTAGTTTTCTCAAAGATTGATCTGCGATCTGGTTATCATCAACTGAAGATTAAAAATGAAGATATACCAAAGACTACATTCAGAACCCGATATGAACATTATGAGTTTATCATAATGCCTTTTGGGCTCACGAATGCACCTGCGGTATTCATGGATTGGATAAACTGGATTTTCCATCCTTAGTTGGACCAATTTGTCGTGGTATTCATTGATGACATACTGGTTTATTCAAAGAATGCAGAGGATCATGACCGGCACTTGAGAATCGTGTTACAAACATTGAGGGAGAAGCAGTTATACGCCAAATTCAGCAAGTGTGAATTTTGGTTAGAAGAAGTGGCCTTTTTAGGACATATTGTATCGGCAGAAGGAATAAGAGTTGATTCTAAGAAGGTAGAAGCAGTATTGAATTTGAAAGAATGTTATTAGTGGCCAGGGATCAAGAGAGATGTGGTAGATTACGTGGCGAAATGTTTAACCTGCCAACAAGTAAAGGTAGAACATCAACTACCCTCGGGACTTCTACAACCTATTACGATTCCAACATGGAAATGGGATCGCATAACTATAGATTTTGTGGCGGGACTACCAATGACAAGAGACAAACATGATGCAATATGGGTGATAGTAGACCAGCTAACTAAGTCAGCTCTATTCTTACCAGTAAGGATGGACTACTCCCAGGATAAGTTAGCGGACTTGTACATTAAAGAGATTGTACGACTTCATGGAGTCCAACATCAATCATATCTGAAAAAGATCCACGCTTTACGTCAAACTTTTGGCAAAAGTTCCAAATGACTTTGGGAACTCGAATGGACTAGAATACGTCGTTTCATCCACAAACGGACGGACAGTCAAAGAGGGTAATCCAGATCTTGGAAGATATGTTAAGAGCATGCATATTAGAATTCAAAGGTAGCTGGGAGAGATATTTAAGTTTAATGGAGTTCGCTTACAACAACAGCTACCAGTCCAGCATACAGATGGCTTCTTATGAAGTACTATAAGGACGAAAATGCAGGACTCCAATTTGCTGGACGGAATTAAGCGAAGCAAAGATCTTGAGCCCAGAGATAGTTAAGTAGACCGAGGAGAAAGTAGAAATTATCCGGGATCGGTTAAAAGCTGTGACGGATAACAAAAACAAATAATAATAATAATAATAATAATAATAATAATAATAATAATAATAATAATAATAATAATAATAATAATAATAATAATAATAATAATAATAATCATACGCGGACCTGAAGAGAAGGGACATAGAATTCAATGTTGGTGATAAGGTATTTTTTAAGGTTTCACCATGAAAGAAAGTGCTATGATTTAAACAAAAGGGTAAGCTAAGTTCAAGGTTATTGGGCCTTACATATTCATTGAACGTATAGGTCCGGTAGCTTACCAATTGGCGTTACCACCCGAATTAAGTAAAATACATGATGTTTTCCACGTTTCAACGCTAAGGAGGTATCGTTCAGATCCAACCCATGTTATACAAGCTCAAGATATCGAGATTCAACCCGACCTGACATACGAGGAAGAACCGGTAGAAACCTTAGCACGGGAAAGCAAAGAGTTGCGGAATAAGAAGATTCCATTGGTCAAAGTACTTTGGAGGAATCACAAAGTAGAAGAAGCTACATGGGAACGCGAAGAAACTATGAGGAAGCAGCACCCATGTTTATTTCAATCTGATGGGCTTCGAGACGAAGCCTAAATTAACAAGGAAGGAACTGTCACATCCGCCTACCGCATTTATGCAGAGTAGTCACGTGCATAGCGAGAGAAGGGGAAAGGAGAAGATAATTCTTGATAACAGCCCTAGATAAGGTTGTATGACCAAAGGGACCTAGTTGTAATTTTCAAAAGTTTTGGGGACGTAAATGTAATTTCAAAAAAAAGTAGCACTGGATGTTCTTAATAGTGCATATAACAGATTCCAAAAATGGAGTGTAGAGAAAAATCAGATCGCAACGACGTGTAACGGTTTTTCCAAGAAATGTCCCGTTAAAGAAAAACGAAGATATGTTGACTAGGGGCATTTTGGTCATTATCAATTAAAGTTATACATGAATTTAGGGTAGGAAATAAAGACGTGAGAGAATGGCGAGGGGTTAAATATGAAACGATCGTCAGTAGAAATGAAGCCGGAGAAAACCTGAGCAAAAATAGGACCTAAAGGGAATTTTGTAAAAAGTTGAGGGCATATCGGTAATTTTTCAAAATGACTTGGAAACCTAAAATAGACCTTATAAGTAGAAAGTAGAGGTCGAGAGGATCAAAACTATATGTAGTTTGACTCTCGTGGAACTATACGGTTTAAAAGATATTATCGATTAATCGCCGGAACGTAAAGTGGGCCCGGTTTTGTGTCGGGACCGGATGGGTAACCCGAGACAACTTTAGGATATCCTATGGGAAGAGGGACAAGTGGAAAGAAGTAAAGGAAAAGAAAACTATAAAAATCTAATGTTGGCCAATCAAAAGTAACCATTTAGCATGTGTAATAAATGAAGAAAGAGAAAGGTGGACAAGTGGTCTTAAAGGGTTTAACCAACACATAAGGTGATCATCATTTCCTTTGTATATAAATATATGTGAAATGAAGAACAAACTCTCTCTTTTTCCACTTACAAATTTCGGCCACAATAGGAAATTACCAAAGGACTTCCAAGTTTTTCCAAGTTTGATTTTCAAGGTAAGTGTTTAAGGTTTTCAAGTATGTAGACTTTAATTTTAGGTATTTATATATTTATTGGAAAAGTTTTAAGTAAGTGATGAGATTAATTGATTAAATGGAAGAATCAAGATGTATAAAGTTTAATAAGGTTGGATTAGGGTTTCGGTTGAAAAGAAATGGAGGATAACTTAGTATTTTAAATTTCTAAGGTTTATGTTGTATCTTGAATTTATTGAAGGAGAAATAAAGAATTAAGGAAGGAGAGGAAGGAAAAGCTAAGAGGAATTAAAGAAATAAGGTTTGGTACTTTACCTTTGAATAATTTATTTTGGTTTGATGCTTTACCATAAAGGAAATTCTATTTTCTTACAAACTTTGGTTTATGGAAGTTTTGATGTTGATGCTTAAATATATTGATTTGAGTTAAACATGCAAAAGTTGTCAAAGGGAAGTGTTTGAATCTTCACTTTACCATTAAAGAAGCCTTAATATTGATTTGCAAAAGAAAAATAAACTATCCTATGCATTTCATGTGTTTGGGCCGAAATGGTCCCAAAAAGACAGCTTTCTGGATCTTTTTGTGGCAATTGTTTGAGGTAGCTAAAGAATTAATTTTTCAACAAAATTTTACATGAAATTAGTCAACATATGAAATAAGTTTTATATAAAATTTCAGCCAAAAATAAGATCATTTACCTGGTCAAATGCATGACTGAAGTGGACTGAAATTTTGACGAAAACCCAGATTTTACTATTCATTTGGTCATGCCATTTTGCGTTGCCGATTTTTCTCGCCGCAACACTATTCATTTGTTCAATTTGTGATCTTTTGAGGAATGCTTTGAAATGTTTGATATGTTTATTGTGGATGTTAAATATGTGAAAAAGAATAACGGTTTGACCAAAGAATGTGGTGCGCAGCGTAAATGGCAAAGCGCGATGAGAATTTAAAATGATTTCTTGAATCATTCTAAAATGAAGTTTGAGTCTTAAATTGAATCATTTTAATCTTTATGCTCTACTGGATAGTGGGAGTGGTAGATAAGGGTATGGTGCACTATACTAACTTATGCAGTACTGCCACTTATTGTGTTTGATACGCCCCGGCGGTTACCTTCGGGTATAGGCCGTGGAGCGGAGATGTTGTGAAATTGTGATTGGAATGCCCCGGCGGTTACCTTCGGGTATAGGTTGTGGAGCAGAGATGTTGTGAAATTGTGATTGGAATGCTCCGACGGTTACCTACGGGTATAAGTCGTAGAGCGGAATTGGTTATAACCATGGTGGTGAGGGCCACCTATGTTACAGTGGTGAGGGCCACTGCCTTATCACTATGATTCCCTATGTGCCAGTAGAGTCTGAGCCAAAGTCCTATTTTTCTAAAACTACGTACTGCAATATGAGTTGAATTATGGTTTTTACAATTGTTGAAAGTATATCTACACTGAATGGACAATAACTTCCATTGGTTTAATGTGGATGATTTTGGATTTAATTATTTCCTTTTAGTTCAAATGCTTCATGTTTTACTTATATTTTCATCGGTAAAGTACCCACTGAGCGTCATTGCTCAGCGAGTTGAGTTTCTTGACTCGTAGGTTTGGAGCAGTAGATTTCGGTGATTAGCATCGAGCAGCACAGCACCTCAGAGTAGCCTTTCATTTCCTATATTATGAGTTGGCTAGTTATGGCATGTATATGAAAATATAAGATTGATAATTTCTATGTTATACTATACGTTAGTAGTATGCAATAATAAGAAACCTCTACTTTAATTTGTATTAGAAGTGTGAATTCTTCTTGTAGGGTTGTAGTTGAGGGTATAAGGTGGATTCATTGGGAGTGTATTGAGATTGATTGTATTTGCTTTGGTTTGTGTAAAAATATTTTTAAAAATCAGAAAAATCAGTTTTGTCGACACTTGGGACCCAAATTTCTAGGCGAACCTCTGGCAAAATTTCTGTAAAATCGGAAAAAAAATTTGACTAAGTAAAATTGGTAGCAACATTTGGATAGTGTGGCGCTTCTACTCGGCTTACACATGTAGGTCGGGAAGGGGTGTTACATTAATAATTATGTGCAATTGCTTTAATAGCGGTCACTCTAGCCCTTGGTACGGTTGCTCTTACAAAATGTGCAATTGCACTTAAGCTTGGGGTAGTTGCTACCTTTGAATATTCTTTAACAGCTAGTGCAAGTTGCCTTGACAAACAATGCACCTCCATCTTATGCAAGCCTATAATGTCAATGCTATCGCTTTTTAACATTGGGCAGTCACACCTTTTGTATTTTAAAATTTCCCTATAACTTATTATGCTACGTGTCATGTAATCATAGGAAGAGAGAAAATCTGGCAAAAATTAAAAGGTGCAGTCGTGTTTTTTATGGATAACGGTTGGAGAAGGCCTCTCACGCCGAGTCTAGGTAGCACTTCAGGTCCCGTCTCTACTGCCATTTTAAGTGAATTTTTCTTTTGATGAAGCTGCAATCATACCATTTGGTAGGGCGGTCACGCATTACTGTTTGGTGCCCATTTCCTTCACTGTGCCAATGACCATGATCTCTACTGTGTTTATTTTTCCTTTTCTCATCTTAAGGTGCGGTCGTGTCTCATGCATGGATGTCGCGAGATGCGCCCTGTTTATATTTCTTTAAAGCAAATAAACCTAAATAAAAAACACTTGAAACTTAAGTTACAGTACTATGTGCGAGGATTTTTGCTACTATCTCCCTGTAGAATGGTTCTTATGACTACGACCTTGTTAGGCTATGGGCCTTAGAGAATATGGGTCTAAACCCGAAGAAAATGGAGTCACCACCTGGATAAGCAGGGAAAGAAAAGAAAGGGGTGGATGAATATATTCTTAAGGAATTTCTAACACCCTATTGGGTTTGAAAAGTTAGATACGCATGGGAAAGATGAGAATTGTAACACCCTTATATCCTATATACGTACAATACATATTGTCAGCATATGTAAAATATGCATATATGGTATAAAAATATCACAAACCGATTTAATAAAAATTTTCACATTTCTATTTTAAATTTCAAATACTAAATATATAAAATTAAATAGTATATAAATATTTTTTACTAGCTATAGTAACCCGAAATAATATTTTATATAAAAATCTCTAGAAAAAATTCGTCAGAGTTTTGTTTGTAATTTGGACGTTCCCAAAATTCAATAAAACAAAACCTGCATAAAGCAAATACTCCCAATAAAAATCAATTCACCATTTCACCAATACTTCTCAATTTCTCTATATTTTCTCAAAATACTTATATATAGATATATAAATTAACAACACATATAAAATTCCATCTGAACAAATTATTCAAAACATTCTTTACAATTTATATTATATACTTCCAAAAACATATCATAACATATATAATATCAAAATACATTGTAATATCAAATATCTACATGCTGGCAACTAGCTCTGATCTTGATATACCCAAAAATAACTCTTCAAGCTCAATAAATACAAACCTAGACCCGAACAGGTCTAGTAGAACTCTCCGGCTCTACCAAATCATCCATGACATCTGCGCGACGAATTACAATTGCGCTAAGCCGAAGTCTAGTGGTACAAACTTTGATAATAACAATAAAACTCAATGCAATGCCAATGCATAATGCATATAAATGTCGCATCATTCTACTTTCTTATATTTTTCAAATATTTCATAATCACAACTCATAGCGTTATATTGCTCAATTATATCACAATTCATAATTCACATTAAATCAAAGACAAACATAGGCCCAAAAAGGATTTAATATGCTATTCAAATTTCATAGTTACTGCTTTGGTCCATAATGACACCATGTGTCTAGCCCCGTAGGCAATATATCCATGGATAATGTAACAGTTCAAGTCTCTTGGACCTCAACCCGGCTAGACCCTTAGGCCCCAGTATCTTGGTCCTCAATTCGGCTAGACTGCTACAGTTTTTGAGGCTTACGACCCAGTTTTTTCACCCCATAAACATCATATTTATCTGCTGGCCTGGCTTACGACCCAGTCTTTTCACCATTCCAGCGTTTAGCCCATAGGCAATCATAGACATGCCGCCAAATTCAGAACTCTGAAAATTGAATAACATACTAGGCACACAATTTATTCATCCTTCTCATTATCAAATTCTTTCATAAATCCTTTATCAAAACTTTTCTCATTTTCTCATGATCAAACTAGGCACATTGCCTTATTATATCATCTTTTTCTCATTTTTTTATTTATTCATTTTTCTCATTATTAATCTCTTTCTCATTGTCAGATATTCAATCTAGGCACATTGCCTTATTTTCATATTTTTTTTCTCATTTTTCTCATTTTTCACATCTTTCTCATTTTTCTCACTTTTCTCATTTTTTCTCATTTTTATCAATATCAATTCATTTCATTATTCCACATATCTTATTTTTGCATTCACAACACATTACCCAATTACTTTGGGTATTTTCACATAATATACATATTTCACATTCTATACAATTTAGCCATTATCAATGGCTTTTCAAAATGCATTTAACATATATTGACATTACAAATGTCATAGCACATTATTCATACTCAATCAATGAACGAAGTAACTTAACACATTTTTTAACCAAAATGTGTTAAGCCCAAATGTCATGCAAATATAAACAATATATTCAAAGTTTGTACATACCTCCACTAGCAACCCAAAGCAAGCTTAACACAACCTCCAATCCTATCCTTCCAACTTGCCCTTCACCACTTGGATGAAGCAAATCAACCTCCCTCAATGCCAATACCAAATGTGATCACAAATAATCATTTAATATCACATTCTAAGGCATTCTCAACATCAAACCTTAATTTAACAATACTCCTATAAAATTTCAAAAATTAAGTCTTTCCTTACTTTAACTTAGCAAATCCATATTAACCCATTAAATTATTATTTTGAGTTTATTTATATCATTACAAACATATTTTAACATGTTTAAACCAATTACATTAATTAACCACATGCTTATGTTCAAAACCCTAAAATGACATAACCTTCACCATTGAAGGATATCCATTCCAACTCAATCCAATTATCATTTCAATCTTATTTCCACCACTTATATCATTAAATAACATGATTTAAGCATTAAAATTAAACAATCAATCATTCTTTGAAAATTCACTTTTCTAAAACCCTAAATCAATACTACCATCTTCAAACTCTATCCAAAATTAATTAAATCCATCATTTGATTTTAAAATCCTTGTTTATGCATCAAAACAACACATTTGGAGCCAATTTGCACAATTAAAACTCATGATTTCAAAAATTCAAATGTTCCATAACCCTAAATTCTCTCTCTTCGTCAAACTCAACTTAAATTCAACCATTTCTTAAATCTAACCTTAAAATCATTGTTAATCACTTAAAATAACTTCATCCATATCCAAATAGATAATTAAATCTTAGAACTTCAAAAATCCAAAATACACATATTCAAACTTTCATGGAAATCTAAAGAAAAAGTGAGTAAACTTACTAATTAAAGAGAAAAACCTTAAAAATCCACTTGAAACTTTATAAATATTTCAATTAAATGAGCTTGGAAGATGCAAATCCCTCTCTTGAAGCCATGAAAGTTGGCCTTGAAGGAAAGAAGAAGAAGAAGATGAAAAAAAGAATGATTTTCTCTTTCCTCCCACTCACATTTTCAACCTTTTATATATTATTATTTTAATATATTTTTAATTAATTAATTAATTAATTAAAATCTCAAAATATTATCTTCTATCCAAAATTATTTATTTTTGAATTATTTTATAAATTTTGAATTTCTAAGATTTAACTACCAAAATACCCTTTTACTTTGACTTTTCTTTTGAAAAGTGTTGACTTTTATATGTTATGTATATTTTACATATATATCACTTATATGTTCCACTTTTTCATTTAAAACCCCTTTATTTTTTATTTAAAACCATTAATTTAATTTATCCATTTAAATTATAATTTATTTTATCAAATTTCCAAAAATTAGAACTTTTCAAAAATTTGGGATATTATGCATATGCACAAGTAATGTGTATCTTATATACACATCAAATGTACCTTATATGTGTATTAAATATTAAGTATGTAATGTATTAATCCAATATATACAATTAATATACCATATGTATATGTTATATATACTCTAGATATATATTGAGTATATATAATTTATATTTCCAAATACTTATTTAATTTCTCCAAAATTACGGATGTTACAAGAATGACCCATTACTCCTATAGCATCCGATTCATTAGAACCAGCTTCTTTTTCAGGTCTAAATATTATAAAATACTTAAATTATTACAATATTATCCATATTACATGCAATTATAAAATAAATATTCATCATATTATTAAGTTAAACAAACCAATCAAAATGGGCTCCCATTCGAGAATGGAAACATGCCCTTACAATTATCCAAGTCCATAAGAATAAATAAAATAGGACACCCATCAAAAGGTGGAAACATTTCCTTTATAGAGTCCCAAAGTTCATAAAATAAATTACATAATAAAAAATAACTAAGGCAACCACAAGGTGAAAATATGCCTTTTACAATCTTTAAAATTCGAATAACAAATAAACATAAACCCATAAATATATAAATAATCATCATACAAAGAATCATAAAATCAGTGCTTAATTAAAAGGAAATAAAGATTAATAACAAAAAATTACAATCCTCAAATAAATATTAACCCATTAAGGAAATATAGGGGGACGTACGATAAGTAGAACCAGTTAAAGAAAATCATACCTGTGTTGTTGGCTCCACCAAGATTCTTGGCTACTGCTAAAAATAATATGAAGATTATTTGATGATTGTTCTTGGTTCGATGTTTGGATTACTGCTTTTATGGCTACTATTTTTGTATCTCTCTATTTATTTTTGGCTACTAAAGATGGTTCATAATTAATAAAGTTGGCTTTTCGATTCAAGGTTGCTCTCTGCCCCCTTTTTCAAAAAACTAGCTACTGTATTAAAGGTGGCTATTTTTATTCCAGAGTGTGGCCTCTTGTTTTTGGCTTTTATTTGCTAAGCTCCCCTCTCTAGCCTTCTCTCTTTCTTTCTATTTTATAATGTATCAATTATGGTTAACAATCCTTATTAATCCTCATCCGATTTGAGATTTGCACAATTTAAGTGTGATTAGGATTCCTAAACAAACCCAAGTCATTTAGAATCATCTAAGCATAGGATTCATGTTTTGGAGTGTCCAAATCGATATGAGTTAAGCTCATGTCGATTTGGAGTGGCCAAATTGACATGGGCTAGGCTCATGTCGATTTGGACACCACAAATCGAAAATGAGCTAGGCTTATGTAGATTTGGAGTTGCCAAATCAACATGAGCTTTAGCTAATGTGGATTTAGACCTAGTCCAACGCAAATCGAATATAATTTTTCTAATTCTTTGATCAAATCCATTTTATAAATTTAATTTGGGTCTTTAAAAAGTCGACCAGTTTGATTCAAGCTTTTAAACTAGGTGTAAGCTCTTTAAAATTGCAATGGGCCAAATTTAAGCTTCTTGAATTTAATATGGGCAAAAATTAAGGATCTACAGTTTTGTCTCATACTTGAACAATTTGAGACTTCAGTAAAAGAGAGTGAAAAGAAATACGACTTTGAGCATATCTTAAAAGAGGATGAGTTTTGGACTTGAGACGGGTTTAGGTTTTGGACCCAGATTGGTTTGGATTCTGGACCTGGATTTTGGACCCGGGATTGGATTTGAATTCTGGACCTAAGATTGGATTTGGGTTTTGATCCCTGATTGGTTTTTAGGTTCTGAACCCGGATTGATTTGGCCGAGATTGGTTTGGGTTCTGGACTCGAGAGTGAATTTTGGATTCTGGACCCGAGATTAGATTTAGGTTCTGGACCAGGATTGATTTTTTTTATTCTCGACTCAAGACTGGATTTGGGTCTCGACCCAAGACTGGATTGGGTTCTGGATTGGAGATTGGATTTGGGTTCTGAACCCAAGGCTAGATTTGAGTTCTCAACCTGAGATCAAATTTGGATTCTTGACCTGAGATTAAATTTGGGCTCTCGATCCAAGACTATATTTGAGCTCTCGACCTGAGTCTGTATTTGGTTTTAGGACCCGGGATTGAATTCAAGTTTAGGACCAAAGATTGAATTTGAACTCTCGACCTGAGATTGGATTTAGGTTCTCAACTTGAGATTGTATTTGGGTTCTCAACCCAAAACTGGATTTAGGTTCTAGAATCGAGATTGGATTTGGGTTCTAAACCCTAGTTTTGTTTGGGTTCTGAGCCCATAATGCACTTCAGATCTTCTAGCTTGATGTCCTTTTGTCATTAGAGAATTCTAGCTATTTCCTAGCCACTTGGTTCCATTCTTCAATGGATCAACTTTATCTCTTCTAGCTGGACTGACCTTCTGTCATTTAGGGATGCTAGCTTTTTTCTATCCACTTGTTTGATTCTTCAAAGGATCGACTTCAGTTCTTCTAGCTAGGCTAGTCTTCTATTCTTGGACTTTCGTCATGATCTTTTGTCTTCTGCATCTTCATTCATTTAAGAGTTCTGACTTTCTTCTTATTCCATTCTTTTAGTTTTTCGCTTTGCAAAAGAATTAGTTATTTTTTAGCTAGCCTTTAAATCCTCTCTTTGCCCCCTGTGTGGCAAAATATTAAAAGTCTGAAAAATATTTTATACATGTATAAAATTAAAAATTAAAAACAGGAAGTTTTTCCTCTTATGTAGGCTCAAGCCAATGATTTTGTTCCCATGCAGGCTTTGATTGATGTTTGTGTTTTGTCTAGTTCCTTGTACAAGCATTCATCTCTTCTTTCTTTTGTAATGGCCCTTTCATGGCCCTTGATTCCATATCTACTTTTGATTGTTTACTTTACAAGGTATCACATGTTTACTCTGATAGAAGCATAGGCAACTTAAAATAACAAAAATGCAGCATGATATGCTCATGTATGCATGTATGCATGATATGCATGGGTGATACTTATAGTGATTCTATTGACTCACAGACTGAGGTGATAGACTGAGGCACTCTTATTGATACCATCTAGATATTCGCATAAGCCTGGCATTGAATCATGAGAAGATGTCACATACACAACTTCATCATCAGGATATAAAAAACATAAGTATTAGGGCCCATTAGTTGGTAACTTCTTCATAACCTTGCAAATGATCATTTCTTTTGCCCAATTTGTCCTTTAAGGTTCGACAGTGCAATGCACTTCCCTAAGCTCGAGGGCTCGTGTGATAAGAAACATTCTAAAATTTAAAAACCATATGCTGGTTTTGCCAAATCAGTGTTAATATACCTCAGGACTTGCTTTTTCTAAATTAACATATCTATAACATTATAACCCTAGTTACGCACTAAATTTGGAAATCATTTTCATTTGAGCAAGAGATGTTGTACTTCAGATAGGTACATACACATTACTTGGCCAAAGGTTTTATTAAGTTTAAATAATGTCTATCTCATATGAATACTTTTTAAAATAATCTCCACTAATAGACTCTACCTACCAAGGGAGATTAACATATCTTTAATAGGCTTGAAATGAGGTCTATAAGCGACATGGGTTAAGTGAAGGCCATTTTTTGAAACTGGAGCTAATGTGACATTGTTGACAAATTTTCACACTACAAACTCTTGGTTGAAACCATATGTTGTTGGAAGCATTCTTAAACTTTGGGTACCATATCTCCTTTAAGATATCTAGTTATAATGATTGAATGTTCTTCCATCTTTTTGGCTGAAATCTGGATCGGATCTGGACAAACCTATTCTTTTTCTTTTGTAAGAACTCAAGACTCTTTTTATTCTTTTTTTTTCTTTCTTTTTTTTTTCTCTCTCTTTTTTTTGAACATGGTAATTTATCATTTTGTGCCCTTCTCTTTTGGAATATCAAGTCTAAGACTTTCAAGATGGCTAACTTAGAGCTATATTGGACATCATGAACCATGTGGTCTTTTGCCTATTTTCTTTCATTTTAGCTGAGTCTCTAGGTGGATGTGATCAATTCATGTCAAACTCTTCTTGTATGCTCGATGGAAGTCTTTTGCTACTTTAGGTAAAAAGAACTATGTTAGCTTTTCGGACCATCTTTTCGGGTTTTCAATTCAAACTTTCTTCTTCTTCTTCTTTTTTTCTTCCTTTCTTTTTTAGCTCTAAGAGAATCTTCTTGTTCGTACGGTCCTATGCTTCTAACTATGGAGCAGCATGAGTATGCTTTAATGATGATGGATCCTTTGTAATCTTGATGCCATCGAACCTTAATTCAGGTAAACTTCAACTTTCTTCATAGTTTTTATTGAGTATCCGCTTCTTTGATCTTCTTACCTTCTTGATAACTCAGATCATTAGACATTCCATATGTATTATAATAGCTTAGGGCAGGTTATCGGGGTTTGTAAGCCAATAAAAAGTAAGCTAAAATCTCATTAGGTTTAAAAGGACAAAGTAGGAATTTATATTTGTAGGGTTGATACTAGTTGTTAGCTCAACAAATAATGCCTAGATTATCTCCCTCTTAAATAAATAGAGTTCAATTTCATCTCGAAAGTTCATCAAAGTATGTTCTAAGATTGACTAGGACCTAGACACATATAATTATGCAGGAGCTCTCTCTAAGTAAGCATATACAACCTAATGCTATAGAACAATTTCCTCACATAGTAAAGTCATTCAAATCATGATTCATAGATATACTAACTTATGAATATCAAGCTGGATTTGTCATCGATCGAGCACCAACAAAATTATAAATTCAATAAAAGTAATTTATTCAAATAATTTTAATTTGAAAAACATAATTATTCTAATAAAATACCAAAAAAAGAAAAAAATAAAATAAGCAACAATCAAGACAAGGGAGGTTTGTTGAGTTGGAGCCTACTTGGACATGTTGGGGTGAGTATTTTGTACTTTAGGGTTCAGACCAAACCCGCTCTTCTTCCTTACATTCCAATTCATTCACAACACAAATGGTCAGTGCTTTCTCACCATAGTTGATTCAATCTTACTAGGCAGAACTTCCACTTTTGTAGTTTATTTATCTATATCTTGAAAAGACAACAATATCAACTTTTCATCCAATTCTCCCCCTACCATAAAGGTCACTGGTGGAGGTACTCTACCAAACTTAAGCAAAGGATTGTCCTTCATGCTAGTTTTATTGGGCTAAGGCAACTTCCCACTATAATCAGATTTTGGATCTTGTGCCTTAATCGCATGCAATTATCTATTTCATGCCCTTATGTCTGAGAAAATTGATAGAAGGCCTTAGCATCAAAGTTTAGTGGTAGAGGATTTAGTAATGGTCGAGGAGCCAGTGACTACAATAGCCCTTACTTCTATAGCTTATTGAAAACCCAAGATAATAGTCTCCCTAACTCTGAAAATTGCCTCCTATTACCTTGTCCAGTAGTGGCATTGACATCCACCATTTTCTGTGAACTTTGATTACCAGACTGGTAACTCCCCTTCTCATTCTGTAACACCCCTATACCCAATATACATACACCACATATACGCACTATATGTAATATAAGTATATCGGATACAAGAATGTCATAATCCATTTTCACTAAACCAATCATTAAAAAGTTATCATCAAATCATCATTTCTACAATCTAAGTAAACTTATAACATTTAACTTATATTATAGAAAGTAATAGATAAAACATTCCTTGTTAAAAATACATATATATCTTTATTATCCAAAACATTTTTTATTGCGGAAGCAAAATATACATTTCTATATACATCAAAATCAATATATTTAAGTACAAAAATCTAAAATATATACATGCTGGCAATTCATCTCTGATCTTGATGTCCACTAATAACTCCAATCTCAAAGTCTCAAGCCTAGACTCGACTCGGTCTAGACGAGCTCTCCGGCATAACTGGATCTACCTTGTCACCTGCACGATGAACCATAATCGCGCTAAGTCAAAAACTTAGTGGAACAAACTTTGATTCAAAATAGATCAATGTGATGCTAATGCACAACACATGTGAATATAACAACTCATTACATTATATATATCAGAGCTCATAACATTATATTAATCAATTGCATCACATTTCATAATTCATATTAAAGCAAAGACAAGCATGGGCCCAAAAAGGATCTAATATGCTATTCAAATTTTAAAGTTACTGCTTTGGTCCATAATGACACCTTGTGTCTAGCCCCGTAGGCAATATATATCCATGGATAATTCAACTAGATATGAGCTTACGACTCGGTCTTTTCACTCAGTCCAACTTTAAGGATTTATTTTTGATGCTTATGACCCGGTCTTTTCACCCCAAAAATATCACATTTATCAGCTGGGCCCGGCTTATGACTAGGTCTTTTCACCTGCCCAGCAATTCATAGGCATGCTACCTAACTCAGAAATCTGAAAATTGAATAACATACTAGGCACACAAGTTATTCATTTTTCTCATTATCAAATTCTTTCATAATTCCATTCTCAAATTCTTTTCTCACTTTCTCATGATCAAATTAGGCACATTGCCTTATTGCATCATCTTTTCTTACTTTTCTCATTCTTCTCTTTTATATCAATATCAATTTGTTACATTATGTTTTCACATATCTTATCACATTATTCTACGTTTCTTTTCATTTACAACACATTACTCAATTGCTTTGATACATCAACATGATTCATGTTGCGCTCAAATTAAGTACTACTATAAGCGTCACTCGCAAGTATACGAGGTAGCTGTAGCAGAGGTGATCGCCCCAAGGTTGTCTCTCAAGGAAGCTAGATAAGCTAATTGATTATCAGATTATAAATAACAGATTAGAATAAATTTAAATTGCTAACAACTAATGAAAATAAATTGATTGGAGTTTAAAATAATAAAAGTAAACTGAGCTGATGTATTGATTCACTTATAGAAAGGTCTAGGGTTTGTATTTCTCTACTACTTATATGTATGAACAGTTATTCCTCTCAACCAATTTAATTTCAAAGATTAAATCTCAAGCAACTTAATTAATCGAGTCAAGGTAATAAGCTCTCGCATTCAAACCTCTTTCAACTAATCTTGTTACAATTGATATGATCTTTTTCTTAGGCTATATCTCTAATTCACCTAAGTCCCTAATTGAATTGTTCTAGCATTAGACTTCATCTCTCGATCCTTCATCTAACACCTTAAAACACATAATTGGTGGCCAACCAATTATATATTAGCAATAATTTCATTCAATCAAGGCTAAAGAAATAATTCAGTTAAGAGCAATAACCAATTCATACAATCATAGTAGTTCCATACAAACCCCAGACTAGATCAAATTAGTTCATAATGATATCAAACATACTCATCTCATTAAAATTCAAAGAAATCAGTTTAGACATAATAGAATTCATGAATACAATTCCCAAGAAATTTAAGAGATAAAGTTTGAGAACAAAACCAAATTACAAACTCCCTTTAAGCTTCTGAAGAATCTCTTAATCAGATCTTGCTAGAAGAATGTGGCAATGGCATAAACAAATTTAATCTAGAATGTTTTGCATCAAAGTGTAATCAAAAGATCAAAGAAAACAAATATGAAACCCTCACTTATTTTCTTTGACGGCTAAACAAAACTCAAAACTCTCAATTCCCTTTGAAAAACCCTAATTCTAATATTTATACGAAACCTCCGCTCCAAAAATCTGCGTCTTCTTTAATCCATGAGTGACACGGCCAAGCTTAG
Organism: Garcia nutans; assembly: GCA_947685225.1. Taxonomy (NCBI): domain Eukaryota; kingdom Viridiplantae; phylum Streptophyta; class Magnoliopsida; order Malpighiales; family Euphorbiaceae; genus Garcia; species Garcia nutans. Next base: position 1,097,062 of record CANTUV010000046.1, read on the forward strand.
ACAAGCTTGGCCGTGTTTGAGGTTCTTGGAGAGACACGGCCACAAGCTTTTCCGTGTCCCCTGAAGGTGTCTGCTTTTGTTTGATTTTCATCTTTCTTCTTTCTTTGGGCTTGAGTGTGACACGGCCAAGCTTAGACAACTTGGCCGTGTTTGACAAATTTGGAGGGACACGGCCACAAGCTTGGCCGTGTCCCCTGAGTGTGTTCGCTTCTGTGTGATTTTCTTCTTTTCTTCTTTGGAGTGATGAGTGACACGGCTAGTTTGGAGGAAACTTGGCCGTGTTTGAAAAATTTGGAGGGACACGGCCACAAACTTGGCCGTGTCCCTTGAGTGTGTCACCTTCTGTGTCTTGGTCTTCTTCCTTAGCTTGGTATGGGACACAGCCACAAGCTTGGCCGTGTCCTCTGCATGTGTCAGCTACTGTCCAATTTTTCCTTCTTCTTGGTTCCTTGGCTTTTTAACCTAAAACAAACTTTAAACAAGAATTAAATGAACATTAACCAACAAAACATAAACACACACTAAAAACTAGGACAAAAACGACATAAACACTGAAATAAAATAAAACTACCAAAATTGAGGAAAACGCTAAATAAACATATTAAAACTAACAAAATACCTAAAGAAAATGATAATTATCATAATAAATAAGACACAATTCTATGATAAAAACTAATAAAACATCTACCCCACACTTAAAACTTTGCTTGTCCTCAAGCAAATTCACATGGCATAAATTAAAAACTCAAACAACCTTAACTATAATTCCAGTATATAAGATGAAATCCTTTAAGACTCAGCCATAAATAATTGCAATTTCCTTCAATCAAGATTTTCTTAACTCATTCATTAATCCAGACATACAAATCTCATCTCTCATCTAAGTGTTTCACTCGATTTCAAAGGTTAATCCACTCAAACCACTCATGACTGCATACTACCATAAACTTGCTTAATTATCCAATCTCCCTCACTGATTTTCTCAAGAAATAATTCGAAGGTCTTTTATTTGGATGTAATGGGGCTAAGGTGAAGGTATGAGAAAAGACATTTAAGCTGGAACATCAAGAAATGGAGTATCTAAATTAGACAATACTCTTGCTCAGAAACTCATAACTCCCTCAAATGGCATATTCACCAACCCTTGATAATCTTACATACTTGCACACTTAAAAGAAAAGTACATGAGTCAACATTCCTCTTTGATAACTAATGCTAGAAAATATATGAATTTTGTATATATATATCTTTTCTTTATTTTCTTTTATTTATCTTTTTTTTATATTTCTCTTTCTTTATATATATATATATACAAAATATAAAATTGCATGGAATATCTAGCTTAAAATGAAGAGGAAAAGAATAACCAACTCTTAGCAAATACAATGTGCAAAGTATGCATTTCAACCCCAAATAGCAATACAATTTTTTTTTATTTTTTTTTAATTGCTTACCCCACACTTTTGAATCAAAACACCCTATTGTCATATCATAAGAAACTCCATTCCTTAATGTAGGTATGATGATAATAAGAGAAAGTTGAGTTGTGAATTGTGTTGATCAATCAAGAAAAGGTTAAAGGCTCAACTTGGCTTACTAAGGAATTCATAATTAAGGGAGGTCTTTTTAAGCTAAAGGGCTAACCTAATTTGCATTCATCATTTTAAAACTTGAGATGAAATCATAATGTGAGTTCAATTAGTATGCAAAAGCAAACTCTAGAGATGCAAAATCATGAAGGTGCACACTTAAGAAAAGAAATTCAATTGACAATAACATTCAATCTAAGAGGCTCAAAACTCACAAAGGTGGGTTTTCAAAGATTTATATGTCATGAATTGCAGAATGTGAAAATTGATCCTGAATGAATTCAAATGCTAATCACTATGCTGATACTAAAGTCTCAAATATAATACCAGAATCACAGAAAAGTCAATAAGTTTTCAACAATTATGCCATGCACAACGCACAATATAAACACAAAACGACAAACAGAACAAGAATTAACGACAAACAAAACAAGAATTAAAGGAAAGTTTAAAGATTACCCCACACTTATAAATGACATTGTCCTCAATGGAAAACAAGAATAATAAAGATAAAGAGTTAAGGTGCAACCTGTTTTCCAACGTACCCTGGTGAGGCAAAACCTAACTTTCCATCACAAACAGCAAATGTTTAAAAACAAAATACAATATATAAAAATAAAATATCCAAAATATAAAAATGTTAACATTAAAAACAAAAATGAAAAATACAAACACAAATATGCTAAACACAAGAAAATAAGAGTCTTGTCCATGTCACACAAATATCCCATGTGACACGGCCAAGGACACGGCCAAGATCCTTGGCCGTGTCACCTTCTGTGTTTTGACTCTTTATTTTATTTTATTTTATATCACCAAATCTTAAAGAAATTGCAAACCTCTTCTTCGATCCACCCTGAAACATATGAGAAAAATAAAAACCGATCAAAGCACCCATTCCATTTATTTAAACCAAACATAAAATCAAAATTGCTAAATTTAAAATTACAACTATGAAAAAGAAATGCAAACCGATGGGTTGCCTCCCATTTAGCGCTTCTTTAATGTCATATAGCTGGACATCACTGCAAGACTTAGGGATCGTGGATCAAAGTGCTGTCAATGATCCTGACTTCTTGAAATCCTTCATTGTATGGCTTAACTCTCTGTCCATTTACTTTAAAAGTCTCATTTGTTCGAGAGTTAAAAAATTCAATGGCACCAGAAGGATATACCTGATTATCTCGAAAGGACCACTCCATCGAGACTTAAGTTTACCTGGAAACAGACGGAGATGAGAGTTAAAAAGTAAAACTTTCATACCTGGACTCAATGTCTTTCGCACTATAATTCTGTCATGGAGTGCTTTAGTGCGATCCTTGTAAATCCTCGAGCTCTCATATGCCTCATTCCTCAGCTCATCTAACTCTGAAATTTGCAGAAATCGTTCTCTCTTCGCCTTGTCCAAGTCCAAATTCAGAGTCTTGATTGCCCAATATGCTTTGTGCTCCAACTCCACTGGTAAATGACAAGCCTTACCAAAAATCGATCGGTATGGACTCATACCCAGAGGAGTCTTGAAAGCAGTCCGATATGCCCATAGTGCATTATGCAATCTACTTGCCCAATCCTTCCTTGTCATGTTGACTGTTTTCTCCAGAATACCTTTTATTTGCTTGTTGGATGTTTCAACCTGTCCAGAAGTCCGTGGATGGTATGGGGTTGCCACCTTGTGCTTCACACCGGATTTGTGCATTAACTTCTCAAAAAGTCTGTTGCAAAAATGACTTCCCCCATCACTGACTATCACTCTTGGTGTGCCAAATCTGCTAAGAATGTTTTCCTTCACAAATTTAACAACCACATTAGCATCATTAGTACGGGTGGGGATTGCCTCCACCCATTTTGAAACATAATCAACAGCAACTAAAATATATTCATAACCAAAAGACTTGGGGAAAGGACCCATGAAGTCTATTCCCCACACATCAAACAGTTCAACAACAATATATGATTGAAGGGGCATTTCATTCCTCCTCCCAATGTTACCCACTCTTTGACAGCGGTCACAGTGCTTACAATACTCTTGAGCATCTTTAAATAGAGTAGGCCAGTAAAAACCACTTTGAAGCACCTTTTCTGCAGTCTTCCTCCCTCCAAAATGACCACCACAGTGAAGGTCATGAAAAAATTTAAGAACACTCAGTTATTCTTCTTCAGATTCGTACCTGCGAACTATCTCATCTTTGCAAATCCGGAATAGGTAAGGTTCATCCCAAAAGTAAAATTTACTTATGTGCAAAAACCTTTTCTTTTCCTGAAAAGACATGTTAGAATGCAATATACCACAAGCAAGATAGTTAACAATATCTGCAAACCAAGGTGCATCAAATACCACAAACAGCTGCTCATCAGGAAATGCTTCTAAATTTTTATGAATGCTATCAGATGCAAGATTTTCACTAAAGAAGGGTAATCTGGATAAATGATCAGCAACAACATTCTCACTACCCTTAGTATATTTGATTTGGAAATCAAATTCTTGCAATAACAATACCCATCTAATTAAGCGCAGTTTAGCATGTTGTTTTGTTAAAAGATATTTTAGAGCTGCATGATCAGAATGCACAATAATTTTTGACCTAATTAAATATGCTCTAAACTTATCTAAAGCAAAAACAACAGCTAACATTTCCTTTTTCAGTTGTGGTGTAATTCATTTGCGCACTATTCAGGGTAAAGCTAGCATAATATATTACTCTCAAAAATTTATCAACCCTTTGCCTAAGAACAGCTCCTACTGCATGATTAGAGGCATCACACATGATTTCAAAAGGTAAAGACCAAACAGGAGCTACAATTACCGGTGCACTAGTCAGTTTTTCTTTAAGGGAATTAAAAGCTTGCATGCATTGTGCTGTAAAATCAAATGGAACATCTTTCCCCAACAAATGGCACAATGGTTGGCTTATTTTGGAAAAATCCTTAATAAACTTCCGGTAAAAACCTGCATGCCCTAAAAAACTTCTTATTCCCTTAACAGAGGTAGGTGAGGGTAATTTAGCAATCAATTCTACCTTGGCCTTATCCACCTCAATCCCCTTACTTGACACAACATGACCTAATACAATGCCCTGAGTAACCATGAAATGACTCTTTTCCCAACTTAAAGTAAGGTTACATGCAATGCATCTCTCAAGCACAAGAACAAGTTTATTGAGGCAATTATCAAAAGAACTACCAAAAACAGAAAAGTCATCCATAAATCTCAATAAAATCATCAATCATGTCTGAGAAGACAGACATCATGCATCTCTGAAAGGTTGCAGGTGCATTACACAAGCCAAAGGGCATACACCGAAATGCATAAGACCCAAAAGGGCAAGTAAAGGTAGTCTTGGATTGATCCTCTAGCGATATCGGCACCTGATAATAACCTAAAAGGCCATCCAAAAAACAATAATGTGAGTGTCCAGAAAGCTTATCTAACATCTGATCAATCAAAGGAAGAGGGAAATGGTCTTTCTTTGTAGCATTGTTCAACTTCCTATAATCGATACACATTCTCCACCCAGTAGTAGTCCTAGTAGGAACCAATTCATTATTTTCATTTTTCACCATAGTGATTCCTGATTTCTTAGGAACTACATGTACTGGGCTCACCTACTCACTATTAGCAATTGGATATATCACTCCTTCATCCAGCAATTTGAGCACTTCCTTCTTAACCACTTCACTCATATTTGGGTTAAGGCGCCTTTGGGTCTCCCTCACAGGTTTGGCTCCCTCTTCTAAGGTGATTCTATGCATACACATTGAAGGACTAATACTGTAACACCCCTATACCCCCGTATACATACACAACATGCTAATACGATCGTAATATACGTATACTGAATATAGATATGCCACGGTTTATAAAACATACAAATAATTCCTTTTTAATAATATGAATAAATTTAAAACATTTAAAGGAATTTATAAAACACAATAGATAAAATGTTTATTAAAAACGCAGCGGAAAATATAACAAATATTTACAAATACATATACATCAAAACTCAAGTTTTACAAAACATAAAATATATACATGTTTGGCAATATGTCTTTGATCTTTAAGCTCCACTATTGTAATACCCCAATGTATGCCCTAGAAGTTGGATACAATTGTTGTTTTGTTTTGAATTAAATGTATATATGTATTTGCAAAAGGAAATGAGTGTGTTAAGAGAATGTATATGTTGTGTATATTGTAATATATATAACATATAAGTTGGTCAAATGGGAAGTCAAGGCAAGAGGATATTTTAACTTGTGCTAAGTGAAATTACCTAAATGGACATGTAAGAGACAAAGGTTAAGTCAAATGAGAAGAGGGTATGTTAGTAATTGTGCTTGTAGAATTGCTTGGTGGATATTTAAAGAAGAAGAGAAGTTGACTTTGTTCATTTTTCTTCTCTTCTTTGTTGGTGTGGCCGGCTATCAAAAGGGAGAAGAGAGCAAGTGAGGTGTTTTGGTTTCTAACATCAAATTGAAGGGAGAATCAAAGGATTAAGTTGGAGATTTGTGGAAATTCTTCAAATTAGGTAAGTACTCTCTTGTTTTCCTTTGTAAATTTTGAAGTTGGGTTTAAGATGAGTTATGATTTGTTAATATTGTGATTTGGTGTGTTATAGATGTGTTTACAAGTATTAAAATTGATTGTAAGCTAAAGGATTGAATTGGTGTTGATTTTGTTGTGAATATGGTAAGTTGAGTGGATTTGGATAGTGAAAGATCAAGAGTAATGATGGTTTTAGGGTTTTGAAATGGTTGATGATTAAATGTGTTGTTAATGTGAATATTGTGTTAAACATGCAAAATAGGTGTTAATGAATTTGATTTCAATCATTTAAATGAGTTTGTGTTGTGTATAATATGTTTAAACTTAACCAAAAGAAAGGTGGCCATTTTTAGGGTTTATATACATGAGAGACACGGCCAAAATAAGAAAGGAACATGGCCAAGACTTAATGTTTTTGAGAGACACGGCCAAGTGGAGGGAAGATTGGCCGTGTTGGATGGATTTTGGAGAGACACGGCCACAAGCTTGGCCGTGTCCCTTGAGTGTGTTTGCTACTGTCTGATTTTTATGGAGAGACACGGCCGTGTCCCTTGCCCGTGTCTGCCTTGGCTTGAATTGGTATTGAGAGACACGGCCACAAGCTTGGCCATGTCCCTTGGGTGTGTTGGCTACTGTGATGTTATTTTGCTCCTCTTGTTTTGTGGAGAATGAACATACATATGATGATGCATATGATTATGTATGAACAATGTTATGTTATGCATTGTGAATCATGTGAATGGTAGTATGTTATATGAACAATGTGACTAATATTATGACTTGTATAGTGCGAAAGAGATGAGGATCATCCAAAGAGGTATGTGAAATGCAATTCATTATGATATATGCTTTAATAATGAATGGTGTCAATGTGTTTTGAGAAAGAATGAAATGTGATATCATCATGATTGATAAGAATGATTGAAATGTTATAAAGGAACATGTTATTTATATGATGATGAATTTAAGATACATGTGTAATGAAATTGATTATGTATGCTTAAATAATGAAGTGTATAATGTTAATTGAGGCATAAAGAGATGTAGAACTAATGTTTTGAGTTACCATGATGTGAATGATATGATTGAATAATAGTATGTTGTTCAGTTAATGTAATTGATGTTGCATATTATAATGATGGTTCAAATGGATTATGAAGCCATTGTGATTGGCTATGATGAATTAAATGAGTGGTGAAGCCATTGTGATTGGCTATGATGCTTCAAATATGAAATGAAGCCATTGTGATTGGCTATGATGATTCAATTGTGAATGAAATGGATAATGAGATAATAAATGAATTGTGTAACTAATGTGTTATTCCATTTTCAGAGTTTGTTATTGGTGGCATGCCTAATATGAGTAACAATCTCTTGAAGTTAGGTTGGCTAAGTCCTTGAAGCCTAATTGAGATGTTACAACCCTTGAAGCTAGGTTGGATTGGTTCTTGAAGCCAAGTTGGGTTGATGCTTAGCATGCTTTGCTCCCCTTGAAGCTTGGTTGAACCTAATCCTTGAAGCCTAGTTGGGTCTATGATAATGATAAATGTGATGATTGAACCAAAGCATTACTCTGAAAATCGAATAGCATATTAGTGTCGTTTGGGCCCGAGTCTGTCGTGGTTGTCAAAGTGATATTTATAAATATTGTAATAATCGAATAATGAGATCTATGATTGTATTGGTTGAAAATGGGGTTCATGATTGATGAATTGTGAATAAAATAATGACATGAAATGATAAGTAATATGCATATTGAAATATTGATTGTGAGTATTAATGTTGGATCGATGATCGGTGATAATGATATGAGATGTAATGTGAGTATTACTATGTTGATGGTGATTATTAGTGATGAATTGTGGTTGATAAAAATGATATATATAATACATGAAATTAATTAAGATATGTGAAAGATGCAACTTAAAAGGAAAACATGATAAGAAACTAATGGTACATGGAATTGATATATCATGATATGCTAGTGTTTTTATAATGTATGTTTATATGTTATATTTGTACTACTAAGCTCTCGAGCTTAGCGTGGATGTTTAATCGCGCAGGTAGCTTGTTGGAAGATGTTAAGTCTTTCGTTATGTCACAAGAAGAGTAAGAGTTTGTCGAGACCAACTAGAGGGTAATGCATACATGTTAAATTTTAATTATGATGTATTTCTGATGAGAGAATATTTATATGTATAAATGAAGTTTTAATTAAGACAATGATTTTGTAAATGATACTTAAATTAACGTAATATGGTTTGAACTCTGTTGCAGGTTTTTAGAAGGTAACAACAAGTGGCATCCTTATACTTTATATACTTACTGTATGAATACTAGGTATATGTACAGTACTTATATAGGGTATCGGGGTGTTACAGTTATTTTGGTATCAGAGCTTAGGTTCGAGATTCTCGGCCTAAGTGAAATTAAAAAGAAAAAGTTTTGAAATGCTTAAAATGAATTACAAAGAAGAGTTTTGAAATGTAATTGGTAATACATGTATATGCATTGACACCTAGGTTGGTCTCGGATGTGGCATTATATGAATTGTAGAATATCTGTGTTATATGAGATGGATGCTAGTGTGTGAATGATGTTTTACATGAAAGTAAAGCTAAAGATAGAAATGATATGAAAACTAAAATAAAATAAAAATATTGGTTAATGTAAGGAAATATAATAGTGTTGTTTGCATTGTTGTTTTAATGCAAACATTGTGAATTTAATGTGATATGTGATAATGTGATGTAATATGTTAGTGATTAAAAATTGAGTTGATCACTTGAAAATGTAATGTACACATAGTATTGCATGTTTGTAACCTATATAATTACTTGTCTATTAATGTTGAGAATGATTACGCTTGCATTGATAAACTTGTGCAAAGTTAGGTTATGTGATAAGATTGATAGTGAGAATTGGATTGAGCAACGTTGGTTTAAGAAACTGAGATTTGTGATAACTAGACTTGGAAAGTGTATAGAGATTATTGGGCTCAATATGTATATGATTGGATGTAATGTACATATGTATATATATGTGAGTGATATATATATATGTTGAATGGTAAACAAATGGATATGTAAAGTTAAGATTTTGTTTAAAGGAAAAAGAGATGATATGGGTTAAGTAAAAATATACATTGGTATTGTTATCTTAATACGGACATTGTGAATTCAATGTTAGAAATGTGAGATGCTTGGATATTGTGAAAGCTCAATGTAATGGTGATAATATGTGATATTTGAATTGTTGAAGTGAGCTTGATAATTGTGAAAAGTATACGTTTTGATATTGCTTTGTGATATATAAATATGTAAGATGAGTTGGCAAATTGAAGTTTAAGTGAAGTAGTAAGTTGAGAAGTTAAAGTTTTAGTGGCATTTGATAAAGATTATTTGGATATTGATGGTTTAATGTATATGCAATACATGAGCTAAATGAAATGACTAATATGGCATATGAAAGTATTATGAATTGAGTAAGGTGATTGATAGTATAAGAATTTGTCTTGAAGTATAAAAGGGAAGTGGATAAGCAAATGAAGATGAGCTATTTTAAGGCATTATATTGAAAAGGGTAAAAATGGTTATGGAAATATATTAAATGCTTTTAAAGATGAAAGTGAAAGAGATGTTACATTGGGAATGTGGTTAAGATGGATGTAAAGTGCTATTATAGTCAGTATATATATATATGTGTGTTGTATGAATAAATACTTTGCATCATATTGGAAGAGATGGTACTGGATGATTCTTGCTGACTCTCTTAAGGGGGAGGTTAGGTATTCGATCCAGAGTGGCAACTTGCACTCATGTGTCTTGGGTGTAATTCGAATAAGCGAATCCTGTTGGAAGGCCGTGAGGGCAGTTTGGTACTGTAGCAGCCCAGCCAGAGGCCCTGATGGTTTCTCCGGATAGGAATGGCTCAGCAGGTGGACTGGGACGGTTGTTACAGTTATAAAGGAAAATTTGTATTGAATGTATGATAAATAATTGTATTTAATTAAGTGTATATATGTATGTGATATATGAATTGAGTTTTCACTGTGAATGAAATTATATATATAAACAAATGTGTGAATCGCATCATAAAGGTGACTTATGAATATGTATGTGGTATAATTATAAAATTAATGTTATAGAAACAATATTGTATGTATTATTAGACCTAAAAGAGATTAGGTCTTGAATTGTGTAAAGCTAAATGAATTATGTGATGGAAGTGAGAATGGCATAGACTTGAATAATAGTGAACAGTGGAAATTGTCATGGTGAGCATTGAACTTGATGATTATGTGATATTTAGAGTTCCAAAGTATTCAAATATGAAAAGTTCTATGTGCATATATATATTATAAGAGATTGTAAATGAATTAGAAATGAAGTGACGAATGGAAATTGTATGGGAACTGCATATGATTGAATATGTATATAGAAATATTGTTGGAACATGAATTAAGTTGATAAGGATCATATAATCGAATGCAAATTGGTTTGAAACGAAGTTGGAAAGTGTTAACTTCTGATATAGCAAAAATGTGAAGAAATGAATATGTAATTCTTGAGATACACCTTAGTCTAGTATTTGTTAAAACTAAGAATAAAATTATATAAGAATAGTATTGATTTGAAGGTTTCAGGCTTGACTATTAATCTCTTAAAGCCATGTGTTTTGTTCAGTATATTTGATTGGTTAATGTTGTTATCTATGGATTTGGGTCTTAGAAAAATGATTGTAATACAAGTTTAGTGAAATTGAAAATTATGTTGGAAAAGTATAGTTAAAAGTTATGATGAATAAAGTTGTACCTTATCATTTTATGTTAAGAATTTGGTTATAATTATGAAGGTAAAAAGAGGAAAAGAAAATTATGGAAATGTGTTGAGTTATGGGTAATATGACTGAAAGTTATACTTAATATGTTTATGGTATGTACTGAATAAATAAATGGGCTTGAGATCTAAGTGAAAGAACTATTGATAGTAAGTATGGTATAAAATTTTTATGAGAATTGATGAGAATTATATTAAGATAACTTGAAGTGATTTGTTATCATGATAATTTGATTGAATATGGATCGAAAGAGATCAGGAATTGTATATAAGTTTGCCCTAATGGAATTAGGTTATATATATACATATATGAATATTGTGAACTTTCATAATGAATTTGAATAAATTAATTTTTAGTTGGAATTGAACAAGATTGGAATGTGAGTATATTGTGATAGAGAGATCAATTGATCTGGTCTTGGCTAAGATTATGAATCATTATTGAGATTTAATGTGTATATTGTACCAAGAGTGTAATTATTTACATGCTAATGTATATGATGTAAAATTTTAAAGTGTGACTGAACATGAATGAATGGAGTTAGTAATTATAAATCATGATAAAAAGGGGAAAAGATTTGGTTTTTATAACATAAGTGGAAAGATAATGTATTGATATGTAAGTTAAATGAATAGCATGCTAAAGAAGTAACTCCATTTAGGTAAAATAAGGAACTTGTTATCAATTGAGGATTGATAAATGTCTATTTTGGACAGTGATTGTGATGATGGGATAATTAATGCTCAGATATTAACCAATGGTTTATCAGGTTAAAGCTAAGAGAGTAATATCTATGGGGTGAAGGAACAAAATATATGAAATATAAAGATTGGACAACGTAAAAGTGTGCTATAAAATGATTTGATTCTTGTATAAAGATATTGATAAGAAATGTAATGAGTTCTTTTGAATGCTTGATCAAGGAAGTGATAAGATATATAAACATATAGAATGATGAGTTGTGGAATTTAAAGAAGTTGAAGTTATATGATTTGATGACATAATAACTTAAGCATATAATTAACTTCATATGAAAGTTAAGATAGTATTTTGTTAAGAATGAATTGTTATGGTACTGATAATTTCGAGGACGAAATTATTTAAGGGGGAGAGAATTGTAATACCCCAATGTATGCCCTAGAAGTTGGATACAATTGTTGTTTTGTTTTGAATTAAATGTATATATGTATTTGCAAAAGGAAATGAGTGTGTTAAGAGAATGTATATGTTGTGTATATTGTAATATATATAACATATAAGTTGGTCAAATGGGAAGTCAAGGCAAGAGGATATTTTAACTTGTGCTAAGTGAAATTACCTAAATGGACATATAAGAGACAAAGGTTAAGTCAAATGAGAAGAGGGTATGTCAGTAATTGTGCTTGTAGAATTGCTTGGTGGATATTTAAAGAAGAAGAGAAGTTGACTTTGTTCATTTTTCTTCTCTTCTTTGTTGGTGTGGCCGGCTATCAAAAGGGAGAAGAGAGCAAGTGAGGTGTTTTGGTTTCTAACATCAAATTGAAGGGAGAATCAAAGGATTAAGTTGGAGATTTGTGGAAATTCTTCAAATTAGGTAAGTACTCTCTTGTTTTCCTTTGTAAATTTTGAAGTTGGGTTTAAGATGAGTTATGATTTGTTAATATTGTGATTTGGTGTGTTATAGATGTGTTTACAAGTATTAAAATTGATTGTAAGCTAAAGGATTTAATTGGTGTTGATTTTGTTGTGAATATGGTAAGTTGAGTGGATTTGGATAGTGAAAGATCAAGAGTAATGATGGTTTTAGGGTTTTGAAATGGTTGATGATTAAATGTGTTGTTAATGTGAATATTGTGTTAAACATGCAAAATAGGTGTTAATGAATTTGATTTCAATCATTTAAATGAGTTTGTGTTGTGTATAATATGTTTAAACTTAACAAAAAGAGAGGTGGCCATTTTTAGGGTTTATATACATGAGAGACACGGCCAAAATAAGAAAGGAACACGGCCAAGACTTAATGTTTTTGAGAGACACGGCCAAGTGGAGGGAAGATTGGCCGTGTTGGATGGATTTTGGAGAGACACGGCCACAAGCTTGGCCGTGTCCCTTGAGTGTGTTTGCTACTGTCTGATTTTTATGGAGAGACACGGCCGTGTCCCTTGCCCGTGTCTGCCTTGGCTTGAATTGGTATTGAGAGACACGGCCACAAGCTTGGCCGTGTCCCTTGGGTGTGTTGGCTACTGTGATGTTATTTTGCTCCTCTTGTTTTGTGGAGAATGAACATACATATGATGATGCATATGATTATGTATGAACAATGTTATGTTATGCATTGTGAATCATGTGAATGGTAGTATGTTATATGAACAATGTGACTAATATTATGACTTGTATAGTGCGAAAGAGATGAGGATCATCCAAAGAGGTATGTGAAATGCAATTCATTATGATATATGCTTTAATAATGAATGGTGTCAATGTGTTTTGAGAAAGAATGAAATGTGATATCATCATGATTGATAAGAATGATTGAAATGTTATAAAGGAACATGTTATTTATATGATGATGAATTTAAGATACATGTGTAATGAAATTGATTATGTATGCTTAAATAATGAAGTGTATAATGTTAATTGAGGCATAAAGAGATGTAGAACTAATGTTTTGAGTTACCATGATGTGAATGATATGATTGAATAATAGTATGTTGTTCAGTTAATGTAATTGATGTTGCATATTATAATGATGGTTCAAATGGATTATGAAGCCATTGTGATTGGCTATGATGAATTAAATGAGTGGTGAAGCCATTGTGATTGGCTATGATGCTTCAAATATGAAATGAAGCCATTGTGATTGGCTATGATGATTCAATTGTGAATGAAATGGATAATGAGATAATAAATGAATTGTGTAACTAATGTGTTATTCCATTTTCAGAGTTTGTTATTGGTGGCATGCCTAATATGAGTAACAATCTCTTGAAGTTAGGTTGGCTAAGTCCTTAAAGCCTAATTGAGATGTTACAACCCTTGAAGCTAGGTTGGATTGGTTCTTGAAGCCAAGTTGGGTTGATGCTTAGCATGCTTTGCTCCCCTTGAAGCTTGGTTGAACCTAATCCTTGAAGCCTAGTTGGGTCTATGATAATGATAAATGTGATGATTGAACCAAAGCATTACTCTGAAAATCGAATAGCATATTAGTGTCGTTTGGGCCCGAGTCTGTCGTGGTTGTCAAAGTGATATTTATAAATATTGTAATAATCGAATAATGAGATCTATGATTGTATTGGTTGAAAATGGGGTTCATGATTGATGAATTGTGAATAAAATAATGACATGAAATGATAAGTAATATGCATATTGAAATATTGATTGTGAGTATTAATGTTGGATCGATGATCGGTGATAATGATATGAGATGTAATGTGAGTATTACTATGTTGATGGTGATTATTAGTGATGAATTGTGGTTGATAAAAATGATATATATAATACATGAAATTAATTAAGATATGTGAAAGATGCAACTTAAAAGGAAAACATGATAAGAAACTAATGGTACATGGAATTGATATATCATGATATGTTAGTGTTTTTATAATGTATGTTTATATGTTATATTTGTACTACTAAGCTCTCGAGCTTAGCGCAGATGTTTAATCGCGCAGGTAGCTTGTTGGAAGATGTTAAGTCTTTCGTTATGTCACAAGAAGAGTAAGAGTTTGTCGAGACCAACTAGAGGGTAATGCATACATGTTAAATTTTAATTATGATGTATTTCTGATGAGAGAATATTTATATGTATAAATGAAGTTTTAATTAAGACAATGATTTTGTAAATGATACTTAAATTAACGTAATATGGTTTGAACTCTGTTGCAAGTTTTTAGAAGGTAACAACAAGTGGCATCCTTATACTTTATATACTTACTGTATGAATACTAGGTATATGTACAGTACTTATATAGGGTATCGGGGTGTTACAACTATCAACACCTCAAGATCTAGACTCTACTCGGCCTAGAGGAACTCTCCGGTTCTTCCCTGTCACCTGCGCGATAAACCATAATTGCGCTAAGCCAACGGCTTAGTGGTACAAACTACAATAATACTATGCAATGTCAATGTCACATAATCAATTTCATATACCATTCAAAAGAATATTATTTTTCAACACCTCACAATGTTCACTATCATATTATAACAAAACATTCATAATGTATCTTCATAGTTTCATTACCCAACATAGCTTCCCAAGATACCATCATTGTCAATAAGATACTTATGTAGTGTAATCATCTCATAACATTATATCTCACAAGCAAGTTTCACCATTCAAGAATCACATTGAAAACAAGAATAAGCATGGGCCCAAAAGACACTAATATGCCATTCAACTTTCAGAGTTAATGTTTTGGTTTAATTATCACATTTATCATTATCATTATCCCAACTAGGCTTCAAGGATTTAGGTTCAACCAAGCTTCAAGGGGAACAAAGCATGCTAAGTATCAACCCAACTTGGCTTCAAGAACCAAACCCAACCTAGCTTCAAGGGTTGTAACATCTCAATTAGGCTTCAAGGACTAGACCCAATCGAGCTTCAAGGGGAGTTAAGCATGCTAAACTTCAACCCAACTTGGCTTCAAGGATCAAGCCCAACCTAACTTCAAGAGATTGTTACTATAGGCATGCCACCAACAACAAAACTCTGAAAATGGAATAACACATTAGCCACACAATTCATTAATTATTTCATTTTCAATTTCATTCTCATTTACTCATCATCCCTTAAGCAATCATACCTCAATCATCTCATTGACATCATTATCATTTTAGCCAACAACCATGGCTCCATATCTCATCAAGAGAGTATATATATATATATATCATCAATTGCATTGAACATTGTCTAGGCAAACATGCCTCAAGTATATCATTTACATTATCATAGCCAACAACCATGGCCTCATATCTCACATTAAGACAATTCATCATAACATCATATCTTTCACATTTCATATTTCATTTCTTCATATCTCAATTCACATTATTCAAGTGTACACAACCAATTGTATTAACATACATTTACATGCTCATCACAACATTCACATTATACCAATCATAACATTATTAATATGTATCAACCATGCATTAGATTTCTTAACACATTTACAAACAAATGTATGTTAAGTCTCAACATCATATGAATGTATGCAATAATGTAGTTTGTACTTACCTTAAGCACCACTTACACAAATCTATACACTTCCTTTTCCAACACTTCTTCACTACTTGAATTAGGGCAAATTGCCTTCTTCAAGACCTAATCCAAAAATGATAATATACATCAATTCCAAAGCAAATATTCACTTAATAACCTCTTACTAGACCCTTAAATCACAATTTTACAAAACCACACCACTAACTATGGCCCACGGCCGTGGCCTCCCAACCCCCCATGGGCGTGGGTTAGAAAGTGGTTCTGCCTCCCTTGCTCCAAACCTCCACGACCATGGCTTCAAATGGCCACGGTCGTGGCAACCAAAGGCCACGGGCGTGGCATCCAAGATGCTTCTGTTTCGGACCAATTTCACATATTCTATGCTTACAACTCCAACAAACACAAACAACATGAAAATCTATGAAAATAATTGATCAAACTCAAGTTAAACATCACTCTTACTCTTCCAATACCAACATTAACCTAACTTCTTATTATCAATTCAAATCAACACCACAATCAATTAAATCAAACACACACCAACATACTACCATCAACACAACCATACTTTCAAATATCAACAATCAAACTCATAAACAACTTAAAATAAGACAAGAGAATCAAGAGAAACTTACCAAAATAATGAATCTTCTTGGATTTCCAACTTAATCTCTTGAAAACTCCCTTGAATTTGATCTTAGAAAATCACAACTCTTCCTTGCTCTCTTGTCTTGGAGTACCCGGCCAAAGAAAGGAAAAGAAGAAAATGAAGAAGACAAATGAAACAAAAAGTCAAATATGTTGTCTTCACTCAATCTCCACCAAGTCTTTTAATAATAAAATATTCCATTTAATCTCTTCCATTCATTTATTTTCTTATTTTCCATTAATTACTTAATTCATTAATAATACCAATAAATATCTTCTTCCTTTGACCATCACATTTGACTTGTGTATATGTTATACATATTTCCATATATACAACATATACACTCTCTTTTAAATTCTTTTCTCTTTCAAATTAACATATATGTATTTAATCCAATTACAACAATTATATCAAAACTTCTAGGGCACACTTTGGGATATTACAAATACCCTTGATGTCACTCAATCCCCATCCTATTGCACTTCTCAATCTTTTTAGCTCACTTACCAACCTCATCTCCTCCCCTTCACTAAGTTCACTAGATATTATCACAGGTAAGGTGTTGTGATCTCCTAAAAACACATATTTCAGATTTTTAGGTAACTCTTTCAGCTCTAACTCAAGTGAAGGGTTCTTCTCTTCTTTTTGAATGGAGGGAAGTTCACATACTGGGTCCTTCTTAAGTTCCTCTATTTCAGCACTCTCTAATGTCTCAAGGCAACTGGCTATTTCTGCATCAAAAATATCTAAACCACCATCTAAGGTCAATGCCAGCTCCAATTTATCTGAGGAACCTGTCTGCAAGAAAACATCTGAAACAACTGCATCAATACAATCAATTAAAGAACAATCCTCATATAAAGCAGTTGTAGGAATGGGAGAAGTGTTAAAAATAGAAAATTCAACTGTTTGTCCTAAGACAGTCATTGTCAATTTACCATTTTTAACATCTATCAAGGTGTTTGTAGTAGCCATAAAAGGCCTACCCAGCAGAATAGTGTGTGCTGATGGTGTAGAGTTACTTCCTTCCATGTCAAGAACTATGAAATCCACAGGTACTATCAACCCACCAACCTTAACTAACACATCTTCTATAACCCCTTTAGGGAATCTAAGAGATCTATCAGCTAATTGCAAAACCATTTTGGTTGGTTTAAGTTCCCCTAGTTCTAATTCAAGGTACCTAGAATAAGGCATTAAATTTACACTAGCTCCTAAATCACACATGCCATCAGTCCCCTTTCCATTCCCCATAGTAATTTGAATTATAAAACTTCCAAGATCCTTTAGCATTGGAGGTAGTTTATGCTGCAGAACAACACTAGCTACCTCTGAAACTATCACCTTTTCTTTCGGCTCATACCTCTTTTTCTTGGTGTTCAGCACCTTGAAGAATTTAGCATAAGCAGCATGTTCTTTATTGCTTCAAGTAAGGGTAAGTTAATACTTACCTTAGACAGCATATTGAAGATGTCCGAGAATTGTTTATCTTGTTTATCATTCTTCAACATGCTGGGGAATGGTATAGGTGGCCGGTATGGATTGCTTGCCTTGTATAAATCTGCTGTAGGGGACTTCTCCATTGATCTTTCTCCAACACCTTTGTTCTCTGGCTCTCCTTCTTTTTATTCTCTTGCTCACCTGCATTCACATAATTATTTTCAACATTATTGTTAATTAACTTGCCACTTCTAAGAACAGTCACTGATTGTGCCTGCTCAGGTTGACTTGGGAATTTCCCCTTTTGTTGAATCTGCATCTGTTGTGCAAGTTGTCCCACTTGGGTCTCCACTTTCTTAAAAGATGCTTCTAAGGAATCCAGCCTCTTGTTGTTCATCTCTTGATTTTTAGCACTGACTTGGATAAAAGCCTGTAAACTTTCCTCCAAACTCTCTCTCTTAGGCTGCCCTTGATTTGAAGATTGACCCTGCTGTTGGTTTTGTCTCTGGAGCAAATGGAAAGGCTGTTGAGAGTTATTTGTTGTCCAGAAAAAATTTGGATGACTCCGCCAACCAGGATTGTAAGTATTTGAGTAGGGATCATTCCGGGCCCTTGGTTGATATCCCCCCATAGCATTGACTTGCTCAGCTTCATTCCCATAAGACTCATATGCGGAGGGGCATATATTTGCTCCATGCCCAAAAGTCTCACAAATTCCACACACTTCTTGAGTTGATGAAGAAGTATTGTTCTTCATGTTCAGCATCTGCACCTGCCTTGTCAATTCAACTATTTGACTGACCATCTCACTATTGGCTTCCAATTGATTTACCCCTTTACTTCTTCCTCTTACACTTTTCTGTTGAGAATTAGCTCCCAACATCTCAAAGATCTCATAAGTTTCATCAGCTATCTTTTCTCCCATAGCTCCCCAAGCTGCGTTATCAACAGTGTTCTGAAATTGCTGGGTTAGACCATCATAGAAAAACTGATTCAGAAGTTGAAGTGGGTAGTGATGGTATTGACACTGGATCAATAACATCTTGAATCTGTCCCAAGCCTCATGAAATGGTTCTCCTTCAAATTGAGAGAATGTAGCAATCTTCCCTCTCAATTCAGCTGTCTTCTGATGTGAGTAAAACTTGCCCATAAATTTATTATAAACTTGCTCCCAAGTTGTCATAGAATTTTTGGGCAACATCATAAGCCAGCTCTTTGCTCTATCCTTCAATGTATACGGGAAACATCTCATCCTCAACTGGTCCTCTGTTAGTCCTCCCAATGGAAAAGTGTTGAGGGTAGAATAAAAATCCTGAATAAAGTTCAAAGGATCTTCATTTGGAACTCCATAGAATGATGGCAGCATGTTGTAATGAATGTTCTTCAACTCATAATTTCTTGCTGCATCTGTCAATCTTATGCAAGAGGTGGAAGTTCCAATGATAGGTCTAGCAAAATCTCTCATAGTCCTTTGTCTTTCTTCTCCCATGTTGGTAGATTGTGCAGATTTCGACTCAAAATCAGAAGTGTCCTCCTCTGTAGTATCAAATCCGGTGTACAGTTCAAACTCTTCCCTACTCCTTTTCACTCTCTGAATTTCTGGAATGACTGGGTATAGCTCTCCTCCAAGTGATCTCCTGCCTTGCATAAACAAAATTTCTGGAAAAAAGAAATATTAAAAGCAAAAGACAAATAAAATAAAAAGTAAATAATGAAAAATAATCTAAAATATCTATGACTAATAAACAATTACGCTAATTAGCTTCCCCGGCAACGGCGCCAAAAACTTGTTGCGCTCAAATTAAGTACTACTATAAGCGTCACTCGCAAGTATACGAGGTAGCTGTAGCAGAGGTGATCGCCCCAAGGTCATCTCTCAAGAAAGCTAGATAAGCTAATTGATTATCAGATTATAAATAACAGATTAGAATAAATTTAAATTGCTAGCAACTAATGAAAACATATTGATTGGAGTTTAAAATAATAAAAGTAAATTGAGCTGATGTATTGATTCACTTATAGAAAGGTCTAGGGTTTGCACTTCTCTACTACTTATATGTATGAATGGTTATTCCTCTCAACCAATTTAATTTCAAAGATTAAATCTCAAGCAACTTAATTAATCGAGTCAAGGTAATAAGCTCTCGCATTCAAAACTCTTTCAACTAATCTTGTTACAATTGATATGATCTTTTTCTTAGGCTATATCTCTAATTCACCTAAGTTCCTAATTGAATTGTTCCAGCATTAGACTTCATCTCTCGATCCTTCATCTAACACCTTAAAACACATAATTGGTGGCCAATCAATTATATATTAGCAATAATTTCATTCAATCAAGGCTAAAGAAATAATTTAGTTAAGAGTAATAACCAATTCATACAATTATAGTAGTTCCATACAAACCCCAGACTAGATCAAATTAGTTCATAATGATATCAAACATACTCATCTCATTAAAATTCAAAGAAATCAGTTTAGACATAATAGAATTCATGAATACAATTCCCAAGAAATTTAAGAGATAAAGTTTGAGAACAAAACCAAATTACAAACTCCCTTTAAGCTTCTGAAGAATCTCTTGATCAGATCTTGCTAGAAGAATGTGGCAATGGCATAAACAAATTTAATCTAGAATGTTTTGCATCAAAGTGTAATCAAAAGATCAAAGAAAACAAATATGAAACCCTCACTTATTTTCTTTGACGGCTGAACAAAACTCAAAACTCTCAACTCCCTTTGAAAAGCCGTAATTCTAATATTTATATGAAACCTCCGCTCCAAAAATCTGCGTCTTCTTTAATCCATGAGTGACACGGCCAAGCTTAGACAAGCTTGGCCGTGTTTGAGGTTCTTGGAGGGACACGGCCACAAGCTTGGCCGTGTCCCCTGAAGGTGTCTGCTTCTGTTTGATTTTCATCTTTCTTCTTTCTTTGGGCTTGAGTGTGACACTGCCAAGCTTAGACAACTTGGCCGTGTTTGACAAATTTGGAGGGACACGGCCACAAGCTTGGCCGTGTCCCCTGAGTGTGTTCGCTTCTGTGTGATTTTTTTCTTTTCTTCTTTGGAGTTATGAGTGACACGACCAGTTTGGAGGAAACTTGGCCGTGTTTGACAAATTTGGAGGGACACGGAGGGACACAGCCACAAGCTTGGCCGTGTCCCTTGAGTGTGTCACCTTCTGTGTCTTGGTCTTCTTCCTTAGCTTGGTATGGGACACGGCCATAAGCTTGGCCGTGTCCTCTGTATGTGTCAGCTACTGTCAAATATTTCCTTCTTCTTGGTTCCTTGGCTTTTTAACCTAAAACAAAACTTGAAACAAACTTTAAACAAGAATTAAATGAACATTAACCAACAAAACATAAACACACACACTAAAAACTAGGACAAAAATGACATAAACACTGAAATAAACTAAAACTACCAAAATTGATGAAAACACTAAATAAACATATTAAAACTAACAAAATACCTAAAGAAAACAATAATTATCATAATAAATAAGACACAATTCTATGACAAAAACTAATAAAACAATTCACATTATGCATATCATAAAATATTTCTGATTCATCAACAATATATTAAAGAGGGTGTTTCTCAAAACTTAAAAGCTGGTCAAAACTGCTTATAAGCTGTTTTTAGATTATAAGTTGTTTATTTAAGTGTTTCTGAAAACTTAAATAGTAGATTATAATCTGATTTTAATCAGTTTTTTAAAAGTTGGGTTTTGCTACTTTTTTTTAAGCACTTATTTTTTAAGCAGTTTTGACCAAGTAAAAGACCATACTATCCCTACCTAATCTTCAATATTCCAAATTTGCCTACCTTATACACTTTAGTTCCCATCAAAGAAATTTTATTATTATTATTATTATTATTATTATTATTAAATTTTGTTATTATTATTATTATTATTGCAAAATAAATTTTGAATTGACATTTAAAAAATTATTTTTATACAATAAATAAACTCATGGACAGTTTGGTCATTTTGACAGTTTCTACAATTAAAAATTGATTATAAGCTGATTTTACAGAAACACTTAACTGATTATAAACTGATTATCAGCTGATTATTAGCTAGTTTACAGAAACGCTTAACTGCTTATTTTTAATCTGATTATAATCTAAAAATCACTTATTCACAATAAGCTGAAAAGCTCCAGTTTTGAGAAACACCCTCTAAATAACTTAACACATTTTTCCAACCAAATGTGTTAAGTCCCAATGTCATGTAAATGTATACAATCATTCAAAGTTTGTACTTACCTCTAAAAGCAACAACACCACTTCAACCTCCTCTTCCAAGATATCCTTCAACACTTGGATTGGGTAACTCAAATCTCTTCAAAACCTAATCCAAATGTGATTATAAATACTCACTTAGTGATACATATTAGAAAATAAAGATAAGAACTATCTAGGGCAAACTCTACACATGGCACCCTCAACAACTCGGGCGTGTCCCTGGCCGTGCCCTAAACCCACAACACAGAAGCTTTGACACTCTCAGTAACATGGGCGTGTCACTGCACGTGTCAATTCTCCTCCAACATAGAAGCTATGACACTCTCAGTGACATGGGCATATCACTGGACGTCTCAATCCCCCAACAACACAGTATCTATGACACGCTCAGTGACATGGGCGTGTCATTGGACGTGTCAATACTACTACTACACAAAAGCTGTGATACGCTCAGTGATATGGGCGTGTCACTGCTCCTGTCACCCACACTAAAAATAGAACCAACCACACGCCCAAAGACATAGCCGTGCTACTGGGCGTGTCAGGCAAAAAACCTGAAATCGACACCAAAAATGCCACATCCAACAAACATCTTTCAATACCCTTTTCCACTCCAAACAAACTCAACCAAAACCATTATTACACCATAATAAACTTGCATATCATCAAAACAACTCAATTACAAGCATCAAACATAAACACAACCATTTTCACAACTCAAAGTCACAATACCCACAACTCTTGCTTTCTTCACCAAACTTAACCCTTTTCTTTAATCCAACCCCAAAAATCAAAGTTAACTAGACAAAACAACCTCAAATACACCAAAATCAACCATACACACAACTACACCAACCATCCACCAAACTCATAAACACAAACTCAAAAGAAATCAAAGAAACAAGTTGAAAACTTACCAAATATGAAGAAAAATCCTTAAAACTCCAACTTGATCTCTTGAAATCCTTCAATTGCTTGAGTTAGGAAGCAACAAAACCTCTCTTCCCTTTTTGCTAATGGTGATGGCCGGCCTCTTGAAGAAGAAAGAAGAAGATGATGAAAAGTCAAACCACTCACTACTCACAAACCTCTGAAACCACACAAAAACTCTCTTTTAATCTCCACCAAGTAATTAAATTATTATAATATAAACAAAAATCACCTTCCACTATCAATATTTAATATATATTTAATTCAAATATCTTTTGACCAACTCAACTTATTGACTTGTATATGTTGTATATATCTCTATATATACAACATATACACACTCCTTCCTCTTATCTTTTCACTTAATTAAATATACACTTAAAATCATTTAATTCAATTTCAACAATTAGCATTTCCAAAATTTTAGGGGTATCATTTGGGATATTACAATTCTCCCCCTCTACAAATAAATTTTGTCCTCGAAATTACCTGTTCTCAAGTCTGGAACAACTGGGGATGCTAATCACGCATCACTTACTCACTCTCCCAAGTTGTCTCTTTCGTAGCATGATTCTTCCAAAGAACCTTCACAAGTGGCACTTTCTTATTTCTCAACTCTTTCACTTCATGTGCCAAAATAGCCACTGGTTCTTCTTCAAAAGTCAGATTTGGACTCACCTCAATAGATTCTACTGACAAAATATGAGATGGGTCTGACCTGTACCTCCGTAGCACAAAGACATGGAAGACATTATGAATTCTATCCAATTCAAGTGGCAAAGCGAGTCTATAGGCCTGTAGACCCTTAATTTTTGACCCAATCCGGTTTAATATATTTTAATTAGTCCAAAATAATTTTTGTGTTTAAATAATATTTGCTTTAGTATTTAATTTTTATTAATAAAAAATAAAAAATAATAATAATAAACAAATAAATAAAAATAAAAATCGGCAATGGAAAATCGGCGAAGAAAAATTTCGTCGTCGAAAAGGGGGGCGGCGAAATGGCCCACAGGCAATTTCACCCGCCCCAGCTCGCAGGCTCCTGCGGCAATTTTTTTTGCCAGCGAAACCTTTTCGCAGCAGTTTTTTTTTCCAGTGAAATTTTTCCGACGCAAATTTTTCCAAAACCAAATTCAATTCCGTTTCGGTTTCCTTTTCTTAATCAATGTTAGAATCCATAAACAATTAAGTTTAATCACCAAAATCATCTATAAATAGGACTAAAAAAAACACAGAAGGGGAATCAAAATTTAGGAGAAAAACATTGAAAGGAAATCGGAATTTAAAAATTGCTTCTGGTAGTGAAATCAATCGGACTTTTTTTGAGAGAAGAATAAGCAACCAAGCTATCAATCCATCAAAGGCAGACACTTTGCCTTTGTTTTTGTTCATCCAAGAAGTAATTTTTGGTGGAACCAACAAACGAAGGTATGAATTTCTTTATATATTTTTCTTTACAGTAGCTTCATCACTCAAGATTGAAAATTTCTGTTTCTTCAAAATCTTAAAACCCTAATCTACTTTCTAATTTTTCAAAACCTTAAATCATTTCAAAATTTACCAAAACCCTAATCTGCTTTCCAATTTTTCAAAACCCTAAATTGAATCATTTTCTTTCCAAAAACCCTAAAAAATATCTTTTCTATTTCTATAAACTTTAAATCTTTTTGTTTATTTTCATAAAACTTCATAAAACTATAAATTGTTTTTCAAAATTCTAAAATCAAATACATTCTCCAAAACACTAAAAACCTCAATTCAACTTTAGAACGAAGAGAATAACCTCAAACTAGCTAACATTAAACCCTAGTTTTCTTAAACCCTAACTCCCTTAAAACCTTAAACCCTAATTTTTTTTCTAAACCCTAATCCTTTAAACCTTAAAACCTTATAAACCTAAATATCAAAATTCAAACACAGTAAACCTAAAAATAATAATCCAGTAATCATAAATCATAAACCTAATGTTTTAATATCCAAACCCTAATTTCATGATTTTCCCCTCAAACCATAATTTGGTTAATCAAAGAACTTTATTAACCTCTTAAATTATAATCTATTTCAATTCCTTTAAAACTTACAGTAGCTTAAACCCACAAATTTCAAAACCCTAAACATATTAAATAAAGAATCTTAAATAGAAACAGTAGCCCTAATTTGAATCTTTACTTGCTTTATTTAATTTTATATTTCATTATGTAGTCTATTATATGCTTTAATTTATTTTCAATGCTTTGTTGATTTATTTAAGTTCAATGCTTGATTTATTTAGTTTATCATGGATGGATGTTTACATTCTATTGATGTTTAATATCTTTGATGAATGATTTATTTATAATGAATGGTTATTTACTTTCATCGATTTATTTAGGTTTCCAAATGTTGTAAGAGGTATGTTTCCACTTGGTGGGTACCTCATTAGTTAAATATCATGTAATTTAAATTGCTTTTTCTATTTTAGAACCAATGTAAAGGATATGTTTCTACCTTTCGGTAGGTGTCCTATTTAAGCATGGATCATGTAAGGGCATGTTTTCATCTTTGGATGGGTGTTCATTTATTTGTTTTGCTTGGACATTGTTTTGATTTTCAATATATCGATGCTTTATTTTAATTATTGTGTGTAATATGGATAATATTGTTATATTTAAGAATTTTACAATATTAAGACCTGTAAAGGAGGCCGGTTCCAATGAACCGGGTGTTGTGGGGGGTGCTGGGCCATTTCTCACCTTCCCCACACGTACCCAACTTTTCAAACCCATTAGGGGGTTGGGGATTCCTTAGGAATTGAGTCATCCACCCATTTCTTTTTCCCCGCCAATCCGGGTGGTGACTCCATTTTCTCTGGACCTAGGTCTGTGTTCTCTAAGGCCCCGAGCCTAAACAGTGCCGAAGTCGCAAGAACCATTCCACCGGGAGTGGGGGTAAAAATCCCGGCTCACAGTGGCGACTCCACTGGGGATAAGAGAAGTTGATTTAGTTGGTCTTCATATTATTCTATTCTTTCTTATAACGATATTATCCATTGCATCATATTAGATTGCATCATGTGCGTGAGTTAGGAAGCCCGTGTTACCCGTGTTATGTTATGTAAGGGATACCATACTTTCACTCAAGGTATGGAGATCGAGCATGGCATAATCTCTCATAGCCTCGTACCATTTGGTATATACTTGCTATGGAAACCTAAGCCTTTTAACCCAAAGACTAAAGCTCATGTAATTTGCCTAGTTACTTTCCTTAGGTTTTTACCCTAAATGCATGTTATTTGACTATGGTTAATTTATCTTGGCTTAAATCATGGCTTATTTGGTTTGTTCTTTTTCTAATATGACCTAAGTACATTGTAAGCTCAAAATAAATTTTTCTTTAAAGTCCAAAAGATCAAAACTATTTTCAAAATTTTTCAAAGAGGTCTTTGGACATAAAACTTTTCTAAAAACAAATTAAAAATTCTTTTGCTCATGGTCCAAATGTAGAGCCCAAAATCCATTTTTTCTAAAAATCTTTTTACAATGGGCTTATAAACAAAATTATCTTGCAAAGAGCTTACAAATTATTTGGGTCAATTACGAAATACCAAAAATCAATTGTGAGCCTAGTTTATACTAAGAATAATTAATCATGGGCTTGTTTTTGGCATGAATCATTAGTTACCTTTTTCAAGTGAGAAATCTATTTATAATAAACCTCTTAATTTTGTTTTAATCCAATATAGCATAAAAGCTACATTAGTTGGTTAAATGAATTAAAACCTAATTAATGAGAATTATCATAAGTTTATTTCCATTTTCGAAAATATAACTATTGGTTGAAACGTCCGAGGGAATTATTCGAAAATAAGATACCCCATGCTGGTATTTTGTTAACCATATACCTAGGAAAAGAGATTCACCATTCATGTGTGGATGTTATAAGGTTGGAAGGAACGTCCTATTTGTCCTTGTTTGTCTGTGCATACATGCATACATACATACATTTGCATCTCATTGATCGTTTTTGGCTCACAGCCCTAGATTACGACAATTCAAAAACTTACGACAATCCGACCTACGCCGGAGATGAAGTATCTAGCAACGACTCAATCACTTGCTCACCAAAAATAATGGATCCCAAACAAATTCAAAGAATGGTGGATGATGCCCTCAATGCCAAGATGGAAGAAATAAAAGAGGCCCTAGCTGAGACCATGAAGAACCAATTGACTGCAATTTTAGAAAATCATGCCGAAGCATCTGCTAGCACTAAGAAGCCAAAGGACAAAGGGAAGACTAAAGTTGGTGAAGTGATTTTTGATGATAAAAAGGTGATCATTGATGATGATGATGATTGGGCTCAATACTACCAAGATCCTCAAGACAAGAAGAAAGAACCGAAGATTAATGAAAGATCAACTATGGAGAAGACCGAAACTTCTTATGTTGAAAAGATGATTGATGATTTAGAAAAGAAATTTAAGAAAAAAATTGAAAACCGAGAAAATGTCTGAAGTTGACAAATTATTTGAGCTAGATGAAGAAGTCCAGTACAAATTCAAGATACCATCTTTTGCAAAGTTTGATGGAATAAAAAATCCTCATCTCCATGTGAAGCAGTATATCACTGCTATGCAGTCTTCTCGAGCTACTAAGGCTCAAACCCTAAGGTACTTCATGCTCTCATTGGACCCTGTTGTCCAAAATTGGTTCAATACCTTAGATGATGGAACACAAAAGAGTTGGGATCTGCTTTACAAAGCCTTCATCAAATAATATGGATATAATGTCGAGATGGAAGTTACCTTAATGGAAGTAGAGTCCATTAGGCAAAGGTCGAATGAGAATTTTGTGGATTATGTGAAGAGATGGAGAAACAAGGCTGCTTTGCTCAAGAAGAGGCCCAATGAATCCGATCAAATAAGGATGATTGTGAGAGGGGTGTTGCCTAGTCTTCGTGAAAGGATGTCTCTTACACTCATCCGTGATTTCAAAGATCTTCTCCAAGCTGGTTTGCAAATTGAAGAATGGGAGAGAGAGAAGAACCATTTTTCAACAAGAAGGAATGAGAAAGGGAACTATCAGTCCGGTAGCCAAAGTATGCAAAAGGCAGTTGGTATTAACGCTACTAACCAAGGAATAAGAAGATAGTTTTCGAAATTAGGGAAGCCGATGTCTTGGGTTCTTAATAAACTTCAAAGAAAGGGATTGCTACAACCCTTAAATCCTCGTCCTTTACCTAACCCTCTCCCACCTAATTTTGACACTAAAGCATTTTGTCAATTTCACCAAATGCAAGGACATGACATGGATAGATGTGTGAGGTTGAGAGATGAGATCCAAAATCTAATTGATAATGGGAAGCTACCCAAGCCCAATAAGCCAAACACCAAAGACAACCCATTACCAAAGTTCAATAGAGTACCATCACCGGCAACTTTCATGATTGGAGAAGGTTTGCATGAGGATTTTGTCATGTCTTCTTTTCAAGATGCAGATGGAGAAGCAACCAAAGAAGAAGAGGTATTTGGTGGAATTAAACAAGTTATGGTGGGTAAAGAAGTAACAATTTGTGTTGTCAATGGGTTTTGGGATTCAAGCGATAGTGATGATGATCTTGTATCCAAGAAGGAGGAATGGACTTGGTCCGGGCCCAAAGAAGATGAAGTAATGAACACTAGATCCAATAAGAAGATGAAGTAATGAAAACTAGATCTGGTAACCCAAGCAAGTGTTAGCATTTGGGACTTGTTAGCTACTTCTAAAAAGCACTGAGAAACTATGGCCAAAGCCTTAGCTAGCATGCCAATTTCTACCTCCACAACACCGAAAGAGCTGATCAACTTCATAAAAATTAGAGGGGTAATGAAATGTGAAGAGGTTCAAGAGAAGAGCGAAGTTAATATGGAAGCGATTTCTTTTTCAGATGCAGATTTACCAGAGGAGGGGAGAGATCACATCCTCCCTCTCTTTATCAAAATAGAAGTCAAACGGAAGAGGACTCCATGTGTAATGGTCAATGATGGGTTCGCCATAAATGTTTATCCACTTAAGATATTGCCAAAGCTAGCCATGACAATAAGAGATCTAAACTCGACCGAGGTAACAATTCAGGCTTATGACAACACTAAGAGACATGCCAAAGGGACTTTCAAAGCTACTGTCAAGGTTGGTCCGATTGAATCTATTGTTGAGTTTGTTGTTTTAGACATACCAGTTACCTTCGCCTTACTATTGGGGTGACCATGGTTTCATCCTCTTGGTGGAGTTCCTTCCACCCTTCATCAAAAGATCAAGTTCCCCAACAGAGATGAGACAATGGTCATTGAAGCTGAAGATAATGAGATTATTAACGCTCTAATGATTGAGAGTCCTCTCAATGGTTTTTAAGTAGCTGTAATTTCTAATGATGAAGTAGTGGACTCCAAAGTCTTGGAATATGATGAAGAACATGAACTACCTTCCCGGAGCTGGTCTTGGAAAGGGTAAGGCCGGTTTGACAAAGTTGCCAGACTTTAGAACTCAAACTTCCAAGAAAGGGTTAGGATATGATGAAAACAACGATTTCCAGCCAAAGAAGAGTAAGAAGATGAGCTTCCCACCACTTGAAGAGATCTTTGTAAAAGCTCCAGATATGGGTCCACTCCAGGGAAAGCCCAAACCAATCATGTTCATGGGAAAATTGATCCCGGATTTTGAAATTTTTGCAGATGTGGCCGAGCTAGTGTACCAAGTGAAGAAAGAGCTCACCCTATAGAATCCAATCCAAAAGAGAAAAATGAAGCTGTCCTGAACGCCAAGAAGACTCCGGAGGAGATTGCTGCCCTGGTTGAATAAAAGTTTGAAGACATCCTGCCTTATGATTTTGAGAACAATGATCTTGATTTTGATTTTAATTTGTCTGCTTTGTATGAGGATGATGATGTTTTCTTTTCCAAAATGAATGCAATAAAGTATGATTTTGCTTACTTGTGTGATGTTTCTCCTGATGGTTGCATACATTCAAATAGCAGTTACATGAACATCTTTAATATTAATTCTGTTAACACACAATCATTAAATTTGGGAACAACTGAAAATCCTAAAAATATTAGTATAGCATTCGACCTTACTCTTGATGAGAGATAGAGATTTGAAAAAATATTCAAAAAATATAAAGAAGTGTTTGCTTGGTCTTATGAGGATATGCCTGAAATAGATTGAGACATAGCCGAGCATCATATTCCTACTTACACTCACATGAAACCTGCCAAACAAAAGCTTAGGCGATTAAGACCTGAGTGGGTTGAATTGGTTAAAGAAGAGGTTACTAAGCACAAGTGAAGTTCCTTGAAGTGATAGAATATCCTTATTGGCTAGCCAACATAGTACTCGTGCCAAAGAAAGATGGAAGAATAAGGGTCTGTGTGGACTATAGAGATTTGAACAAGGCTTCCCCTAAGGATGATTTTCCTTTACCCCATATAGATGTCCTCATTGATAGTGCAGCCTCTAGCATACTACACTCGTTTGTAGATGGATTTTCTGGATACAATCAAGTGTTAATGGCCCAAAAGGATAAAACCAAAACAGCTTTTATTACCATATGGGGTATATTTTGTTATAGGGTGATGTCGTTCGGCTTAAAGAATGCCAGGCCAACCTACCAAAGGATGGCCACCACACTATTTTATGACATGATGCACAAAGAAGTTGTAGTATATGTTGATGATATGATGGTTAAATCGGATACAAGGGAACAACACTTCCAAAACTTAGAATTATTCTTCGATAGAGCTTTGAAATATAAGCTAAGATTAAACCCAAAGAAGTGTGTGTTCGGGGTTACTTCAGGTAAATTATTAGGATATGTGATTGGTTCGAATGACATTAAGATTGATCCTGACAAAGTTAAAGCAATCAGGGATATGCCAGCCCCTAAGACGGAGAGAGAAGTTCGGGGATTTATTGGTAAATTACAATACATTAGCAGATTCATAGCAAAACTCACAACAATTTGTGAGCCTATCTTCAAATTGCTTAAAAAGAACCAACCAGTCATATGGAATGAATAATGTCAAAAGGCCTTTGAGCGAATAAAAGAGTATTTATTGAATCCACCTATTTTAAAACCACCTAAACCCAGCAAACCTCTATTACAATACTTAGCAGTAGAAGAAGAGTCAATAGGAGCCATGCTAGCCCAAGCAGATGAGTCAGGGATTGAGCATGCAGTTTACTATTTGAGTAGAAAGCTCCTACCTTATGAAATTAAGTATAGTATCATTGAAAAGACCTGTATAGCCGTGGTTTGGTCTTCTAAGAAGTTGCGGCATTACTTTCAATCGTATAGTGTGCAAGCAATTTCCAGGTTGGATCCAATGAAGTACTTAAGGGAGACACCCTCTTTGATTGGGAAATATGGTCGATTGTTGATAATATTAGAAGAATTTGAGATTGAGTATGTAACCAGGAAAACAATCAAAGGTAGAGTGGTAGCAGAATTCCTAGCCCAACAACCATTACCAGATAGCGAAGAGGTAATCTTGAAATTTTCGGATGAACATTTAGAGGCAATTGAAGTACAAGGGTGGAAAATGTATTTTGATGGAGCAGTAAACAGGAAAGGAGAAGGTTTAGGAGTTATACTAGAATTTTCCGAAGGGGAACTTATCCCTTTAGCCAAAAAGTTGAGATTTAGGGCAACCAATAATATGGTAGAATACGAAGTTTGTATTTTCGATTTGGAAACCCTAATGATTATGAAGGTGGATAAGGTGAAAGTTTTTGGTGATTCATTACTAGAAGTATCCCAAGTAAATGGAGAGTGGGAGTTGAAAGAAGAAAAATTAAAACCATACTACTATTACCTGACCATGATGAAGAAGAACTTTAAGGAGTGTAGGTTTATACACCTATCAAGAGAAGAAAATCAGATGGCTAATGCCCTAGCCACATTGGCTTCGGCATGTGAAAGTCCTATCAGTTTATTTCTTAAGCCTCTAATTTTGACCAGTTCATTAACTCCTTGCTATGAATATGAGACAATCATGGAAATTGATATAGACCATGATGCAGTATGATACTATAAGGCGATTTTGGGAAGAAAGAGAATACCCGCCGGGGGCAACAAAGAAAGAAAGAAGAGCCATAAGGC
Source organism: Garcia nutans (assembly GCA_947685225.1). Classification (NCBI taxonomy): domain Eukaryota; kingdom Viridiplantae; phylum Streptophyta; class Magnoliopsida; order Malpighiales; family Euphorbiaceae; genus Garcia; species Garcia nutans. The sequence goes on from CANTUV010000046.1 coordinate 1,129,629, forward strand.
GGTTTTTATTGCGAAATCGAAATATACATTTCTATATACATCAAAATCAATATATTTAAATATAAAAATCTAAAATATATACATGCTGGCAGTTCTTCTCTGATCATGATGTCCACTAATAACTCCAATCTCAAAGTCTTAAGCCTAGAATTGACTCGGTCTAGACGAGCTCTCCGGTACAACCGGTCTATCCTGTCACCTGCGCGATGAACCATAATCACGCTAAGCCAAAAGCTTAGTGGTATAAACTTTGATTCAAAATAGATCAATGTGTTGCTAATGCACAACACATGTGAATATAACAACTCATTACATTATATATATCACAGCTCATAACATTATATTAATCATTTGCATCACATTTCATAATTCACATTAAAGCAAAGACAAGCATGGGCCCAAAAAGGATCTAATATGCTATTCAAATTTCAGAGTTACTGCTTTGGTCCATCACTACAAGAAAAACTAAATTAGACAACGGTCATCAGACAACGGTTAAGGAAAAAACCATTGTCTGAAAAAAACAGACAACGGTTTTTTTTTTCCAAAAAAGCGTTGTCTGATTAGTTTTCAAACAACTGTTTTAAATTTTTTTTAAGCGTTGTCTATTAGCTGTCATTTTGTCACACCAGACAACTGTTTTTTAGGGACCGTTGTGTAATATATGTTCAGACAACTGTTTTTCTGGTAATACAAAACCGTTGTCTGATAAGATATTTCAGACAACGGCTTTTTCGAAAGTGTTGTATAATTCAGCGTTTCAGACAACGGTTTTAAAAAACCGTTGTCTGAATTAAGCATACAGACAACGGTTTTAAAATCGTTGTGTAATATATGTTCAGACAAGTGTTTTTTTGGTAAAAAAAAACCGTTGTCTGATAAGATGTTTCAGACAACAGTTATTTAAAAAGTTGTCTGATTAACTATTCATACCATTGTATAATATATGTTCAGACAACGGTTTTTCGTAAGAAACCGTTGTCTGATTAATTGAGTGTGAAAAAAAATTACCTTAAATGAAAGTAATCCCTATACACAAATGAAACCAAAAACACAAATCAAATGAAATCCTCCACTGACAAGTGTTAAACCAAATCCACCAGCAAGGTGTCAGAGTAAAAACCACATGATTCAATAAATTATATAACCAAATCTTTGAACAAAGTGTCAAATAAAGATACAAATCGAATGATAGGTACAAATGAAACTTTCAACAAATTTAAATAAGAAACACAAAACTTTCAACAAAGCATCCAACCAATCTTTCATTAAATTGTGAATGATATAAATAATTTATTCTACAGGCAGCAGGGAGTTGTGACAGGCATTAAGGATGTTGGACCTGTAAGTATAAACGATGGAAAAATTAATGGCAGGACATAATTTCAAAATAGAACTTAAAACAAATGAAATTATTACCATCATGATAGCTGAATCAATTCTTCTTCCTCCCACATGTAACTACTGTTTTCTTCATCGAGTTCATCAACATATGGGAATGTTGGCAAATGTAGCTCATTCTCAAGTTCTATTTCTACAGATCCCTCATTTTCTTCATCACTTTCATCATAGTACTTGTCAGGTAATTTTAAGACAACTGACCATAATGTTTCAAGAGGGTCATCTATGTAACAAACTTGCTTGACATGTTTTCCTAACACAAAAGGATCGTTTAGAAAACCTAATTTGTTCAAATTAACCAATGTATATCCCAAGTCATCTACTTTAACCCCTTTGTTCATATCTACCCAATTACAATGAAAGATAGGAACCCTAAAGTGGTTATAGTCCAACTCCCAAATACTTGTAATAACTCCGTAAAATGTATGTGAAGTATGCTCGATGTTTTTATCCTTACCCTTCACAAGCATTGTATCGGCATCTACACTAACACAGCTGCACTGAACTTGCCGCGTATCATCACGTTCTTTGGTGCTGAAGGTAACACCGTTGATTCTATAGCCACTGAATGTAGCTACATCCTTGTTAGGCCCCGCTGCAATCCACATTATATCCTTAGTTACTATATTCTTCTCATCAAGTAATTCTGATGCAATCTGTCCAAAAAATTAAATTGGCCATAAGTATGATATAGCCTTTGAGAGAAGATAAATATTGTAGTATTTCAAAAGAATTCATAAGTACAGGGCATTCATTATTTTTCAGTAAAATATATAAAGAAACAGGCCTATTTTTGCTGCAAATTGCAGCAAAATACTTGGGCTATAAGATTTTACCTTTTTATGAAACCACTTAGGGAATGTTTCATTTTGCATGTTCTTTAGCCACTCTTCATCATTTTCATGTTGTGGATATCTTGTCACCAAAGAAGCCATATGTTCACTGCAAGTAAAATCAACTTTATTAATTTTTGAAACAAAATGCAGAAAATAAGGAAATAACAAAAACAAATTGAAGTAACTTACTCAAAATATGGGCGAACGTCATTACAATTTTGGAGAAGACACAAATGTGCTAGGTGCAAGTCCTTCTTACTTGGCGTTATCACTGTTGCACCAGATAAGGGTCTGTATTTTGCGTCGTGCTTATCCCTACTATTTTTCGGCAATCCAACAGTTGCTTCTTCAAAGTTGACCAAACACTCAACGGCCTCTTCTGCAACATAGGCCTCAGCAATGCACCCTTCCGGACGAGCCCGATTCCGTACATAACCCTTGAAAGTCTTCATATATCTCTCAAAAGGGTACATCCAGTGAAGGAAGATTGGCCCACAGAGCTCAACCTCTCTCACAAGATGAATTGAGAGATGGATCATTATATCAAAGAAGGAAGGGGGAAAGTACTTTTCTAGCAAGCATATGGTCTCCACCAACTGAGCTTGCATTTTTTCCAGTTTATCCACCTCGATGACTTTACTGCAAATTGCCTTGAAGAAGAGGCAAAACCTAATAATAGTGCACCTAACCTGTTTTTGTAGTACTGACCGAATTGCGATGGGGAGTAAGTGATGCAACATTGTATGGCAGTCATGAGATTTCATTCCAACAAGTCGCAGATTTTCCATTGATACTAGACCCTTAATGTTTGAACAAAAACCATCAGGTAACTTCATGCCAACCAAGGAGGAGCAGACAATCTTCTTTTCTTTATGCAATAAGTTCCAAGATGTCGTGGGCAACTTCTCTTTTTTTTCCGGGAGTTTTTGGCCTCAGCTCCGTTCTTATTCCCATTTCAGCCATATCAAGACGGACAGACTCCTTATCTTTTTACTTCCCTGGTATATTTAGCAAGGTACCAGTCAAAGCTTCACATATATTTTTCTCGATATGCATCACATCAAGGACATGCCTAACCGGTAAAAATTTTCAATACTCAAGTTGGAAAAATATAGACATCTTCTTCCAAATAGGTCGAGGTTCACATTTATTCAATCGAGGTTGGCGTTGTGTCTTACCATAGACATGGCCCCTTAGTGGTTGTACCCTTTCAAAGACCTCCTCTCCAGTTAACGGAATAGGAGTCGACAACTTCTCCACGGTGTTATCAAAGGCTAATTTTTGCCTTCGATATGGATGATAAAGGGGCAACCACCTACGATGCCTCATAACCACCGTCTTACGATAATTTGCCAACCTGGTAGCTTTTGTTTTATCAACATAGACAGTACAAGCATTATACCCTTTAATGATGTTGCTCGACAAGTTGCCTAAGGCTGGATAATCACTAATTGTCCACAACAAAATTCCCCTTAGTATGAAGAACTCTTTCTTATATGCATCATACACTTGTTTCCCATTCCATAACACTTGAAGATCTTCTATAAGTGGCTGAAGGAACACATCAATATCATTTCTGGGCTGATTCGGTCCGGATATCAACAAACTTAACATAATATACTTTCTCTTCATACAAAGCCAAGGTGGTAAGTTGTAAATACATAGCAAAACAGGCCAACATGAGTAATCAGTTGATAATCCACGGAAGGGATTGAATCCATCGGTAGATAAAGCTAACCGAAGGTTTCTTGTCTCCGAAGAGAACTCAGGCCACTTTTGGTTGACAACCTTCCATGTTTGTGAGTCTGCCGGATGTCTAATTTTACCATCCTTTTGTCGGCCGGTGTCATGCCAAGTCATTTCCTTTGCAATTTGAGCTGTATTGAACAAATTCCTCAACCTTGGTATTAATGAAAAATACCATAAAACCTTAGCAGGGACCCCTTCCAATTCTTTTCCTTTCTTGTCCAGCTTCCATCTAGAGGCTCCACATATGCGGCAAATTGTCTCATCTTCATCTCTCTCACCAGGATATAAGAGACAATCATTCGGGCACACGTGTATTTTTTCATACTCCATACCCATAGCACATAAGGTTTTCTTGGCTTCACTAAAGGAAGAAGGGATACTATTGCCTTCTAGAAGCATTGACTCAAGCAAAAGAAGAATATCAGAGAAGCATGTATCAGAAATGCCATGCTTTGCTTTCAAGTTATATAACTTGACTAAAGCTTTCATCTTAGTATAACCCTTGCATCCCAGATAAAGGGGTTCATGTTCACCTTCAACATGGTTAATGAAATCAGAGGAATCTAATGAAATATCATCATCGTTGACATTATCATGCTCCGTTCTTATGTTAGTTTGATCAACTGATTCTGAGAAACAATTGGTTTCAACAACTAAAGGACTCCCTTCTGGATTTGACTCTCCGTGCCATATCCAGCAAGTATAGGTTTGATTAATACCATATTGGAAAAGATGATCCCTAACAGTTTGAGCCTTCCACGATTTACTGTGGGCGCATCTTAAGCATGGACAACTAATTTTTGTTTCATCAAACCCATTCTCAAATGCAAACATTAACAACTCTTCCACAACTATTTGAAACTCTCTTGTTCTTCTATCAGCCTTCAACCAAGATCTATCCATCTTTGAGTTGGACCAGTTCTGCAATTTGAGCAATAATTCAGTTAGTTGGACCACTGAATTATGCCCAAAAGTCAAATAGAACCTGGAAGGGAAGTATAATCACCTCAGATGCCAGAGCAGATGTTGCAGCTAACTTCTATGAAGGTTTCTCGAGGACAGCTATCATATGGTTGTTGTGGTTTGAATAAAGTTGCACGAGGAAGCTTGGACTGTTATGTAATTGTTCAACCTGAAGGAGAAAGAAAAAGGGTTCACATATAGAACTTAAAAGTTGTCATTGAAAAGAAAAGCTAGCACCAAGAGCAAGGAAAGGGGTATTTCTTGGTTACAAGTCAGGAGTGAAAGGTTTTCTGTTTATAGATCTCACAACAAAATAAATTTTAGTCAGCATTTATTTACAATTTCATGAGCAGTACTTTACCTGTAAAACTAAACAAATACCAGTTCACACAACAGACGTTTTAACAGACATTCAACTTCATTCACAACAAACTGAATCCACAAATAATCCTCAATTCACTGACACAACTCAACATACCATTTCAACTGATAGGCATCAAATTTTAGCCAAAGACTTATAAACAAGCAGAGAAATCAGAAGCATGGAGACATACTGTAGATCTTGAAATTTAAGCAGAAAATTGAAGGGACAGAACAACATTATAGTAACCTGAAAATATCAATGCAACATTATAGTAATCTGAAAATACAATGCAATAATTCAATTAGATTAAACAGAGGAATGAATTCTATGGGACGATCTCTATGGGACGATTACTTATGGCTCATAAGAAAAAAAATAATCTTCTTTCAACTTAATTGGGACAATGCAGTTACTGACAAAGGAGACAGTCGGCATCAAGGAGACGGCCGGTAGCAAGGAGACGGCCGGCATTAATGAAGACCGCAGCAAGGAGAGTGGTGCTTAGGAGAGTGGTGCTTAGGGTTTGGCAGCGAGAGAACCACGACTAATGAAGTTGAAAGAGGAATGATACAAGTATATATTAGTATATATTAGTATATGCAAGTATATATTAGTAAATATACAAGTATATATATTAGTATATATAAGTATATACAAGTATATATATTAGTATATACAAATATACAAGTATATATATAAGTATATATTAGTATATATACAAGTATATATATTATTATATATTAGTATATACAAGCATTCGTGTGGACTTGCTTGTATATATACTAATATATACTTAGTATATATTAGTATATATACAAGTATATATATTAGTATATACAAGTATATATTAGTAAATATACAAGTATATATATTAGTATATACAAGTATATATATAAGTATATATTAGTATATATACAAGTATATAAATTAGTATATATTTGTATATACAAGTATTCGTGTGGACTTGCTTGTATATATACTGATATATACAAGTATATACTAATATATATACAAGTATATATATTAGTATATATACAAGTATATATTAGTATATATACAAGTATATATTAGTATATACTTGTATATATACTAATATATACTTGTATATATACTAATATATATACTTGTATATATATTAGTATATACAAGTATATATTAATAAATATACAAGCATATATTAGTATTTACAAGTATATACAAGTATATATATAAGTATATATTAGTATATATACAAGTATATATATTTGTATATATTTGTATATACAAGTATATATATTAGTATATATATATTATATACAAGTATACATTAGTATATATTAGTATATACAAGTATTCTTGTGGACTTGCTTATTCATATATACAAGTATATATTAGTATATATACAAGTATATATATTAGTATATATACAAGTATATATTAGTATATACAAGTATATATATTAGTATATACAAATATACAAGTATCGTTTTAAGTATATATTAGTATATATACAAGTATATATATTAGTATATTTTTGTATATACAAGTATATATATTAGTATATATATATAAGTATATACAAGTATATATATTAGTATATGTTAGTATATATACAAGTATTCTTGTGGACTTGCTTATTCATATATACAAGTATATATATTAGTATATACAAGTATATATTAGTATATACAAGTATTCGTTAAAATTTTTCAATGTTAGACTTATTTAGTTTTTGCTCAATCTAATTTACATCAACACTAAATTTTATAATTATATAGGGTTCCATAGAAATTTATCACTACTAATTATTTAAATTGTATTGCCTTAAGCACTTATGGATGAATTATAAATTGAATTTTATGAGTCATCTATATAAGTGAATTTGTAAAGTTAATTTAACAAAAATTTGAAAAATTCATTTTGTTTCAAAAGAGGGATGTCAAAACTTGAGCAATATTTTGAACACTTAAATTCCCCCCTTTATTTCCCAAAAAAAATTTTCATTTGCCCCCATTTTGCCCAAAACACGGCCGTTTTGAAATTTAACAATAAACCTAAACAGACCCTCTTTCGATTTCTCTCTCCTATCTCCTCCTTCCCTCTTTTGATTTCTCTGTGTATACCTAATTTGTTTCCATTTTCACGAGTAGAAAGCTTCAGAAACTAAACCCAACTTTGTTCTCCTCCTTCACTCTTTCCATTGCTAGACCTAACTTTGTTCTCTTCCTTCCCTCTTTCGAAATCTTCAGTCTTGACCTAAAAACGCACGGCACATCCATATTTCTTCTTCCTCTTATACCTTTCTCTCTAACCCGCCCGCCACTCACTGCGGCTCTGCATTCACTCCCTCAGTTCCAGCCTTCGAGGTTCGTTATATACTTTTGTCGCTCTGCAATTTTTTTTTAATTTTATCTGTTATTATGTTATTGTATAATTTTTTTTCTTCCTCTTCTTAGTTCTTAGAAGTTTGTTTCATAAACCATTTTCATGAGACTTAGTTGCTGTTGTATATGCTGCTTCTTTTTGTTTCCGGCTGCAATGAGTAGAATACTGCAAATGTCGCTGTTAATATTTTTTCCTGCTTTGAAATACAGCCCATGTCCTGTTTGTTAATCTTTGACTAAATTTTAGCCATGTGAATATTTTTTTACTGGAAGAGATAGATAAGCCTTTCACTGGTTTGGACAGAGGAATTTGAAATATTGAGATTTGACTTAAATAATGCATAGGTTTTCTTTGATTTGATACAGTTCAGGTTCATGGTTGTGGACACAGGTCTTGTTGAATGTGGCTTTAGAATAGGTGTCATTTCAAATGCACCTGAAATAAGTCCTTAACCACTTTCATTAATCTAATCGACTAAAGAACTTGTAGCTATCTTGTCTGTTGTGCAAGCTATAGTTTATTTTTTACTAATTCTGTTTTGTTTTAGTCTCGTAGTAGGATTTTAGTTTAGCCGTGTCCCAATTAAATTATGAGTTATTTGCTTAGCAACGTGATAAAATGCAGGCTTACATCAACATTCTACAAAAATGCATTTTCACATATAATTCTTACCTGTTGGCTGATGCTTATCAAACCTGTAGTTGTTTCCTGTGATTTCCAATGTTTAAATTGGATGATTTCGTACAAAATGTAACTTTTAATTTGTGAATGCAGGTGCTGATTATGGCTCCTTCGAAGAAGAAACAATCGTATCAACTACCCACCCGTTCTTCTCCCCGTGTATGTAAACAACAAGCCCGGTCTTCCCCAAATCCAGCCACAATGAGAGTGGTGAAGGCTATCTTCAGGACACAGACAATGCACCCAGAAAAGCCGTCGACTTCTTCCCCCGTATCTTCGAAGAGGAAGTCGATCTCTGAAAACTTGGAAAAAAAAACTGTCCAAGAAAAGAAAGCGAGTGGATAAGGTTAAGCCGAAATCAAACGAGGACGATGTTGCAGGATTAAAACTGCTGAAACGAGGGTGTGTCTCCATGCACCGAATTGTTAGACGGAAGATCAGTAGCCAAAAGCCTACAGTTTCATTTGATGCAAAGGGAGCACCATTTGGTAGGGCTGCTTCAGAGATGCAATCATATATCGGAGTTTTAGCAAGGTCTAAAGCCCCGATATGGCATGATTCCTGGAAGGAAGTTGCTGAAGACGTCAAAACAAAGATTTGGGATTGTGTCCAGGTTATGCAAAATCCTTCCCACACAATTAATTTATATACATTAGTTTTTCAATTGCTTTATACACGTTGGGTTTTCAGTAACTTATTCATCTAATTTTATTTTTGTGGTTTATGTATGTAGATGGCTTTCGTTGTACCACCGACTTCCAAGAAAATGGTACTGCAGTCTGCTGGTAAAAAATGGAGGGAATTCAAATGTCGGTTGACGAGACTCTATGTTCTTCCACACCGTGATGAACCAGAGAAGCTGCAGTTTCCTCCAGCCGACTTCACATTCATTGAGCAGTCGCACTGGGATATTTTCGTTGCTGATCGTCTGGGAGTCGAGTTTAGCATAAGGAAATCTTCAATTTTCTTGTTTCTTAATTTAGTTCCAAATAGTAATCTGGATTCCTTTTTCATACTTATGATGTTTTGTTCCTTTTTGTCTTAGAAAATTCATGAAGAACAACACAAGAGAAGTATGCAGAACGAGTATCCTCATCGTTTGTCTCGAAAAGGATACGCGAACTTGGAAAGTGAATGGGTTAGTGTTGACTTGTGTATTTAATTTTGCTTTCTATGACTTGTGTATCGTCAATATCGATTTATAATGCTTCTTAAAACATGTTTATATTACTAATAAGGTCATCCTCTATATATGCATGCAGACTGAATCTCATCCTGAAGGGATTTTAGAGATCGATCGATCGATCAAAGGCTTGGATCCTTGCAAGACAGGGCAGACAAGGAAAGTTTAAAGATGTGAGAGTGAAGCACAAAGCTGAGGAAATCGTAAGTTCTGATTTTCGATTCAAGTTTCAACTCAATTCATCAGCTTTTATTGTTTCCTAATTTATTAACTACATCCATTTTGGGTCTATTTTTTAGGAGTCATTAAAGGAGCAAGTTAGTTTAGCTGAAGTAGTTGAACAAGGCGCTGATGATGTGTTATCGAAGGCGCTTGGTAAACCAGAGCATTCTGGAAGAGTACGTGGCCAGGGAAGGCACGTGAAGCAATCTATCTATTTTGGTCTCCCAAGACAGAGAAAAGCAAAGAATTTTGATTAAAAGATACGGGAGGGGGTTCAAATGGTCATGGAGGAGGAGACCAAGAAAATTATAGCGCAGAGAGATGCATTTTGGGCTGCTGAAATTGCCAAGATTAGAGCAGAATTTTTGTCAAAGCCTGTGTCTAGTCCAAACATGCCTTCCCAACAAGCAAGTTGCTCCAATTCCATTCCTATTGTGAAGGATCAAGAGGCGCAAGTGCCAGTTGTGAGGAAGAATTTGAGTCCTCAATTTGATGCAAATTCTGTTGAAGCAAAAAGGAGTCTCAATTCGGATGAAGCAAAAAGGAGCCCCAATTCTGTTGATGATGAGAAGGTCCTTGCTTTGGAGAAAGTGGAGGTGCTTGATAAGGATGATGTTCATGAGGTTGCTGCTGAGGTTGTTGCAGATGTTGATGAGATTGCTGCTGCTGAGGAGGCAAAACGTATCGAGGTTGTTGCTACAGTTGCTGATGCTGAGGTGGCAGAAGGTATTGAGGTTTCTGCTGATGTCAAAGGTCCCAATAATGAGGAGGTTGAAATAAAAAATGATGACATTGTTAAAAAAATTTATGATGATGGGTTTGATAATCAAGTGAAATTGGCGAAGCTGGCCATAGGATCACCGAGCAATATTGTTGCTTATGCAAAGGTTGTTGAAGTCCCGGTTGTTGAAGGACATGAGCCATCTCTCCATGGAGTTAAGATTGCACAAGAGAATGCAAGAGTGTCGATCACTCGTACAATTCAAGGTTTGAGTATACTACTTAATATTTATTCAAACTTCTAATGTTTATATTCAAACATATAAATAAATGTAATTTTTCCATGTTTTTTATATTTACAGACGTCAATATCCCATTCCCAGTCGGCGATGAAATTGTTACTGTGGACCAAGCCGTGGGTACTTTTATAGCATGGCCGAGAAATTTGATTGTGCTAGATGGGGTGTCTAATCCAAAGGTTAAGTTTTGAGAAATGAAACTTTGCATAATTGCTTTTTTTTTTTGCTATTTACTGTGTTCACGTGCCCCCCTTTATTTTCAGAGTTTTAAAAAAGCTTGTGTGAAGAAAAAAGCCTCCAAGAAATTAAAGAAGCCTGTTGTTATAGAAGCTGATATGTTTGAGGAGGAGCTGCAAGTTTAGATGGGTGCTGATTATCCAGCGTCTTTGAAACGTTTGTGGCTATGGGTGAAGGATGCCTTATGCGATGATCGAACAGTTAGTTTTGCCCTAAGTGAAGAAGCATTTGGTGTGAGCAAAAAGCAAGTTGTGTTCTTACAAGATCTACATGTTGTGTGAGCCGGAGGTGAAATGTCCGGATCCATACTTACCATATTTATTCAGTAAGTTTCCAAGTACAATAGCTTTTTATTTTCTTTGTTAATTATGCTGGAATTAAACTGATAATATGTACCAACTATTACTTCATTTTGTATGCAACTACTTGTATGAATATGTCAAAAGGCATAAAATGGTTGATATGATTGGATTTGTGGATCCCAGCATGATTGGTGCCATTGGATGTGGTAATTCAGGGGGGAAGTCACGTACACTTGCGAGTCGATTTAAGGGGGCTAAAGAAGGGCAATACTTTCTCTTGCCTTTCAACGATGTGTGAGTATTTCTTTACCTTTCTTTTTTATCCGCTATCGTAGCTAATGAGAGTTAGTAGCTAAATAACGCTGCTTCTGTATGTGATTGTGATTGATGTTATGAATTGAGCCTTTGTGTTTGCTATTTTGGTGATTGAAATCATTGTTTCATTGTCGGTTCTGTATTTATTCAGATCTTTTTGTTCAATGAATTGTTTGGCGTTATGTTCTTCCAAATATGAAGAATTGCTTGTATTTTATTTTGTTATTTCGTAGGAATCACTGGGTATTGACTGTTGTAAATCCGACGGGAGAGGTAGTCTACCACATGGACCCTCTTAAACGTCGCATTGCTAGCCAGGAATGGATAGAGGTTGTTGACAAGTAAGTTGCGCTTCTAAAGTCTGCCTATTTAGTCTTAAGTTATAAAATTTGGGGAAAATGCAATTTTGTTAACTTATATTGTGTTTCTTGTAGTGCCATAAAGTTATACAAAGAGAGTGTCAACAAGAATGTGAGGAGGAAAATTTTATGGGAGAACATGGCGATATTGTTTTTCTCATCATTTTTTATTTATACAATTTATATAATATGTTAATTGCTTGTTCTATGAAAGAAATATTGCAAAATTTGGACTGAATTTTTTCATTTGAGTACAAACTTGGAGTCCACAAAGCATTTTCAGTTGGTCTGCATTTTTTCATTTCCAATTGCAGCACTGCTGGCATTACTTGTATACTTGCTCGTATATATTTGGATTGCATTTTTTCAGGTTAGATTGTGTGATTAGGTTGATGTGTTGGTTTGCATATGGGTTTACATATGGATGTAACATGTGGTACTTCATTTTTGTTTTCATTTGCTATTTCAGGGGGTTCCTGTGCAGAAAGAGGCCACGGACTGCGGCCTCTTTGTCATGAGGTACATGAAGGAAATCTGTTATGACAAGGAGCTTCAGTTTGCAGCTAAGGTGAGAATTTTAATTATTTTCATTTTTTATATAATAGTTTTGTATTTACCACATGTGGCTAACCAAAATTTGATTCATTTTTCAGTGGCTACGTAGAGGCAACTTGGAGTATAATGATGCCGACATCAACAAGATTAGGATTGACTTCGCCAAATATTTCATGAAGCGTCATTCAAGTTGAAGTTAATAGTATAATTCATTGATATATGTATAGTGTTGATTTTTTTTTTAGTTTGTTAATATGTTGAATGGTTGAATTTGTGGAGGTTTTCTTATTCCCAAATGTGCAATCCTCCATTGTAAAGTGTTGTCTTATATGTATAATGTACAGTTTAACTGACAATGGTGGTGAAATGAAAATGAACATTGAAACTATTGTCTAATATTCAGTGTGCACATTAATTAACCGTTGTATTTAGCGTCCTTCTACAATGGTTTTAGATTAATCAACCATTGTCTGAAAAATTAAAAAGCGTTGTGTAAACCTTCATTATATAACGATATTTAATAAGAAAGCATTGTGTAAACCTTAATCAGACAACGGTTTTTAATAAGAAAAGCGTTGTATAAACATTCATCAGACAACGGTTTTTAATAAGAAAGCGTTGTGTAAACCTTAATCAGACAACGGTTTATAATAAGAAAGCATTGTATAAACCTTAATCAGACATCGCCTCAATAGACAATGGTTTTTGTCTTCATCAGACAACGGTCAAAAAGCGTTGTCTAAACCTTCATCAAACAACGGTTAAAAACCATTGTTTGAAATGCTATCAGACATCGTCTCAATAGACAACGGTTTTTGTCTTCATCAGACAACGGTCAAAAAGCGTCATCTAAACCTTCATCAGACAACGGTTAAAAACCGTTGTCTGAAAGTTAAGAAACCGTTGTCTGATAATTTCAAAAACGTTGTGGAAACCATCAGACAGCGGTTAAAAACCGTTGTCTCATAAATTAGAAACTGTTGTCGGAATGATCATCAGACAACGGCTAAAAATTGTTGTCTAATAAAATTAAAAACCGTTGTGAAAACCTACATAAGACAACGGTTTTAAAACCGCTGTCTGAAATGCTATCAGACATCGCTTCAATAGACAACGGTGTTTGTCTTCATCAGACAATGGCCAGAAAGCGTTGTTTGATTCCGTTTTCCTTGTAGTGCATAATGACACCTTGTGTCTAGCCCCGTCAGCAATATATATCCATCAATAATCCAACTAGATATGAGCTTATGACCCGGTCTTTTCACTTAGTCTAGCTTCAATGATTTGTTTTTGAGGCTTACGACCCGATCTTTTCACCTGCCCAGCAATTCATAGGCATGCCACCAAAACCAGAACTCTGAAAATTGAATAACATACTAGGAACACAAGTTATTCATTCTTCTCATTATCAAATTCTTTCATAATTCCATTCTCAAATTCTTTTCTTACTTTCTCATGATCAAATTAGGCACATTGCCTTATTGCATCATCTGTTCTCACTTTTCTCATTCTTCTCTTTTATATCAATATCAATTTGTTACATTATGTTTTCACATATCTTATCACATTATTCCACTTTTCTTTTCATTTACTACACATTACTCAATTGCTTTGATACATTAACATGATTCACATTATGCATATCATAACATATTTCTCATTCATCAACAATATATTAAGTAACTTAACACATTTTTCCAACCAAATGTGTTAAGTCCCAATGTCATGTAAATGTATGCAATCATTCAAAGTTTGTACTTACCTCTAAAAGTACCAACACCACTTCAACCTCCTCTTCCAAGATATCCTTCAACAATTGGACTGGGTAACTCAAATCACTTCAAAACCTAATCCAAATGTGATTATAAATACTCACTTAGTGATACACATAAGAAAATAAAGATAAGAACTATCTAGGGCAAACTCTACATATGACACGCTCAACAACTCGGGCGTGTCCCTGGCCATGCCCTAAAGCCACAACACAGAAACTTTGACACACTCAGTGACATGGGCGTGTCACTGCACCTGTCAATTCTCCTTTAACACAGAAGCTATGACATGCTCAGTGACATGGGCATGTCACTGGACGTGTCAATCCCCCAACAACACAATAGCTATGACACGCTCAGTGACATGGGCGTGTCACTGGATGTGTCAATACTACTACTACATAAAAGCTGTGACATGCTCAGTGACATGGGTGTGTCACTACTCGTGTCACCCACACTGAAAATAGAACCAACGACACGCCCAAAGACATGGCCGTGCTACTGGGCGTGTCAGGCTAAAAACCTGAAATCGACACCAAAAATGTCACATCCAACAAACATCTTTCAATATCCTTTTCCACTCCAAACAAACTCAACCAAAACCATCAATATACCATAATAAACTTGCATATCATCAAAACAACTCAATTACAAGCATCAAACACAAACACAACCATTTTCACAACTCAAAGTCACAATACCCACAACTCTTGCTTTCTTCACCAAACTTAACCCTTTTCTTCAATCCAACCCCAAAAATCAAAGTTAACTATACAAAACAACCTCAAATACACCAAAATCAACCATACACACAACTACACCAACCATCCACCAAACTCATAAACACAAACTCAAAAAAAATCAAAAAAACAAGTTGGAAACTTACCCAATATGAAGAAAAATCCTTAAAACTCCAACTTGATCTCTTGAAATCCTTCAATTGCTTGAGTTAGGAAGCAAAAACACCTCTCTTCCCTTTTTGCTAATGGTGATGGCCAGCTTCTTGAAGAAGAAAGAAGAAGATGATGAAAAGTCAAACCACTCACTACTCACAAACCTCTTAAACCACACAAAATCTCTCTTTTAATCTCCACCAATTAATTAAATTATTATAATATAAACAAAAATCATCTTCCACTATCAATAATTAATATATATTTAATTCAAATATCTTTTGACCAACTCAACTTATTGACTTGTATATATTGTATATATCTCTATGTATACAACATATATACACTCCTTCCTCTTATCTTTTCACTTAATTAAATATACACTTAAAATCATTTAATTAAATTTCAACAATTAGCATTTCTAAAATTTTAGGGTATCATTTGGGATATTACACATTCATTCTCCCAAAAAAATGGTTCTTCTCCTTTTTCCCACTCTTCTATTTGTATGCCAGCTTGGAGAAGATCTTTGAAATCTCTTATAAGGGTGTGAGAGAGCCTCTCATGAAGGTTGGGCATGACACCTCTCACTGTCATTCTGATATGGTCAGATTCATCATGCCTCTTTTTGAGAATAGCAGTCTTGTTTCTCCACCTTTTCTTACAATCAACAAAGTTTTCTTTTTGCTTATGTTAGATCATCTTTACATCCATTAGGGTAACTTCTAGCTACATATTGTACCCATATTATTTAATGAAGGCTTTATACATTAACTCCCAGTCTTTTTGGGTACTTTCATTGAAGGTATTGAACTAGTTTTGCACAACATGATCCAAAAATAACATGAAATACCTCAGGGTTTGAGCCTTAGTAGCTCTAGCAGACTGCATAGAAGTGATGTACTCCTTGAGATGCAAGTGGGGATTTCTAGTTTCATCAAACTTAGAAAATGGAGGCATCTTGAACTTTTGAGGAATTCCCTCATCATCTTCAAATAGTTTTTCCACTTCCAACACCTCTTCAGTCTTCAGCTTCTTTTCAAACTTTATTTTTAAGTCAGCAATCATTATCTCAATATCGGTGAATTCAACTTTCTTTCCCACAACCTTCTTTTCTTTCTTATCTTCTTATTGATCTTAGAAATATTGGTCCCAGTCATAATCATCATTTTCCATCTTCTCATCATCAAAGGCTATCTCTCCTACATTGGCCTTCCCTTTGTCTTTCTACTTCTTAATACTAGCAAATGCTTCAACATTCATTTCCAGTAGTGCAGTAAACTGACTTCTCACAGACTCTACTAAGGTCTCCTTCAGTTCTTCCATCTTGGACGCAATAGCCTCATTCACCAAGTTTTGAACTTGATCATGATCAATTGGTTTTGGTGTAAAGTTGATTGATCCTTCACTAGATTCCGAGTTAATGTTATAGGTAGGATTATCATAAGCCCTTGAATAGCTGAACTCTAGGTTTGTGAGCTAGAAAGGATTAATGCAATGTAATGCAATGCATGTATGCATGTGTGCACATGTATCAAACAAACAAACAAGTAAAGTCAGGACGTCCCTTTCAACCTTAGATCATCAACACTCAAGTGGCAAGTCTCTTTTCTTAGGTATTATGGCCAACAAAGATATAAACATGGGATACTTTGTTTTTGAATCACTCAGACAAATTAACCAATAGTTGTATTTTTATTTAAGAACTCAGCTCAAGATAAATCCTACTAATTGAGCCTTAATCCATTGGGTCAATTGAGAAATGGCTTTTATGTTATATTATGGATTAAAAGTAAATTAAAGGATTTATCATAAGTAGATTTCTTAGTTGAAAAAGCAACTGATGATATATGCCATAAACAAGCCCATGATTAACAAGCCTTGGTATAAATTAGGCCTACAATTTATTTTAGTATTCCATAATTGACCCAACTAGTTGTAATCCTATTTCAAAAAAATTATCTCATTATAAAAATGGTTTTGATTCTCAAAGCCCAATGAAAATTTAATTTGATAGATGGGCCATGAAGTGCAAAAATGGTTTTGAAAATATTTTGAATCCCATTGCAAAAAGTTTAAAAAGCAATTTTAGGCTTCTTGTTTTAGGCCATAAGTTGATTTTGGGCTTTTGCAATAATTAGGTCATATTAGGAAAGGACAAACCAAATAGGCCATGACTTGGGCTAAGGCATGTTAATCATAGTCAAACAACAAGCAATTAGGGTAATCCTAAGGAAAATTACTAGGCCAACTATATGAGCTTTAGTCTTTGGGTTGAAGAAGCTTAGGCTCCCATAGTAAGTACATACCAAAAGGTACAAGGCTATAAGTGGTTATGCGATGCTTGATCTCCATACCTTGAATGAAATCATGGTATCCTTCATAAACACACAACACGGTTCCATAGGGCAACCTAATTCACACACACAATGCAATCTAAGTGATTTAATGAATAATACCTTAATAATAAAGAATAAAATAATATAAAGACCAATGGAATCCATTCTCTTATCCTCAGTGGAGTCGCCACTATGAGCGGGGATTTTTTCCCCCATCTCCTAGTGGAATGGTTATTGCGACTACGAAATTGTTAGGATCTGGGCCTTAGAGAATACTGGCCTAAATTCAAAAAAATTGAGTTGCCACCTAGACGGGTTGGGAAAGAAAAGAAAGGGGTGGATGACTCATTTCCTAAGAAATCCCCAACCCCCTATTGGGTTTGGAAAGTTGGGTACGCATGGGGAAGGTGAGAATGACCCAACATCCCTATAGTGCCCGGTTCATTGGAACCTGCCTCCTTTTCAGGTCTAAATATTATAAAAGTCTTAAGTTATTACACTATTATCCATATTACATGCAATTATAAAATAAACATTCATCATATTATTAAGTTAAACAAACCAATCAAAATGGGAACCCATCCGAAGATGAAAATATGCCTTTACAATTATCTAAGTCCATAAGAATAACTGAAATAGGACACCCACCAAAAGGTGGAAATATGCCATTTAGAAACTCCCAAAGTTCATAAAATAAATTACATAATCAAAGATAACTAAGGCACCTACAAGGTGGAAACATGCCTTTTACAATCTTTAAAATTCGAATAACAAAAAAAAATAGAAATCCATAAATATATAAATAATCATCATCCAAAGAATCATAAAATCAGGGTTTAATTAAAAGGAAATAAGGATTAATAACAAAAAATTACAATGCAATAATAAATATTAATCCATTAAGGAAATATAGGGGACCGTGCATATGACGGTCCTGCTAGCTGATTAGCGAGCGGGGCTCAAGGGGCCAGCACCCCTTGAGGGGGAACGAAGGCAGCACCCTTAAAATGTAAACATTTTATAAGATTGGACTTTGTTGGGGAATTAGGGTTTTGGAAACAAAATTAGGGTTTTAATATGTAGATTAGGGTTTTTATGAAATTAAACCAATTAAACCAAAAGAATAAACCTATAAGGCTAAACAGTGAAGATAATTAATTAAAGTAGAACCAGTTAAAGAAAACCATACCTGCGTTGTTGGCTCAACCAAGTTAAATTTACTGAATCAAGCTTGATCATTTAAAGTGTTGGAAAGCCTGAATCAATAAAGGTTCTTGGCTACTACTAAAATAATCCAAAGATTATTTGATTATTACTCTCGGTTTGATGTTTGGATTACTGATTTTATGGCTACTATTTTTATATCTCTTTGTTTATTTGTGGCTACTAAAGATGGTTCATAATTGATAAAGTTGGCTTTCTGATTCAATGTTGCTCTCTACCCCATTTTTCAAAAAACTGGCTACTGTATTAAGGGTGTTTGTTTTTATTCCTGAGTGTGGCCTCCTGATTATGACTTTTAATTGTTAATGTCCTCCCTCTGGCCTTCTTTGTTTCTTTCTATTTTATAATGTATCAATTAGGGTTAATGCTCCTTGTTAACCCTTATCTAGTTCTGAGATTTGCACAATTTAAGCACGATTAGGATTCCTAAACAAACCCAACTCTTTCAGAATCATCTAAGCGTAGGGTTCATGTCAATTTGGAGTGCCCAAATCAATATGAGTTAAGTTTGAGCCAGTTCATGTCAATTTGTACCTAGTCTAACTTAAACCGAATCCAATTTTTCTAATTCTCGTACCGAACCTATTTTATATAATTAATTTGGGCCTTTATAAATGAGACCAGTTTGATTCAAGCTTCTAAAATAGGTTTAAGCTCTTTAAAATTGTAATGGGCTAGGTTTAAACTTCTCAAATTTAATTCGGGCCAAACAAATTAAGGGTCTACAAGCACCTTTCAATTTTAGTGCTAAAGATCAAAATAGAGTCACTCGTGCCAACCATTTGACAAACAATCTCCCTTTTTTGACTTTAGAAATCAAATTAAAGTGAAATAGAAAGCATGAATTAAAGTAATGAATTTGAATAAAAGATTAAAAGTGATGGTAGGTAACTCCCCTTCAACTTATGCATTGGTCTTCTTTAGCATTTTACAAGATGAAGAACTATATAACATTGATAAGTTGATTTAAAGTTGGTAAGTTTCTTCGTTCATATATTTCTTTTGTTATTTTATATTTCATATATTTTGCTTATTCTCTCCCTTGTTGACTTCAATTTTATATTTCATATTTTATACAATTTATCTCCTCATTTGACAAAGGAAAAAAGAAAAGTAATTAAAAAGCAAAGAAGATTGATATAGTTTTTTCCTAATTAGTCACGGCAAGTAATATTAATAAAAAAAAGAAACTGAAACCTAATTGAATTAGGTTTCAAAAAATTTCCGTCGAAAAAATTGAGCTGCAAAAAAAAATTGCAGCAGGAAAAAAATGCGCTGGCGAAAAAAACCTGCCGCAGGAAATTGCGGCAGTGGGCGGGTTGTGGGCGTCTCCCGCAGGAAATTCCTACCGGTGACCATTTCGCTCGTAGGAAAATCCTGCGAGTGAAATGGAAAAGCTATTTCGCCCGCAGATTTTTTCTGCGGGCGAAATGCCCACGGGCCCGCGCGATGATTTTTTTGTCGCCGATTTTTTTGACTCCGATTTTTATTTTTATTTTTATTTTTTGACTTTTATTTGTTTATTTTTATTTTTTATTAATAAAAATTAGATACTAAAGTAAAAACTTATTTAACAAAAATCATTTTGGACTAAATAAAACATATTGGACCAGATTGGGTTAAAAATTAAGGGTCTGCAGATTCCTTAGGAATCAATTCATCCACCCCTTTCTTTTTCTCAGCCCATCTGGGTGGCAACTCCATTTTCTCTGGGTTTATACCCGTGTTCTCTAAGGCCTTGAGCCTAAAAGTGTCGAAGTTGTAAGAACCATTCCACTAGGAGTGGGGGAAAAATCCCTTCTCACACATTTCGACTAGACTATTAGATGAAAATTGAGACAATTCACACAAAAGGTTTCACGGTTAGAAGTCCTCCCAAAATCTCACCGTACCTAAGAAGTCTGATTAGACTAGCAAAAATTTTGACCAGACCATTAAGGCAGATTTTCTCAAAATCATCCAGTGTAGTTTGCACCAGAAGTGTGCCCAAAATCTGAATGGACCACCAATGTTCCAACCAGACCAGATGCAAGTCTGACCAGTATATTTAAATATTACTCAAGTTAAAAGTCATTCCACCTCCACTCAACTAGTGGAAGCCACGTGGACCAACCGTTGAAGAGCATTAAGCACAATTTTAAATACTTCGACCGGACCATTAAGTTTCCCGACCGGTATCATTGATTTCTGATTAGACCAAAGGAAGTCTGACCATAAAATGACTCTGGCTAAGAAAATAGTGGAAGAGAAGAATCAAACATGTTGGAACACACCTCAAATGACTATTTCATGACTTGTAGGCTATAAATACCATAAGATATTTCATTTTTAATCAAAATTGTGATTGTAATAGCCTACTCTAACATCTTAATTTTCTTTGCATCAAAATTACACTTTGTGCTGATTGAGTGTTAGGTGTGAGCATTGAACACCATCTTAATTTTGAGTGTGAGCTTGGAAATACTTAGGTTGTGAGAGTGAGCCTGGGAAAACTCTTGTAAGGGTTGTGAGGATTATACTCAAATCATTGCATAGTTTGGGGTAAGCTAGAAAAAACACCAAGAGTTAAGCTTATAAAAACTCAAGGTTAGTGGAACCTTAACAAGTTGTTAAGGTAGTGAATGTAGGATCAAGGTAAATCTGAGCCACTATAAATCTCTTGTGTTTATTGTTCTATTCTCCACTTAATATTCTCCCACATCTTTTGCATTTCTTGCTTTTGAATTTTTAATTTGCCACCATTCTTCAAATCAACCAATTCACCCCCCTCTTGGTTGCCATCTTGGGACAATAGTGTTCATTTTCAAATTCTTTGCCATGATCACTTCTAATAGAGGTAATCACACGTAGCCTTTTTCATTTTGAAATATCTTTGCAAGAATTTTGAAAAAGTTGAAAGCTTCATTCTTATGAACCAAGAAATTAACCCAAGTAAACCTAGAGTAGTCATCCACAAGTACAAATTCATATAGTTTGCTACCTAACCTAGAAAATCTATTTCATCCAAACAAATCTAAATGAATCAATTCTGAAGGTCTAAAGGTACTTACTATAATTTTAGACTTAAACGAGCTCTTGTGTTGCTTCCCAAGTTAACATAGTTCACATACCTTATCCTTATGAAATTTCATCTTAGGTAGTCCATCCATAAGTAGTTCATTTCTTAGACATTGGAGTTGGATCATTCTAGCATGTTCCAATCTTCTATGCCAAAGCCAAGTATCATTGCGAATTATAACTAAACATTCTGAAGCACTATTAAAATGTAGGCCAATTCTATTACTAATTCTTCCTCCTTTGAATGCAAATTCACCATTTGGTGATCTTACATCCTTTTGATTCAAAATTGACATTGTATCCCTTATCACATAATTGACTCATACTTCGTAAATTATGCTTTAAACCATCAACTAGCCAAACATTTTTAATTAAATTCTTACCAAGTATACCAATGGATCCAATGCCTTTAATTTTACCTTTAATATTATTTCCAAAGGTTACATTACCTCCTTTCTTATAGGTAAAGGATGTAAAGAGTTCTGTATTACCAGTCATGTCCTTGAGCATCCACTATTAACTATCCAAATACTTTCAATGGTTGTAGATTTTAGGCATAACTACAAAATAATAGATTTTGTCTTCTCTTAGGTACTAAAATAAACTTGAGTCCTTACGGGTTAGTCATTTTGAGGTGAGCCTTTCTAATATAATAAAATGTGTTTATGTGCCCACATTTCATGCAGTAATGACATCTATATAGAATTTTAGGTTTCTCCAACCTTTTTGCTAGTGTATTTTGATGGATGATGTTGTGAGTGTTAGCAACCATAAGTATGTTTGAAATATGAGTGCACTTGTGTTAACTCTAGACCCTTGTGTAGCCTTTTGGGATTTTTAGGCTTGGTGTGTGCATTAGTGTCTTTCTTATCCTAAATACTAGAAGTTTGAGGTATGGAAGCCTTAATGAATGTGGGCACACTAGATGTAGGAGTAGAAAAGCCATTGAACCCTAAGCCAAACTTGAAGGAGGGTGGCCTTTGAACACTAATTAAATTATATAAGGCCTTCGTTCCTTTTTGAAATTTTGAGATAGAATTCTTCAATTCCTTTATCTCTTATTTCAAAATTTGATTTTCCTTTTAAATCTTATCTAAGCTAGAAGAATTCTTTGAGAATTCATCCAATGAGCTCTTTAGTTGTTCATTGGAGGTTTTTAGTTCTAAAGTAGAATTTTTTTATTATAACAAAGTCCTTTTCTAGCTTAGAACATTTTTTTTTATAAAATTTCATTTTGGAGAAATATTTTTGAACTCTTTGCTTCATTTGCTCAACTAATTCATTATCATTCAAGCCATCATCAACAACATCATCACAAGTCATATTAAAGTTCAAGGATGAAGTACCTACCTCATTTGAGGCATTATCATCTTCTACAGCAATTAGACAAGGATTTGCAATTCCTTGTTCTTCATCTTCTTCTTCACTTGAGGAATCATTGTAATATCATGATTTTTGAAAATCTCTAATTTTTGAAAATTTAATAAAATAAATTAAAATTAAATTAGATAAATTAAATAAATGATTTTAAATGAAAAATGAAAGGATTTTAAATGAAAAAGTATGCATTAGTCTACATAACATATACAAAATCAACAAAGTCAAAAGTCAAAGTTCATTTAAAGAATTCAAAAGTAAATTTTGATAATGGAAGATGATATTTTGGAATTATAATTAAATAATTAATTAAAACTATAATTAAATAATATATATACTAGGTGGATATTTAAATTGGATGGAGAGAGATAACTATTTGGTCTTCTTCTGTCCTTCTTTAGCCGATTTTCCATAGCCATCAAAGAGAGGATTTTTGCTTCTTCTAAGCTTTCTAAGGTGAAGGATTTTCAAGTTTTCAAGGGAAAGATTTGGTGATTTTCACTTGAATTGGTAAGTTTTCAACTTGTTTTCTTGGATTTTCTTAAAGATGTGAATATATGAAGTTTGACTTTTTGTGATAGTATGATTTAATTGTTGGAATTAGTATGTATGAAGTTGTTTTGAGTAGTTAACAATGATTCTAAGGTTGGATTAAACAAATGATTGAATTTAAGTTGAGTTTGGTGAAGAGAGAGAATTTAGGGTTATGGGAATTGGATTTTTAGAATCATGTGATTTAATTATACAATTTGATTCTAAATGAGTTGTTTTGTTGCATAAACAAGTATTTTAAAGTTAAATAATGGACTTGACTGTGTTTGGATAGAGTTTGGAAATGAAAGTGGTGATTTAGCATTTTGAAAAAGGGATTTGTTTTCAAAGTATGGAAAGAGTGATAAACTTTGGATATGGGACAAGTTTGTGTTGACATCAGGAATTTAGCCTGACACACCCAGTGACATAGCCATGTCATTGGGTGTGTCGACGATGATATTTTTCAATATTAGTGACACGTGCAGTGACACACCCATGTTACTAGGCATGTCAAAGCTTCTGTAAGGTAAGATTGGTAACATGGGTAGTAACACACCCATGTCATTGGGCATATCAAAGCTTCTATGTAGTGGGCATATGGCATGGTCATTGACACGTCCATGTCGTTGGGCATGTCACTTGATGATTTTGCGCAAAATAGCTCTTTTCCTTATTTTTCTTCTGTGGTTCTTACCCTTGTGTTGAGAAATCATGTATATATATTAAAATGTGGAAAGTTTCATATTGGAAATGCCTTTAAGTGTGATACTGAATGATTATTTAGGATCACACTTGGTATAGGCATTGAGGAGAATTGTTTTGCCCAATCCAAGTGTTAAAGGGTAACTTGGAAGAGGAGGCTGGAGGTGGTGTTTCAGCTTGCTTTTAGTTACTTTTAGAGGTAAGTACAAAATTTGGATAAATTGGTTATGTTTGCATTACATTTGGGCTTAACACATTTTGGTTGGAAAATGTGTTAAGCTACTTGACACATTGAACATTCATGAATAATGTGCTATGACATGTGGTTTGTCATGTATGCATCATATGTATTGTGAAAACGTATTGTTAATGGTTGAAGTGACTAAAATGTGAAATATGTGCACTTTGTGAAAGTGACCTAAAGTGTTTGGGAAATGTGGTTTATTATGTATGCATTAAAGGCATTGTAAAAAGCCATTGTTAATGGTTAAAGTGCATAAAAAGTGACTTATATGTGAATTATGAGAAAATACCCAAAATATTTGGGTAATGTATTTTAACGTGATACATTGTGATGATATGTTGAAACGAAATGAATTGATATTGATTTAAATGAGAAAAATGAGAAAAATGAGAAAAATGAGGCAATGTGCCTAATTGATTATGGAAAATGAGAAATAAATTGATAATTGAAATATGAAATAAGTGTGAGCCTAGTATGTTATTCAATTTTCAGAGTTCTATGTTTGGTGGCATGCCTATGAGGTTATCCTCATTATTTGCCTTCGGGGCTAGCTTTTGAGCAATTATTATACTTTGCCTTCGAGGCTAGACGCTTGCTGTCACTGTGATATGAATTGCCTTTGGTGCTAGCTTTTGGGCAATTATTATGATATGCCTTTAGAGCTAGCTTTTAAGTAATTACTTGATTTTTCTTCAGGTCTAGACACATGGTATCAACTTGGACCAAAGTAGTAACTCTTGAATTTGAATGACATATTAGAATCCTTGGGCCCATGCATGTGTTTGTTTTTATGTGAATTGTGAAATGATTGAAAAGTATGTTAAAATGAAATTATATGAGACATGGTGACATGATATATATATATAAGCATTGCGCATTGGCATTGTGTAGACCCTTAATTTTTGACCCAGTCCGGTCCAATATATTTTAATTATTCCAAAATAAATTTTGTTATCTTAATTAAATAATATTTGCTTTAGTATTTAATTTTAATTAATAAAAAAAAAATAAAAATAAAAATAAAAATCGGCGACAGAAAAATCGACGATGAAAAAATCGTCGCCGAAAATCAGTGTGCGGCGAAATGGCCCTCAGGCCAATTCTCGCCCGCAGCCAGCTGTAGAAATTTTTTTGCCAGCGCATTTTTTCCGCAGCAGTTTTTTTTTTGCCAGCTCAATTTTTCCACAGCAGTTTTTTTTTGCCAGCAAAATTTTTTCGACGCAAATTTTTTCGAAACCTAATACAATTAGGTTTCGGTTTCCTTTTTCTTAATTAATGTTATATTCCGTGAATAACTAGAATTAATAAAAAAAATCTTCTATAAAAAAGACCAAAAACAACACAAAAAGGATGGGAATTTTGGAGGAGAAATTGAGACTGAAAGTGAAGAGGAAAACTTTGAATCAATCGGACTTTTTTGAGAGAGCAAACAGGCAATTCAATCCATCAAAAGCAGCAAAGCTTCTCTTTGTTCTTGTTCATCCAAAAAGTGATTTTTGGTGGAACCAACAAACGAAGGTATGAATTTCTTTATTTGTTTTATTAATTCACAGTAGCTTCATCATTCAAAAATCTTAAAATTGTTGTTTCTATTTCTTTAAAATAAAAAAAAACCCTAGAACCTTAATTCACCTTTTCTAAAGTTTAAACACCTTAATTCGTTTATTTGCTTTCCAAAAGTCTTAAAGTTGTTAATTTTGTTTCTTCAAAATCTCAAAACCCTAATTCGCTTTCCAATTTTTCAAAACCTTAAATTGAATCTGTTTCTTTCTACAAACCCTAAAAAATATCTTTTTTGTTTCTATAAACCTTCAATCATTTTGTTTATTTTCATAAAGCTTCAATAAAATTATAAATTGTTTTTCCAAATTCTAAAATCTAATGCATTCTCCAAAACCCTAATTCAACTCCAAAACCCAAAACAGTAAACCCTAACTCCCTTAAAACCTTAAATCCTAATTCTTCTAAACCCTAATCCTTTAAACCTTAAAACCTCATAAACCTAAAATTCAACACAGTAAGTAGCTAATAGTCATAAACTTAATGTTTTGAAGTACCCAAACCCTAATTTCATGATTTCACTCCTCAAACACTAATTTAGTTAATCAAAGAATTTTATCAACCTCTTAAATTACAAAACTCTAATCCATTTCAATTCCTTTAAAACTCACAGTAACTTAAACCCATAAATTCCAAAGACCTAAACACATTAAATTAAGAATCTTAAATAGAAACAGTAGCCCTAATTTGAATCTTTATTTGCTTTATTCAATTTTATATTTGATTATGCTTTAATTTATTTAAGTTCAATATTTGGTTTATTTAATTTATCATGGATGGATGTTTACTTTCTATTGATATTTAATACCTTTGATGAATGATTTATTTATGATGAATGGTTATTTACTTTTATCAATTTATTTAGATTTTTAAATGTTGTAAGAGGTATGTTTCCACTTGGTGGGTACCTCATTAGTTAAATATCATGTAATTTAAATTGCTTTTCTATTTTAGAACCAATGTAAAGGACATGTTTCTACCTTTCGGTGGGTGTCCTATTTAGGCATGGATTATGTAAGGGCATGTTTCCATCTTCAGATGGGTGTCCATTTATTTGTTTTGCTTGGACATTGTTTTGATTTCAATATATTGATGCTTTATTTCAACTGTTGTGTGTAATATGGATAATATTATTATATTTAAGAATTTTATAATATTAAGACCTGTAAAGGAGGCTGGTTCCAATGAACCGGGCGTTGTGAGGGTGCTGGGCCATTTCTCACCTTCCCCACACGTACCCAACTTTCCGAACCCATTAGGGGGTTGGGGATTTCTTAGGAATTGAGTCATCCACCTTTCTTTTTCCCGGCACGTCCGGGTGGCGACTCCATTTTCTTTGAACTTAGGTTCATGTTCTCTAAGGCCCCGAGCCTAAACAGTGCCGAAGTCGCAAGAACCATTCCACCGGGAGCGGGGGCGAAAATCCCCGCTCACAATGGCGACTCCACTGGGGATAAGAGAAGTTGATTCCATTGGTCTTTGTATTATTCTATTCTTTCTTATAATAATATTATCCATTGCATCATATTAGATTGCATCATGTGCGTGAGTTAGGAAGCTCGTATTACCCGTGTTGTGTTATGTAAGGGATACCATACTTTCACTCAAGGTATGGAGATCACGCATGGCATAACCACTCATAGCCTCATACCATTTGGTATATACTTGCTATGGGAACCTAAGCCTTTTTAACCCAAAGACTAAAGATCATGTAATTGGCCTAGTTACTTTCCTTAGGTTTTTACCCCAAATGCATCTTGTTTGACTATGGTTAATTTATCTTGGCTTAAATCATGGCTTATTTTGGTTTGTTCTTTTACTAATATGACCTAAGTATATTGTAAACTCAAAATAAATTTTTCTTTAAAAACCAAAAGACCAAAGCTATTTTCA
The DNA here is from genome assembly GCA_947685225.1 of Garcia nutans. Lineage (NCBI taxonomy): Eukaryota > Viridiplantae > Streptophyta > Magnoliopsida > Malpighiales > Euphorbiaceae > Garcia > Garcia nutans. The sequence goes on from CANTUV010000046.1 coordinate 1,157,774, forward strand.
AAATTATTCAAAATGGTCTTTGGACATAAGACTTTTCTAAAAATAAATCAAAAATTCTTTTGCTCGTGGCCCAAATACTAAGCCCAAAATATATTTTTTCTAAAATCTTTTTACAATGGGCTTAGAAACAAAATGGTTTTCATCTAACCTTTTCTTACAAAGAGCTTGCAAATTATTTAGGTCAATTAAGAAATACCAAAAATCAATTGTGAGCCTAGTTTATATTAAGAATAATTAATCATGGGCTTATTTTTGGCATGAACCATTAGTTACTCTTTTCAAGTGAGAAATCTATCTATAATAAACCTCTTAATTTAGTTTTAATCCAATATAGCATAAAAGCTACTTTGGTTGGATAAATGGATTAAAACCTAATTAATGGGAATTATTATAAACTAATTTCCATTTTTGGAAATATAACTATTGGTTGAAAAGTCCGAGGGAATTATTCGAAAATAAGATACCCCATGTTGGTATTTTGTTTACCATATACCTAGGAAAAGAGACTCGTCATTTGTGTGTGGATGTTATAAGGTTGGAAGGAATGCCCCCATTTATCCTTGTTTGTCTATTGTTTGTGCATACAGGCATACATGCATACATTTGCATCTCATATCATTGATCCTCTTTGGCTCACAGCCCTGGATAACGATTGTTCAAAAGCTTATGACAATCCAACCTACACCGGAAGCGACGAATCTAGCAACAACTCAATCACTTACTCACCAAAAACAATGGATCTCGAACAAATTCAAAGAATGGTGGATGATGCCCTCAACACCAAGATGGAAGAAATAAAAGAGGCCCTAGCTGAGACCATGAAGAACCAATTCACTTCAATCTTAGAAAATAATGTCGAGGCATCTGCTAGCACTAAGAAGCCAAAGGACAAAGGGAAGACTAAAGTTCATGAAGTGGTTTTTGATGATGAAAAGGTGATCATTGATGATGATGATGATTGGGCTCAATACTACCAAGATGCTCAAGAAGAGAAGAAAGAGCCTAAGATGGTTGAAAGATAAGCTATGGAGAAGACCGAAACTTCTGATGTTGAAAAAATGATTGCTGATTTAGAAAAGAAATTTGAGAAGAAACTGAAAACCGAGGAAATGTCCGAAGTTGACAAATTATTTGAACTAGATGAAGAAGTCCCGTACAAGTTCAAGATGCCATCTTTCGTGAAGTTTGATGGAACCGGAAATCCTCATCTCCATGTGAAGTAGTATATCACTGCTATGCAGTCTGCCCGAGCTACTAAGGCTCAAACCCTAAGGTACTTTATGCTCTCATTGGACCCTGTTGTCCAAAATTGGTTCAATACATTAGATGATGGAACACAAAAGAGTTAGGATCTGCTATACAAAGCCTTCATCCAAAATATTGATATAATGTCAAGATAGAAGTTACCTTAATGAAAGTGGAGTCCATTAGGCAAAGGTCGAATGAGAATTTTGTGGATTATGTGAAGAGATGGAGAAACAAGGCTGCTTTACTCAAGAAGAGGCCTGATGAATCTGATCAAATAAGGATGATTGTGAGAGGGGTGTTGCCTAGTCTTTGTGAGAGGATGCCTCATACACTCATCCGTGATTTCAAAGATCTTATCGAAGCTGGTTTGCAAATTGAAGAATGGGAAATAGAGAAGAACCGTTTTTCAACAAGAAGGAACGAGAAAGGAAACTATCAATCTGGTAGCCAAAGCATGCAAAAGGCATTTGGTGTTAATGCTACTAACAAAGGAGCAAGGAGACAATTTTTGAAATTGGGGAAACCGATGTCTTGGGTTTTCAACAAACTTTAAAGAAAAGGATTGCTACAACTCTTAAATCCTCGCCCTTTGCATAACCCTCTCCCACCTAATTTCGACACTAAAGTATTTTGTCAGTTTCATCAAATGCAAGGGCATGACACGGATAGATGTGTGAGGTTGAGACATGAGATCCAAAATCTAATTGATAATGGGAAGCTACCCGAGCCCAATAAGCCAAACACCAAAGACAACCCATTACCAAAGTTCAATAGAGTACCGCCACCGGCAACCTTCATGATTGGAGGAGGTTTGCATGAGGATTTTGTCATGTCTTCTTTTAAAGATGTGGGTAAAGAAGCAACCAAAGAAGAAGAGGTACTTGGTGAAATTAAACAAGTTATGGTGGGTAAAGAAGTAACAATTTGTATTGTCAATGGGTTTTGGGATTCAAGCGATAGTGATGATGATCTTGTATCTGTAGACCCTTAACTTTTGACCCAGTCCGGTCCAATATATTTTAATTAGTCTAAAATCATTTGTGTTGTCCAATATATTTTAATTAATCCAAAACAATTTTTGTTATCTTAATTAAATAATATTTTCTTTAGTATCTAATTTTTATTAATAAAAAATAAAAAAAAATCGGCTTGAGGCGAAATTGGCCTCCGCTGCCGTAGCCAGCTGCGGCAGCTTTTTTGCTAGTGCAATTTTTCCGCAGCAGCTTTTTTGCCAGTGCAATTTTCGCGCAGGCCAATTTTCTCCTCGCTGCAGCAGCTTTTTTGCCTGCGCAATTTTTCCGCAGCAGTTTTTTTTTGCCAGCGAAATTTTTTCGACGTAAATTTTTCTGAAACCTAATAAAATTAGGTTTCGGTTTCCTTTTCTTAATCAATATTAGATTCCGTGAATAACTAAAATTAATGATAGAATTCTTCTATAAATAAGGACTAAAAACATTAAAAAAGAAAGGGAGGAAATCGATCAGAAATTTGGAGGAGAAATTGAGACCGAAATTGAGGAGGAAAACCTTGAATCAATTGGACTTTTTTGAGAAGAGCAAACAAGCAATTCAATCCATCAAAGGCAGCAAAGCTTGTCTTTGTTCTTGTTCAACTAAGAAGTGATTTTTGGTGGAAACAACAAACGAAGGTATGAATTTCTTTCTTTGTTTCATGAATTCACAGTAGCTTCATCACTATAGATCAAATTCTAAAACCTAATGCATTCTTCGAAACCCTAATCCTTTAAACCTTACAACCTCACAAACCTAAAATTCAACACAGTAAGTAGCTAATAGTCATAAACTTAATGTTTTGAAGTGTTCAAACTCTAATTTCATGATTTTACCACTCAAACACTAATTTGGTTAATCAAAGAACTTTATCAACCTCTTAAATTCTAAAACTTTGCTCCATTTCAATTCTTTTAAAATTTACAGTTGCTTAAACCCATGAATTCCAAAACCCTAAACACATTAAATAAAGAATCCCAAATAGAAACAGTAGCCTTAATTTAAATTTTTATTTGCTTTATTCAATTTTATATTTGATTATGCTTTAATTTATTTTATATTCTTTAATTTATTTATGTTCAATGCTTGGTTTATTTAATTCATCATGGATGGATGTTTACATTCTATTGATGTTTAATATCTTTGATAAATGATTTATTTACGATGAATGGTTATTTACTTTTATCGATTTATTTAGATTTCCAAATGTTGTAAGAGGTTTGTTTCCACTTGGTGGGTACCTCATTAGTTAAATATCATGTGATTTAAATTGCTTTTCTATTTTAGAACCAATGTAAAGGACATGTTTCTACCTTTCGGTGGGTGTCCTATTTAGGCATGGATTATGTAAGGGCATGTTTTCATCCTCGGATGGGTGTCCATTTATTTGCTTTGTTTGGACATTGTTTGATTTTTAATATATCGATGTTTTTTTAATTATTGTGTATAATATGGATAATATTATTATATTTAAGAATTTTATAATATTAAGACCTGTAAAGGAGGCCGGTTCCAATGAACCGGGCATTGTGGGGGGGCTGGGCCATTTCTCACCTTCCCCACATGTACCCAACTTTCCGAACCCATTAGGGGATTGGGGATTCCTTAGGAATCGAGTCATCCACCCCTTTCTTTTTCCCGGCCCGCCTGGGTGGCAACTCCACTTTCTCCGGTCTTGGGTCCATGTTCTCTAAGGCCCTGAGCCTAAACAGTGTCGAAGTCGCAAGAACTATTCCACCGAGAGTGGGGTCGAAAATCCCCGCACACAGTGGTGACTCCACTGGGGACAAGAGAAGTTGATTTCGTTGGTCTTTATATTATTCTATTCTTTTTATAATGATATTATCCATTGCATCATCTTAGATTGCATCGTGTGAGTGAGTTAGGAAGCCCTTGTTACCCGTGTTGTGTTATGTAAGGGATACCATACTTTCACTCAAGCTGTGGAGATCGAGCATGGCATAACCACTTATAGCCTCGTACCATTTGGTATATACTTGCTATAGGAACCTAAACCTTTTAACCCAAAGACTAAAGCTCATGTAATTGGCCTAGTTACTTTCCTTAGGTTTTACCCCAAATGCATGTTGTTTGACTATGGTTAATTTATCTTGGCTTAAATCATGGCTTATTTGGTTTGTTCTTTTTCTAATATGACCTAAATATCTTGTGAGCTCAAAATAAATATTTTCTTTAAAGTCCAAAAGACCAAAACTATTTTCAAAACTTTTCAAAATGGTCTTTGAACATAAAACTTTTCTAAAACCAAATCAAAAATTCTTTTGCTCATGGCCCAAATACTAAGCCCAAAATCCATTTTTCCTAAAATCTTTTTACAATGGGCCTAGAAATAAAATTATTTTCATCCAACCTTTTCTTATAAAGAGCTTGCAAATTATTTAGGTGAATTAAGAAATACCAAAAATCAATTGTGAGCCTAGTTTATACTAAGAATAATTAATCATGGGCTTCTTTTTGGCATGAACCATTCGTTACTCTTTTTCAAGTGAGAAATCTATCTATAATAAACCTCTTAATTTAGTTTTAATCCAATATAGCATAAAAGCTACTTTGGTTGGATAAATGGATTAAAACCTAATTAATGGGAATTATTATAAACTGATTTCCATTTTTGGAAATATAACTATTGGTTGAAACGTCCGAGGGAATTATTCGAAAATAAGATGCCCCATGTTTGTATTTTGTTAACCATATACCTAGGAAAAGAGACTCGCCATTCGTGTGTGGATGTTATAAGGTTGGAAGGAACGTCCTATTTGTCCTTGTTTGTCTGTTGTTTGTGCATACATGCATACATGCATACATTTGCATCTCATATCATTGATCCTCTCTAGCTCACAGCCCTGGATTATGACAGTTCAAAAGCTTACGACAATCCGACCTACACCGGTAGTGAAGTATCTAGCAACGACTCAATCACTTGCTCACCAAAAACAATGGATCCCGAACAAATTCAAAGAATGGTGGATGATGCCCTCAATGCCAAGATGGAAGAAATAAAAGAGGCCCTAGCTGAGACCATGAAGAATCAACTAGCTACAATTTTAGGAAACAATGCCGAAGCATCTGCTAGCTCCAAGAAGCCAAAGGATAATGGGAAGGCTAAAATTGGTGAAGTAGCTTTTGATGATGATAAGGTGATCATTGATGATGATGATTAGGCTCAATACTACCAAGATCCTCAAGACAAAAAGGAACCGAAGGTTATTAAGAAGGCAACTATTGAAAAGACCGAGACATCTGATGTTAAGAAGATGATTGCTGATCTAGAAAGAAAATTTGAGAAGAAATTGAAAATCGAGGAAATGTCCGAAGTTGACAAATTATTTGACCTAGATGAAGAAGTCCCGTACAAGTTCAAGATGCCATCTTTCGTGAAGTTTGATGGAACCAAAATTCCTCATCTCCATGTGAAGCAATATATCACTGCCATGCAATCTGCCTGAGCTACTAAGGCTCAAACTTTAAGGTACTTCATGCTCTCATTGGACCCTGTTGTCCAAAATTGGTTCAACACCTTAGAGGAAAGTACACAAAAAGATTGGGACATGTTGTACAAGGCTTTCATTCAGCAATATGTGTATAATGTAGAGATGGAAGTTGCCTTAATGGAAATGGAGTCCATTAGGCAAAGGCCAAATGAGAATTTTGTGGACTATGTAAAGAGATGGAGAAACAAGGCCACTTTGCTCAAGAAAAGGCCCGACGAATATGATCAAATAATGATGATTGTAAGAGGCGTCCTGCCCAATCTCCATGAAAGGATGTCTCACACCCTTATAAGGGATTTCAAAGATCTTCTTCAAGCTGGTCTACAAATTGAAGAGTGGGAAAGGGAGAAGAATCACTTTTCAGCAAGAAGGAATGAGAAAGGAAATTATCAGCCTAGCAATCAAAGTACATAAAAGGAAGCTGATGTTAATGTCACTAGTTAAGGACAGATGAGGTAGTTTTCAGAATTTGGGAAGCCACTATCTTGGGTCTTCAACAAGCTACAAAAGAAGGACTATTACAACCATTAACCCCTCGACCTTTGCCAAATCTGTTACCCCTAAAATTTGATACTAAGGCTTTTTGTCAATTTCATCAAACTCAAGGACATGAGACTGATAGATGTACCCGATTGAAGCATGAGATCTAAGACCTAATCAATAGTGGTAAGCTACCGGAGCTAGACAACCCCAATACCAAGAACAATCCTTTGCCTAAGTTTGGAAGAGTATCTTCACCGGCAACCTTCATGGTGGGAAAAGGATTGGAAGAAGATTTTGTTTTATCCTCTTTTCAAGATAGGGATATTGAAGATATGAAAGAAAAAGAAGCTTAAACTCAATAAACTTTCCTTAGCTTGAAATTTGCTTTTCAATTTTACTTTCTTTAATATTTAATTGGAACAATCATGTTTTTCAAAATTAAATTTGTTTGAAATAAATTACTTTCATCAAAATTTTTGTTGGTCTTTGTTCATTTTGATGCTCAACCGATGAGGAATCTAGCTTGATATTCATGAATTAATATATTTATGCATCATGACTTGAATGACTTTACTAGGTGAGGGAATTACTCTATAGCATTGAGTTGTGTATGCTTACTTAGAGAGGGCTCCTGCATAATTACCTTTGTCTAGGTCCTAGTCAGTCTTAGAACATGCTTTGACAAACTTTCAAGGCGAAATTGAACTCTGCTTATTTAAGAGAGAAATGATCTAGGCATTGTTTGACGAGCCAACAACTAGTATCCACCCAATTAAATATCAATCCCCAGTTGTCCCTTTGAGCCTTCATAACATTTTAGTTTTCTTTTCATTGGCTTACAAACCCCAATAACCTACCTTGAGTTGTTGTGATACTTTTGACAAGTCTTATGATCACTAAGTTGAAGAGGCAAGAAGATCAAAGAAAGCAATGATTAGTCAAGATCATAGTTGAAGTTCTCAAGACCATGAAGATAGTTGAAGTTCTCAAGACCATAAGGGGAGTTGAAGTTATCAAGACCATAAAGGTAGTTGAAGTTCACTTAATATCTCCAATAAATCAAGACAACATCAAAGTAACAAATGATTCATCCTTGTTAAAGAAGATTTATGTTACTCCACTCATCCATTATTGGAAACCCAAGTTGGTACAACAAGACAACTCTTTTAGAGTTAGAAACAAAAAATAACAAAACAAAACAAAAGAAGGAAAGAAAAGAAAGAAAAAAAAAAGAAAAAGAGAAGAAAAAGAAAACCCAAAATGGTTCAAAAAGCCAACTGAGTTATCTTTTACCCAAGACAACAAAAGGCTTCCATTTGGTTTATAAGGATGGTTTGACTTGAATTGGTCCAACCTAACCAATGATTTGATCAAAATTGAAGAAAAGGAGGAAGACCATTTAGTTCTTGAAAGTTCTGTACTTGACAGTCCTACAAGGAAGAAGGACAAAATTATAAAATGCTCAAAGAAAGGAAAGAGTAAGAAAAATAAAAAGAAAGAAAAGGGAGAAGAGGAAAAGAAACAAATTTGGGTAACAAACTTTTTGCAAGGGTAAAAACTGTCCTAATCAAGATCCAGATTAATGCCAAGAAGATAGGAGGAATTTGGAGTCTAGCAAGATTGCCTCCAAGCTGCCTAAAATTCAAACAAGAAATTTATAGTGTGAGGGTTTGTCTATTGTGTCACATCAGCTCCTATCTCAAAATGATCTTCATTTAACCCATGTCCCTCATAGACCCCATTTCAAGCCTATCAAAGACCTATTGATCTCTCTTGGTAGGTAGAGTCTATTCATGGAGATAGTTTGGATGAGCATGCATATGAGATTGATAATATTTAAACTCAATGAGACCTTTGGCCAAGTAATGTGTATGTGCCTATCTGAAGTGCAACAATTCTTGCTTAAATAGAAATGATTCCCGAGTTTATTGTGGTAACTAGGGTTGTCATGTTATAGATATGTTAATTTGGAAAATCAAGTCCTGAGGTATATTGACATTAATTTTGCAAAGCCAACATTTGATTTCAAAATCAAAATTCAAAAAAAAAAGAATTTTGTCATACAAAGCCTTCAAGTTAAGGAAAGTATGTTGAACCTCCAAAGGACACATTGGGCAAAGGAAATGATTATTGGCCAGGTCATGAAGAAGCTATCAACTGACATGCTAAAACATAGTTTAAAAGGATGTATCCCTGACTCTACAACTTTGGATCTCCACCACTTGTATTTTCAACATCTTGAAGATAAAAGCCACAAATGCAAAGCTTTCGATCATTCCAATGCAAGACTTGAACGAGCGTCAAAAAGGAACCAATGGGAACACTTCTGTTGATCACCACGGTCTGTGAGTCGATGGAATGACTGTAAGTATTATTCATGCATATCATGCATACATGAGCATATCACATCACACTTTCTTGTCTTGTATTGTCTATTCCTTGTCAAAGTGAACAACAAATACCCTGTGAAGTAAAGAATCAAAAGAAGATATTGAATCAAGGGGGCATGGAAAGCCTATTGCTTGAGGAAGCTCCAGTCATTTTGCAAAAGAAGAAATATGTGTTTGTGTGAAGAGCTAAACAAGACAAACATCAATCAAAGCTTGCATGGAAAAAATCTTTGGTTTGAGCCTACACAAGGGGCAAAGTTTCTCCTTTTCACGTTTTTAAGTTTATATACCAAACATTTTCAAACTCACTTGCAAATATTTTGCCACGCAGGGGACAGGAGAAGATATGAGAGCCAACTAAAAATAGCTAAATTTTTGCAAAAAGGAAGAACAAAAGAATGGAACATTAGAACTCTCAAAAGAATGAAGATGTAAAAGACAAAAGATTAGTCCAGCTAAAAAAGCTGAAGCAAGGGTAAAGACCCGAAGTCCAAAGGATGAAGATCCATTTTCAAAGGTGAAGGCCTGATCTCAAAGGATGAAGATCCATTTTCAAGTGTGAAGACCCGATCTCAAAGGATGAAGATCCATTTTCAAAGGTGAAGAGCTAATCTCCAAGGATGAAGATATATTTTCAAGGGTGAAGGCCTGATCTCAAAGGATGAAGATCCATTTTGAGGGTGAAGAACCACAATGCATAGAACAGCCAGAGCAGTCAGACTTCTCAATTGATAAAAGGTTAGTCAAACCCAATCCCGGGTCTAAGTACCTAAATCAAATCAATTTCAGGTCCAAGTACCCATTCTCAGGTCTAAGTACCCAAATCAAACAATCTCGGGTCCAAGTACCCAAATCAAATTCAATCTCGGGTCCAAGTACCCAAATCAAATTCAATCTCGGGTCCACTCGGGCTTTCCTTGGAGTGGTCCCACATCTGAAGCCTTTTCAAAGATCTCTTCAAGTGGTGGGAAACTCATCTTCTCACTCTTCTTTGGCTGGACATCGTTGTCTTCATCATATCCCAACCCCTTCTTGGAAGCTTGAGTTATAAAATCTGGCAACTTTGTCAAACCAGCCTTATCCTTTCCAAGACCAGCTCCGGGAAGGTAGTTCATGTTCTTCATCATATTCAAGACTTTAGAGTCTACTACTTCATCATCAGAAATTGCGACTACTTGAAAACCATTGAGAGGCCTATGTTAACAATCTCATTATCTTCAGCTTCAACGACCACTATCTCGTCTCCGTTGGGGAACTTAATCTTTTGATGAAGGGTGGAAGGAACTCCACCAAGAGGATGAAACCATGGTCACCCCAAGAGTAAAGCGAAGGTAATCGGTATGTCTAAAACAACAAACTCAACAATAGATTCAATTGGACCAACCTTGATAGCCGATTTGAAAGTCCCTTCGGCATGCCTCTTAGTGTTGTCATAAGCACAAATCGTTACCTCGGTCGGGTTTAGATCTCTTGTTGACATAGCTAGCTTTGGCAATATCTTAAGTGGACAAACATTTATGGCAGATCCATCATCAACCATTACACATGGATTCCTCTTCCCCTTGACTTCTATTTTGATAAAGAGAGGGCGGATGTGGTCTCTCCCCTCCTCCAGTAAATCCGCATCTGAAAAAGAAACTGCTCCCATATTAACTTCGCTCTTCTCTTGAACCTCTTCACATTTCATTAACCCTCCAACTTTTATGAAGTTGACTATCTCCTCCGGTTTCATAGAGGTACAGATTGGCATGCTAGCCAAGGCTTTGGCAATAGTTTCTCGGTGCTTTTTAGAAGTAGCTAATAAGTCCCAAATGCTAACACTCGGTTGGGTTCTTTTCAATTGCTTGAGCACAACATCATCTTCTTCTACTTCAACTTCCTTTGCCTTATTAGTTTCTACCTCCTTAGGTGATGGCCTTGCATAAAGCTTACCGGATCTAGTGTTCATCACCTCATCTTCTTCGGGCTCGGACCAAGTCCACTCCTCCTTCTTGGGTACAATGTCATCATCACTATTACTTGAATCCCAAAACCCGTTGACAACATAAATTGTTATTTCTCCACTTGTCATAGCTTGTTTAGTTTCACCAAATACCTCTTCCTCTTTGGTTGCTTCTCCACCCACGTCTTGAAAATGACAAAGTCCTCATGCAAACCTCCTCCAATCATGAAGGTTGCCGGTGGTGGTACCCTATTGAATTTTGGCAATGGGTTGTCTTTGGTATTTGGCTTATTGGGCTTGGGTAGCTTCCCATTATCAATTAGATTTTGGATCTCATGTCTCAACCTTACACATCTATCCGTGTCGTGCCCTTGCATTTGGTGAAATTGACAAAATGCTTTGGTATCAAAATTAGGTGGGAGAGGGTTAGGCAAAGGATGAGGATTTAAGGGTTGTAGCAATCCCTTTCTTTGAAGCTTATTGAGAACCCAAGACATCGGTTTTCCCAATTTCGAAAATTGTCTCCTCGTTCCTTGGTTAGTAGCATTAACACCGGCGGCCTTTTGCATGCTTTGGCTACCAGATTGATAGCTCCCTTTTTCGTTCCTTTTTGTTGCAAAATGGCTCTTCTCCCTTTCACATTCTTCAATTTGCAAACCAGCTTGTAGAAGGTCTTTGAAGTCATGGATGAGTGTATGAGACATCCTCTCACGAAGACTAGGTAATACCCCTCTCACAATCATCCTTATTTGATCGGATTTATCAGGCCTCTTCTTGAGTAAAGCAGCCTTGTTTCTCCATCTCTTGACATAATCTAAAAAATTCTCATTTGGCCTTTGCCTAATGGACTCCACTTCCATTAAGGTAACTTCTAACTCAACATTATATCCATATTGTTGGATGAAGGCTTTGTAAAGTATATCCCAACTCTTTTGTGTTCCATCATCTAAGGTATTGAACCAATTTTGGACAACAGGGTCCAATGAGAGCATAAAGTACCTTAGGGTTTGAGCCTTAGTAGCTCGGGCAGACTGCATAGCAGTGATATACTACTTCACATGGAGATGAGGATTTTCGGTGCCATTGTACTTTGCAAAGGATGGCATCTTGAACTTGTACGGGACTTCTTCATCTTGTTCAAATAGTTTATCAATCTCGGACATCTCTTCGGTTTTCAACATCTTCTCAAATTTCTTTTCTAAATCAGCAATCATCTTTTCAACATCAGATGTCTCAGTCTTTTCAATAGTTGCTTTCTCAACAACCTTCGGTTCTTTCTTCTTCTCTTGAATATCTTGGTAGTATTGAGCCCAATCGTCATCATCATAAATGATCACTTTTTCATCATCAAAAACCACTTCACCAACTTTAGTCTTCCCTTTGTCCCTTGGTTTGTTAGTGCTAGCAGATGCCTTGGCATGATTCTCTAAGATTGCAGTCAATTGGTTCTTCATGGTCTCAGCTAGGGCCTCTTTTATTTCTTCCATCTTAGCGTTGAGGGCCTCATCCACCATCCTTTGAATTTGTTCATGCTCCATTATTTTTGGTGAGCAAGTGATTGAATCATTGCTAGATACTTCATCTCCGGCATAGGTCGGATTGTTGTAAGGTTTAGAACTATAGTAATCCAGGGCTGTAAGCCAGAGAGGATCAATGACATGAGATACGAATGTATGCATGTATGCATGTATGCCCGAGCAATCAACAAAGAAAGATAATTAGGACTTTCCTTCCAACCTTATAACATTCACACATGAATGGCGAGTCTCTTTTCCTAGGTATATGATTAACAAAATACCAACATGGGGCATCTTGTTTTCGAATAATTCCCTCGGACGTTTCAACCAATAGTTATATTTTCAAAAATGGAAATCAGTTCATAATAATTCCCATTAATTAGGTTTTAATCCATTTATCCAACTAAAGTAGCTTTTATGCTATGTTGGATTAAAATGAAATTAAGAGGTTTATTATGAATAGATTTCTCACTCGAAAAAGGTAACTAATGGGTCATGCCAAAAACAAGCCCATGGTTAATTTATTCTTAGTGTAAACTAGGCCCACAATTGATTTTTGGTATTTCATAATTGACCTAAATATTTTTGCAAGCTCTTTGTAAGAAAAGGTTGGATAAAAGCAATTTTTATTTATAAGCCCATTATAAAAGATTTAAAAAAAAATGGATTTTGGGCTTATTATTCAGGCCATGAGCAAAAGAAATTTTGATTTGTTTTTAGAAAAGCCTTATGCCTAAAGACTATCTTGAAAAGTTTTAAAAATAGCTTTGGTCTTTTGGAAAGAAAAATTTATTTTGAGCTTACAATATACTTAGGTCATATTAGAAAGAGAACAAACCAAATTAGCCATAATTTAAGCCAAGATAAATTAACCATAGTCAAACAACATGCATTTAGGGTACAACCTAAGGAATGTAACTAGGCCAATTACATGAGCTTTAGTCTTTGGGTTAAAAGGCTTAGGTTCCCATAGCAAGTATATACCAAATGGTATGAAGCTATGAGTGGTTATGCCATGCTCGATCTCCATACCTTGAGTGAAAGTATGGTATCCCTTACATAACATAACACGGGTAACACGGGCGTCCTAACTCACGCACACGATGCAATCTAAGATGATACAATGGATAATATCATTATAAGAAAGAATAGAATAATATAAAAACCAACGGAATCAACTTCTCTTATCCCTAGTGGAGTCGCCACTGTGAGCGGGGATTTTTGCCCCCACTCCCGGTGGAATGGTTCTTGCGACTTCGGCACTGTTTAGGCTCGGGGCCTTAGAGAACACAGACCTAAGTCCGGAGAAAATGGAGTCACCACTCGGACGGGCCGGGAAAAAAGAAAGGGGTGGATGACTCGATTCCTAAGGAATCCCCAACCCCCTAATAGGTTCGGAAAGTTGGGTACGTGTGGGGAAGGTGAGAAATGGCCCAGCACCCCCACAATGCCCGGTTCATTGGAACCGGCCTCCTTTACAGGTCTTAATATTATAAAATTCTTAAATATAACAAAATTATCCATATTACACACAATAATTAAAAGAAAGCATCAATATATTAAAATCAAAGCAAGGTCCAAGCAAAACAAATAAATGGACACCCATCCGAAGATGGAAACATGTCCTCACATCACATGCCTAAATAGGACACCCACCAAAAGGTAGAAACATGCCCTTTACATAGGTTCTAAAATAGAAAAGCAAATTAAATTACATGATATTTAACTAATGAGGTACCCACCAAGTGGAAACATACCTCTCACAACATTTATAAACCTAAATAAATTGATAAAAGTAAATAATCATTCATCATAAATAAATCATTCATTAAAAGTATTAAACATCCATCCATGATAAATTAAATAAATCAAGTATTGAACTGAAATAAATTAAAGCATATAAAATAAATCAATACATAATCAAATATAGAATTGAATAAGGCAAATAAAAAAATTCTAAGTTATAGCTACTATTTCCATTTAGGATCCTTTATTTCATATGTTTAGGGTTTTGGATTTTCATGAGTTTAAGCTACTGTGACTTTTAAAGAATTAAAATAAATTAAGGATTTTATGTTTTAAAAGGTTGGTAAGACACTTTGATTAACCAAATTAAGGTTTGAATGGTGAAATCATTAAACTAGGATTTTGGACACTTTAAAATACTTTTGATTTGTGGTATTAAATGATGGTTTCAAGCTTAATGTGTAAAATTAAAATATTTGTGTTTATATGATTGTTAAGGTTTTAAATTAGGGTTTATAAAAAAATTAGGGTTTAAGGCTTTAAAGGGCTAGGGTTTTATTATTTTATGTTTGGAGTTGAGTTAGGGTTTAGTGTTTTAAAATTAGGGTTTTCGGTGATGCATGAAGCTTTTAGGGTTTGAAAATCAATTTGATACTTTTATGAGGTTTTATGAAAATAAACAAACGATTTAAGGTTTTTTTAAAAGCAAAAAAGTAGTTTTTAAGGCTTTTGGAAAGAAACTGAATATAATTTAAGGGTTTTGATGATTTGAAAAGTAAATTAGGGTTTTGGAGTTTTGAAGAAACTAAATTAATAACAATTTTATGTCTTTTGGAAAATAAACCAACGGAATAAGGTTTTTAACTTTAGAAAAACTAAATTAAAGTTCTAGGTTTTTTTATTTTGAAAGACACAATTTCATGAATTAAGCTACTGTGATAAAACAAAAAAATAATTTAAGAGCTCAAACCTTGGTTTGTGAGTTACACCTAAAAAATTGCTTCTTGGATCAACAAAAACAAAGGCAGTTGATGCCTTTGATGAATTACTTGAATTGTTTTTCGACTCTCTCACAAAATTAGCTTGGTTCAACTGCTTTCCTTCACATATTCGGTTTCAAAATCTCCAATTTCGTCCCCCTAATTTTTCCTCCTAATTTCTGATTCCCTTTTCCCTCTCTCTGCCTCCTTAGTTATAGAAGTTTTTTCATGGTTTTTCCTAGTTACTCATGGCATACAATATTTAATAAGAAAAGGAAATCAAAACCTAATTGTATTAGGTTTCGAAAAATCTGCGTCGAAAAATTTTGCTGGCGAAAAAAACTACTGCAGAAAAATCGCGCTGGCGAAAAAAATTGGCTACGGAAAAAATGCACTGGCGAAAAAAGCTGCCGCAGCTAGCTGCGTGCGAGACAGGCCTGCGGGCCATTTCGCCCGCAAGAAATCCCTACTGGCAAAATGTCCTGGCAATCCAACTTTTTATTTTTATTTTTTTATTTTTATTTTTATTAATAAAAATTAGACACTAAACCAAATATGATTTAATTAAGATAACAAAAATTATTTTGGACTAATTAAAATATATTAGACAATATAAAAATTATTTTGGACTAAATAAAAAATATATTGGACCGGACTGGGTCAAAAATTAAGGGTCTACAGAGTCATACTAGAATTGCCCGAAGGGCAACTTATCCCTTTAGCCAGGAAGTTGAAATTCAGGGCAAATAATAATATGGTGGAGTATAAAACATGTATCTTTGGTTTGGAAACCCTAATGATTATGAAGGTGGATAAGGTGGAAGTCTTTGCCGATTTATTGCTAGTAGTATCCCAAGTAAATGGGGAGTGGGAGTTGAAAGAAGAGAAATTAAAACCATACCACCATTACTGGACCATGATGAAGAAGAACTTTAAGGAGTACAGGTTTATACACCTACCAAGAGAAGAAAACTAGATGGTTGATGCCCTAGCCACATTGGCTTCGGTATGGAAAAATTCTGTCAACTTATTCCTTAAACCTCTGACTTTGACCAGTTCATCAACTCCTTGTTATAAATATGAGACAATCATAGAAATTGATACAAACCATGATGCATGGTATGATACTATAAGACAGCTTTTGGATGAGAAGGAATACCCATTGGGGGCAACAAAGAATGAAAAAAGAGCCATAATACAGTGGTCCTTACAATGCATCACCTTCCATGGAGAGTTATATCGAAGATGGCCTGATGGGGTGCACTTGAGATGCTTGAGGAAGCCTAAAGTGGAGCATATCATGTCAGAAATACACGCGGGAAGTTGCGGTCCACACATGAGTGGTTTAGCCCTAGTTAAAAAGATAATTCAGCAAGGTTACTACTGGTTGACTATAGAGAGAGATTGTATTGAGTTTGTAAAGAAGTGCCAGCAATGTCAGATGTATGGTAATTTGAATCACATGCCTCCTGAAGAATTGCATTCTATGTCTTCACCCTGGCCCTTTGCCACTTGGGGGATTGACATTATAGGAGAGATACATCCGACAATCTCAAATGGTCACTGTTTCATTATAGTAGCGGTAGATTATTTTTCAAAATGGGTCAAAGCCGAATCCTTCAACAAATTGAGGGCCAGTCAAATGGCTAGATTTATTGAAAAGAATATCATTTGCAGGTATGGGGCTCCGCATAGTATGATATCAGACAATGGGTACAGTTTTAAGGTGCAGTTAAGGACTTGTTCTTGAAGTACCAAATCCATCATCACCGATCATCTCCTTATAGACCAAAGGCCAATGGTGCAGTAGAAGCAACCAATAAGACAATTAAGCAGATCCTATCCAAGATGACTAAGACATATAGGGATTGGTCAGAGATGCTTCATTTTTCTTTGTGGAGGTACATAACAAGCGTGCGAACACCGACTGGAATGACACTATTCTCTTTGGTTTACAAGATGGAAGTAGTGTTGCTAATTGAAATTGAGATCAAATAATTAAGATTAGTCTTGGAAGCTGAACTACCTGAGAAGGAGTGGGTAGTGAGCAAATACACACAGTTAGCTTTACTAGAGGAGAGAAGGTTAAAAGCACTGTATCATCATCAACTGTATCAAAGGAAGATAGCTCAGGCCTACAATAGAAGGGTTAAGATCATAAAACTCAGAGTTGGTGATTTAGTGTTGAAACAATGTAAGCCTAACATATCTGATCCAAGAGGGAAATTTAGGCCTAGCTGGGAAGGGCCATATATTGTGAAACAAGTCATGAACAAGGGTGCAGTAAAGTTATCAGACATGGACGGGAACGAGTTTAATGAGCTAGTGAACGTTGACAGGTTGAAGAGTTTTTATGTATAAAAAAGGAGAGAGAAAGCTCGCTAGGTCAAAAATCCAAAAGGGGAGCTAGGCAAAAGTTAGAGCAGTCCGCTAGTTTCGAAAACACGAAATGGATGGCTAGGCAATAATTAGGGCTAAACGAGAGAAAATCGCCAATTAGAAAATCAGAAAGGGCTAGTTGGCAACATGAGTGATTTTGTGTATGTTGACTTTATATTTGGTTGTTCCCCAATTTAATAAGACATAATTAATATTAAAATTATTCTTTGTGCACTGTTTTAAGTATTTGACCAAATATGTATAAAATAAATAGATACAATAGCAAAAGGTGATGATGAATTATGAAAGGAAAAGAAACATCTCTTATTACTTTTATTATTTTTTCATCATAACAATACTCTTTCTAAAGAAATTGACAAATGTAAAATCTATGGCAGATGATAAGTGTAATATGCAGGCCAGCTTTGCTTTAACCGATCCAAGTAGGCTTGAGTCAGACAAGGCATGTCCAAATCAGGAGTAAAATTAGAATCTCAAGGCTCAGCTCCATACTGACGGTCAAGCCGGTGAGGATCATAATAAGTACCTCGATGAAGAGCAACAAGAGGAACATACATCAAGTACGTCTGAATGGTCATATGAGAAATCTTCCACAAAGGTACTAACCAATAGATGTTGACTTCAGCGCGTGAGTTGATCCAGTCAACCCAGTCAGCATACGAAGAAGCTGGATAGCGTAGTTTCCTAGCAGAATGATGTCGTGGAAGATATCTTGTAAAATCCATAGATGGAGTGTTGAGTAAGTAGAGATGCTCCTGAAGCCAAATCTATAAGCAAAACAAAAGGAAAAAAATGTCCATTAGGTCAAAAATTCGCAAGGACGGCCTAAGTAAAAAAGCTAGGACAACTCGCTAGTTTTGAAAATCCGCAAGGGTGGACTAGGCAAAAATTAGAGCAATAAAAAAATTAATAATAATAAAGAGACCTAAATTGAAAACTCGAAAGGGTGATTTAGATAATTACCTGAAGAAGAAATGGACTCCTGGTCAATCTCCTTGACAATCCCGATTTAAGTTAGTCTAGTCCAACTAAAGTCTCAGATAAGATCATAGGTATCGGTGACAAGCCTCGTTCCATTTGGTCCATGATATCCAATACTTGTGGATCAATATCACCATCAGAAGAAACAAGCAAAAATTGGCCAAGAAAGCATAGACAAAGCATATGTCCCCATGTCTTAGTAGGAGCCAAGTGAGAAAGGCAAAAGTCAATTAAGGGACCAAGCAGAATTTTCTCACCTCTCGTCAACTGTAGAACTTCGAGCTTTGAAATTTGAAATAACATTTGTATCTTTCGTTGAGTCTTGAAAATCAATATAGGTAATGCCATTGGTTGATTGCTTGGATATCTAAGGATGGCCTCAAATTCTTCTATCATGGGACATATCTCAAAGCTATTAATCTCAAATGTCCTAGAATTCACATTCCAAAAAGAAGCCATGGCATGTAAAAAAGAATGGTACTGTGAGCGGGTATTTTTTTCCCCCACTCCCGGTGGAATGGTTCTTGTGACTTCGGCACTATTTAGGCTCCGGGCCTTAGAGAACACAGACCTAGTCCGGAGAAAATGGAGTCACCACCCGGATGGGCCGGGAAAAAGAAAGGGGTGGATGACTCGATTCCTAAGGAATCCCCAACCCCCTAATGGGTTCGGAAAGTTGGGTACATATGGGGAAGGTAAGAAATGGCCCAGCACCCCCACAACACGAGGTTCATTGAAACCAGCCTCCTTTATAGGTCTTAATATTATAAAATTCTTAAGTATAACAATATTATCCATATTACATGCAATAATTAAAATAAAGCATCATTATATTAAAATCTAAGCAATGTCCAAACAAAGCAAATAAATGGACACCGATCCGAAGATGGGAAAATGTCATTACATCATCCATGTCTAAACTAAATAGGACACCCACTGAAAGGTGGAAACATGTCCTTTACATTGATCCAAAATATAAAAGCTATTCAAATTACATGATATTTAACTAATGAGGTACCCATAAAGTGGAAACATACCTCTTACAATTTTAATACTAAAACAAACAAATAATAACAATAAAGAAAACATCCATCCATGATAAATTAAATAAATCAAGCATTGAAATTAAATAAATCAACCATCAAAGCATATAATAAACTACATAATCAAATCAAAAATTAAATAAAGCAAGTAAAGATACAAATTAGGGTTTACTGTTTCTATTTAAAGTTCTTTAATTAACATTTAGGATTTTAGGATTTTAGTATTATTATTGTTATTTGTTTAGGCTACTGTAAAGGTTTTGAAAAATTGGAATGGATTAGGGTTTTATAAATTTAAGAAAGTAGTAAGTTTTTTTTAATTAAATTAGGGTTTAGGGGCAACATTATGAAAATAGGGTTTTGGAATCTTAAGACATTAGGGTTTATAATTCATGGTTGGGATTGTGATTTTAGTTTTATTAGATTATGGCTTTAGGGTTTAGATTAACTAGTTAGGGTTTTAAGTTCACTGAATTAGGGTTTAGGAAAACTTAGGGTTTACTTGGTTTTTCGAAAAAGTTAGGGTTTTTGGTATTTTAGAAAACATATTTGGTTTTAGGATTTAAGAAAATATTTTAGAGTTCTATAAAATAATTATGATTTTTAGAAAATGTAAAGAGAACTAGGGTTTGGAGATTTAAGAAAACATTTGGAGATTTTGGACAAAAAGTTATGGTGTAGATGAAAATAGTTGGTAAAAATAATTTAGGGTTTTAAAGCTTTTGGAAACAGAAGAAACCCTTTAGGGTTTTTAAGGTTTTTAGAAACAGAAGAGTAATTTAGGGTTTGTGAAGTTTTTGGAAACAGAAGAGTAGTTTAGGGTTTTTAAGATTTTTGGAAGCAGAAGAGTACACTTTTAGGGTTCTTAAGGTTTGATCACTTACTAAGGCTACTGGAAGAATGTATGATACATTACTAAGTTTAATAATTTAGATTACTTAGAAAAATAAACGATGAAAACATTGTAAATAACATCAAACCAAAGATTTATAATCAATCCTCCATTTGTTGGTTCCTCCACAATTTGATTTCTAGATGAACAATGACAAAGGCAAGGTTGCTGCCTTTGATGGATTGTGTGAGCGGGGATTTTCGCCCCCACTCCCGGGGGAATGGTTCTTACGACTTCGACACTGTTTAGGCTCAGGGCCTTAGACAACACGGGCCTAAGTTCGAAGAAAATGAGTCGCCACCCGGATAGACCGGAAAAAAGAAAGGGGTGGATGACTCGATTCCTAAGGAATCTCCAACCCCCTAATGGGTT
Source organism: Garcia nutans (assembly GCA_947685225.1). Taxonomy (NCBI): domain Eukaryota; kingdom Viridiplantae; phylum Streptophyta; class Magnoliopsida; order Malpighiales; family Euphorbiaceae; genus Garcia; species Garcia nutans. The sequence continues at coordinate 1,178,290 of CANTUV010000046.1, forward strand.
CAAAAAGGCCCAACACCCCACAACGCCCGGTTCATTGGAACCGGCCTCCTTTACAGGTCTTAATATTATAAAATTCTTAGATATAACAACATTATCCATATTACACACAATAATTAAAAGAAAACATCAATATATTAAAATCAAAGCAAGGTCCAAGCAAAACAAATAAATGGACACCCATCCAAAGATGGAAACATATCCTTACATCACATGCCTAAATAGGACACCCACCGAAAGGTAGAAACATGCCCTTTACATAAGTTCTAAGATAGAAAAGCAAATTAAATTACATGATATTTAATTAATAAGGTACCCACCAAGTGGAAACATACCTCTCACAACATTTAGAAATCTAAATAAATTGATAAAAGTAAATAATCATTCATCACAAATAAATCATTCATCCAAGATATTAAACATCAATAGAAAGTAAACATCCATCCATTATGAATTTAATGAGCCAAGCATTGAACTTAAATAAATTAAAGCATGTAAAATAAATCAAAGCATAATCAAATTTGGAATTGAATAAGGTAAATAAAAATCCAAATTATAGCTACTCTTTCCATTTAGGGTTCTTTATTCCAAGTATTTAGAGTTTTGGAATTAATGGAGTTAGGCTACTGTGACTTTTTTTTGGAATTAAAATAGATTGAAGTTTTATGTTTTTAAAAGGTTGGTAAGACACTTTGATTAACCAAATTAAGGTGAAATCATGAAACTAGGATTTGGACTCTTTAAAATATTTTTTATTTTGTGATTTATGATTAATGAATTGTTGCGTACTGTGTGAATTTAAAATATTTGTGTTTTTATGGTTTTTAAAGTTTTAAAGGATTAAGGTTTATAAAAAGTTAGGGTTTAAGGTTTTAAAGGGATTAGGGTTTACTATTTTAGGTTTGGAAGTTGAATTTGGGTTTAGTATTTTAGAATTAGGGTGTCGCTGGATGTTTAGGTTTTTAGGGTTTGAAAATCAACTTGATGGTTTTATGAAGTTTTATGAAAATAAACAAATGGTTTAAAGTTTTTAAAAGCAAAAAAGTAGTTTTTAAGGCTTTTGGAAAGAAACTGGATATAATTTAAGGGTTTTGATGATTTGGAAAGTAAATTAGGGTTTTAGGGTTTTGAAGAAACTAAATTAATAACTTTAAATTCTTTGGAAAATAAAGCAATGAATTAGTGTTTTTAACTTTTGAAAAACTAAATTAAAGTTCTGGGATTTTGATTTTGAAAGCCACAATTAGATAGTTTATGCTACTGTGTAAAATATAACAAAACAAGAATTTAATACATATCTCCTTTTGATGGTTCCTCCAAAAATAATTCTTCTTGGATGAATTAAAATAAAGGCAATTGCTGCCTTTGATCATTTTTTTAATGCTTTGCTTGTTGCTCTCAAAAAGTCAAATTGATTTGCTGCCTTTCCTTCGCAGAATCGGTTTCCAACTCTCCAATTTTGTCCCAATTTTTCTCCTCCCTTTTTCTGTGTTGTTTAATCCATATTTATAGAAGTTTTTTTAATTTTTTCCCTAGTTGCTCACGGCATACATTATAGAATAATAAAAGGAAATCAAAACCTAATTGCATTAGGTTTCGGAAAATTTTGCTGGCGAAAAAAAAATGCTATATAAAAATCGCGCCGGCGAAAAAATTTACCACAGGAAAAATTGCGCTGGCGAAAAAGCTGCCTGGGCCCGCTGACTTTCGGAGATGATTTTTCGTCGCCGATTTTTTCGTCCCCGATTTTTATTTTTTTATTTTTATTTTTTGATTTTTATTTATTTATTTTTATTTTTTATTTATAAAATTTAGATACTAAAGCAAAAATTATTTAATTAAGATAACAAAAATTATTTTGGACCAATTAAGATATATTAGACAACACAAAAATTATTTTGGACTAAATAAAATATATTGGACCGAATTGGGTCAAAAATTAAGGGTCTACAGTTTGCCCCCTGCTTGAATGATCTGAAACTTTAGTGAAAGAGAGTGAAAATCAACAAGACTTGATTTTTGAGATGGTAGAGGTTTTGGGTTCAGGACCCAGTTCGAGTTCTGGACTCAAGGATAATTCTAGGTTCTAGACCTAAGGAAAATTTGGGTTTTGGACCCGAACTAAGTTCTGGACTTAGAAATAATTCTAGGTTCTGGACCTAATGGTAAAATTTGGGTTCTGGACCTGAGCTAAGTTCTGGACTTAAAAATAATTCTAGGTTCTGGACCTAATGGTAAAAATGGGTTCTGGACCCGAGCTAAGTTCTGGACTTAGAAGTGATTCTAGGTTCTGGACCTAAGTAAAATTTAGGTTCTGGACCCGAGCTAAGTTCTAGACTTAAGAATAATGCTAGGTTCTAGACCTAAGAAAAATTTGGGTTCTGGACCCGGTTCGAGTTCTGGACTCATGGATAATTCTAGGTTCTGGACCTAAGGGACATTTGGGTTCTGGACCCGAGCTAAGTTCTGGACTTAGAAAAGATTCTAGGTTTTGGACCTAAAGAAAATTTGGGTTTTGGACCCGAGCTATGTTCTGGACTTAGGAATAATTCTAGGTTCTGGACCTAATGGTAATTTGGGTTCTGGACCCGAGCTAAGTTCTGGACTTCCAGAAGATTCTAGGTTCTAGACCTAAGGAAAATTTAGGCTCTGGACCCGAGAGATTTGGATACTCGATCCTAAACTAGACTCGGATACTCGATCCTAAATTGAATTAGGATACTCGATCCTAAATTAGCTTTGGATACTCGATCCTAAACTGGATTGGGATACTCGATCCTAACTGGATTTGGATACTCGATCCTAAACTGGATTGGGATACTTGACTCTAAATTGGGCACTTGGACCCGAGATTGGGTACTTGGACTCGAGCTTGAATTAATTTTGGGTACTTGGACCCGAGATTGATTAGATTTGGGTACTTGAACCCGAAAATGAGTTTGACTAACCTTTTATTAGTTGAGAAGTCTGACTGCTCTGGCCATTCTATGCATTGTGGTTCTTCACCCTTGGAACATGGATCTTTATCCATTAGAGGTTGGGTCTTTACCTTGGCTTCAGCTCTTTTAGCTGAACTGATCTTTCATCTTTTGCCTCTTCATTCTTTTGATAGTTCTAATGTTCCATTCTTTTGTTCTTCCTGTAGACCCTTAATTTTTGACCCAATCCGATCCAATATGCTTTATTTAGTCCAAAATGATTTTTGTTGTTTAATTGGTCCAAAATAATTTTAATTAAATAAATTTTACCTTAGTATCTAATTTTGATTAATAAAAAATGAAAATAAACAAATAAAAAATAAAAATAAAAATCGGAATCGGAAAAAAAAATTGGCAGCAAAAAGTGGTCGCGCGGGCCCGTCGGGCCAGCAGCAACTCACCCGCAGGCCTGCGGGCGAAATAACTTCCCGCAGGAATTTCCTGCGGGCTGGCACCCCCACGGGCCCGGCAGCTCAGTTTTCGCCAGCGCAAAATTTTTTGACGCAATTTTTAGAATCCTAATCCAATTAGGTTTTAATTTCTTTTTTTATTAATATTACTTACCTTAATTAATTTGGAATAAACAACCTAAAAACCACTATAAATAAGGACCAATTAAACCAAATCAAGGGAGGAAAAAAATTGGCAGTGGCTTGATTTTTGAAACCAAATCAAGGAAGGAAAAGGGAAAACTCAATTCAATTGATATTTAAAGCAGCAGTAGCATGTATTAAAGAATTCAAAGAGAGCAAAGGCTGGTCTTTGGAGCTAGTTCATCCAATTAGAATTGTTTTTGGAATAATCAACAAAAGAAGGTAAGTGATTTTTCTTAATTTTTTATGTTACACAGTAGCTAACTTATGTAATTAGGATTTTTCAAATCAAAGACCTAATAACTTTAATTCCATTTTTCCAAGATAAAAACATTAAAACGTGACTTTCTTTTCTAAAAAGATTTAAAATTGTTATTTTTTCTTCTTAAAAACCCTAAAACTCTAATTGAACATATTTTTCAACAAAACCAAAATCAAATTCTGTTTCTTTTAAGATTTTAAAGTAGGTTCTATTTCATTCAAAAAACCTTCAAAAACATCTTTTCTACTTATAAAAACTTCAATCCATTTGTTTAAATTCATAAAACTTTATAAAATATCAAATTGACTTCTAAAATCCTAAGAATTCTTCATTACCCGTGAACTCTAAATTTCAAACCCTAAATCCAAAATTCAACTTTTAAACCTAAAATAATGAACACTAACCCTTTTAAAACCTTAAACCCTAATTTTTATGAACTCTAATCCTTTTGAAACATTAAAAAAATTAAAAACATTAAAACTCAAAAAAGTCACAGTAGTTTAATTCACTATTTAAAAATCATGAATTAAAAAGTATTTCAAAGTATCCAAAACCCTAATTTCATAATTTTACCATTCAAATCTTAATTTTGTTAATCAAAGAGTCTCACCAACCCTTTAAAACATAAAACCCTAATTTATTTTAATTTCATAAAAAGTTACAGTAGGCATAAATTAGACTTTTATTTACTTTATTCAATTCCATATTTATTTATATCTTGATTTATCTCTTATGCTTTAATCTATTTAATTTCAATACTTGATTTAGTTAATTTATCATGGATGGATGTTTATTTTATTGATATTTAAATACTTTTAATGAATGATTTATTTATTATGGATGATTATTTACATTCATCAATCAATTTAGACTTCCAAAAGTTGTAAGAGGTATGTTTCCACTTGGTGGGTACCTCATTAGTTAAACATCATGTAATTTAATTTGCTTTTCTATTTTAGAACTTATGTAAAGGACATGTTTCTACCTTTTGGTGGGTGTCCTATCTAGGCATGTGATGTAAGGACATGTTTCCATCTTTGGGTGGGTGTCCATTTGTTTGTTTTATTTTGTTTGGACATTGCTTTGATTTTAATATAATGATGCTTTCTTTTTATTATGTGTAGTATGGATAATATTGTTATATTTAGGAATTTTATAATATTAAGACCTGTAAAGGAGGCCGGTTCCAATGAACCGGGCGTTGTGGGAGTGCTGGGCCATTTCTCACCTTCCCCACACGTACCCAACTTTCCAAACCCATTAGGGGGTTGGGGATTCCTTAGGAATCGAGTCATCCACCCCTTTCTTTTTCCCGGCCCGTCCGGGTGGCGACTCCATTTTCTCCGGACTTAGGTCCGTGTTCTCTAAGGCTCTCAGCCTAAACAGTGCAGAAGTCGCAAGAACCATTCCACCGGGAGTGGGGGCGAAAATCCCCGCTCACAGTGGCGACTCCACTGGGGATAAGAGAAGTTGATTCCACTGGTCTTTATATTATTCTATTCTTTCTTATAATGATATTATCCATTGCATCATATTAGATTGCATTGTGTGCGTGAGTTAGGACGCCCGTGTTACCCGTGTTGTGTTATGTAAGGGATACCATACTTTCACTCAAGGTATGGAGATCGAGCATGGCATAACCACTCATAGCCTCATACCATTTGGTATATACTTGTTATGGGAACCTAAGCCTTTTAACCCAAAGACTAAAGCTCATGTAATTGGCCTAGTTACTTTCCTTAGGTTTTACCCCAAATGCATGTTGTTTGACTATGGTTAGTTTATCTTAGTCTAAATCATGGCCTATTTGGTTTGTTCTTTTTCTAATATGACCTAAGTATATTGTAAGCTCAAAATAAATTTTTCTTTAAAATCCAAAAGACCAAAACTATTTTCAAAATTTTTCCCAAGATGGTCTTTGGACATAAGACTTTTTCTAAAAATAAATTAGAAAAAAATTCTTTGGCCCATGGCCCAAATACTAAGCCCAAAATCCATTTTTCTAAAATCTTTTACAATGGGCTTAGAAACAAAACTATTTTCACCCAACCTTTCCTTATAAAGAGCTTGCAAAAATATTTAGGTCAATTATGAAATACCAAAAATCAATTGTGGGCCTAGTTTACACTAAGAATAAATTAACCATGGCTTGTTTTTGGCATGAACCATTAGTTGCTCTTTTCAAGTGAGAAATCTATTCATAATAAACCTCTTAATTTCGTTTTAATCCAACATAGCATAAAAGCTACTATAGTTGGTTGAATGGATTAAAACCTAATTAATGGGAATTACTATGAATGGACTTCCATTTTCGAAAATATAACTATTGGTTGAAACGTCTGTGGGAATTATTCGAAAATAAGGTACCCCATGTTGGTATTTTGGTTAACCATATACCTAGGGAAAGAGACTCGCCATTCATGTGTGGATGTTATAAGGTTGGAAGGAACGTCCTAATTTATCCTTGTTTGTTAATTGTTTATGCATACATGCATACATTTGCATCTCATATCAATGATCCTCTCTGGCTCAAAGCCCTGGATTACGAAGTTCAAAATCTTACAACAATCCGACCTACGCTGGAGATGAAGTATCTAGCAACGACTCAATCACTTGCTCACCAAAGACAATGGAGCCCGAACAAATTCAAAGAATGGTGGATGAAGCCCTCAATGCCAAGATGAAAGAAATCAAAGAGGCCCTAGCTGAGACCATGAAGAACCAATTGACTGCAATCTTAGAGAATCATGTCGAAGCATCTGCTAGCGCTAAGAAACCAAAGGACAAAGGGAAGACTAAAGTTAATGAAGTGGCTTTTGATGATGAAAAGGTGGTCATTGATGATGATGATGATTGGGCTCAATACTACCAAGAGGTTCAAGAAAAGAAGAAAGAACTGAAGGCTGTCGAGAAGGCAACTATTGAAAAGACTGAGACATCTGATGTTGAAAAGATGATTGCTAATTTAGAAAAGAAATTTGAGAAGAAGCTGAAAACCGAAGAGATGTCCGAAGTTGACAAGTTATTTGAACAAGATGAAGAGGTCCCTTATAAATTCAAGATGACATCATTTTCTAAGTACAATGGCACCGGAAATCCTCATCTTCATGTGAAGCAGTATATCACTGCCATGCAGTCTGCCCGAGCTACTAAGTCTCAAACTCTAAGGTACTTTATGCTCTCATTGGACCCTGTTGTCCAAAATTGGTTCAATACCTTAGATGATGGAACACAAAAGAGTTGGGATCTGCTTTACAAAGCCTTCATCCAACAATATGGATATAATGTTGAGTTGGAAGTTACCTTGATGGAAGTGGAGTCCATTAGGCAAAGGCCGAATGAGAATTTTGTGGACTATGTGAAAAGATGGAGAAACAAGGCTGATTTACTAAAGAAGAGGCCCGATGAATCTTATCAAATAAGGATGATTGTGAGAGGGGTCTTACCTAGTCTTCGTGAGAGGATGTCTCATACACTCATACATGATTTCAAAGATCTTCTCCAAGCTGGTCTACAAATTGAAGAGTGGGAAAGGGAGAAGAATCGCTTTTTAATAAAAAGGAATGAGAAAGGGAACTACCAGTCGGGCAATCAAAGCACACAAAAAGAAGTTGTGTTAATGCCGCTAGTCAAGGAGGAATGAGGCAATTTTCAGATCTAGGGAAGCCACTATCTTGGGTTCTGAATAAGCTACAAAAGAAGGGATTGTTACAACCCTTGACTCCTCATCCTTTTCCTAATCCTCTTCCACCTAACTTTGATACTAATGCATTTTGCCAATTCCATCAAAGGCCTGGACACGAAATGGACAATTGCATGAAGTTGAGGCATGAGATCCAGAATTTAATTGATAATGGCAAGTTGCCTGAGCCGAACAAGCCTAACACCAAAGATAATCCATTTTCAAGGTTCAACAGAGTGCCACCACTAGCAACCTTCATGGTGGGAAAAGGATTGGAAGAAGAATTTGTTTTATCATCCTTTCAAGATGGGAATGTTAAAGATGTGAAAGGAAAAGAAGCCTAACTCAATGAACTTTCCTTAGGTTGAATGTTGCTTTTCAGTCTTACTTTCTTTAATGTTTTGGAACTTTCGTGTATTTCAAATTTAAATTTGTTTGAATAAATTACTTTCATCATAAATTTTTGTTGGTCTTTGTTCATTTTGGTGCTCAACCAATGAGGAATTTAGCTTTATAATTCATGAGTTAATATATTTAGGCATCATGACTCGAATGACTGTACTAGATGAGGGAATTACTCTATAGCATTGAGTTGTGTATGCTTACTTAAAGAGGGCTCCTGCATAATTATCTTTGTCTAGGTCTTAGTCAGTCTTAGAACATGCTTTGACAAACTTTTGAGGCGAAATTGAACTCTGCTTATTTAAGAGAGAAATGATCTAGGCATTGTTTGATTAGCCAACAACTAGTATCCACCCTATTTAATATCAATCCCTAGTTGTCCCTTTGAGCCTGCATAAAATTTTAGCTTTCTTTTCATTGGCATATAACCTTAATAACCTAACCTGAGCTGTTGTGATACTTTTGGCAAGTCTTATGATCACTAAGATGAAAAGGCAATAAGATTAAAAAAGGCAATGATTAGTCAAGATCATGAAGATAGTGGAAGTTCTCAAGACCATGAAGATAATTGAAGTTCTCAAGACCATAAAGATAGTGGACGTTTTCAAGACCCTAAGGGTAGTTGAAGTTCCCTTAATATCTCCAAGACAACATCAACATTGGAGTAATAAATGATTTATCCCTATTAAAGAAGATTTGTGTTACTCCACTCATCCATTATTGGAAGCCCAAGTTGGTACAAATAAGACAACTTTGTTTGAGCTAGAACCAAAAACAAAAAAGGAGAGAAAGAAAGAAAAACAAAAAAAAATCAATAGAAAAAGAAAGGAAAAAGAAAAAAGAGTAAAAAAAAAACCCAAAATGGTTCAAAAAGCCAGCTGAGTTCTCTTTTACCTAAAGCAGCAAAAGGCTTCTATTTGGTTCATAAAGAATTTTTTTGAGTTGGCCCAACCCAACCAAAGATTCAATTAAAATTGGAGAAAAGGAGGAAGACCACCCAGTTCATGAAAGTTATGTAGTCCAACAAGAAAGAAGGACAAAAAGACAGAGAAAGGGAAGAGTAAGAAAAATAAAAAAGAAAGAAAAGGGAGAAGAAAAAAAGAAGCAAATTTGGGTCTTAAAATTTATGCAAGGGCAAAAACTATCCTAATCAAGATCCAAATTAATGCTAAGAAGATAGAAGAAATTTGGAGTCTAGCAAGGTTGCCTCCAAGCTGCCTAAAATTCCAACAAGAAATTTGTAGTGTGAAGGTTTGTCCATTATGTCACACCAGCTCCAATCTCAAAATGGCCTTCACTTAAGCCTGTTTCCCTCATAGACCCTATTTCAAGCCTATCAAAGACTTGTTGATCTCTCTTGGTAGGTAGAGTCTATTAGTGGAGATAGTTTGGATAAGCATGCATATGAGATAGACAATATTTAAACTCAATGAGACCTTTGGCCTAGTAGTGTGTATGTGCCTATCTGAAGTGCAACAATTCTTGCTTAAATAATTCTCGAGTTTAGTACGATAGCTAGGGTTATCATGTTATAGATATGTTAATTTGGAAAATCAAGTCCTGAGGTACATTGACATTAATTTGGCAAAGCCAACATTTGATTTCAAGATCAAAATTCAAAAAAAATTCAAAAAGCTCAAAAAAATGTTTTGTCATACAAAGCCTTCAAGTTAAGGGAAGTATGTTGAACCTCCAAAGGACACATTTGGCAAAGTTATGAAGAAACTACCAACTGGCATGCTGAAATATAGTTTGAAATGGATGCATCCCTGACTCTACCATTAGGGGTCTCTACCACTCCTGTTCTCAACATATAGAAGATAAAAGCCACAAATGCAAAGCTTTCGATCATTCCAATGCAAGACTTGAACAAGCGTCAAAACGGAACCAATGAGAACACTTCTGCTGATCATCTCAGTCTGTGAGTCACGGAACCACTGTAAGTATTATTCATGCATATCATGCATACATGAGCATATTACATCGCACTTTCTTATCTTGTATTGTATATTCTTTATCAAAGTGAACAGCAAACACTTTGTGAAGTGAAGAATCAAAAGAAGATATTGAATCAGGGGGGGAATAGAAAGCCCATTGCTTGAGAAAGCTCCAGTAATCTTGCGAAGAGAAGAAATGCATGCTTATGCAAAAATCAAGATGGCAAAAACATCAATCAAAGCTTGCATGGATAAAATCTTTGGTTTGAGCCTACACAGGGGGCAAAGTTTCTCCTTTTCAATTTTTTTGAGTTTATATACCAAATATTTTTAAACTCATTTATTTTTCCACACAGGGGGGGGGGGTAAGAAGAGGATATAAGGTCCAATTAAAAATAGCTAAATCTTTACAAAAAGGAAGAAAAAGAATGGAACAAATAGAACTCTCAAAAGAATGAAGATACAAAAGACGAAAGATCAGTCGAGCTAAAAGAGCTGAAACCAGGATAGACACCCGACCTCCAATGGATAAAGACCCATGTTTTAAGGGTAAAGACCCAATCTCAAAGGATGAAGATCCATTTGCAAGGGTGAAGACCCGATTTCAAAGAATAAAGATCCATTTTTCAAGGGTAAAGACCCGATGTCAAAAGATGAAGATTCATTTTCAAGGAAGAAGATCCATTTGCAAGGGTGAAGACCCAATCTCCAAGGATGAAGATCCATTCTGAGGGTGAAGAATCACAATGCATAGAACAGCCGGAGCAGTCAGACTTCTCAACTGATAAAAGGTTAGTCAAATTCATTCTCGGGTCCAAATACCTATTCTCGGGTCCAAGTACTCAAATCAAATCGAATCCGGGTCCAGAACCCAAATTTTCCTTAGGTCCAGAACCTAGAATTATCCTCGAGTCCAGAACTCGAATCCGGGTCCAGAACCCAAATTTTCCTTAGGTCCAGAACCTAGAATTATCCTCGAGTCCAGAACTCGAATACGGGTCCAGAACTCAAATTTTCCTTAGGTCCAGAACCTAGAATTATCCTCGAGTCCAGAACTCAAATCCGGGTCCAGAACCCAAATTTCCCTTAGGTCCAGAACCTAGAATTATCCTCGAGTCCAGAACTCGAATCCAGGTCCAGAACCCAAATTTTTCTTAGGTCCAGAACCTAGAATTATCCTGGAGTCCAGAACTCGAATCCGGGTCCAGAACCCAAATTTTCCTTAGGTCCAAAACCTAGAATTATCCTCGAGTCCAGAACTCGAATTCGGGTCCAGAACCCAAATTTTCCTTAGGTCCAGAACCTAGAATTATCCTCGAGTCCAAAACTCGAATCCAGGTCCATAACCAAATTTCCCTTAGGTCCAGAACCTAGAATTATCCTGGAGTCCAGAACTCGAATCCGGGTCCAGAACCCAAATTTCCCTTAGGTCCAGAACCTAGAATTATCCTCGAGTCCAGAACTCGAATCCGGGTCCAGAACCCAAATTTCCCTTAGGTCCAGAACCTAGAATTATCCTCGAGTCCAGAATTCGAATCCGGGTCCAGAACCCAAATTTTCCTTAGGTCCAGAACCTAGAATTATTCTCGAGTCCAGAACTCGAATCCGGGTCCAGAACCCAAATTTTCCTTAGGTCCAGAACCTAGAATCTCCCTTGAGTCCAGAACTCGAACCGGGTCCAGAACCCAAATTTTCCTTAGGTCCAGAACCTAGAATTATCCTCGAGTCCAGAACTCGAATCCAAGTCCATAACCAAATTTTCCTTAGGTCCAGAACCTAGAATCTCCCCTGAGTTCAGAACTCGAACCGGGTCCAGAACCCAAATTTTACTTAGGTCCAGAACCTAGAATCATCCTTGAGTCCAGAACTCGAACCAGGTCCCAAACCCAAATTGAACCTAGAATCTTTTCTAAGTCCAGAACTTAGCTCGGGTTTAGAACCCAAATTTTACTTAGGTCTAGAACCTAGAATCATCCTCGAGTCCAGAACTCGAACCGGGTCCAGAACCCAAATTACTCTCAGGTCCAGAACCTAGAATATTCTCTAAATCCAGAGTTTAGCTCGGGCACAGAACCAGAATTTTTCTTAGGTCTAGAACCTATAATTATCCTCGAGTCCAGAACTCAAACCGGGTCCAGAATCCAAATTTTTCATAGGTCCAGAACCTAGAATCATCCTCGGGTTCAGAACCCAAAACAGGTCGCCATATCAAAAATTAAGTTTTGTTGCTTTTCACTCTCTTTCGCTAAGGTTTCAGGTCATTCAAGCAGGGGGCAAACTGTAGACCCTTAATTTTTTACCCAATCCGATCCAATATGCTTTATTTAGTCCAAAATGATTTTTGTTGTTTAATTGGTCCAAAATAATTTAATTAAATAATTTTTACCTTAGTATCTAATTTTAATTAATAAAAAATGAAAATAAACAAATAAACAAATAAAAATAAAAATAAAAATAAAAATAAGAATCGGAAAAAAAAAAATCGGCAGCGAAAAGTGGTCGCGCGGGCCCGTCGGGCCAGCAGCAACTCACCCGCAGGCCTGCGGGCTGGCACTCCCACGGGCCCGGCAGCTCAGTTTTTGCCAGTGCAAAATTTTTTGACGCAATTTTTAGAATCTTAATCCAATTAGGTTTTAATTTCTTTTTTTTATTAATATTACTTACCTTAATTAATTTGGAATAAACAACCTAAAAACCACTATAAATAAGGACCAATTAAACCAAATCAAGGGAGGAAAAAAATTGGCAGTGGCTTGATTTTTGAAACCAAATCAAGGAAGGAAAAGGAAAAACTCAATTCAATTGATATTTAAAGCAGCAGTAGCACGTATTAAAGAATTCAAAGAGAGCAAAGGCTGGTCTTTGGAGCTAGTTCATCCAAGAAGAATTGTTTTTGGAAGAATCAACAAAAGAAGGTAAGTGATTTTTCTTAATTTTTTATGTTACACAGTAGCTAACTTATGTAATTAGGATTTTTCAAATCAAAGACCTAATAACTTTAATTCAATTTTTCCAAGATTAAAACATTAAAACGTGACTTTCTTTTCTAAAAAGATTTAAAATTGTTATTTTTTCTTCTTAAAAACCCTAAAACTCTAATTGAACATATTTTTCAACAAAACTAAAATCAAATTCTGTTTCTTTTAAGATTTTAAAGTAGGTTCTATTTCATTCAAAAAACCTTCAAAAACATCTTTTCTACTTATAAAAACTTCAATCCATTTGTTTAAATTCATAAAACTTCATAAAATATCAAATTGACTTCTAAAATCCTAAGAATTCTTCATTACCCGTGAACTCTAAATTTCAAACCCTAAATCCAAAATTCAACTTTTAAACCTAAAATAATGAACACTAACCCTTTTAAAACCTTAAACCCTAATTTTTATGAACTCTAATCATTTTGAAACATTAAAAAACATTAAAAACATTAAAACTCAAAAAAGTCACAGTAGCTTAATTCACTATTTAAAAATCATGAATTAAAAAGTATTTCAAAGTATCCAAAACCCTAATTTCATAATTTTACCATTCAAATCTTAATTTTGTTAATCAAAGAGTCTCACCAACCCTTTAAAACATAAAACCCTAATTTATTCTAATTTCATAAAAAGTTACAGTAGGCATAAATTAGACTTTTATTTACTTTATTCAATTCCATATTTATTTATATCTTGATTTATCTCTTATGCTTTAATCTATTTAATTTCAATACTTGATTTATTTAATTTATCATGGATGGATGTTTATTTTATTGATATTTAAATACTTTTAATGAATGATTTATTTATTATGGATGATTATTTACTTTCATCAATCAATTTAGACTTCCAAAAGTTGTAAGAGGTATGTTTCCACTTGGTGGGTACCTTATTAGTTAAACATCATGTAATTTAATTTGCTTTTCTATTTTAGAACTTATGTAAAGGACATGTTTCTACCTTTTGGTGGGTGTCCTATCTAGGCATGTGATGTAAGGACATGTTTCCATCTTTGGGTGGGTGTCCATTTGTTTATTTTATTTTGTTTGGACATTGCTTTGATTTTAATATAATGATGCTTTCTTTTTATTATGTATAGTATGGATAATATTGTTATATTTAGGAATTTTATAATATTAAGACTTGTAAAGGAGGCCGGTTCCAATGAACCGGGCGTTGTGGGGGTGCTGGGCCATTTCTCACCTTCCCCACACGTACCCAACTTTTCGAACCAATTAGGGGGTTGGGGATTCCTTAGGAATCGAGTCATCCACCCCTTTCTTTTTCTCGGCCCGTCCGAGTGGCGACTCCATTTTCTCCGGACTTAGGTCCGTGTTCTCTAAGGCCCTGAGCCTAAACAGTGCCGAAGTCGCAAGAACCATTCCACCGGGAGTGGGGGCGAAAATCCCCGCTCACACTTCCTTTTTGCAAAAATTTAGCTATTTTTAATTGGACCTTATATCCTCTCCTTGCCCCCCTGTGTGGCAAAATATTTGTAAGTGAGTTTAAAAATATTTGGTATATAAGCTAAAAAAATTGAAAAGGAGAAACTTTGCCTCCTGTGTAGGCTCAAACCAAAGATTTTATCCATGCAAGCTTTGATTGATATTTTTGCCATCTAGTTCTTCGCACAAGCACGTATTTCTTCTCTTTGCAAAATTACTGGAGCTTTCTCAAGCAATGGGCTTTCCATGCCCCCCTGATTTGACATCTTCTTTAGATTTTTCACTTCACAGAGTGTTTGCTGTTCACTTTGATAAAGAATAGACAATACAAGATAAGAAAGTGCGATGTGATATGCTCATGTATGCATGATATACATGAATAATACTTACAGTTATTCCATCGACTCACAGACCGAGTGTAACACCCCTTAACCCGACTATTTCCAGCCGAGCCAAGTGTGCTACAGTATATGCAACATGGTATACAGAACATGTACTAAATAAAATTTTGTGCCTTTTATTACAAATAATAATAATTTACACATTTCTTTAATTGTTATAATTACATTTTGAAAGTCCTTAACAGTACATGCCAAGCTAAACTTTGCTTTGCTCCTCACTTCGCCTCCTATTGCGCACTCTGGTGCTCCTTTGTAGCTTCCCATTTGTCAGCTTGGGCTCCATAACCTACGAGTTTAGAAAACTAAACTCGCTAAGCATATAGCTTAGTGGGCACTTTAACCGTTAAATAGAAATTAGATGCAAACCACACAAAATTACAGATATGGCACAACCAACCCAATCATCAATATAAACATTCTCAGGTTCTTATTATATTTATCCTATTATTTGTTAAGCTTTTATGACAGTATGCTATTCATTTCTATTGATTTACTGCCACTGGATGGTACCTCATCCTATATCTGTTAGTTGCCTAACATTGCTGTTGATTACCGATATGATAGTTATGTATTTGTATTTTATGGCATTATAATTTCTTTATCATTGTAGGCCCAACACTCTCTTGTTTTGAGTTCCGTTTATTAAATAACTTATGCATGAATTAAAGTTGTGTATTCACTATCTTTGTCCTATGCTTTCCTTCGGTAGTTTGGCATGAATGGTTATTCGTGTGTTCATATGCTCCTTTCATTAAGTTCACATATATTTGTTAAGATTTGGATAAGTCATATAAGAAATTAACCAACTGAATAATGGTTATTACCCTTTGCCAAGTTTAATATTTTGACGGTTCGAAATTTATTTTATTAAAAATTCATAGGGCACCAAGGATTAGGAATCTATCTATTTTTATCCTAAACCAACTCAATAGAACTAATTTGTAGTTTAAAGTTTTCATTCCGGGCCTTTGGGCCGGACTGCACTTTTTAGGCCACACCGGGTTTTACAATACTGCAAAAATCCCTCGTTGGGCTTTAAAATCTAAATAAAACACAATTGGGATGTGATTTTCAAAAAATGAAAAATGCTATATTGTTCTTAATTGGTCAAGCTTTCAAGAGCATATTTTTGATAATTTATTTCATTCCAAACGAATATTTTATCTCAATTATACCTCATTTATTTCTTACTAAATGAACAGTGAATTCTAGCATTTAGTTTCTTATGTACCTTGTTATCTTATTTCCCCAATAACTTTTGTTCTACTAATCCGAATGTAAAAATTATTGCTTTCACTCGAACTAGACTCATATGAGTCCTTATGGTTAAATTTCTAGATTTAACTTTGTTACACATAATTCTTGATGACTCCTTGAACTCTTCCCTGGCCACTTGGTTACTCAAGTCTGCGCAATGCGTACTATTTCATTTATAACTTTACCTACTCAACTCAGATTGAGACGATTCTTATCTTAAATTAAACTACACACATAAGGCTACATTCAGTAAAAATTTCAGCTTTAAACAGGCAATACGTGATTTTTGACACAATTTCTAATTCAGCCCTGCAGTCTGCTAGGGTCTGCCTGCGCATGGTTCGCTCATTCATGTGTAACTTCTACATTTTAAGTCCAATAGAGATGAATACAACTCGTGTGATTCACCAACATACAAGGGTTCATTTATATCTTCTATCACAACATCTAATTCCTGAGGTAAATGGACCAAAACCTGGACTCAAGGCACAAATCTCAGTCTGTCCGGTTTCACAATTTCAGTGTGCATGAGTTATACACTTTTTGATCATATATTTTTTATCTACAAGTGGGATTTAGGAAATTCCAAATTCTATGGTTTCCTAACACATAAGGGTACATTTAAGTTTTCTTTCACAGCTTCTAAATGTGTCATTAAGGTCACCTAAACGTAGTCCCAAGTCACAGGTTACTGACTGAGGAATCTCAGTTTTTCAATTTGTACGCCTGGTATCATTTTGATCATAACTTTCATTCCACACATGTAAATGAGTTGGTTCCAAATCCTATGGTTTACCGACATATTGGAGAACAATTAAGTCTTCTTTGTCAAGTTCTAGTTCTATCATTTTTGCTAGTCTAAATTTCGGTTGAAGTTTCAGAAAAATGCAGGACACATGGCTGGCTGCAACAAAACAACACAACATAGCACTCCCATATTTACCCCCATTATAACCTCAACCCCAAAATCAATCAATACACAACAAACACTTCTATATCATCATCAATCTCAACCACATAACCATCACAACTCAAGCACATGAACAATTATAGCAATTACACATCCAAATGCAAAGGCAATAGAGATCACTAATTCAAGAAGGTTAAAGTACCAAACCTTTTTCCCCTTTTCTTTCCTTAGCTCATCTTGTAACACCCCTTCCCAACCTACATATGTAAGCTGAGTAGAAGCGCCACACTAACCTAATGTTGCTACAAATTTTACTTAGTCAAATTTTAGTTCCGATTTTTACAAAATTTTTGCCATAGTTTCGCCTAAAAATTGAGTCCCAAGTGTCGACAAAACCGGTTTTTTTCTTATTTTTAAAAACATTTTACACAAACCAATGCAAACAAAATCATTCTCAGTACACTCCCAATAAATTCCCCTTGTAACCTCAACTACAACCTGCAAAAAGGATTTACACTTCTAGTACAACATAAAATAAAGGTTTTGGGACAACCCCCATATTTAAATATTACACAGCGGAAGTTATAAAATATTTACATATTTACAAATTCATATACATCAAAACTCAAGTTTTACAACACATAAAATTTATACATGATTGGCAAGTCTGCTCTGATCTTTAAGCTCCCAAAATAGATTCTTCAAGGTCTACTCTCACTAGTTCTTGATGAACTCTCGGGTTCAACTCTATCCACTCTACTACCTGCGCGATTAAACACTATCGCGCTAAGCCAACGGCTTAGTAAGATAAAACATGCTAACGGTATGCTTTAATGAAATGCAATGCCACATATGTTATTGATAAGATCAACATCATAAATATAAAGTTAACCACACAATTATGCATTTCACAAATCATAGTCATATGAGCATACCACATTTCAACATCTTTTCACATTCAACATTAATCAATCATACTCCATAACCAACATCTCATTTCATTAAACTCATAACATTATTTAGGACATTCATATAACCTTGACACCTATGGGCCCAACAAGTATTTAATACGATATTCAGAGTTCAGAGTTACTGCTTTGGTTCATAGTCACAATAATCACGCCCGTAGGCAATGTATATACATGTATCTCTATCCATGGATAGTGTAACAGACCCAGTCTCTTGGATCATCAACTCAACACATATGAGGAGATCCTCAACCCGGCAAGACTGTTACAAATCATGTATCTCATAGTGTAACAGACCCAGTCTCTTGGACCATCAACTCAACACCTATGAGGAGGTCCTCAACCCGGCAAGACTGTTACCTTTCATCATTTCTTAGGCATGCCACCCAAATCCAGAACTCTGAAACTGAATAACATATTAAACAAACAATTCATTTCCATTCTCAATTCTCATCACATTTAGGCAAACATGCCTTCTTTCTTTCAATTACATCATCTTAGCCAATAACAATGGCTTCACATTTCATTTCATAATATAACATCTCATTATTCAAGTATATATATATATATATCTCATCCATGATCACATTATATCTCACATAGCATCATTCATAAATATCAACATTTCATTCCACATTACTCATGAAACACATTACCATTCACAATGCACAACATAACATTGTTCAATCTCAACAATGCAATTAGGGCAAAGAACAATTGATTATAACATTCATTGATTCAAGTGTGTTTAAAGTGTTTAGGGTTAGGTTTAAGGACCAACCTACCTTTGGAGAACCAAAGCAATGCAAGAAGAACAAAGAATTAAAACCCTAACCATAAATAGTACATTCTGGTTTTAAACTCCATTTTATCCATATTTTGAAAAATTGTATAAAATAATCTACTTGACTAAAAATTCTAAAATTTTTACAGAATTTAGTTTTGTATCTTAAAATCATCCCTTTAAAATTTCAGATCAAACTGAACACAAAATCTTGGTCAAATAGTTCACCTAACCAGACTGCCCCAATTGCCCTGCATCCTGGCAGCAGTTCTGAACTTTGTGAATTCCATAAATCAAATTCAATCAACGTGGTTCCAAATTATTTTTCTCAAATACTAGACTCACTAAGAAACAACATATCCAAAATTCAATTGAATATGATTTTTCTACATTTTATTAAAAATCCCGAAATATAGTTGTCCCAGTTAAGGTACCTGCTGGAACAGGTCTAATGAAAATAATTTTTCTAAACTCATAACCATTCCAAAATCGAATCAACATATTTTTCCGTCATTCTAGACTCATAGAGGCACAACATATCAAAAATTCACTTCAAGAACATTTTTCTAAAATTAATTAAAAATCATACAAGTCACAGCCTTTACTAATCCTAAAACAGAAACAATTTCACTAAACACCAATCTTACTCTTCCATCACCAACACCAACCCAACTTCTCATCTATCAAGCAAAATCAATACTTACAATCATACCATAAGCAACTTAATCATACCACTTCAAAAGAATTGAAGAAATTAGAGAAAAGATCTTACCTTAGTTAAAAACTTCTTAAATCAACACTTGAACACTTAATCTTTCTTCAATTTAAGCTTGAAATCATCAAAACCATCACTTGTCTCTTTCTTTCTCTTTGGCTATGGAGGGCCGGCCATCAACAAGAAGAAGAAGAAGAAATGATGAAGAAAACACAAATCAAACCTTCTTTAAATATCCACCATGTGATTTTATCCAAGCAATTACTAAAGTGCCCTTATTCACATAATTATCTTTTTGTCTTATATGTGCCCAATTAAGTAATTTACCAATCTCAAATAAATATCTTCTCTTGCATTGACCAAGCCTTTTGACCACTTTATATGTCATATATATTAACATATACACAACATATAAATTTGTCTCTAAACCCTATTTCTTCCCAAAATACATATACATATACTTTCTCTTCTCAATTTCTTTTCTCTTACAATTTAACACATATATTCAATCCAATATATAACAATAACAACAACAACAATATGCAAAACTTCTAGGGCATAAATGAGGATATTACACATCTTTGATCTTTTTCTTCTTTTTCCTTTAGCTTTTCTTGATTTCCTACAAGAATTCCAGCATACACACTTTAAACATACATCCTATGGTTTGAAAACATAAGCTACCAATTCATTTCTTGCCAATTTTTCCTCAATCTAATCTCCTCTAACCTTAAAACCATTATTTCTTTCATCAAATCCTTCAAATAATTATTTCTTGAATTTTCTCCAAATCTAGCTACATGAACCCTAATTTCAATCTCTTAAATTAACCATTAATCCATGAAATTAAAACTAGAGATAGGTTTCTCTTACCTTATAATCTTGTTTGTCACCAAAATCTTCAACCAAAAGCCTTAAACATTGGAAAAATCACCTCCTTCTTCCTTCTCTTATGGTTTGGACGAGTTCACCATGTAAGAGAGGGCTTTTATTTCTTTCCTTAGCTTATTTTGATCCAAATGGCAGCCATAAGTGGTGAAAATATGTTGGTATAGATGTTGACTTCCAATTGGTACACCTTATAGCAAAAATGACCACTTTTAATTGGTCCACTTGCCTTCTTCTTTTATCTATTTATTTGGCAAGCCATTAGGCTTTCTTTTATTCATATTTTGACCCCCTCAAATTTCTTGTGCTGTAATTTTATAGTATAGGGTGTGAAAATATCAAAATACCCTCCAGCGATTAATTGATTGTAACTTTTAAACTGTGCATTTTCGGGAAAAATTGAAACCCACGGTTATGACCCTATTAATCTCGAGAATATTCTTCCGGGGTTGGATATGGGCACTATTAAGAACTTCCGACACTTAATTTTTAAGTTTACATAGTTGCCCCTAACTTTTGAGAAATTTTCACTTAGGTCCTTTTGATATCCCTTCCTGACCTTGCGGTATTTCTTTATTAATATCTTTTTTCTCACAAATTTAAATTAAGTAATTCTTATTCCCACTGAAACTAGACATCCTGGGCTACATTGTATCAAAATTTCAGGTCAATCCGAGCTATATCCAATTTTTGACGGGCCTTCGAACTCAAGCCTACTATGCTGTCCTGAGGCATCTTGCACATTGTCTACTAAATCCATCATTTCTTATTCTGTACAACTCTAAATTGAGTAATTTGAAGTTATACATCTATCTAAGACACAAATAAACAATTAAGTCTTCTTTGAGACTCTCTAATTATATCATTAACTTGGATGAATTTCGAGCTCAAGTTATAGGTCATGTTCTAAACTCCTTTGTTCTAAGCCAAAATCATATCCTCTATGTCTATTTCTTACCAATCTGGGATTCGGGATGTTACACCGAGGCAATCAGCAGAAGTGTTCTCATTGGTTCTATTTTGATGCTTGTTCAAGGCTTGCATTGGAATGATCGAATGCTTTGCATTTGTGGCTTTTATCTTCTAGATGTTGAGAACATGAGTGGTGGAGACCCCTAATAGTAGAGTCAGGGATGCATCCATTTCAAATTATGTTTCAGCATGTCAATTGGTAGCTTGCCAATAATCATTTCCTTTGCCCAATATGTCCTTTGGAGGTTCAACATACTTCCCTTAACTTGAAGGCTTTGTATGACAAAACACCTTTTTTTTTTGAATTTTGATTTTTGAATTTTAATTTTGAAATCGAATGTTGGCTTTGCCAAATTAATGTCAATATACCTCAGGACTTGATTTTTCCAAATTAACATATCTATAATATGACAACCCTAGTTACCATACTAAACTCGGAAATCATTTCTATTTAAGCAAGAATTGTTGCACTTCAGATAGGCACATACACATTACTTGGCCAAAAGTCTCATTTGAGTTTAAATATTGTCTATCTCATATGCATGCTTATCCAAACTATCTCCACTAATAGACTCTACCTACCAAGAGAGATCAACAGGTCTTTGATAGGCTTGAAATGGGTTCTATGAGGGATATGGGTTTAAAGTGAAAGCCATTTTGAGATTTGAGCTGGTGTGACACAATGGACAAACCCTCACACTACAAATTTCTTGTTTGAATTTTAGGAAGCTTGGAGGCAATCTTGCTAGACTCCAAATTCCTTCTATCTTCTTGGCATTAATCTGGATCTTGATTAGGATAGTTTTTGCCCTTGCAAAAAATTTGGTTCCCAAATTTGTTTCTTTTCTTCTTCTCCCTTTTCTTTCTTTTTATTTTTCTTACTTCTTCCTTCTTCTTTCTCTTTCCTTACTCTTCCCTTTCTTTTATCATTTTGTCCTTCTTTCTTGTAGGACTATCAAGTACAGAACTTTCAAGAACTAGATGGTCTTCCTCCTTTTTCTCCAATTTTGATTTAATCTGTGGTTGGGTTGGATCAATTCAAGTAAAAATGTCTTTATGAATCAAATGGAATCATTTTGCTGCTTTAGGTAAAAGAGAACTCAATTGGCTTTTTGAACTTTTTTTTTGGGTTTTATTTTTTTTCTTTTTGTTTTTTCCTTTTGTTTTCTTCTTTTTTTCTCTTCTCTTTTTTCCTTTCTTTTGTCTTTTTTGTTTTCTTCTCTCTCTTTTTTTTATGGTTCTAGCTCAAACAGAGTTGTCTTGTTTGTACCGACTTGGGCTTCCAATAATGGATGAGTGGAGCAATATAAATCTCCTTTAATAGGGATGAATCATTTGTTACTCTGATGTTGTCTTGATACATTGAAAATATTAGAAAAACTTCAACTACCCTTATGGTCTTGAAAGCATCAACTACCCTCATGGTCTTGAGAACATCAACTACCTTTATGGTCTTAAGAACTTCAACTACCCTTATGGTCTTGGCTTTGCATTCACTTTTTTTATCTTCTTGCCTCTTCACCTTAGTGATCATAAGATTTGTCAAAAGTATCACAATAGCTCAGGGTAGGTTATTGAGGTTATATGCCAATGAAAAGAAAGCTAAAATTTTATGAAGGCTCAAAAGGGACAACTAGGGATTGATATTTAATAGGGTGGATACTAGTTGTTGGCTAATCCAAACAATTCCTAGATCCTTTCTCTCTTAAATAAGTAGGGTTCAATTTCACCTCGAAAGTTTGTCAAAGCATGTTCTAAGATTGACTAGGACCTAGACAAAGGTAATTATGCAGGAGCCCTCTCTAAGTAAGCATACACAACTCAATACTATAGAGTAATTCCCTCACCTAGTAAAGTCATTCGAGTCGTGATGCATAAATATATTAATTCATGAATTATCAAGCTAGATTCCTCATTAGTTGAACACCAAAATGAACAAAGACCAACAAAATTTTTGATGAAAGTAATTTATTCAAACAAATTTAAATTTGAAAAACACGATTGTTCCAATTTAAGTATTAAAGAAAGTAAAATTGAAAAGCAATATTCAAGCTAAGGAAAGTTCGTTGAGTTTAAGCTTCTTTTCCCTTCACAACTTCAATATTTCCATCTTGAAAGGATGATAAAACAAAATCTTCTTCCAATCCTTTTCCCACCGTGAAGGTTGCCGGTGGAGGTACTCTTCCAAACTTAGGCAAAGGGTTGTTCTTGGTATTGGGCTTATCCGGCTAGGGTAGCTTGCCACTATCAATCAAATCTTGGATCTCATGCCTTAAACGAGCACATTTATCTATTTCATGCCCTCGCATTTGATGAAATTGACAGAAGGCCTCGGCATTGAAGTTTGGTGGCAGTGGATTATGTAGTGGTCGAGGAGCTAAGGGTTGCAACAACCCTTTCTTTTGCAGCTTACTAAAAACCCAAGATAGAGGTTTCCCCAATCCGAGAATTGTCTTTTATTTCCTTGACCGGTCACATTAACATCAACTTCTTTTTGCATGCTCTGATTTCCAGACTGGTAATTCCCTTTCTCATTCCTTTTTATTGAAAAGCGATTCTTCTCTCTTTCCCACTCTTCAATTTGCAGACCAGCTTGGAGAAGGTCTTTTGTAACACCCCTATATACCGTATACGTACACAGCATGCTTATACGATCGTAATATACGTATACTGAATATAGAAAATGCCACAGTTTAAAAATACACAAGTCATATCTCAAAAAGAAATAAAACAAACATCACTTGTTTAAAAGAAATTCATAAAATATAATAGATCAAGTCGTTTATTAATACACAGCGAAAATTATAGCCGGTACTTACAAGTACCAATAAATAAAGATCAAAATATACAAATTATGGAATATATATACATGATTGGCAGCTTGACTCTCTGATCTTTAAACTCTAAGCCCACTTTGCAAGCATAAATTCGTCTAGGTCAAAAAGGATCCTCCGCCTCAACACTAACAGCTCTATCACCTGCGCGATGAACCACAATCGCGCTGAGCCAACAACTCAGTAGTACAAACCATAATGATATTATGCAATGCCAATATTCATATCACACATTCAATCAATAACGATCATGCTTATAAATATTACATTTCAATATCTCAATAATTAAAATCAACATAGACATACATAGGCTTAACAAATAATTAATATGACATTCAAAGTTCATCATTATTTCCAACAACAATAGCTGCAAATACAAACCTTCCCCCAACCAGGTCGGTTGCCCACTGGGCCTCAGGCCACTGCCAATCCCAGGGGTCCGCAGGAGGCAGATAGGCATGTATAAAACTATCATTAATGAACCTTCTCCCAACCAGGTCGGTAGTCCAAGTTCGGTTGCCCAACTCACTGGGTCCGCATGGTTCCGCAGGAGGCAGATAGGTACGTATAACACTGAATGAATCGAACTTTCCCCCAACCAGGTCGGTAGTCCAAGTTCGGTTGCCCAATCCACAGGGACCGCATGGTTCCGCAGGAGGCAGATAAGTTCGTTCATTTATCTTTACCTTCTCAATTCATTTCACATTACACAATAGATTTGCACCATATCTCAAATCACATTAGAACAATTCATCATATTTTTCACATACCATTCACATCATTAAAATCATATCATCACATCTTTTATCTTCATAACACATACACATTGAACACTTTTACTTTTCATTACATCCATACAATTCATCACATCATCACATTCTATATTTCATATAGATATGCTTTAATCATTTCATTATATCTCAATGCATCATTTAAGTACTCACAAGTAGTTACATTGATCATCCCTTCTAAATATATCACATTTCACATTTCATTATATTTCAAATCACATCAATCAATTCATTATTATATTATACCACATCATTTATATTAACTAAATAAATATACCATTATTCAATCATATCCTCTAGACATGTTTCAATTATAATCTCATAACCAATACTCCTAATGTCTATCTCAATACACATATTACATATCACACTTCATAACATAAATTTCACCTCTATTCATGTCTCAATTTAAATTAAGGTAAGTTATCATAAAAGTATTCATATGCATCATCAATATTCACATTATACACAACATAACATTATTTATATGCATCATTAATATCATCAATTATATGTTCAATCTCAACAACATATGAATGTATGCCATAATGAAAGGTTTGTACTTACCTCAAGACACTCACACAACTCTATACACTTTCCCTTCCAAGATTCTTCACTTCCCAAACTAAGGGCAAATTACCTTCTTTCAAACCCTAATCCAAACATAATACAATCCATCAATTCCAATACCATTTATTCACTTAATAACTTCATCTTAAACTTTAAATCACATAATTACACTTCAACATCATTCAATATAGGCCACGGTCGTGGCCACCATAACCACCACAGGTGTGGGGTACAAAACAATTCTGCCACTCAAGCTTCCATCCTCCACGGCCATGGCACCAAAAGCCTACCAATGGCCACGGCCATGGCCACTCAAGGCCACGGGCGTGGCATCAAAAAGGCTACTGCCTTCGACCAACCTCCCATTTTCAAGCCTAAAATTCCAACAAACACCAACAACAAGAAGATCTTTGAAAATAATGAAGCAAACACCAAGAAAACATCATACAACACTTCCAAAATCCTAAAACAATTTCAACTCCAACACTTCCAACAACAACACCTCTTAAATCTCTTCATTTAAAATCAAAAACAACATTTAAAAACTCATTACAAACACATTTAATCATCATCTCAACAAACCAAAATTCATTTCCAACTCCACTTCAAAAGAACAAAAGAAAATCAAGAGAAAGAACTTACCAAAATTGATGAATTTCACAAATCTTCCACTTAATTCCTTGAATTTCCTTTCAAATTGAGTTTAGAACTTCAAGTCTTCTCTAGCTCTTTCTCTTCTTCAATGGCCGGCACACACACATAAGAAAAGACAAGAAATAAACTCAAGTCAACCACTTCTTCTTCTTTTAATCTCCACCATGCAATTCTTACAAGGAAAATTACCAAAACACCCTTAACCATATAACTAACTTTTTGTCTCATATAAGCCCTTTATAGTAATTTCATTAACAACCAAAAAATATCTTCTTCCACTTAACCATCACCTTGACTCTTCATTTGACCAATTTATATGTTATAGATATCATCATATACACAACATATAAACTTGTCTCTAAACCCTATTTCTTCCCAAAACACATATACATATACTTTTCTTTTCTCAATTAAAACCAATAACAACAACAACAACAACAACAATAACAATAACATAATCAAAACTTCTAGACCACAAATGAGGATATTACAATTCTCCCCCTCTAAAAAGAAAATTTCGTCCTCGAAATTACCTGATATAATGTCTAAACAATTGAGGGTATTAATCTCGCACCACTTGTTCACTTTCCTAAGTTGCCTCTTCTTTTCAAATCTGAATAAGATTCTGTCAGTCTAAAGTTGTTTTTACTCAATTCTGAAATATTTTCACTCTCTTTTCAATCTCTTTTACTAAGTTAGGACCAATTAATTGGCTCTTTCTCCAACTTCATTATTAATTTCTTTTTTTTTTTCAATTCTCATTATCATTTAGGCAAACATGCCTTATTATCTCATTTGCAATATCATAACCAATAACAATGGCTTCACATCTCATCCATCTTCATACACATTCATCTTTCATTACAATATCATAAATGGTGCCATACCAATACTAAATTAATGACTGTTGTTGTAAGCATATTCCATAAGTTGTAAAAATCCGTCCCCAACTTCAAGAGAAATCATTAACACAACTTTTCATCATATCCTCAATAATTCGTATTATTCTCTCTGACTGCCCATCTGACTATAGATGAAAAGCAGTACTAAAGTGTAATAGAGATCCCAAAATACTCTGTAAGCTCTTCCAGAACCTTGATGTAAATCTAAAATCTCGATAAAACACTAAGGAAGTAGGGACTTCATATAACTTCACTACTTCACTGATATACAACTCAGCCAACCTCTCAAGGGAATAGTCCATTTTTAATTGGAAGAAAAATGAACTGTTTTGGTCAACCGATCACAATCGCCTATATAGTACCATGCTTCTTTTGAGTCAATGGCAGCCTTGGTACCAAAATCTATTGCTATTCTTTTCCCATTTCCATTTAGGCATTGATAAAGGCTGAAGTAAGCCTGTTGGAACTTGATGTTCAGTTTTTTCCCTTAAACAGGTGAAATATTTGGACACAAATTTTACAATGCTTCTCTTCATACCAGACCACTAATAATGCTGCCTTCAATTATGGTACATCTTAATACTTCTCGGATGCATAATAAAGTTGATTAATGTACTTCTTCCAAAATGACCCTTTCTCAAATTATCATCCTCAGGAGCACACAACCTAACTTTAAACCAGAGATTACCATTACCTCTCACAAGAAAATCTTGATTTTCTCCTTTTTGGCAATCTGAAACAATCCTTTGAAATTTCTTATCAGTCAATTAAGCCTCTTTCATCTAATCCAACAACACTGGCCCCAATTACAATTGTGCCAACAAAGCACCAATATTACAAGATACAAATCTAACAAGCAACATTCTCAACTAAACCATCAATAAAAGCGAATAAACAATCAACCATGCCAAAGGCTTCCAATTCAAGGCATCAGTTACAACATTTACCTTACCAAGATGATAATCAATTAAGCAATTTTGATCTTTAATTAATTTTAACCATCTCCTTTGTCGAAGCCCCTAAATATTTCAAACTCTTATGATCAGAGTAAATAAAACACTTTTCTCCAAACAAGCAGTGTCGCCAAATCTTTTAAGGCAAACACTACAGTTGTTAACTCCACATCATGCGTCGAATAGTTAAGCTTATGCGGTTCAACTGCCAAGAAACATAAGCTATAACTTTACCCAGATCAATTTAAATATCTTCTGCTGAAATTATATGACCAAGAAAAATCACTTAATCAAGCCATAATTCACACTTCGATAGCCTAACATGAAGTTGCTTCTTTCTCAAAATCCACAGCACAATCCAAATAGCATTACCAAAAACTCATAATGCCCATACCTGGTGCAGAAAGCTGTATTAGAAACATTTTTAGCTTAATCCCTCAACTGGTGGTACCCGGTTCTCAATTCAATTTTAGAAAACATTAATGCTCTCCTCAATTGATAAAAAAGATCATCAATCCTAAGCAAAGAATATTTATTTTTAATGGTCACTTTGTTCAATTGCTCATAATCAAAACATAATCTCATAGTTC
The DNA here is from genome assembly GCA_947685225.1 of Garcia nutans. Classification (NCBI taxonomy): domain Eukaryota; kingdom Viridiplantae; phylum Streptophyta; class Magnoliopsida; order Malpighiales; family Euphorbiaceae; genus Garcia; species Garcia nutans. Next base: position 1,206,756 of record CANTUV010000046.1, read on the forward strand.
TATCCTTCTTCTTAACAATTAATACACAAGCTTCCCACAGGGAAATACTGGGCAAATAAACCCTTTATCCAATAACTCTTGTAATTACATCTTCAACTCTCTTAATTCAGTAGGTACCAAGCGATAAGGAGTGATAGAGATTAGAGTGGTACCAGATAACAATTCAATATCAAACTTAACCTCTCTCTCAGGACAACCCTGGCAACTCCTTTGGAAATACATCTGGAAACTTGACAACTAAGAATATGTTATCAAGCTAAGAGCTTACTACTCTAGTATCCACAGTATGAGCAAGATAAGCATCACATCCTTTTTTTTTAATCAACTTTTTAGTTTTTACCGCTGATACAAACAAGGATGCAAGCTGTCTCTGCTCACTAGATACTAACGTAGTTCTACCATCACTAGTTCCTAAAGTGATACATTCTTTTTTACAATTTACCACAGCTTCATGTCTGGACAACCAGTCTATACCCAAAATCAAATAATACTCTTTAAAAGGCATTTCAATCAAATCTCCGCGAAACTTCTCACTTTAGATCACAACTGCACTATCTCGGTGCACCTTACTAACAATCACATTATGCCCTAACAGATTTGTCACCAACACATCAAATCCTAGGGACTCGACATGCAGTTCAGATACAGACAAAACAGATGCACTAGTATTTGAATGATTAGAGCTTAGATCAATTTAAAGCAAAAACTGAAATGCCAAATAAAGAGAAAGTACCAGCAGTAACTGCAGAAGCATCAAGTTGTCCTTGTACTACACATATACTCATTGAGAAGGCCCAGCCTCATTTGGCCTAGCATTTCTGTATGAAGATCCTCCTCTCTGATTAAACCCAAATCTACCACCTCTGCTAGAACCTCTGTCTCCTCGACCACTTCTGACACTGGGTTGAGATACTACATAATCTGCCGGCCTCTGCTCCTGCATCTCTGGACATTCTCTAATAAAATGATCAGGAGATCCACATCTGAAACATACAGCTGGTCCACTACTCTTCCAACAAACACCTCTATGAAAACCCCCACACTGAGCACATTTAGGTGGAGCGGATCTTGGAACTATTGGAGTCGGAGCACTCGCTACTGAAACTGTAGGTCTCAATCTCAGTCTCCGAAGCTGAACTGACCTACCAACCTGCCTCGGACTCTTACTGATCCCAGGAGTAAAACTGCCTCTACCTCTTTTCACTGATGAAGACCCTACCTCAAACTGGGGTCTTCTAACCCTGATCTCCTCTTCAGAAGCAGCTATTGCTATACCTTGGGCTCTCTCCACAACTCTAGCCGCTGCAACCAGCTGAGAGAAATCTTGATGCCTAGAGCCAGCCACAATACACATAATTGAGGGTCTCAATCCCTCCTCAAACCTTCTGCACCGATCAATCTCATCAGAGATAATTCCCCCGGCATAATGACTCAAGCGAATGAACTCTAACTCATATTCGGTCACAGTCCGGTGATCTTGCCTCAATGTCAAGAATTCCATCTTCTTCATATCTTTATACTCCCTCGGAGTATATTTCAACTCAAATTCCCGTAGGAAATCACTATAGGATAATGTTGGTGGATCATCTATAGCATGGGGCACTGTCTTCCACCAATCATATGCATCCTTTTGCAACAGTGATCTAGCATAATCAAATTTTTCTTATGGAGTGGCTTGCAACTGAATAAATATTCTCTGTATCTTATCCAGCCACTGCTCAGCTACTGCTGGATCAGTGGTACCCAGAAAATCCTCTGCTCCGTACTTTCTTAATTTATCGTAATATCTTGCTGGTACCATTGGCTGAGGTGGGGGTGGTTGCATTGATGCCTGTCTCAATAATTCAACCATATGTTCAAGCCAAACTGGTGGAACCTCCTCAGCAGCTGATCTCCCCGACACAGAAACAGGTGCCTCTCCAGATCTATCCACTCTAGCTCCATCTCTACCATCATCGGGAGCTACACTCTCAGCACTACCCTCAACAATTTGACGTAATTGAGGATCCATTATAACCTATATCTGCAAATACAGCAGAATATACCTCATTAAAGATCAGAGACTGCCAATACCAAACATGTATTTTATTCAAAAACCCACTTTTTAAAATCAAAATATTCTTTTTCTTATACTTGACCTAGGCTGAGAATCTCAAACCTAGGCTCTGATACCAAAATAATTGTAACACCCCTATATACCGTATACGTACACAGCATGCTTATACGATCGTAATATACGTATACAGAATATAGAAAATGCCACAGTTTAAAAATACACAAGTCATATCTCAAAAAGAAATAAAACAAACATCACTTGTTTAAAAGAAATTCATAAAATATAATAGATCAAGTCGTTTATTAATACACAGCGAAAATTATAGCCGGTACTTACAAGTACCAATAAATAAAGATCAAAATATACAAATTATGGAATATATATACATGATTGGCAGCTTGACTCTCTGATCTTTAAACTCTAAGCCCACTTTGCAAGCATAAATTCGTCTAGGTCAAAAAGGATCCTCCGCCTCAACACTAACAGCTCTATCACCTGCGCGATGAACCACAATCGCGCTGAGCCAACAACTCAGTAGTACAAACCATAATGATATTATGCAATGCCAATATTCATATCACACATTCAATCAATAACGATCATGCTTATAAATATTACATTTCAATATCTCAATAATTAAAATCAACATAGACATACATAGGCTTAACAAATAATTAATATGACATTAAAAGTTCATCATTATTTCCAACAACCATAGCTGCAAATACAAACCTTCCCCCAACCAGGTCGGTTGCCCACTGGGCCTCAGGCCACTGCCAATCCCAGGGGTCCGCAGGAGGCAGATAGGCATGTATAAAACTATCATTAACGAACCTTCTCCCAACCAGGTCGGTAGTCCAAGTTCGGTTGCCCAACTCACTGGGTCCGCATGGTTCCGCAGGAGGCAGATAGGTACGTATAACACTGAATGAATCGAACTTTCCCCCAACCAGGTCGGTAGTCCAAGTTCGGTTGCCCAATCCACAGGGACCGCATGGTTCCGCAGGAGGCAGATAAGTTCGTTCATTTATCTTTACCTTCTCAATTCATTTCACATTACACAATAGATTTGCACCATATCTCAAATCACATTAGAACAATTCATCATATTTTTCACATACCATTCACATCATTAAAATCATATCATCACATCTTTTATCTTCATAACACATACACATTGAACACTTTTACTTTTCATTACATCCATACAATTCATCACATCATCACATTCTATATTTCATATAGATATGCTTTAATCATTTCATTATATCTCAATTCATCATTTAAGTACTCACAAGTAGTTACATTGATCATCCCTTCTAAATATATCACATTTCACATTTCATTATATTTCAAATCACATCAATCAATTCATTATTATATTATACCACATCATTTATATTAACTAAATAAATATACCATTATTCAATCATATCCTCTAGACATGTTTCAATTATAATCTCATAACCAATACTCCTAATGTCTATCTCAATACACATATTACATATCACACTTCATAACATAAATTTCACCTCTATTCATGTCTCAATTTAAATTAAGGTAAGTTATCATAAAAGTATTCATATGCATCATCAATATTCACATTATACACAACATAACATTATTTATATGCATCATTAATATCATCAATTATATGTTCAATCTCAACATCATATGAATGTATGCCATAATGAAAGGTTTGTACTTACCTCAAGACACTCACACAACTCTATACACTTTCCCTTCCAAGATTCTTCACTTCCCAAACTAAGGGCAAATTACCTTCTTTCAAACCCTAATCCAAACATAATACAATCCATCAATTCCAATACCATTTATTCACTTAATAACTTCATCTTAAACTTTAAATCACATAATTACACTTCAACATCATTCAATATAGGCCACGGTCGTGGCCACCATAACCACCACGGGTGTGGGGTACAAAACAATTCTGCCACTCAAGCTTCCATCCTCCACGGCCATGGCACCAAAAGCCTACCAATGGCCACGGCCATGGCCACTCAAGGCCACGGGCGTGGCATCAAAAAGGCTACTGCCTTCGACCAACCTCCCATTTTCAAGCCTAAAATTCCAACAAACACCAACAACAAGAAGATCTTTGAAAATAATGAAGCAAACACCAAGAAAACATCATACAACACTTCCAAAATCCTAAAACAATTTCAACTCCAACACTTCCAACAACAACACCTCTTAAATCTCTTCATTTAAAATCAAAAACAACATTTAAAAACTCATTACAAACACATTTAATCATCATCTCAACAAACCAAAATTCATTTCCAACTCCACTTCAAAAGAACAAAAGAAAATCAAGAGAAAGAACTTACCAAAATTGATGAATTTCACAAATCTTCCACTTAATTCCTTGAATTTCCTTTCAAATTGAGTTTAGAACTTCAAGTCTTCTCTAGCTCTTTCTCTTCTTCAATGGCCGGCACACACACATAAGAAAAGACAAGAAATAAACTCAAGTCAACCACTTCTTCTTCTTTTAATCTCCACCATGCAATTCTTACAAGGAAAATTACCAAAACACCCTTAACCATATAACTAACTTTTTGTCTCATATAAGCCCTTTATAGTAATTTCATTAACAACCAAAAAATATCTTCTTCCACTTAACCATCACCTTGACTCTTCATTTGACCAATTTATATGTTATAGATATCATCATATACACAACATATAAACTTGTCTCTAAACCCTATTTCTTCCCAAAACACATATACATATACTTTTCTTTTCTCAATTAAAACCAATAACAACAACAACAACAACAACAATAACAATAACATAATCAAAACTTCTAGACCACAAATGAGGATATTACAATTCTCCCCCTCTAAAAAGAAAATTTCGTCCTCGAAATTACCTGATATAATGTCTAAACAATTGAGGGTATTAATCTCGCACCACTTGTTCACTTTCCTAAGTTGCCTCTTCTTTTCAAATCTGAATAAGATTCTGTCAGTCTAAAGTTGTTTTTACTCAATTCTGAAATATTTTCACTCTCTTTTCAATCTCTTTTACTAAGTTAGGACCAATTAATTGGCTCTTTCTCCAACTTCATTATTAATTTCTTTTTTTTTTTCAATTCTCATTATCATTTAGGCAAACATGCCTTATTATCTCATTTGCAATATCATAACCAATAACAATGGCTTCACATCTCATCCATCTTCATACACATTCATCTTTCATTACAATATCATAAATGGTGCCATACCAATACTAAATTAATGACTGTTGTTGTAAGCATATTCCATAAGTTGTAAAAATCCGTCCCCAACTTCAAGAGAAATCATTAACACAACTTTTCATCATATCCTCAATAATTCGTATTATTCTCTCTGACTGCCCATCTGACTATAGATGAAAAGCAGTACTAAAGTGTAATAAAGATCCCAAAATACTCTGTAAGCTCTTCCAGAACCTTGATGTAAATCTAAAATCTCGATAAAACACTAAGGAAGTAGGGACTTCATATAACTTCACTACTTCACTGATATACAACTCAGCCAACCTCTCAAGGGAATAGTCCATTTTTAATTGGAAGAAAAATGAACTGTTTTGGTCAACCGATCACAATCGCCTATATAGTACCATGCTTCTTTTGAGTCAATGGCAGCCTTGGTACCAAAATCTATTGCTATTCTTTTCCCATTTCCATTTAGGCATTGATAAAGGCTGAAGTAAGCCTGTTGGAACTTGATGTTCAGTTTTTTCCCTTAAACAGGTGAAATATTTGGACACAAATTTTACAATGCTTCTCTTCATACCAGACCACTAATAATGCTGCCTTCAATTATGGTACATCTTAATACTTCTCGGATGCATAATAAAGTTGATTAATGTACTTCTTCCAAAATGACCCTTTCTCAAATTATCATCCTCAGGAGCACACAACCTAACTTTAAACCAGAGATTACCATTACCTCTCACAAGAAAATCTTGATTTTCTCCTTTTTGGCAATCTGAAACAATCCTTTGAAATTTCTTATCAGTCAATTAAGCCTCTTTCATCTAATCCAACAACACTGGCCCCAATTACAATTGTGCCAACAAAGCACCAATATTACAAGATACAAATCTAACAAGCAACATTCTCAACTAAACCATCAATAAAAGCGAATAAACAATCAACCATGCCAAAGGCTTCCAATTCAAGGCATCAGTTACAACATTTACCTTACCAAGATGATAATCAATTAAGCAATTTTGATCTTTAATTAATTTTAACCATCTCCTTTGTCGAAGCCCCTAAATATTTCAAACTCTTATGATCAGAGTAAATAAAACACTTTTCTCCAAACAAGCAGTGTCGCCAAATCTTTTAAGGCAAACACTACAGTTGTTAACTCCACATCATGCGTCGAATAGTTAAGCTTATGCGGTTCAACTGCCAAGAAACATAAGCTATAACTTTACCCAGATCAATTTAAATATCTTCTGCTGAAATTATATGACCAAGAAAAATCACTTAATCAAGCCATAATTCACACTTCGATAGCCTAACATGAAGTTGCTTCTTTCTCAAAATCCACAGCACAATCCAAATAGCATTACCAAAAACTCATAATGCCCATACCTGGTGCAGAAAGCTGTATTAGAAACATTTTTAGCTTAATCCCTCAACTGGTGGTACCCGGTTCTCAATTCAATTTTAGAAAACATTAATGCTCTCCTCAATTGATAAAAAAGATCATCAATCCTAAGCAAAGAATATTTATTTTTAATGGTCACTTTGTTCAATTGCTCATAATCAAAACATAATCTCATAGTTCTATCCTTCTTCTTAACAATTAATACACAAGCTTCCCACAGGGAAATACTGGGCAAATAAACCCTTTATCCAATAACTCTTGTAATTACATCTTCAACTCTCTTAATTCAGTAGGTACCAAGCGATAAGGAGTGATAGAGATTAGAGTGGTACCAGATAACAATTCAATATCAAACTTAACCTCTCTCTCAGGACAACCCTGGCAACTCCTTTGGAAATACATCTGGAAACTTGACAACTAAGAATATGTTATCAAGCTAAGAGCTTACTACTCTAGTATCCACAGTATGAGCAAGATAAGCATCACATCCTTTTTTTTTAATCAACTTTTTAGTTTTTACCGCTGATACAAACAAGGATGCAAGCTGTCTCTGCTCACTAGATACTAACGTAGTTCTACCATCACTAGTTCCTAAAGTGATACATTCTTTTTTACAATTTACCACAGCTTCATGTCTGGACAACCAGTCTATACCCAAAATCAAATAATACTCTTTAAAAGGCATTTCAATCAAATCTCCGCGAAACTTCTCACTTTAGATCACAACTGCACTATCTCGGTGCACCTTACTAACAATCACATTATGCCCTAACAGATTTGTCACCAACACATCAAATCCTAGGGACTCGACATGCAGTTCAGATACAGACAAAACAGATGCACTAGTATTTGAATGATTAGAGCTTAGATCAATTTAAAGCAAAAACTGAAATGCCAAATAAAGAGAAAGTACCAGCAGTAACTGCAGAAGCATCAAGTTGTCCTTGTACTACACATATACTCATTGAGAAGGCCCAGCCTCATTTGGCCTAGCATTTCTGTATGAAGATCCTCCTCTCTGATTAAACCCAAATCTACCACCTCTGCTAGAACCTCTGTCTCCTCGACCACTTCTGACACTGGGTTGAGATACTACATAATCTGCCGGCCTCTGCTCCTGCATCTCTGGACATTCTCTAATAAAATGATCAGGAGATCCACATCTGAAACATACAGCTGGTCCACTACTCTTCCAACAAACACCTCTATGAAAACCCCCACACTGAGCACATTTAGGTGGAGCGGATCTTGGAACTATTGGAGTCGGAGCACTCGCTACTGAAACTGTAGGTCTCAATCTCAGTCTCCGAAGCTGAACTGACCTACCAACCTGCCTCGGACTCTTACTGATCCCAGGAGTAAAACTGCCTCTACCTCTTTTCACTGATGAAGACCCTACCTCAAACTGGGGTCTTCTAACCCTGATCTCCTCTTCAGAAGCAGCTATTGCTATACCTTGGGCTCTCTCCACAACTCTAGCCGCTGCAACCAGCTGAGAGAAATCTTGATGCCTAGAGCCAGCCACAATACACATAATTGAGGGTCTCAATCCCTCCTCAAACCTTCTGCACCGATCAATCTCATCAGAGATAATTCCCCCGGCATAATGACTCAAGCGAATGAACTCTAACTCATATTCGGTCACAGTCCGGTGATCTTGCCTCAATGTCAAGAATTCCATCTTCTTCATATCTTTATACTCCCTCGGAGTATATTTCAACTCAAATTCCCGTAGGAAATCACTATAGGATAATGTTGGTGGATCATCTATAGCATGGGGCACTGTCTTCCACCAATCATATGCATCCTTTTGCAACAGTGATCTAGCATAATCAAATTTTTCTTATGGAGTGGCTTGCAACTGAATAAATATTCTCTGTATCTTATCCAGCCACTGCTCAGCTACTGCTGGATCAGTGGTACCCAGAAAATCCTCTGCTCCGTACTTTCTTAATTTATCGTAATATCTTGCTGGTACCATTGGCTGAGGTGGGGGTGGTTGCATTGATGCCTGTCTCAATAATTCAACCATATGTTCAAGCCAAACTGGTGGAACCTCCTCAGCAGCTGATCTCCCCGACACAGAAACAGGTGCCTCTCCAGATCTATCCACTCTAGCTCCATCTCTACCATCATCGGGAGCTACACTCTCAGCACTACCCTCAACAATTTGACGTAATTGAGGATCCATTATAACCTATATCTGCAAATACAGCAGAATATACCTCATTAAAGATCAGAGACTGCCAATACCAAACATGTATTTTATTCAAAAACCCACTTTTTAAAATCAAAATATTCTTTTTCTTATACTTGACCTAGGCTGAGAATCTCAAACCTAGGCTCTGATACCAAAATAATTGTAACACCCCTATATACCGTATACGTACACAGCATGCTTATACGATCGTAATATACGTATACAGAATATAGAAAATGCCACAGTTTAAAAATACACAAGTCATATCTCAAAAAGAAATAAAACAAACATCACTTGTTTAAAAGAAATTCATAAAATATAATAGATCAAGTCGTTTATTAATACACAGCGAAAATTATAGCCGGTACTTACAAGTACCAATAAATAAAGATCAAAATATACAAATTATGGAATATATATACATGATTGGCAGCTTGACTCTCTGATCTTTAAACTCTAAGCCCACTTTGCAAGCATAAATTCGTCTAGGTCAAAAAGGATCCTCCGCCTCAACACTAACAGCTCTATCACCTGCGCGATGAACCACAATCGCGCTGAGCCAACAACTCAGTAGTACAAACCATAATGATATTATGCAATGCCAATATTCATATCACACATTCAATCAATAACGATCATGCTTATAAATATTACATTTCAATATCTCAATAATTAAAATCAACATAGACATACATAGGCTTAACAAATAATTAATATGACATTAAAAGTTCATCATTATTTCCAACAACCATAGCTGCAAATACAAACCTTCCCCCAACCAGGTCGGTTGCCCACTGGGCCTCAGGCCACTGCCAATCCCAGGGGTCCGCAGGAGGCAGATAGGCATGTATAAAACTATCATTAACGAACCTTCTCCCAACCAGGTCGGTAGTCCAAGTTCGGTTGCCCAACTCACTGGGTCCGCATGGTTCCGCAGGAGGCAGATAGGTACGTATAACACTGAATGAATCGAACTTTCCCCCAACCAGGTCGGTAGTCCAAGTTCGGTTGCCCAATCCACAGGGACCGCATGGTTCCGCAGGAGGCAGATAAGTTCGTTCATTTATCTTTACCTTCTCAATTCATTTCACATTACACAATAGATTTGCACCATATCTCAAATCACATTAGAACAATTCATCATATTTTTCACATACCATTCACATCATTAAAATCATATCATCACATCTTTTATCTTCATAACACATACACATTGAACACTTTTACTTTTCATTACATCCATACAATTCATCACATCATCACATTCTATATTTCATATAGATATGCTTTAATCATTTCATTATATCTCAATTCATCATTTAAGTACTCACAAGTAGTTACATTGATCATCCCTTCTAAATATATCACATTTCACATTTCATTATATTTCAAATCACATCAATCAATTCATTATTATATTATACCACATCATTTATATTAACTAAATAAATATACCATTATTCAATCATATCCTCTAGACATGTTTCAATTATAATCTCATAACCAATACTCCTAATGTCTATCTCAATACACATATTACATATCACACTTCATAACATAAATTTCACCTCTATTCATGTCTCAATTTAAATTAAGGTAAGTTATCATAAAAGTATTCATATGCATCATCAATATTCACATTATACACAACATAACATTATTTATATGCATCATTAATATCATCAATTATATGTTCAATCTCAACATCATATGAATGTATGCCATAATGAAAGGTTTGTACTTACCTCAAGACACTCACACAACTCTATACACTTTCCCTTCCAAGATTCTTCACTTCCCAAACTAAGGGCAAATTACCTTCTTTCAAACCCTAATCCAAACATAATACAATCCATCAATTCCAATACCATTTATTCACTTAATAACTTCATCTTAAACTTTAAATCACATAATTACACTTCAACATCATTCAATATAGGCCACGGTCGTGGCCACCATAACCACCACGGGCGTGGGGTACAAAACAATTCTGCCACTCAAGCTTCCATCCTCCACGGCCATGGCACCAAAAGCCTACCAATGGCCACGGCCATGGCCACTCAAGGCCACGGGCGTGGCATCAAAAAGGCTACTGCCTTCGACCAACCTCCCATTTTCAAGCCTAAAATTCCAACAAACACCAACAACAAGAAGATCTTTGAAAATAATGAAGCAAACACCAAGAAAACATCATACAACACTTCCAAAATCCTAAAACAATTTCAACTCCAACACTTCCAACAACAACACCTCTTAAATCTCTTCATTTAAAATCAAAAACAACATTTAAAAACTCATTACAAACACATTTAATCATCATCTCAACAAACCAAAATTCATTTCCAACTCCACTTCAAAAGAACAAAAGAAAATCAAGAGAAAGAACTTACCAAAATTGATGAATTTCACAAATCTTCCACTTAATTCCTTGAATTTCCTTTCAAATTGAGTTTAGAACTTCAAGTCTTCTCTAGCTCTTTCTCTTCTTCAATGGCCGGCACACACACATAAGAAAAGACAAGAAATAAACTCAAGTCAACCACTTCTTCTTCTTTTAATCTCCACCATGCAATTCTTACAAGGAAAATTACCAAAACACCCTTAACCATATAACTAACTTTTTGTCTCATATAAGCCCTTTATAGTAATTTCATTAACAACCAAAAAATATCTTCTTCCACTTAACCATCACCTTGACTCTTCATTTGACCAATTTATATGTTATAGATATCATCATATACACAACATATAAACTTGTCTCTAAACCCTATTTCTTCCCAAAACACATATACATATACTTTTCTTTTCTCAATTAAAACCAATAACAACAACAACAACAACAACAACAATAACAATAACATAATCAAAACTTCTAGACCACAAATGAGGATATTACAATTCTCCCCCTCTAAAAAGAAAATTTCGTCCTCGAAATTACCTGATATAATGTCTAAACAATTGAGGGTATTAATCTCGCACCACTTGTTCACTTTCCTAAGTTGCCTTATCATCATCAACAACTACCTCATCAACTTTAGCCTTCCCCTTGACTTTCTTGGTGCTAGCAGATGCTTCGGCATTGTTTCCTCAAATTGCAGCTAGTTGATTCTTTATGGTCTCGGCCATGGCCTCTTTTATTTCTTCCATCTTGGCATTGAGGGCATCATCCACCATTCTTTAAAATTTTTTTGGGCTCCATTGTTTTTGGTGAGCAAGTGATTGAGTCGTTGCTAGATACTTCGTCTCCGGCGTAGGTTGGATTGTCGTAAGCTATTAAACTTTTGTAATCCAGGGCTGTGAGCCAGAGAGGATTAATGATATGAGATGCAAATGTATGCATGTATGAATGTATGCACAAACAATCGACAAAAAAAGATAATTAGGACGTTCCTTCCAACCTTATAACATCCACACACGAATGACGAGTCTCTTTTCCTAGGTATGTGGTTAACAAAATACCAACATGGGGCATCTTGCTTTCGAATGATTCCCTCGGACGTTTCAACCAATAGTTATATTTTCGAAAGTGGAAATCAATCCATGATAATTCCCATTAATTAGGTTTTAATCCATTCAACCAACTAAAGTAGCTTTTATGCTATGTTGGATTAAAACAAAATTAAGAGGTTTATTATAAATAGATTTCTCACTTGAAAAGAGTAACTAATGGTTCATGCCAAAAACAAGCCCATGGTTAATTTATTCTTAGTGTAAACTAGGCCCACAATTGATTTTTGGTATTTCGTAATTGACCTAAATATTTTTGTAAGCTCTTTGTAAGAAAAGGTTGGGTGAAAATAATTTTGTTTCTAAGCCCATTGTAAAAGATTTTAGAAAAATGGATTTTGGGCTTAAAATTTCGGCCATGGGCCAAAGAATTTTAATTTGTTTTTAGAAAAGTCTTATGTCTAAATACCATCTTGAAAAATTTTGAAAATAGCTTTGGTCTTTTGGACTTTAAAGAAAAGTTTATTTTGAGCTTACAATATACTTAGGTCATATTAGAAAAAGAACAAACCAAATAATCCATGATTTAAGGCAAGATAAATTAACCATAGTCAAACAACATGCATTTGGGGTAAAACCTAAGGAAAGTAACTAGGCCAGTTACATGAGCTTTAGTCTTTGGGTAAAAAGGCTTAGGTTCCCATAGCAAGTATATACCAAAGGTACAAGGCTATGAGTGGTTATGCCATGCTCGATCTCCATACCTTGAGTGAAAGTATGGTATCCCTTACATAATACGACACGGGTAACACGGGCGTCCTAACTCATGCACACAATGCAATATAATATGATGCAATGGATAATATCATTATAAGAAAGAATAAAATAATATAAAGACCAACGGAATCAACTTCTCTTATCCCTAGTGGAGTCGCCACTGTGAGTGGGGATTTTTGCCCCCACTCCCGGTGGAATGGTTCTTGCGACTTCGGCACTGTTTAGGCTCGGGGCCTTAGAGAACATGAACCTAAGTCTGGAGAAAATGGAGTTGCCACCCAGATGGACCGAAAAAAAGAAAGGGGTAGATGACTCGATTCTTAAGGAATCCCCAACCCCCTAATGGGTTCGGAAAGTTGGGTACGTGCGAGGAAGGTGAGAAATGGCCCAGCACCCCCACAACGCCCAGTTCATTGGAACCGGCCTCCTTTACAGGTCTTAATATTATAAAATTCTTAGATATAACAACATTATCCATATTACACACAATAATTAAAAGAAAGTATCAATATATTAAAACCAAAGCAAGGTCCAAGCAAAACAAATAAATGGACACCCATCCGAAGATGGAAACATGTCCTTACATCACATGCCTAAATAGGACACCCACCGAAATGTAGAAACATGCCCTTTACATAAGTTCTAAGATAGAAAAGCAAATTAAATTACATGATATTTAACTAATGAGGTACCCACCAAGTGGAAACGTACCTCTTACAACATTTAGAAATCTAAATAAACTGATAAAAGTAAATAATCATTCATCACAAGTAAATCATTCATCCAAGATATTAAACATCAATAGAAAGTAAATATCCATCCATGATAAATTTAATGATCCAAGCATTGAACTTAAATAAATTGAAGCATGTAAAATAAATCAAAGCATAATCAAATTTGGAATTCAATAAGGTAAATAAAAATGCAAATTATAACCACTGTTTCCATTTAGGGTTCTTTATTCCAAGTATTTAGATTTTTGGAATTAATGGAATTAGGCTACTATGAATTTTTTTTGGAATTAAAATAGATTTAAGTTTTATGTTTTTAAAAGGTTGGTAAGATACTTTGATTAACCAAATTAAGGTGAAATCATGAAACTAGAATTTGGACTCTTTAAAATACTTTTGATTTTGTGATTTATGATTAATGAATTGTTGCTTACTGTGTGAATTTAAAATATTTGTGTTTTTATGGTTTTTAAAGTTTTAAAGGATTAAGGTTTAAAAAAAGTTAGGGTTTAAGGTTTTAAAGGGATTAGGGTTTACTATTTTAGGTTTGGAAGTTGAATTTGGGTTTAGTATTTTAGAATTAGGGTTTCAGTGGATGTTTAGGCTTTTAGGGTTTGAAAATTAACTTGATGGTTTTATGAAGTTTTATAAAAATAAACAAATGATTTAAAGTTTTTCAAAGCAAAAATGTAGTTTTTAAGGCTTTTGGAAAGAAACTGGATATAATTTAAGGCTTTTGATGATTTGGAAAGTAAATTAGGGTTTTGGGGTTTTGAAAAAACTAAATTAATAACTTTAAATTCTTTGAAAAATAAAGCAACGAATTAGTGTTTTTAAATTTTGAAAAACTAAATTAAAGTTCTGGGATTTTGATTTTGAAAGCCACAATTAGATAGGTTATGCTACTTGTAGACCCTTAATTTTTGACCCAATCCGATCTAATATGTTTTATTTAGCCCAAAATGATTTTTGTTGTCTAATTGGTCCAAAATAATTTTAATTAAGTAATTTTTAATTAAATAGTTTTTGCTTTATTATCTAATTTTTATTAATAAAAAATAAAAATAAACAAATAAAAATCAAAAAAATAAAAATAAAAATCGGAGTCGGAAAAAATCGGCAGCGAAAAACAGTCGCACGGGCCCGAGGAAGTTTTGCCTCGCAGGAAAATCCTGCGGGCAAAACCTTCGCCCGCAGGAATTTCGTGCTGGCGACGCTCCCGCAGGCCCAACCGTTCGCCAGCAGGAATTTCCTGCGGGCGAAATAGCCGCCCGCAGGAATTTCCTGCGGGTTGGCACGCACACTGACCCCAGCCAATTAGGTTTTAATTTCTTTTTTTATTATTATTACTTGTCGTGTGCAATTAGGAATAAACAGCCTAAAACCATTATAAATAAGGACCAATAGAACCAAATTGGGGGAGGAAAAAAAGAGGAGG
Organism: Garcia nutans; assembly: GCA_947685225.1. Lineage (NCBI taxonomy): Eukaryota > Viridiplantae > Streptophyta > Magnoliopsida > Malpighiales > Euphorbiaceae > Garcia > Garcia nutans. Next base: position 1,222,036 of record CANTUV010000046.1, read on the forward strand.
CAGTAGCTTGATTTATTGAAACCAAATCAGTGAAGGAAAAGGGAAACTCAATTCAAGTGATTTTTAAAAGCAGTAGCAGCACAAATTAAGCAATTCAAAGGCAACAAAGGCTTGTCTTTGTAGCTAGTTCATCCAAGAAGAATTGTCTTTGGAGCAACTTACAAAAGAAGGTATGAAATTCTAAATTCTAATTTTTTACACAGTAGCTAAACTAGGTTTTTTTTTTGTGTTTTTCAAAAGTTAAAATCTTAGAACTTTAATTTATTTTTCCAAAGTTAAAACACTAAAACGTGACCTTCTTTTCTAAAAAGACTTAAAATTATTATTTTTTCTTCTTAAAAACCTTAAAACTCTAATTGAACATATTTTTCAACAAAACCAAAATCAAATTTTGTTTATTTTAAGATTTTAAAGTAGGTTCTATTTCATTCAAAAAACCTTAAAAAAACATCTTTTCTACTTATAAAAACTTCAATCCATTTGTTTATATTCATAAAACTTCATAAATTATCAAATTGATTTGTAAAACCCTAATTCAACAAATCACCCGAGAACCCTAATTTTAAAGCATAAAACCCTAATTTAACTTTTAAACCTAAAATAGTAAACCCTAAACCTTTTAAAACATTAAACCCTAAATTTTTCTAAACTTTAATCCTTTAAAACATAAAAAAACATAAAAACTCAAAAATTACACAGTAGCTTAAAATTCAATAACCAAAAATCACAAATTAAAGTATTTTAAGGTATTTAAAACCCTAGTTTCATGATTTCACCATTCAAACCTTAATTTGGTTAATCAAAGAGTCTTACCAACCTTTTAAAACATAAAACCCTAATCTATTTTAATTCCATAAAAAGTCACAGTAGCTATAATTGAACTTTTATTTGCTTTATTTAATTCCATACTTGATTATGCTTTGATTTATTTCTTACGCTTTAATTTATTTGATTTCAATACTTGATTTATTTAATTTGTCATGGATGGATGTTTGTTTTATATTTTGGTTAATAGCTTTGATGAATGATTTATTTATGATGAATGATCATTTACTTTTATCAATTAATTTAGATTTCCAAAAGTTGTAAGAGGTATGTTTCCACTTGGTGGGTACCTCATTAGTTAAACATCATGTAACATAATTTTCTTTTCTATTTTAGAACCTATGTAAAGGGCATGTTTCTACCTTTATTTAGGCATGTGATGTAAGGACATGTTTCCATCCTTGGATGGGTGTCCATTTATTTACTTTGTTTGGACCTTGCTTTGATTTTAATATAATGATGCTTTCTTTTTATTGTGTGTAATATGGATAATGTTATTATACTTAAGAATTTTATAATATTAAGACCTGTAAAGGAGGCTGGTTCCAATGAACCGGGCGTTGTGGAAGTGCTGGGCCATTTCTCACCTTCCCCACACGTACCCAACTTTTCGAACCCATGAAGGAGTTGGGGATTCCTTAGGAATCTAGTCATCCACCCCTTTCTTTTTCCCGGCCCATCCGGATGGCGACTCCATTTTCTCCGAACTTAGATCCGTGTTCTCTAAGGCCTAGAGCCTAAACAGTGCCGAAGTCGCAAGAACCATTCCACAGGGAGTGGGGGCGAAAATCCCCGCTCATAGTGGCGACTCCACTAGGGATAAGAGAAGTTGATTACGTTGGTCTCTATATTATTCTATTCTTTCTTATAATGATTTTATCCATTGCATCATATTAGTTTGCATCGTGTGCGTGAGTTAGGACGCCCGTGTTACCCGTGTTGTGTTATCTAAGGGATATCATACTTTCACTCAAGGTATGGAGATCGAGCATGGCATAACCACTCATAGCCTCGTACCATTTGGTATATACTTGCTATAGAAACCTAAGCCTTTTAACCCAAAGACTAAAGCTCATGTAATTGGCCTAGTTACTTTCCTTAGGTTTTACCCCAAATGCATGTTGTTTGACTATGGTTGATTTATCTTGGCTTAAATCATGGCTTATTTGGTTTGTTCTTTTTCTAATATGACCTAAGTATATTGTAAGCTCAAAATAAATTTTTCTTTAAAATCCAAAAGACCAAAACTATTTTTAAAATTTTTTAAGATGGTCTTTGGACATAAGACTTTTTCTAAAAACAAATCAAAAAAATTCTTTGGCCCATGGCCTAAATACTAAGCCCAAAATCCACTTCTCTAAAAATCTTTTTGTAATGGGCTTAAAAACAAAATTCTTACAAAGAGCTTGCAAAATATTTAGGTCAATTATGAAATACCAAAAATCAATTGTGGGCCTAGTTTACACTAAGAACAAATTAACCATGGGCTTGTTTTTGGCATGAATCATTAGTTACCTTTTTCAAGTAAGAAATCTATCTATGATAAACCTCTTAATTTTGTTTTAATCCAATATAACATAAAAGCTACTTTGATTGGTTGAATGGATTAAAACCTAATTAATGGGAATTATCATGGATTGATTTCCATTTTCAAGGATATAACTATTGGTTGAAACGTCCGAGGAAATTATTCGAAAGCAAGGTACCCCATGTTGGTATTTTGGTTAACCTTATACCTAGGAAAAGAGACTCGCCATTCGTGTGTGGATGTTATAAGGTTGGAAGGAACATCCTAATTTGTCCTTGTTTGTCTATTGTTTGTGCATACATGCATACATTTGCATCTCATATCATTGATCCTCTCTGGCTCACAGCCCTGGATTATGATAGTTCTAAAGCTTACAACAATCCGACCTATGCCGGAGATGAAGTATCTAGCAACGACTCAATCACTTGCTCACCTAAAGCAATGGAGCCTGAACAAATTCAAAGGATGGTGGATGAAGCCCTTAATGCTAAGATGGAAGAAATCAAAGAGGCCCTAGCTGAGACCATGAAGAACCAATTGACTGCAATCTTAGAGAATCATGCCGAGGCATCTGCTAGCACTAAGAAACCAAAGGACAAAGGGAAGACTAAAGTTAGTGAAGTGGTTTTTGATGATGAAAAGGTGATCATTGATGATGATGATGATTGGGCTCAATACTACCAAGAGGTTCAAGAAAAGAAGAAAGAACCGAAGGCTGTTGAGAAGGCAACTATTGAAAAGACCGAGACATCCGATGTTGAAAAGATGATTGCTGATTTAGAAAAGAAATTTGAGAAGAAGTTGAAAACCGAAGAGATGTCTGAGATCGACAAACTATTTGAACAAGATGAAGAGGTCCCTTATAAATTCAAGATGCCTTCCTTTGCTAAGTACAATGGCACCGAAAATCCTCATCTTCACGTGAAGCAGTACATCACTGCCATGCAGTCTGCCCGATCTACTAAGGCTCAAACCCTGAGGTACTTTATGCTCTCATTGGACCCTGTTGTCCAAAATTGGTTCAATACCTTAGATGATGGAGCACAAAAGACTTGGGATCTACTTTACAAAGCCTTCATCCAACAATATAGGTATAATGTTGAGTTAGAAGTTACCTTAATGGAAGTGGAATCCATTAGGCAAAGGCCGAATGAGAATTTTGTAGACTATGTCAAGAGATGGAGAAACAAGGCTGCTTTACTTAAGAAGAGGCCCGATGAATCTGATCAAATAAGGATGATCGTGAGAGGTGTCTTGCCCAATCTCCATGAAAGGATGTCACTCTTATAAGGGATTTCAAAGATCTTCTCCAAGCCGGTCTGCAAATTGAAGAGTGGGATAGAGAGAAGAATCGCTTTTCAATAAAGAGGAATGAGAAAGGGAATTACCAGTCCGGAAATCAAAGCACACAAAAAGAATTTGATGTTAATATAACCGGTCAAGGGAATAAAAGACAATTCTCAGAATTGGGGAAACCTCTATCTTGGGTTTTTAGCAAGCTGCAAAAGAAAGGGTTGTTACAACCATTAGCTCCTCGACCTTTACATAATCCATTGCCACCAAACTTCAATGCCGAGGCCTTTTGTCAATTTCATCAAATGTGAGGGCATGAAACAGATAAATGTGCCCGCCTAAGGCATGAGATCCAAGATTTAATCGACAGTGGTAAGCTACCCGAGCCAGATAAGCCCAATACCAAGAACCCTTTGCCTAAGTTTTGAAGAGTACCTCCACCGGCAGCCTTCATGGTGGGAAAAGGATTGGAAGAAGATTTTTTTTTATCATCCTTTTAATATGGGGATATTGAAGATATGAAAGAAAAAGAAGCTTAAACTCAACAAACTTTCCTTAGCTTGAATATTGCTTTTCAATTTTACTTTAATATTTAAATTGGAAAAATCGTGTTTTTCAAATTTAAAGTTGTTTGAATAAATTACTTTCATCAAAATTTTTGTTGGTCTTTGTTCATTTTGGTGCTCATCCAATGAGGAATCTAGCTTGATGATTCATGAATTAATATATTTATGCATCATGACTCAAATGACTTTACTAGGTGAGGGAATTACTCTATAGCATTGAGTTGAGTATGCTTACTTAGAGAGGGCTCATGCATAATTACCTTTGTCTAGGTCCTAGTCAGTCTTAGAACATGCTTTGACAAACTTTTGAGGCGAAATTGAACTCTGCTTATTTAAGAGAGAGATGATCTAGGCATTGTTTGGTTAGACAATAAATAGTATCCACCCATTTAAATATTAATCCCTAGTTGTCCCTTTGAGCCTTCATAAAATTTTAGCTTTCTTTTCATTGGCATATAACCTCAACAACCTACCTTCAGCTGTTGTAATACTTTTGAGAAGTCTTATGATCACAAAGGTGAAAAGCCAAGAAGATCAAAGAAAGAAATGAATAGTCAAGACTATGAAGATAGTTGAAGTTCTCAAGACCATAAGGGTAGTTGATGTTTTCAAGACCATAAGGATAGTTGATGTTCTCAAAACCTTAAGGGTAGTTGAAGTTCCCTTAATGTCTCCAATATATCAAGACAACATCAACATTAGAGTAACAAATGATTTATCCCTGTTAAAGAAGATTTATGTTACTCCACTCATCCATTATTGGAAGCCCAAGTTGGTACAAACAAGACAACTCTGTTTGAGCTAGAACCAAACAAAACAAAAAGAAAAAAGAAAAAAGAAGAACAAAAGGAATTCAGAAAGCCAACTGAGTTCTCTTTTACCTAAAGCAACAAAAGACTTCCATAAGGACGGTTTGACTTGAATTGGTCCAACCTAACCAAAGATTCAATCAAAATTGGAGGGAGACCATCCAGTTCTTGAAAGTTTTGTACTTGATAGTCCAACATGAAAGAAGGACAAAATGATAAAATGCTCAAAGAAAGGGAAGAGTAAGAAAAATAAAGAGGAAAAAAGGGAAAAGAAGAAAAGAAACTAATTTGGGTCTTAAACTTTTTGCAAGGGCAAAGATTGTCCTAATCAAGATCCAAATTAATGCCATGAAGATATAGAAGGAATTTGGAGTCTAGCAAGATTGCTCCCAAATGCCTAAAGTTCAAACAAGAAATTTATAGTGTGAGGGTTTGTCCATTGTGTCACACCAGCTCCTATCTCAAAATAGCCTTCATTTAACCCATGTCCCTTGTAGACCCCATTTCAAGCTTATCAAAGACCTGTTGATCTCTCTTGGTAGATAGAGTCTATTAGTGGAGATAGTTTGGATAAGCATGCATATGAGATAGACAATATTTAAACTCAAATGAGACCTTTGGCCAAGCAATGTGTATGTGCCTATCTGAAGTGCAATAGTTCTTGCTTAAATAGAAATGATTCCCGAGTTTAGTACGGTAACTAGGGTTGTCATGTTATAGATATATTAATTTGGAAAAATCAAGTCCTGAGGTACATTGACATCGATTTGGCAAAGCCAACATTTTGATTTCAAAATCAAAATTAAAAAAAAAAGTGTTTTGTCATACAAAGCCTTCAAGTTAAGGGAAGTATGTTGAATTGATTATTGGCAAGGTCATGAAGAAACTACCAACTGACAAGCTAAAACATAGTTTGAAATGGATACATCCCTGACTCTGCTGCTTAGGGTCTCCACCACTCATGTTCTTGAAGATAAAAGCCAAATACAAAGCTTTTGTTCATTTCAATGCGAGACTTTAATGAGCGTCAAAACAGAACCAATGAGAACACTTATGCAGATCACCTCGGTCTGTGAGTCGATGGAACCGCTGTAAGTATTATCATGCATATCATGCATACATGAGCATATCACATCACACTTGTATTGTCTATTCTTCATCAAAGTGAACAGCAAACACTCTGCGAAGTAAAGAATCATAAAAAGATATCAAATCAAGGGGGCATAGAAAGCCCATTGCATGAGAAAGCTCCAGTAATCTTGCAAAGAGAAGAAATACGTGCTTGTACGAAGAACTAGACAGCAAAAACATCAATCAGAGCCCGCATAGAAAAATCATGGGTTTGAGCCTACACAGGGGCAAAGTTTCTCCTTTTCAATTTTTTGAGTTTATATACCAAATATTTTTAAACTCACTTACAAATATTTTGCAACACAGGGGAGGCAAGGAGAAGATATAAGGTCCAATTAAAAATAGCTAAATCTTTGCAAAAAGGAAGAACAAAAGAATGGAACATTAAAACTCTCAAAAGAATGAAGATGCAAAAGACAAAAGACCAATCCAGCTAAAAGAGCTAAAGCCAGGGTAAAGATCCGAACTCCAATGGATAAAGACCCATGTTTCAAGGGTAAAGACCCAATTTCAAAGGATGAAGATCCATTTGCAAGGGTGAAGACCCAATCTCAAAGAATGAAGATCCATTTGCAAGGGTGAATACCCGATCTCAAAGGAAGAAGATCCATTTTAAATGGTGAAGACCCGATTTTCAAGGATGAAGATCCATTTGCAAGGGTGAAGACCCAATCTCCAAGGATGAAGATCCATTCTGAGGGTGAAGAATCATAATGCATAGAACAGCCAGAGTAGTTAGACTTCTCAACTGATAAAAGGTTAGTCAAATTCATTCACCCATTCTCGGGTCCAAGTACCCAAATCAAATCTAACCTCGGGTCCAAGTACCCAAATTAAATCAAAATTAATTCAAATCTCAAGTCAAAGTACCCAGGTTAGGATCGAGTATCCCAATCAAGTTTAGGATCAAGTATCCAAATCAAGTTAGGATCGAATATCCCAATCCAGTTTAGGATCGAGTATCCAAAGCCAACTTAGGATCGAGTATCCAAATCCCGTTAGGATCGAGTATCCCAATCCAATTTAGGATCGAGTATCCAAATCCAGTTTAGGATCGAGTATCCAAAGCCAGTTTAGGATCGAGAGCCAGTTTAGGATCGAGTATCCAAGTCCAGTTTAGGATCGAGTATCCAAATCTGATTTAAGATCGAGTATCCAAGTCTAGTTTAGGATCGAGTATCCAAAGCCAGTTTAGGATCGAGTATCCAAATCCAGTTAGGATCGAGTGTTCGAATCCAGTTAGGATCGAGTATCCCAATCCAATTTAGGATTGAGTATCCAAATCCAATTTAGGATCTAGTATCCAAATCCAGTTTAGGATCGAGTATCCAAATCCGATTTAAGATCGAGTATCCAAGTTTAGTTTTGGATCGAGTGTCCAAATCTCTCGGGTCCAGAACCCAAAACCTCAAAAATTAAGTCTTATTGCTTTTCACTCTCTTTCACTAAGGTTTCAGATCATTCAAGTAGGGGGGCAAACTGTAGACCCTTAATTTTTGACCCAATCCGATCTAATATGTTTTATTTAGCCCAAAATGATTTTTGTTGTCTAATTGGTCCAAAATAATTTCAATTAAGTAATTTTTAATTAAATAGTTTTTGCTTTATTATCTAATTTTTCTTAATAAAAAATAAAAATAAACAAATAAAAATCAAATAAATAAAAATAAAAATCGGAGTCGGAAAAAATCGGCAGCGAAAAACAGTCGCACGGGCCCGAGGAAGTTTTGCCCCGCAGGAAAATCCTGCAGGCAAAACCTTCTCCCGCAGGAATTTCTCGCCCGCAGGAAACTCCTGCGGGCGACGCGCCCGTAGGCCCAACCGTTCACCCGGAGGAATTTCCTGCGGGCTGGCACGCCCACTGGCCCCAGCCACGGGCCCGGCTGCCGTAGTTTTTGCCATAGCAAAATTTTTCGAAACCTAATCCAATTAGGTTTTAATTTCTTTTTTTATTATTATTACTTGCCGTGTGTAATTAGGAATAAACAACCTAAAATCATTATAAATATGGACCAATAGAACCAAATTGGGGGAGGAAAAAAAGAGCAGGCAGTAGCTTGATTTGTTGAAACCAAATCAGTGAAAGAAAAGGGAAACTCAATTCAAGTGATTTTTAAAAGCAGCAGCAACACGAATTAAGCAATTCAAAGGCAACAAAGGCTTGTCTTTGGAGCTAGTTCATCCAAGAAGAATTGTCTTTGGAGCAACTTACAAAAGAAGGTATGAAATTCTAAATTCTAATTTTTTACACAATAACTAAACTAGGTTTTTTTTTTTTGTGTTTTTCAAAAGTTAAAATCTTAGAACTTTAATTTAGTTTTCCAAAGTTAAAATGTTAAAACGTGACCTTCTTTTCTAAAAATACTTAAAATTATTATTTTTTCTTCTTAAAAACCTTAAAACTCTAATTGAACATATTTTTCAACAAAACCAAAATCAAATTCTGTTTCTTTAAAGATTTTAAAGTAGGTTCTATTTCATTCAAAAAACCTTAAAAACATCTTTTCTACTTATAAAAACTTCAATCCATTTGTTTAAATTCATAAAACTTCATAAATTATCAAATTGATTTGTAAAACCCTAATTCAACAAATCACCCGAGAACCCTAATTTTAAAGCATAAAACCTAATTCAACTTTTAAACCTAAAATAGTAAACCCTAAACCTTTTAAAACATTAAACCCTAACTTTTTCTAAACTTTAATTTTTTAAAACATAAAAAAAACATAAAAACTCAAAAATTACACAGTAGCTTAAAATTCAATAACCAAAAATCACAAATTAAAGTATTTTAAGGTATTTAAAACCCTAGTTTCATGATTTCACCATTCAAACCTTAATTTGGTTAATCAAAGAGTCTTACCAACCTTTAAAAAATAAAACCCTAATCTATTTTAATTCCATAAAAAGTCACAGTAGCTATAATTGAACTTTTATTTGCTTTATTTAATTCCATACTTGATTATGCTTTGATTTATTTCTTACGCTTTAATTTATTTGATTTCAATACTTGATTTATTTAATTTGTCATGGATGGATGTTTGTTTTATATTTTGGTTAATAGCTTTGATGAATGATTTATTTATGATGAATGATCATTTACTTTTATCAATTAATTTAGATTTCCAAAAGTTGTAAGAGGTATGTTTCCACTTGGTGGGTACCTCATTAGTTAAACATCATGTAACATAATTTTCTTTTCTATTTTAGAACCTATGTAAAGGGCATGTTTCTACCTTTATTTAGGCATGTGATGTAAGGACATGTTTCCATCCTTGGATAGGAATCCATTTATTTACTTTGTTTGGACCTTGCTTTGATTTTATTATAATGATGCTTTCTTTTTATTGTGTGTAATATGGATAATGTTATTATACTTAAGAATTTTATAATATTAAGACCTGTAAAGGAGGCCGGTTCCAACGAACCGGGCATTGTGGGGGTGCTGGGCCATTTCTCACCTTCCCCACACGTACCCAACTTTCCGAACCCATTAAGGGGTTGGGGATTCCTTAGGAATCAAGTCATCCACCCCTTTCTTTTTCCGGGCCCGTCCGGGTAGCGACTCCATTTTCTCCAGACTTAGGTCCGTGTTCTCTAAAGCCCTGAGCCTAAGCAGTGCCGAAATCGCAATAACCATTCCACCGGGAGTGGGGGCGAAAATCCCCGCTCACACTACTGTGTAAAATATAACAAAACAAGAATTTAATACATACCTCCTTTTGATGGTTCCTCCAAAAATAATTCTTCTTGGATGAATTAAAACAAAGGCAATTGCTGCCTTTGATCATTTTTTTAATGCTTTGCTTGTTGCTCTCAAAAAGTCAGATTGATTTGCTGCCTTTCCTTCACAGAATCGGTTTCCAACTCTCCAATTTCATCCCAATTTTTTTCCTCCCTTTTTTCATGTTGTTTATTCCATATTTATAGAAGTTTTTTTGATTTTTTTCCTAGTTGCTCACTGTATACATTATAGAATAAGAATAGGAAACCAAAACCTAATTGCATTAGGTTTCAGAAAATTTGCGTCGGAAAAATTTCGCTGGAGAAAAAAAACTGCTGCGGAAAAATCACGCTGGCGAAAAAATTTGCCGCAGGAAAAATTGAGTTGGAGAAAAAGCTACCGCAGCCAGCTGCGGGCGAAGTAGGCCTGCGGGCCATTTTGCCCTTAGAAAAACTCCTACGGGAGAAATGCCCACTGGCCCGCTGACTTTTCGTCGCCGATTTTTTCGTCGCTGATTTTTATTTTTATTTTTTATTTGTTTATTTTTATTTTTTATTAATAAAAATTGGACACTAAAGAAAAATTATTTAATTAAGATAACAAAAATTATTTTGGACCAATTAAGATATATTAGACAACACAAAAATTATTTTGGACTAAATAAAATATATTGGACCGGACTGGGTCAAAAATTAAGGGTCTACAGATTGATTGCTTCTTGTTGCTAGCTTTTTTGCCGTTTCATGCTTCTCTCAAATCTAAAGTCCCAAGTCTAGCTTAGTAACACCAATTTTTGATCCCCAATCAAAGTCCAAAGTCCAATTTAGTAACACAAATTTTCAATCCAATCCAAGTCCCTTTATTCTGAGCTTTAAAGTGTTATTTATAGGAAAAATCATAAACCTAATTCTAATTATTTAAGGAAATTAAAACCAATTAGAAAAAGAAACCAAAACCAAATAGAATTTGGTTTCGAAAAAAACTGCGTTGCAAAATTTTGCTGGCGAAAACTGCGAGTGTTGGCCAAGAATTGTGAGCAAGCAAAGAAATTCCTGCAGGCTGGCGCCGGCCGGCCAGTCAATTCACCGCAAGAATTTCTTGCACCCATTTCGCCCGTAGGAAATTTCTGCAGGCGAATTGGCCAGACCATTTTTATTTTTATTTTTTATTTTTATTTATTATTATTATTATTATTTTATGAACTTCACCATTTTTATTTTTATTAAAAATTAAAAATAATAAATACTAAAATAAATATTATTTAATTAAAATATCACAAAAATTATTTTGGACTATATATAAAAAATAACAGATCAGACTGGGTCAAAAATTAATAGTCTATAGTTAGCCCCCTGAACGATCTGAGACTTTCAGTAGAAGAGAGTGAAAAGCAATATAATTTTTGACTGATTTTTGATGAGGAAGGGTACTTGGATTTGATTTGGTCACTTAGACTCGAGATTGAATTTGATTTGACTAACCTTTTATCAGTTGAGAATTCTAGCATAACTGGTTGTTCCATTTTTATGGATTGTGGGTCTTTGTCTACCAAAAATAGATCTTTATCTATTGAAAATTAGGTCTTTACCCTGGGAATATGGATCTTTATCCATTAAAGATTGGGTCTTTACCCTTGATACATGTATCGTTATCCATTAGAGATCGGGTCTTTACCATTGAAATATGGATCTTTATCCATTGGAAATCGGGTCTTTACCCTGGGAACATGGATTTTTGTCCATTGGAGATTGGGTCTTTATCCTTGAAACATGGATCTTTATCCATTAGAGATTAGGTCTTTACCATTAAACATGGATCTTTATCTATTGGAAATCGGGTCTTTACCCTTCAAATATTGATCTTTATCCATTGGAAATCGGGTCTTTACCCTTGAAATATAGATCTTTATCCATTGGAAATTGGGTCTTTACACTTGAAACATGGATCTTTATCCATTAAAAATTGGGTCTTTACCCTTGAAACACGGACCTTTATCCATTAGAAATCGGGTCTTTACCCTTGAAACATGGATTTTTATCCATTGGAAATCGGGTCTTTACCCTTGAAATATGGATCTTTATCCATTAGAGATATAGTATTTACTCTTGAAATATGGATCTTTATCCATTAGAAATTGGGTCTTTACCCTTGAAACATGGATCTTTATCCATTGGAAATCGGGTCTTTACCCTTGAAACATGGATCTTTATCCATTGGAAATCGGGTCTTTACCCTTGAAACATGGATCTTTATCCATTGGAAATTAGGCCTTTAACCTTGAAATATGGATCTTTATCCATTGAAAATCAGGTCTTTACCCTTGAAATATGGATCTTTATCCATTGGAAGTCAGGTCTTTACCCTGGCTTCAGCTCTTTTAGCTGGACTGATCTTTTGTCTTTTGCGTCTTTATTATTTTGAGAATTCTAACTTCTTCTTCCTTTTTTATTCTTTTGATAATTCTTTTTCTTGTTCATCAATTATGCATGAACAAAAAATTCAGCCCCTTTTAGCTAGTTTTCATATCTTCTCCTTGCCCCTGCGTGGCAATATATTTGAAAGTGAGTCTCAAAATATTTTGTTCATGCATAAACTCAAAATTTGAAAAGAAGAAACTTTGCCCCCTGTGTAGGCTTAAACCCATGATTTTCCTATGCGGGCTCTAATTGATGTTTGTCTTGTCTAGCTCTTTACACAAACATGTATTTCTTCTTTTGCAAAATGACTGGAGCTTCTTTGAGCAATGGGCCTTCCATGCCCCCTGATTTCATATCTTCTTTTGATTCTTTACTTCACAGAGTATTTGTTGTTCACTTTGACAAAGAACAGACAATACAAGACAAGAAAGTGCGATATGATATGCTCATGTATGCATGATATGTATGAATAATACTTACAATGGTTCCATTGATTCACAGACTGAGATTATCGGCTGAAATGCTCTCACGAATTTCTTTCAGATGCCCGTTCAGTTCTTACACTGGAATTACAGGATGCTTCACATTTATGGCTTTTATCTTCAAGATGTTGAAAATATGAGTGGTGGAGACCCCAAGCTGTAGAGATACATCCATTTTAAATTATGATTTAGTATGTCAATTGGTAGTAATCATTTCCTTTGTCCAATGTGTACTTCGAGGTTCGATAGTTCAACATACTTCCCTTAACTTGAAGGCTTTGTAATTTTTTTTTGAAATCCAAATGTTGGCTTTGCCAAATCAATGTCAATTTACCTCAGGACTCGATCATCAAAATTAATATATCTATAACATGATAACCCTAGTTACCGTACTAAACTTGGGAATCATTTCTATTTAAGCAAGAATCATTGCACTTCAGAAAGGAACATACACATTACTTGGCCAAAGGTCTCATTGAGTTTAAATATTGTCTATCTCATATGCATGCTTATTTAAACTATCTCCACTAATAGACTCTACCTACCAAGAGAGATCAACAGGTCTTTGATAGGCTTGAAATGGGGTCTATAAGGGACACGAGTTAAATGAAGGCCATTTGTAAGTTGGAGCCGTTGTGACAGAATAGACAAACCTTCACACTACAAATTTCTTGTTTGAACTTTAGGCAGCTGGGAGCAATCTTGCTAGACTCCAAGTTCCTTCTATCTTCTTGGCATTAATCTGGATCTTGATTAGGACAGTTTTTCCCTTGCAAAAAGTTTAGTACCCAAATTTATTTCTTTTCTTCTTCTCCCTTTTCTTTTTCTAATTATTTTTCTCACTCTTCCCTTTCTTTGAGCATTTTATCATTTTATCTTTCTTCCTTGTAGGACTGTTAAGTATAGGACTTTTAAAAACTGGATGGTCTTTCTCCTTTTCCTCTGATTTTGATCGAATCTTTGGTTGGGTTGGACAAATTTAAGTCAAACTGTCCTTATAAACCAAATGGAAGCCTCTTGTTGTCTTAGGTAAAAGAGAACTCAGTTGGCTTTCTGAACCGTTTTGGATATTAATTTTTCTTTTTCTTTTTTTTTTCTTTTCTTTTTTCTTTTTTTCTTTTTTTCTTTTGTCCTTTTTCTTTTTTTTCTTTTTTTTTGGTTCTAGCTCTAAAAGAGTTGTCTTGTTTGTACCAACTTGGGTTTCTAATAATGGATGAGTGGAGTGACATAAATCTCCTTTAACGGGGATAAATCGTTGGCTACTCTGATATTATCTTGATAGATCGAAGATATTAGGTGAACTTCAACTACCCTTATGGTCTTGAGAACATCAACTACCCTTATGGTCTTGAGAACTTCAACTATCTTCATGGTCTTGAGAACTTCAACTATCCTCATGATCTTGACTAATCATTGCTTTCTTTGATCTTTTTGCCTCTTCATCTTAGTGATCATAAGACTTGTCAAAAGTATCACAATAGCTCAAGGTAGGTTTTTGGGGTTTCTAAGCCAATGAAAAGAAAGCTAAAATTTTATGAAGGCTCAAAGGGACAACTAGGGATTAATATTTAATAGGGTGGATACTAGTTGTTGGCTAACCAAACAATGCATAGATAATCTCTCCCTTAAATAAGTAGAGTTCAATTTCGCCTCGAAAGTTTGTCAAAGCATGTTCTAAGACTGACTAGGACCTAGACAAAGGTAATTAGGCAGGAGCCCTCTCTAAGTAAGCATATACAACTCAATGTTATAGAGTAATTCCCTCACCTAGTAAAGTCATTCGAGTCATGATGCATAAATACATTAATTTATGAATATCAAACTAGATTCCTCATTGGTTGACCACAAAAATGAACAAAGACCAACAAAATTTTGATGAAAGTAATTTATTCAAACAAATTTAAATTTGAAAAACACGATAGTTCCAATTAAATATTAAAGAAAGTAAAATTGAAAAGCAACATTCAAGCTAAGGAAAGTTTGTTGAGTTTAAGCTTCTTTTCCTTTCACATCTTCAATATTTCCATCTTGAAAGGATGATAAAACAAAATCTTCTTCCAATCCTTTTCCTACCAAGAAGGTTGTTGGTGGTGGCACTCTTCCAAATTTAGGCAAAGGATTGTTCTTAGTATTGGGCTTATCTGGCTCAGGCAACTTTCCATTATCAATCAAATCTTGGATTTTGTGCCTTAAGTGAACACATTTATCTATCTCATGCCCTTGCATTTGATGGAATTGACAGAAGACCTTGGCATCAACATTTGGTGGTAGAGGCTTATGTAGAGGCCGAGGTATCAATGGTTGTAGTAAGTCCATCTTTATTAGATTTTCTAACATCTTTGACAAAGACTTCCCCAAGTTTGAAAATTTATGCTTCTTTGCTGGTTCAGTTGCTACATTTTTCTCAACACCTCTTCTTTTTCTTTGATTTTGCTCATTGGGGTGGTAGCTGCCCTTATTGCCCCGGTTAGGCAGCACATGATTTGACTGGTCTTGTAGAATAGGGATTGGTCCCTCATTTTTCATTCGATCTTTATTAGTGAACATATTTCCTGTCGATGTCACCTTTCCCTTCTTTCTTATGTCAATAGGAGATGCCTCATTAGCATTATTGATGATCTCTGAAATTTGAATCAACTGGGTCTTCATAATTTCAACCAATTGATCTCGTAGCTTGGCCATCCTAGATTTGACAACTTCATCGACTATGTCCCTTAGCTGGTTTGCATCCATTCTTTCATTGAAGTACTTAAATCAAAATCAATGTTGTAGGTAGTGCCATTGTATGCTCTTGAATTGCCGTATTCTAAGTCTATGAGCCAGAAGGGATTAATGACATGTATGTATGCATGTATGCATGTATGCATAAATAATAAACAAACAAGGATAAATAGGACATTCCTTCCAACCTTATAACTTCCACACACGAAAGGCGAGTCTCTTTTCCTAGGTAATATGGTTAACAAAATACCAACATGGGGTATCTTGTTTTCGAATATTTCCCTCGGACGTTTTAACCAATAATTATATTTTCAAAAATGGAAATCAGTCCATGACAATTCCCATTAATTAGGTTTTAATCCATTCAACCAACTAATAGTAGCTTTTATGCTATATTGGATTAAAACTAAATTAAGAGGTTTATTATAAATAGATTTTTCACTAGAAAAAAGTAACTAATGATTCATGCCAAAAACAGGCCCATGATTAATAACTCTTAGTGTAAACTAGGCTCACAATTGATTTTTGGTATTTTGTAATTGACCTAAATAATTTGCAAGCTCTTTGTAAGAAAAGCTTAGATAAAAATAATTTTCTTTCTAAGCCCATAAAAAGATTTTAGAGAAAATGGATTTTGAGCTTTGCATTTGAGTCATGACAAAAGAATTTTTGATTTTTTTTTTAGAAAAGTTTTATGTTTGAAGACCATCTTGAAAAGTTTTGAAAATAGGTTTGGTCTTTTGGATTTAGAGAAAAATTTATTTTGAGCTTACAAATGTACTTGGGTCATATTAGAAAAAGAACAAACCAAATAAGCAATAATTTAAGTCAAGATAAATTAACCATAGTCAAACAACAAGAATTCGGGGTAAAAACTTAAGGAAAGTAACTAGGCCAATTACATGAGCTTTAGTCTTTGGGTTAAAAAACTTAGGTTCCCATAGCAAGTATATACCAAATGGTATGAGGCTATGAGTGATTATGCCATGCTCAATTTTCATACCTTGAGTGAAAGTATGGTATCCCTTACATAACATAACACGGGTAACACGAGCGTCCTAACTCACGCACATGATGCAATCTAATATGATGCAATGGATAATATCATTATAAGAAAGAATAGAATAATAAAAAGACCAAAGGAATCAACTTCTCTTATCCCCAATGGAGTCGCCACTGTGAGTGGGGATTTTTGCCCCCACTCCCGGTGGAATGGTTCTTGCGACTTCGGCACTGTTTAGGCTCGAGGCCTTAGAGAACACGGACCTAAGTCTGGAGAAAATGGAGTCGCCACCCGGATGGGCCGAGAAAAAGAAAGGGGTGGATGACTCGATTCCCAAGGAATCCCCAACCCCTTAATGGGTTCGAAAAGTTAGGTATGTGTGGGGAAGGTGAGAAATGGCCCAGCACCCCCACAACGCCCGGTTTATTGGAACCGGCCTCCTTTGCAGGTCTTAATATTATAAAATTCTTAAGTATAATAATATTATCCATATTACATGCAACAATTAAAATAAAGCATCATTATATTAAAATCTAAGCAATGTCCAAACAAAGAAAATAAATGGACACCATTCGAAGATGGAAACATGTCCTTACAATAACTCCATTAAAGACTTTCTATGTTTGTTTCATCTAAAAATACTTAAGTAGTTATTATAGTCAATATTAAAACCATACTTAACTTTGATCACGGTAAAGCATAAAATCCTATATCATAATTTGCAAAATCAAGGTTTCAAACCATAAAACCCTAATTTGATTAACCAAAAACCTTACTACTTTCTTAAATTTATAAAACCCCTAATCCATTCCATTTTTCCAAAAATCTTCACAGTAGCCTAAATAATAATAATAATTATTTCAAAATTCCCAAAACCCTAAATGTTAATTAAAGAACTCTAAATTGAGACATAAAACTAAATTTGTATTCTTTATTTTTTTTATTTAATTTTAGATTCGATTATGTAGTTTATTATATGTTTTGATGGTTGATTTATTTAATTTCAATGCTTGATTTATTTAATTTACCATGGATGATTATTTTCTTTATTGTTATGAATATTATTTGTTTATTTTAGTATTAAAATTGTAAGAGGTATGTTTCCACTTTGTGGGTACCTCATTAGTTAAGTATTATGTAATTTAAATTGCTCTTATATCATGAACGATGTAAGGACATATTTCCATCCTTGGATGGGTGTCCATTTATTTGTTTTGTTTAGACCTTGCTTTGATTTTAATATAATGATGCTTTATTTTAATTGTTTCATGTAATATGGATATTATTATTATATTTAAGAATTTTATAACATTAAGACCTGAAAAGGAGGCCAGTTCCAATGAACTGGGCGTTGTGGGGGTGCTGGGCCATTTCTCTCATTCCCCACACGTACCTAACTTTCCAAACCCATTAGGGGGTTGGGGATTCCTTAGGAATCGAGTCATCCACTCCTTTCTTTTTCCTGGCCCGTCCGGGTGGCGACTCTATTTTCTCCAAACTTAGGTCCTTGTTCTCTTAGGCCCCGAGCCTAAATAGTGCCAAAGTAGCAAGAACCATTCCACCGGGAGTGGGGCAAAAATCCCCGCTCACACCAGTCAGATCTGATATTTATAAATAGTCTAAAATAATTTTTGTGGTGTTTTAATTAAATAATATTTATTTTAATAATTATTTACAATATTTATTATTAATAAAAATAAAAAAACAATAAAAATCGATGACGAAAGAATTGGAGACAAAAATTTTTCATCGCAGGAAAAACCTACGGCGAATTAGCCACAAACCAATTCGTAGCAGGATTTTCCTGCGGCGAATTGGCTGGCCCGTGCCGAGCACTCACATTAATTTTTTTTTCTAGCGCACTTTCGCATGCCCGGCCCGTGCGTGGTTTTGCCAAAACCCTATTCTACTTGGTTTTTAATTTTATTTCCTAAAAGGTTTTTATTTTTTTTTAGCTAATTAGGATTAGGTTAATGATTTTTTCTTATAAATACCACATTAAAGACACAAAATTAAGGATTTGAAAATTTTTATCAGACTTTGGACTTTTGGATTTTTTCAGCCAATCTCAAGCTTGAAGGAACAAGAGGCAGTGAGCAAGCAACAATAATCCATCAAAGGCAGCCTACACTGTCTTTATTATTGTTCAATTAGAATTCAAAGATTGTGGTGGAACCAACAACGAAGGTTTGAATCTCTATTTCTTTGTTTATGTTTACAATAGTTTCATCATACAATTTGATCAATTATTCTACTAACCATCCAAACTTTATTTGAAACCCTAAAAATATTTCTTTAAAACCCTAATGCCTTAATACCCGTAACACATATTTTTAAATTCTACAACTCTAAATTACATTCTTCTAAAACCACAATAATCTATTTTCTTAAAACCCTAACCAAATCTATTTTTCTAAAATCACAGTAGCTTATTTTTTCAAATACTTAATCTAAAAACCAATTTTCATGATTTTCAATCTTATTTATTCAAACCCTAAATTTTAATATTATTTTCATACAACTTCCGAAACTCTAAATCCAAAACATCCATTCTTTAGATTCAAACCCTAATTTATTTAAAATCTAATCTTTATATTCAAACATCCAGTAGCCATATTATTTCTTTAAAATGTTTCTTAACTAATTAAATTAGTATATGCAAAAACCTAATTGTTAAACATAAAACCCAAGAAACCCTAATTGATGGATGAACCCTAAAGTTATATATTTACTATTTTATACAAATTAGATGAATGTTTATTATACATTTTAATTGATGTTTAATGTCTTTGATGAATGATTTATTTATGATGAATGTTTGTTTACTTTTATTAATTTGTTTTGATTTAAAAACCCTGTAAGAGGTATGTTTCCATATGTTGGGTACCTCATGTATTAAGCATCATGTAATTTAAATTGCTTTTATAGTTTGGACCAATGTAAAGGACACGTTTCCACCTTTCGGTGGGTGTTCTATTTAGTTTTGTACATGGACAATGTAAGGACATGTTTTCATCCTCGAATGGGTGTCCATTTATTTATTTTGTTTGGACATTGCTTTGATTTTAATATAATGATGCTTTATTTTAATTATTGCATGTAGTATGGATAATATTGTTATATTTAAGAATTTTATAATATTAAGACCTACAAAGGAGGCTAGTTCCAATGAACTGGGGGTTGTAGGGGGTGCTGAGCCATTTCTCACCTTCCCCACAGGTACCCAACTTTTCAAACCCATTAAGGGGTTGGGGATTCCTTAGGAATCGAGTCATCCACCCCTTTCTTTTTTTCGGCTTGTCCGGGTGGCGACTCCATTATTTCAGGGCTTAGGCCTATGTTCTTTAAGGCCCCAAGTCTAAATAGTGCCGAAGTCACAAGAACCATTTCACTGGGAGTGTGGTGAAAATCCCCGCTCACAGGTAGCTCCTGAGAGAGAGGTAGAGTTTGGTATCAAACTGATGTCTGGTACCACTTCCATCTCCATTGCCCCTTATCTAATGTCACCTATGGAATTAAAGGAGTCGAAGGTGCAGTTGCAGGAGTTGCTTGATAAATGGTCATCCACCCTAGTGTTTTACCATGGGGAGCATCTGTCCTATTTGTGAAGAAGAAGGATGGCACTTTGAGATTATGTATTGATTACCGGCAGTTAAATAAGGTGACCATCAAGAACAAGTATCCTTTACCTTGGATAGATGATCTCTTTGATTAGTTCAAAGGAGCAACAATATTCTTTAAAATTGATTTGAGATCAACGTACCATTAGTTGAGAGTTAGAGATGCGGATGTGCCCAAGATACTTTTCGCACGAGGTATGGGCATTATGAGTTTCTGGTGATGCCCTTTGGACTGACAAATGCACCAGTTTGATAAACAGGGTGTTTAGACCATACTTAGATCAGTTTATAGTGGCCTTCATTGATGACATTCTGGTGTATTCACGTGATGAGGAAGATCATGATAGGTATTTGTGGATTATATTGTAAACATTGAGGGAGAAGCAGTTGCATGCTAAGCTATCTAAATGTGAGTTTTGGCAAGATCAGATGACTTTTCTCAGTCATGAGGTATCAGTAAAGGGTATTAGAGTTGATCCGAGTAAAGTTGAGGCTATCTTGAATTGGAGTCCACCAATGAATGTGACAGAGGTTAGAAATTTTCTGGGATTGGTAGGCTATTATCGTCAGTTTGTGAAGGCCTTTTCTATGATAGCTACACCACTCACCATATTACTTCAGAAAGGTGTTAGATTTGTGTGGACAGATCGATGCCAGATGAGTTTTGAGTAGGTGAGGGATATATTGACTCAGGCTCTTGTCCTACCCTGCCTATGGAAGGTAAACCCTATGGCATATATTATTATGCTTCACATAGTGGTCTAGGTTGTGTTTTGATGCTGGAGGGTACAGTCATTGCTTATGCCTCTCGACAATTGAAACTTCATGAGCTGAATTATCCGGCTTATGATTTGGAGTTAGCAACCATAGTTTTTGCATTGAAGATTTGGCAACATTACTTATATGGGGAGAAATATTTTATTTATACAGATCGTAAGAGTTTGAAGTATTTATGTGTTCAGAGAGAACTGAATTTGAGATAGAGACAGTGGTTGGAGTTTGATGACGATTTTGTGCTATTGCAATGTTGCCGCAAGTGCACGAATCACGCAAGTAATAAAGTAGTGACTAAGATAACATTCCACTTGGGACAAGGTCAATTACTAGTGCAAATTTCAATTGTTGTTTAGCACTCCAATAATTTTTGTGTTGATTAAAATAAAAGATGAATTACTTAATAAGTTAAATGAAGGAAAAATTGAGTATTATGCAAAAAGAATTAATGATAAAAATACTATCTAGATATTGAATCCCCTTGCCATAAAAATATTTATGAATATCAACTCAATTAAATCAAATAATAGAGCTTAATTGGCATTCCTCTAAATTAGACTAAAACTTCTCTTGAGTGAGTTAATCCCTAATCACTAAGTAGAATGCTAGGAATCTCTTCTCAAGCATAATTAAATAGATCTTGCAATAGGAACAAGGAATTATAAACAAAAGGATCTTGTAAGTCTATATTTAGCACTCCAATCAAACCTCAATCCTAATGAGAATTCTATTCATATCAAGCTTTCCTAAGTCATTAATATGAAAATTGTAACCAATTAATAAGCATGCTATTATCAATTGGAAATAAATAATTAAGAATCATAAGAATAAGAGAACTCAATTAAATGATTTAATTTAATAAAAACTATTCAATCCATACAATAAATCTAGGGTTCATCAATATCTAGATAAAAATAATTTAGCTCATGTTCATAGCCAAAAAACTAGAACAAAAGAAATAAGCAAAAGAATACAAACAATCCATAATGAATGATTTGTGTTTCTTCACTTCAATCCTTGATTCATGATCTAGATATTGTATAAATTGGACCTTCACCTTCAATCTTAGTTATCAAAACTCTCTTTTTCTTCTAAGGAAGTTAGCTCTAAGTAATAAAAATGCAATACCTAATTCTCACTTCAGTTTAGATTTTATACCCCAGAAATTTAGCCTGACACGCCCAGTGATATGGCCATGACTCTAGGCATGTCCCCACTGCTGTTTCTCAACATTAATGACATAGGCAATGACATGCCCATATCCTTGGGCATGCCATAGCTACTGTAATACTGGATTAATGACACAGGCAGTGACACGTCCATGTCCTTAGGCGAGTCGAAGCTTTTGTAAGGCGGGCAAATGACATGATCATTGACATGCCTATGTCGTTGGGCATGTCACTTGAAGACTTTGCCTAAAATAGCTCTTTTTCTTATCTTTCATCCATGATTCCGGCCTAAATGACCATAAGGCCTCCAAATGTAAAAGATTCCTGAACAAACACTTGAACAAACAAATTAAACTCAATTTGACAATAAATATAGTAAGAAATAGGGGCAAAATATAATCAATTATACACTTATCAAAATCTCCCACACTTGAGTTTTTGCTTATCCTCAAGCGAACTAAATAACTATTATAAGCAAAAATGAAGGACCCCTCTATATAAAAAAAGAAAAGAAAAGTTTTAAAATATTCAAACCAGAAAAACCGACATTCTCAACCAAAACTAATTCATAAACATAACAGCTGAATTAAGAAGTTTCAAAATAAAAATTTCAAAGACCTAAAATTTAAAATTCTAGAGTTAAAGATTGACCATAAAATTTCAAGAACTCAAAAGTTATGAACAATGTAAGAAAATGTAGATTTTCTCTAAGTTCTTTGACTCTTTTTTTAAGAAGCCCGACTTGTTTGAACTGATACTAGCTTTTTAACGTGAAGGTAAACATTTGTAATGTTGACCCCCAGTTACTCAGTTAGAATCATCATTCAAATGTCTACTAGCACTATTCATGATTCCAATTCATTCGTTTCAATTCAAGAGTTAAAATCAGCGGAATATGGATAAATTTTCAAAGCTCCTTATGCAAAAATTTTCTTTGGTTTTTTTTAATAATAAGAATACTCAAGTGGTGAAGAACTTAAGATATTAAGTATATCTTACCAAGTTTGACTGAAGTATCTAAAGAATTTTAACATGCTAAAAAATGTAGCTAAGGTTTCAAACTTCAAGTGTGCAATTCTCATCAATCAACTACCTAATTATAACTATCACATTCGATCCATAGCAATTGATTAAGAAAACTGAGTCAACCTCAACAAGATGTTGCTATTCAGAAAATCAATCATTAATTTAATATAACGAGGAACCATTTCAATTCATACTATTATAGAAATCTAGTTTTGCTGAATCCAAAAACAAGTTAAAAAGACTGAATGAGACTAATGAAGCAAATGACAAGAACGAAATAAATAACAATAAAACTCAATCAAGGAAATGTACCTCTCTCCCACACTTAAGACACACATTATCCCCAATGTGTGTAAAATAAGAAAGACAACAAAAGAGAGAGAGAACACCCTGTCATGTCCATGAATCAACATATATGAATATGGTCCCAAAAGTGTTGCGAAGTTGAATTAGCTACAGAACAAATATTGAAATGCAAAATGGTGAAGATTTATATATATAAATATAAATAGAGAAAGAAAAATAGAATTAAAGTAAAAAGAAAAGAAAAAGAAAAGAAACAAAAAATATGAAACAGGTAAAAAGTATAGTCATTCGAAAGAAAGAAAAATAAAAAGAAATTAATTAAGTAAAGAAAAAGAATTCACTAGATGGGAAAGAGGGATCTAGGCAGTCATGGGCTCAACATTGGGATCATCACTAGCAATAGTATCCTCATCGCTGACACTGATATCATCACTAGCATTGTCATCCGAAACATCGATGCTTGGCACCGGGGACTGATATGGTGGAGGCACCAGCTGCAAAGGGCTAAACCCCTGAGACCTCCAAAGCTCAAGCATGGACTACTCAAACCATTGCCTCCACAATATCTCATGATCCAATTGTGCTTGAAAGGAAGAGGAGCATTGCTCCATGAAAAGCTGGATATGGTTATGCTGAGATAATATCTTATTTTGATTCAACTTAAGGTTCCCTAATTTGCCTTCTATCCTGCATATCTGCAGCTTAAAATAAGTGGGTTTCCTATCATTATCCCACTCAGCATTAACAGAATGATGCCAGACTCTAAAGGTAGGGGTTGGAGTAAAGGGAGGGCCAACTAAGGAAGAAGGTCCAGTAGTGGTGGATGGGCCAGGGAAGTCTGTCAGTGGAGGTATAGGTATATCAAAACTGGGAGCAGAAGGGACTGGCTTAGAATCCATAGGTGGTGCCTGCAGTTCCACCACCTTCTCCTGATCTAATCTCTTCAAAGTGTCCAAATCAAAAAGTTTAGGGAACCCTTCCACATTCATCAGGAGGCATCCATCCAACACATCCAAACTGTGAGCTAGCCTTGTGATATACATGCCACCATGTAAGTTTCCTGGTACCCCTTTCTTTGACTACTCATAGAAGAAGTGTGTGATAGCATGAGTGACATTGCATCGGAATTTCTTAACCATGCAATTGAAGAAGAATAGATCCCTCAGGCCAACAACTCCTGTACTTCTCTGTCTAGCCATAATAGTGTGAACCAAAAGATTATGTACCACTCGGCAAGGAAAAGATTCAAAATTTGATGCTTTGGACACCTTAGGCTAATACTTATCTGTATTGGGTGCAAATGTCCTCCAAACCTAGGGAGGAACGACTTCGTATTCCATAAAATATACCGCAAAGTTAAGATAATCAGAAGTCTACACCTCCTCCTCGGTAAATAACCCTAAATGCATTCCAAGTTCATTGATACATGTGGAATCACTACCCTCCCAATTGAAACTTCATTGTTGGCTCGATAAATGAGATCTTGTTCTTGTTGAACTGGAAAGTGCAATAGAATTCTAGTGTTAATTCTCTATATGAAGGCTCATTGATGGAGAAGAGTTGTTCCTAACCTGATTGGTTTATCAAATCTCGAATCTCAGCCGCAATGTTCCCTTGATCCATAGCACCCCAATCCAAAATCCTAGCAGGAGACCAATCCTTGTTTCTTAATAATTCAAACCACTTCCATTCCTTCGGATTCGAGAATCAAAGGCACTTGTGGCTGGCCATAAATTTAGTGGTTGGTTGTGTAGCGGGCTAGCTTGAGTTGCCATCCCCTCTAGCCCGTTTAGTGGGTAACTTGGAAGGTAGTTGCATACGAGGGCCCATTATATGCATAATAAACAAGAACATCCTCAAAAATAATAGTAATACCAAAAATATTGGATAGGGTTATGAAATTACCGACATTATAACAACATATCACAATATAAAATCAAACAGAAAAAATGCCAATTATGCCAACACAATGAAACAAACAACGACAATAGAATGGTGAAATCCATATAAAGAAACTAAACCATTGCAACAAGCGGCCATTGAATACAAAATGCAGAACTCCAGTTCTATATGTCTCCAAAGCCTAACAAATTAAAACAAAGAAATTGCTAGATGGGTGTGTAAATAATCAATGAATAATTCATAAACATGCTCAACACAGACCCAACCATAGAATCCCGAAAAATATGATGAGTAAAGCACAATAAATCTTTAAAAACTGGGGTCAAACCTCAAAATCCCTAAGAATCTCTAAAAATTGTAAGAAATCCTGAAGGAATTTCAAAGAAACAAAAGAAAATTGCAAAAGTTAGGGTTCATACCTGAGAGTAGGAGTGGAGGACGTGAGAAAATTGAAAGAAAAGTAAGTAAATCCTCTCCAAAACTTGAAATAAGAATCAAAATCCCCACTAGAATGAGTGGGAATGTGATTTTGATTATGAGATTAAGAAAATTTTGAGAGAAAATCAACAAAGAGGGAGATAAAAAAGAGAAAAGTCAGTTTAGATAGGAGTCAAGATGTTTTTAAAACTTGTCGACACGCCCACCAACACACCCGTGTCCATGGGCATGTCACCGCTACTGCAACTTAGATAAAACAACATGTCATGTGACATGAGCGTGTCATTGGGCATATTGTTGCTACTGTGACTGAAATAAAATGGCACATCCAGTGACATGGGCTTATCGTGGGGTGTGTTGTTTCTACACTCCTTAAATTTTAGCCAAAATGACACAACTGGCGTGTTGCAGCTTTTGTGGTGCAATTTAAATGACATGTCCAGTGACAAAGACGTGTCACTGGGTGTGTTGAAGATACTATCTCTAAAAATGAATGACATACCTGGGTTGATATGGGCATGTCCAAAAGCAAGCTCAAGTTATCCCTCAAAAGAAAAAATTTTCTCTGCATATTCAAATGAACTTAAAACAACACACCCCAGCCAATGAGAGAAGAAATAAAAATCAAAGAAAGAAACTAAAAACATAAACATTAAAGAAATAAATATTAAAAAAAATAAAATGGTGGGTTGTCTCCCACCCAACACTTCTTTAACATCATATTAGTTGGATGTTCAGGGGTAATTTACCTTTAGTCTTGGAGGTATAAAACCTACTTTAACTCATTCAATTCTCCACCAAAATATAATTTGAGCCTTTGCCCATTCACCTTAAAATCCCCTTTTTTGGATGAGTAATTTTGATCGTCCCATAGGGGAAGACTTCCTTAATTATAAAAGAGCCAGACAATCGAGATTTGAACTTACCTGGAAAAAGTCAAAGCCTTGAATTGTACAATAATGCCTTATCTCCAGCTTCAAAATCTTTCCATTCCTTAATGCGAGCATCGCGCCATCTCTAAGTTCACTCCTTATACATCCTTGTATTATCATATGCTTGCAATCTCCATTCATCCAGCTCATTGACCTATAATTTTCTCTTTTCATCTGCACTAGCCAGATCAAGGATAATCTGTTTTATAGCCCAATAAGCGTTATGTTCAATTTCTACAGGTAAATGGAAAGCCTTTCCAGATACTAGCCTAAATGGTATAGTACCCAAAGGAGTTTTGAATACTGTCCTAAAGGCCCATAGAGTATTGTCCAATTTCTCGGACCAATCCTTTCGGGATCGTTCTACAGTTTTGTCAAGAATTCTTTTTATCTCCCTATTTGTGTTCTCAACCTGGCCACTAATTTAGGGGTGGTAAGGAGTAAAAAACCTATGTGTAATGCCTAGCCTTTTCAAAAATTTCTCAAGCTGAGCATTACAAAAGTGAGTACCCCTATCACTTATGATCACTTTTGGCGTACCAAATCTAGAAAACAATTTTTTCAAAAACTTCATCACTACCCTAGCATCATTTATTACTAAGGCTTGGGCTTTAGGCTAGTTATAAACATAGTCTATAGCTATGAGAATATATTTATTACCAAAGGAACTAGGAAATGGTCCCAAAAAGTCGATGCCCTATACATCACAAACTAGAATTCCATTTTGGGGCACCTCATCATGAAATGAGATGTTTTTAGTTCTTTGGCAATGATCACAACATTCCACAAAGTTATAGCTATCCTTAAGCAAAGTAGGCCAATAAAATATTGATTCTAGTACCTTTTGAGCAATCCTATTGGATCCCATATGACCACCAGCTAGACCGACGTGGCAATGATGGAGAATATTCATTGTTTCTGGCCATGCCATATAATGCAGGGTCATGTGGTCCTTACATAACTTAAAAAAAAGGGGATCCTCCTAAAAATAATATTTTAAATAAAAAAAATTCTTCTTTTCTTGATAAGATAGATCCTTAAGGAGTTTCCTGACTACCAAGTAATTAGCAAAATATGCAAACTAAGGAATTTCAAAGGTTGAACTACTTACCTCACTTATCATGGCATACAACTGCTCATTAGGGAAGTGATCATCAATGTCCCCTTCTTTAAACCTCTCCAAGGTTGGGTTTTACAAGTGAGAAAGGTAATCTGCTACCAGATTTTTAGCTCTTTTTTTTTATCTTGAATCTTCACAACAAATTCTTGCAATAACAAAACCCATCAAATTATCCTAGG